>OY992537.1:202684580-203396079 GCA_963921195.1 Pegoplata infirma | reverse complement strand
GATCGTGATCTTACTACGATGATACAATTTTCGTCTTCTAATTCCCAATGAGAGTAGAGTCGAATATGTATTAATATTTTAGTTTGATCATTAACGATTGTCATTAAAGACCCATTGCTACTTGTTGTATGGGGTTTTTATTTTTGCTAAATAATCTTGACAATGTGATCTGAAAAATCCCGAAACACGTGTCGATTAAGTCTTGCAAAAAATTACCAACATAAATAAATTTAAAACAGACAAATAATTTTCTTAAAAAATATTCTATGAGAATATCATAGTTTTAATTAGTAAAGGAAATAATGACCTCGAACTAGAATAAACCTACTCAAAATATAATATTTTAAAGGTCGAATAAAACTATTTTAATTTTTTAATAAAAATTAATCAGAATTTAAAAAAAATACAAGTATGAAAGTTATAGTCGGTCAAGACCGACCATATGAAACCCTACACCAGTGTTTTCTGGAAAATGGGTCTCAAGTCCAAACATGGACTTATTGGATCTATCTTTTTTTTTTTTTTTTTTAGAAAACATACACAGATCAAATTTTAGTGAAATTGGTTTATTTTTTTGCCAATAGACCGATTTAACTGAATATGGGTCGAAATTTTTATATGGGGGACTAAGTCCAAAAATATGGTCCAGGTTACTTAAGTACACGTTTAACACCTAAAAATATAGATGGACAGACGGACGGACATCGCTAAATTGACTCAAAAAGTGATTCTGAGTCGATCGTTATACTTGAAGGTTGGTCTAGAACCAATATTTCGGGTAGTTACAAACATCAGCACAAACATATTATACCCTGTACCACAGAGTGGTGTATGGTATAATTATTAGAGTAAATTTTTAAAATTTGATTTGCGGGTATCATCATTTTTTGAAGGATTTAGGTGAGCTAAAAAGAATGCCGGTATTTTTTTGGAAAAATTTTCGCTCCTTGGGGTGGTTCAAAGCATCTGAAATCGCGGATTTTGAGCTGTGTTTTCTGCAGCGAAAAAAGGCTGAATATATTGCAAATCTGATTCCACCAGTCGATTCTACAGCAAAAATTAATACAATGGAAGTTTTTTGAACTCTTAAAAAAAGGTTCCAAAAACCCACTACAGGGGGCGGAAAAATAAGGTTTTTCAATTTTCATTTTAAACTAATTTTTTAAATATGCACAATTAAAGGGCATTTTCAGCTTAACAAAATGGTACCAAAATTTCCGTTCTATCACAACGCGTTAGAAAGTTATAAGCCGTCAAAAATGGCAAAAACACGTTTTGAAATTTGACCTCAATTTTCTCGAAAACATGGCTTGATAGAAAAATTTTAAAACCAGATTCAGAATCAGCATCGAAATGTTAATCGAAAACTAGTTGTACGATCCCAGATAATCGCAAAAAAGTGCTTTCAGTAATGCACAAAAATGCATTTTTTTGTGAACTTTAACCTTAATTTTCTCAAAAACCTGACGTTACGGAAAACTTTGGTAACCAGATTTGGAATCAGCATTTAGGGGATAATCGAAAACGAGTGTCCAGACCGCTGACCCATCCAAAAATTTTGCAAATGTCGGTCAGTGTTTTACAATTTTGTCATTAAAACAAAAAGTTTGAAGCCTTACAACTTTTTAACGGGTTGTGATAGAAAGGTGCTTTTTGTACCAATTTTCTTAGCAAAATCTGCCTCTTCATCGTGTATGATCAAAAAAATAGTTTAAATTTTTTAAAAAAAAAAAAAAGATTTTTCCGCCCCCTGCTGTGGGATATTGGAACTTTTTTTAAGAGTTCAAAAAACTTCCATTGTATTAATTTTTGCTGTAGAATCGACTGGTGAAGTCAGATTTGCAATATATTCAGCCATTTTTTCTCTGCAGAAAACTCAGCTCAAAATCCGCGTTTTCAGATGCTTTGAACCACCACAAATCCTTTAAAAAAATGATGATATCCGATAAAGAGATGAAGTGACATAGTCACCAAACGAACTCTAATAACTATATTCCGAGATTTTTATCATATAAAAAAATTTTTATATTCCAAGAGATTTTTCCTTAACAAAAATTTTAAGATTCTAAGACATTTTTTACAGTAAAAAATTCTAAGGTTATTTCCAACTCTTTCCCAGCAAAAAAAGTGCGGAGTACTTCTATTTGGAGTGCTTTAAAACTATAACAAATGTAATGAAATACAACAAAAATAACAAAAAACACAAGAAAAAAACACACAAACAGTTTTTTCTACTCCATAAAAATTTGTTATTCAGCACTTAACTCTTTACCTTCCGCGACACTCCCATACAAAAGTAAGTAGATATTCAGTAGATAAGAAGTACTCTGAGCTTTCAAACAACTTTCAACTACTTCCACTGAGTAGTTCTTATCTACTGAATATCTACTTACATTTGTATGGAGGTGTCGCGATAGGTAATGAGTTAAGTGCTGAATATCTATGTATTCTGGAGTAGAAAAAACTGTTTGTGTGTTTTTGTCTTGTGTTTTTTGTTATTTTTGTTGTATTTCATTACATTTGTGTTAGTTTTAAAGCACTCCACTGAGAAGTGGTAATGACTTTTTTTGCAGGGTTGTGACTTTCCTCTTTTCCCCTCTCCTTTTATCTTTTTCCTATAATTGAAAAAATTACATTGTTTTCTTTACCCATTTTTCTATAGATCTTCTTAAAATCGATCAAAAATCATTAATAAATACTTAATTGGATCCTTAACCGATATTTCGAGGTTTTGCAAATGGAATGTCAAATTTCCACTTACAATAAGTGAAGGATAAAAAAAGTACAACTGTATCATATTTATTCTTCCTGACAAAGGCATAAATACCCTAACACAAAAAAAAAAAAAAAAAAAAAACAAAACATCTATACTTATGAACTTATAAATCTAACTGGTATCAATTTAATGGACTTAGGAAGGCGTGTTTCGACATTCGATGATAGTTGTTTAGTAGTTAAGATATGAAATATTTTAGCTCGAATATAATTTAAGTGGAAAATTTAACATTAAATCTTTTAAAACATTATTTAAAGTTTATTTTAAGTAAATAATTTTTATTATCATGTTATTTTCAAGCTAAAAATGTTCATAAAATTTTTCGTTTTCATAAAATTTTTTATTTCTGGCTAGAGAAAGTTATTTCAAGCTTATTTGAGTTCAGAAACCATATTTTTTTTTTTTTGATTTTTTAATATGAATTTAAATATCACAAAAATGTCATATGCAACATTTTATAGTTGAGCGTACATCATAATCACATTTTTTTAAAAAAAGTTAGTTGGACATAACAGAGACATAAATGGCTTTTTGCGACATGACAGAAAATGTTAATTAAATGTCAGCAAAAAAACTAAGTAAATCATAAAAAAAGATATGAGTAGGTTCTGCAAAAAAACAGAAAAAAAAAAACATTTTAAAATAAGATTAATTTTGAAATGCAGATGACATATATGGGTTTTTTTTAATTAAATAAAAAAAAAAAAAAATATGTGAACATATATGCTCCATATGAATACATAAAAAAAAAAAAAAAAAAAAAAAAAAAAAAAAAAAAAAAAAAAATTACAAAATGTTTATCTCTGACTTTTGTTATATTAATTATTTTAATAAAAAAATTTTAACTTAAAAACATATTTTTTTGTCTGAAGTAATTGTTGTTTTAATGCATAAGAGGACCAAAATTATCTGAAATAAAAAATTATAATAAATTTTAATTATTATATTTTTTTTAAATTTGATGTACTGCAAAATTAGGCGCCCCAGTAGGCTAGTTGGTATCGTGCAAGCCTATGAGTCTGTGGGTCGTGGGTTCGATTCCCAACAGAGGCCTTGGTCTGTTTCGCTACCACAAGACAATGGTCATAGTCACCCGTCTCGGTTAGGTTAATTTAGTATGTGATTTGTAATTACTTATATGTTAAAAATTCAATAAATAAATATTTGATATACTGCAAAATGTTCAGAGTTTCAAAAGTGCATTTTATATGCAAATGCAATTTGGAAGTGCATTTTGCGAAAAAATGCAAGAAAATTTGAGAATTTTTCTAAAAGAAACATTTGAAAATTTAAGAATTGTTGATGGAAAAAATTTGAGAATTTTTATATGAAAAAATTTTAAAATTTTTCTACAGGAAAAACTTTTCTATACGAAAAATATAAGAATTTTTCTATACCAAAAATATTAGAATTTTTCTATAGTAGAATTCGAATTATTTTTCTATACAGAAAAAAATATTGAAAAAATCAGAGAATTTTCCAAAAGGATAAATCTGAGATTTTTTTCTATAGGAAAAATTCAGGAATCCATAGAAAAACAAGTAAGAAAGCTATAGTCGGTCAAGACCGACCATATGATACCCTACACGAGAGTTTTCCGGAAAATGGGTCCCAAGTACAAACATGGACCGATTCTATCTGTCTTTTGTTAGATCTTTATTTAGTGTAGAAAACACACACAGATCAAGTTTTAGTGGAATTGGTTTAATTTTTTGCCAATAGAACGATTTAACTGAATATCGGTCGAATTTTTTTTATGGGGGACTATGTCCAAAGATGGTCCAATTATATTATGATTTGATAAGGTTACTAAAGTACACGTTTAACACCTAAAAATATAATTTTTGTCAAATATTTCCATTTTTATAAATTTTGAGGGAATTATGTGAATATCGGGAGGGTGGTTTGTATGGGGACTACAAGAAGGACTGACCTGATTCCTTTGAATGGTGATTAATGCATACAAAATTTGACTATATGCTAAATTTCAAAGCGATATCTATTATAATACGGTTATTAGAGTCATTTAAGCCGAATCCAAAGGGGGCGTTTGTATGGGGGCTAGGTCTTAACATGGACCGATTTTCTCCAATTTCAATGGGCTTTGTCCTTGGGCCAAAAGATGTTTAAGTTTAAAATTTCAAGTCAATTGATTGAAAATTGCGACTTGTATCGTGCTTAAACCGATAGATGGACAGACGGACGGACAGACAGACGGATGGACGGATGGACGGATGGACGGATGGACGGATGGACATCGCTAAATCGACTCAAAAAGTAATTCTGCGTCAATCGGTATACGTTAAGGTATGTCTAGGACCAATATTTCGGGTAGTTACAAAGATCAGCACAAACTCAATATACCCTGTAACACAGAGTGGTGTAGGGTATAAATATGGAAGAGAGGGATAAGAAACAAAAAAGGAAAAATTTTAAGAATTACACTGTACTGCAAAAAATACAAAATCTAATATACTTTTGAAATGGGGTAGTTAAGGTTCTAGGTCTCGTTGAAAAGATCACAAAAAAGCCAATTAAAGTTATTGTCAAAAAACGTTTTTTTGGGACTTTCCTCACTAAACCACGTGTAACTTAAAAAGTTTTTAACCGATTTTAAATTTTTTAACTGTTTTGGATAGAAGAAGGATAGGACTTTTTATGTGTGTGAATTGGTCTATACAAATAAGAAAAATATGCATTGATTTTTACAACAATATCTAATTTTTTTGTTATATTTTGAAAATTTTTTGAGTTTATCGATTTTTTTCTGGTATAGTTCGTTCAGCAATATTTATATTTATAAACGTATTCTTAAAGAAAATTTAATTGCGAATACGATGGCTTTTATGCCGAAAAAATCGAATAACAATTAAAAGAGTTGTGATATTTTTTCTGAAAAAGAAAATTAAGATTTTGAATGAAATTGCCGTTCGGTAAACCCAGGCAAAAAAAAAATAAACGAACATACTGAGAGGTCGCGTATCAGTATTTTAAAGGTTTTTGGCCCACTGAATTCGAATTTTACCTTAAAATTGCGCTATCTTGCTAAGTTTTTGATATATCAATTTATGTTAAATATCTCAAAAACCTGACGCGATAGAGCAATTCAAAGGACACATTCTGATTCAGCGCTTAAAACCTTTAAAAATATTCTACATGACTACTTATGATAAATTTATTTCTTTTTGCCTGGGTTATCTGAACGGTGATTTCCGGCAAAATCTAAATTTCCTTTTTAGAAGAATTATCACAACACTGTCAATTCAAATCTGATTTTTTCAGGATAAAGTTAATCGTATTCAGAACTAAATTTTCTTAAAAAAAAAAATTATAAATACAAAGGTTCATTTAACCAATAGCAGGAAAAAATCGATAAATTTGAAAAATTTTCAAAAAATATCAAAAAAATTAGATATTATATATAAAAACAATAGATATATTTCTTTTATGTGTTGATTAATTCACACACATTAAAAGCCCTATCCCTCTGCTATCAACAACAGTTAAAAAATTTAAAATCGGTTGGAAATTTTCTGAATTACAAAAGTTTTAGTGAGCAAAGTCCCAAAAAAAACGTTTTTTAGACAATAACTCTAAAATTTGAGGGTGTCTGGCAAGTTTAATGGGCATTTTTGTGATCTACTCGACAAAACCAACAACCTATACCATGCCGCATCAGAAGTAGTTTTTCACCGTAGCACAGTGTTATTTTCAAAGAAAAATGTCTATCAATTTTTTTCTATAGGAAAAATGCTTAAAAAAAAAACTTAAAATTTTTTCGATAGTAAAAAAATCTCGGAATCTTTGAATTTTTTTATCGGAAAAATCTTTAAATTTTTATAAAAAAAATTTGAAAATTTTTCTGAAGAAAAAATAAAAAAAAATATTTAGTGAAATTTGAAAGAAAAAATATTTGAAATCTGAGGCATTCTATAGGCATTTACGACATTTTCTTTAGACAAAATGTCTCAAAATTTTAAAACTTCTCGATAGAAAAACAAAATTTCTTCGAATATGAGACTTTTTCTATCGGAAAAATGTCTCAGAAAGTGATACTTTTTCCATAGCAAAAATTACTCGGAATTTGTTGTCAAACTGGTTGGATGCCATTTATTTTGCTCTTTCAATAAGCTGGTTTTCTTAGTGTTGCCTTTGCTATTGCATGTAAAAACTCTCTTTAACATTAAGAAAACCAATTTATTTAAAGTGACATATAGTTTTTGGGTCTCTATGACGGAGACTTTCAAAATCTGATAGTTTTTTCTATAAGAAAAATGTCAGAAAATCTCAGACTTTTTAAAATGGAAAAATGTCTCGGAGTTTGAGACTCAGTATGTGGTACTCGTTTTATAGGAAAAATGTTACAGAATCAGATCAAATGTCTCAAATCCAATATCTAGATCCGCGTCAGCCCTATACTGTAATTAGGGGCAAGATTTTGAAATAAAATCTTTTTCTGGTACATATATGTGTTAAGAAATTGTTTAAAATTTATTTAACCTAAATTTAAGTTTAGTCAAAACAACTGTAGCTGGTTACATTTTAAAATGCATAATAATTGTTAAAACTTTATCATATAAATTACATTTTTATTGCAGTAATCCATGACGTATGAGTAACTTTTTAATTTAATGTTACTTATACGTCTTACAACTACATATAACTATAATGCCTTGTGCTTACACACATTCATAAAGTTAACTCCGACATTTACACACATGTACATTGAAGTACATAAGTTTATTTGTAATATGCACATAAAGTGAAAGTTAATTTTTAAAAACTTGTCTGCTTGAAATTCATGTATATAATTTTATATAAATGTCTGTGTTTTTGTTTGGTTTTAAATAGGGCAAGTTGAAATAAGAAAGGAAAATGCTTAAATTAGCAGGAAAAAAATTAAAAAATCGGCCTTGCCAAACCTATTAATACTCTCCACAATTTTTTTTTTAAATTAGTAAAAGTAAATAATTTTGACAAAAACTTTTTTTTTTTTTTAATTGCCGTGGAAAAAAATTTTAGTGGAAAACAAAATTCTGCAAAAAAAAAATATGTAAAAAAATATGTTTGAACTTTTTAAAATACAATTCAGTATCCAATTCTGTTCACATATGGTTCATTCCACAACAACTGTATCACTACAGAAAAACCATGGTGGTTTCAATAGGATATCATTTGCAAAAAACAAAAGTGAGACTTGTGGGCATGGTCAAAAATTGAAAATTTCATCATTTTTGGCCTAAATATATTTATTTCAATATTTATGCCAATAAAATCAAACATAGTGATGTCTTGAAAATAAAAGTTTTTTATAAATTTTTGCATTGGCTATCGATTAAAAGAAAAAAATTGGAAAATTTATAGAAGAAGTTCAGAATTTTTTAAATTTAAATTTTAACTTTATTTATCAAAAACCATGCTACAATTTCATTTTTTTATCTATATATATAAAAGAGTAATGTGACTGACTGACTGACTGACTGATATACTCATTCATCATCGCCCAGCCCAAACCGCTGAAGCTAGAGACTTGAAATTTGGACTGTAGGTCCATCTCCCGGAATATAGATCCACTAAGGCTGGATTTTTGCCAGTGTTGATTCTAAGGGGGTAAAAAGGGTAAAAAACTGTACTTTTTGTACTTTTTATATCTCCTGTAATAATGGTCATAGAGACTTGAAATTTGGACTGTATGTTCACCTCCCGGAATATAGATCCAATAAGGCCGGATTTTTGCCAATGTTAATTCTAAGGGGACGAAAATGGTAAAAAACTGTACTTTTGGTACTTTTTATATCTCCTGAAATAATGGTCAGAGACTTGAAATTTGGACTGTATGTTCAACTCCTGGAATATAGATCCAATAAGGCCGGATTTTTGCCAATGTTGAGTCTAAGGGGGTATAAAGGGTAAAAAATGTACCTTTGGTACCTTTTATATTTCCTTAAAAAATGGTCCTAGACACTTGAAATTTTGAATGTAGGTTCAGCTCCCGGAATATAAATCTACTAAGGCTGGATTTTGCCAATGTTGATTCTTAGGGGTAAAAAGGGTAAAAAACTGTACTTTTGGTACCTTTTATATTTTCTTAAATTATGGTCCTAAAAACTTAAAATTTGCAATGCAGGTTCACCTCCCGGAAAAAATATTCACCAAGGCTGGGTTTTTGCCAATGTTGATTCTACGGGGGTAAAATGGAAAAAAGTGTACTTTTGGTACTTTTTTAATTTTCTGAAATAATGGTACCTTTTATAAGAAGTACCTTTTATAAAAAGTACCTTTTACAAAAAGTATCTTTTATAAAAAGTACCTTTTATGTACCTTTTATAAAAATTACCTTTTATAAAAAGTACCTTTTATAAAAAGTACCTTTTATAAAAAGTACCTTTTATAAAAAGTACCTTTTATAAAAAGTACCTTTTATAAAAAGTACCTTTTATAAAAAGTACCTTTTATAAAAAGTACCTTTTATAAAAAGTACCTTTTATAAAAAGTACCTTTTATAAAAAGTACCTTTTATAAAAAGTACCTTTTATAAAAAGTACCTTTTATAAAAAGTACCTTTTATAAAAAGTACCTTTTATAAAAAGTACCTTTTATAAAAAGTACCTTTTATAAAAAGTACCTTTTATAAAAAGTACCTTTTATAAAAAGTACCTTTTATAAAAAGTACCTTTTATAAAAAGTACCTTTTATAAAAAGTACCTTTTATAAAAAGTACCTTTTATAAAAAGTACCTTTTATAAAAAGTACCTTTTATAAAAAGTACCTTTTTTAAAAAGTACCTTTTATAAAAAGTACCTTTTATAAAAAGTACCTTTTATAAAAAGTACCTTTTATAAAAGTACATTTTATAAAAAGTACCTCTTATAAAAAGTACCTTTTATAAAAAGTAACTTTTATAAAAAGTACCTTTTATAAAAAGTACCTTTTATAAAAAGTACCTTTTATAAAAATTACCTTTTATAAAAAGTACCTTTTATAAAAAGTACCTTTTATAAAAAGTACCTTTTATAAAAAGTACCTTTTATAAAAAGTACCTTTTATAAAAAGTACCTTTTATAAAAAGTTCCTTTTATAAAAAGTATCTTTTATAAAAAATATATTTTATAAAAAGTACCTTTTATAAAAAGTACCTTTTATGAAAAGTACCTTTTATAAAAAATACCTTTTATAAAAAGTACCTTTTATAAAAAGTACCTTTTATAAAAAGTATCTTTTATCAAAAGCATCTTTTATAAAAAGTACCTTTTATAAAAAGTTCCTTTTAGAAAAAGTACCTTCTATAAAAAGTACATTCCATAAAAAGTACGTTTTGTTAAATATGCCGAAAGTACACTTTTTGGTACTTTTATATTTCCTGAAATAATAAACATAGAAACTTGAAATTGGAAAAGGTTCGCCTCTCGGAAAATAATGGGGTTAAAAGGGATAAAAAAGTGTACTTATTTATTTCCTGATATAATGGCCCCAGAAACTTAAAATTTGGAATGTAAAATCCTTCGGTGAAAAAAGAGATTGGGAAAAGTTTTTTTTTTTTTGAAATTCCGTTTCTTAACGAGGATAAAAAGTACTTTTAATATTTGCTGAAACAATGATCCTAGATAATTGAAATATGGATTTTAGGATCCTTCGGTGAAGAAAAAACATTCTGAAAGAGGTACTTTTTTTAAATTCCGTTTCTAATGGGGGTAATAAAGTGTACTTTTGGTACTTTTTCTGTGCCTATAATAATGACCTTAGAAGATGTAGATGGAATTGGAAATGAAATGGAGTAGAACGGGGAACAATATGGAATAGAGCAGGGAACAATATGGACTGATATTTTTAACTCAAATTTTTGGTATTTAGCTTTTTTTTACTCCATATATTTTTTTTAATTTCTTTTTTCACTGAAATATTTGTTCACTCAAAATCCAAAATCCCGACATAAGGGCTCGAAAATTGTCATTATATTTTTCCCCCGGAACGAACATGATAACGTACCAGCAAAGTTATTAAAATTATGGAAGACTTAAACGTCCACAAGTAAATAAAACAAAGACTACGTAGGGGAATTTTTTGAAAATCGATAGAGTAATCCTGATCCTTCTATTATCCGGTATTCAATACAACCGGTAACGAAGTACCGGGATTGTAAGCTAGTGTGTTTATAAAGTTGTTAATGTGTATATCCATCTGTTCTGAAATTTTTAGAGATTTTTTTGCCTTGTTTTCGAGAAAAAAAAATTGCACTATGCTTATATTTTACAATAATGGGGTATATTTGCATGCGAATGAGTAATATCAACTCTTTTGACACATTTAAAATAGAGATCGTGGGTGAGTTTTTTTTGACGATCTGCGTGATCTCACCAAGTAAACATTTTCATCACGCACGATCTTTTATTTTGCTCACGCTCAGTCACGCTCACGTGAGTATCGTGACCGTTACAAAAAATGTTCTACTCACGTGAGCAAAGGAAAATGAAAAATCGTGCGTGATCAAAATTTTTCCTTCGTTAGCGTGCTTGATCGTCAAAAAATCTCACCCACGATCACATCTCTATTTTAAACGTTTCTTACGAATTATTATTAATCATACGCATAACTTATATACCCTATTATTGTAAAATATTAGCATAGTGCAACGTTCAAAATTTTTTTCTCGAAAACAGGCCAAAAAAAACTCTGAAAATTTCAGAACAGATACAGGAACACCTTAGCTATTTTTAAGCACTTAAAAAAGAAATAAAATTGTGGCATTTTTTTTTTTTTTTGATAAATAAAGATTAATTTTAAATTTTAAGAATTCAGATCTTCTTCTGAAAATTTTTTAATTTTTATTTTTTTAATCGATAGTTCATACAAAAATCTATAAAAAAAACTTTAATTTTATAGACTTAAATGTGTTTCATTAATTTTGCATAAATATTTAAATAAAGGTACTAAGGAAAAAAATCCGATATTTTGAATATTTGACAATGCCTACTAAGTCCACTTTTTGAAAAATTTTATTTATGTTATTTAATAGTGCCCTAAGGGTGACTACTCGGCAACAGATTCCATATTGGCACGACACCACTTTTTTTGCTGAACATTTGTTGTGAAATGCCTCATATGTCCATTAGAGTGGTAAAAAAATATGTTTTTTATGTTCCCTATCCGCCAATGTATGCTAATTATTTGGAGCACAAATCCTTGCCTGATATTTTTCGATTAACAAAAAAAAAAAAGTAGAACTGTACGAGCATAATTTTGCGTCCGTATTGCATATGGAGGAAAATTCCCAGTTAATGTTATTTGGTGCAAAATGCATTTCTGGATTTTTTCAGATTATTAAAAACAATTTTAGTGGTGGTCAAGCAACATTTTTGCATCTTAAATGCATTTGGGGAATGTTTAAAACACTTCTATTTTTTTTTTTTTAATTCTGAAAAAATGAGGCATGGCTTTTTGCACCAAATATCAAAAAATGGAGGGGTAAGACCGAAAAAAATGTGAGAACATGTAAATGTGTCCTTCAAGTTTTACTTAAATACCCCTAACAGTAGTTTTAAGATATCCTCTTGAAATTCGACTGATAAATGTTTTTTTATATTCATAAACAATCGTTCTAAATTTTAACGGAATCAGACCATTTTTATTTTTTAGCCTCATACAAACCACCCTTCCGATATTCACAAAAATCTCCCAAAATACATAAAAATAAAAAAATAAATATTGTTTAAAAATTAATTCTTTATAAATTTTATAATCGCAAATAAGCTTTGGGATTTATTGTTTTACATTTCCGAATTAAGCGACGCTAGATTGGGTATTTCGGCCACTGTGCTACGTCACGAGTAGGAATCGCAGTTTCCAGCACTTTTTCATTTCCCGTGAATGCGCGAAAAAATTTTGAGTTTCTTGGGATTCCGCACTAAAAAAGTTAATAATTTTTTTAGTTTTTAACAATATTTTTTTTGTGCGGAAAATTAGTGTGTCTAACTAAATCTAAATATTTTTGAATTTTAAGTGGATATTTTTGATTTTTAAGTGCATATTCTAAGCACATATTTCAATGAGAATCGGAGCCCTTATATTTAAAAATGTATTTACCTAAATACAGCAGTTAACTTGTGTATGTACATTTTTTAAAATTCTCGTGAATCCCGCACTTATTTCCCGGGAATGGGGGAAATAAAAAATTTTGAATTCCCCGGGAATCCCGGGACGGGAAATCACGGGATACATTTTCTAGTCACGAGTTTTTCAATAAAATGCAAAAAAACACTTTTTCTTTAACCTCGATTAGAGTTACAAAAAATATGTAAGATAACACTGTTGAACAAGTTCATGTTAGCAAAAGTTATGTCGATTCTGAGAGTGAGGAGTGAAAATAGAGGCTAAATTAGAAGATCCGTATCGCGGCGTTTGTTTATGTTAGTTCGAATTTTTTTTAATCGACCTTCGAACTTTGCAGTCAAATGCCGATTTTCAGCATATGCTTATATGGTTTTTTAGCTATAGAGTCCCCGCACAACAATTTGGGATCGGTTGACGGTTTCGGTCATGAGAGAGTATAGGCGCAAAACAAAGGCGGCAGCGGGAAATTCAGTCAGGCGTTGATATTTACACTATTTTTCACTTTTTCTACACTTTTTTATTTAATTTTATTGTTTTCTTTTTCATATAAATTTGATTTTCTTATATTCAATAGTTTTTTTGTGTTTTGTTTTAGAATTTTAAATATTTTTTTTTAGAGATCACATTTTTTTTGTTTACTTTATCGAAAATAATCGAAATATTTTTGTGTTTTGTTTTAGAATTTTAAATATTTTTTTTTTTAGAGATCACATTTTTTTTGTTTACTTTATCGAAAATAATCGAAATATTTATAAAAATGTGGTAACATTTTCATATCAAAAATTCAAAGAGAGAGAGAAACCGACACAAAAATAAAATTGATTTTATTCAAGCGGTTTTCGGTCGAGCGTTTTTTCTTGCCAAATTTGTATGAAAAAAACGTCACCGACATTGTCGTGCGGGGACTCATAACTCGACGACTAATTGATATTTTTTCAATCTGTAAAAGCCAAATTATTGCTAGAGACCTGTCCAACAATAAACATTTTTTTAAACGTTTGATTTAGATAATTTTTGCGGTGCTTATGAAGCAAAATTTTGAAAAAATTATGTTTTTTATGCTTTTTGTCTCTAGCAATAATTTGGCTTTTACAGATTGAAAAAATATCAATTAGTCGACGAGTTATATCCGAAAAACCATATAAACAATATTCTGAAAATCAGCATTTGATTGCAAAGTTCGAAGGTCGATTAAAAAAAAAATCGAACTAACATAAACGAACACCGCCATACGGGTCTTCTAATTTAGCCTCCTTTTTCACCCCTCACTCGCAGAATCGTCCTTACTTTTGCTAATCTGAATTTGTTCCACAGTGTAATTTGTAATTTTTAAAAAAAATATTGATAAATATGCCTATTTTTAGATGTAATGCAAGAAAAAACTATCCCTAACGTTTGCTAAAATCCTTATATGCATGTAATTTCAGTTATTTATATGTACATATAAAAGTCACTTATTTTGGATTTTTTATTCCATCTTTTGTTTAACCCTTTAGTGCCCAATTTTTTTTGGTAAATAATTTTTTTAATGAAACTTTGTAAAAATATAAAAAACTTTGATTTACTATACCCAGCAAAACTTTGGAAAAGGGTGGTGATTATATAACACATTCCAGTTAATGTATATCCCTTATTTGTAGCATTATTTCTGGATGTCTTACCAAGCATTTGTTCTACAACGTATTATTTGAAAGTGGAAAATAATGTATTACTAATAACTTGTTACGTAATGCGTGATTATTGCAAAAAATGTATTTCATATTTATTATTTCTAAACATTAAATCATGGATGAATTATATTTGGTTACATTATGTATTATTTCAAAATTTTAAATAATGTATTGTTTATAACTGGATACATTACAATAACATAAATAAATGATTTATAAAAAATTCATTAGTGACACACACTCACTTACAATCACGTGAGTAAATTTAATGCATTACTTTGAGTCTCATCCCATGTTAAAATTATCAATGAATGTTATTTAGATAACTGCATATAACAGTTTTTTCCCTCTCTATTATTTCCGCGATTTCTACGGCCTTTAACACTTTTCAGTACTTTTTCCTTTTCAGAAGAGCTAAGAGCTTTGTAAGTCCCATTTTTATTGAAATTCGAAACAAAACTGTTTTGTTTTTATTGTCTGAGGGATTGATATTCATTACAAATTGGATTCAGTTCCTAATTGGTCTGTATTCCAAAATTCCTTATTCAAGTGATTCAAAAAAACTAGTGATTTTTTAACAAGTTGCGGAAAAATATTTTTTTAAAGCGCTTTTTCAGTGTTTTGATTATTGTTATTATTTTACATTATTGGCTAGATAATGGTCTTTATCAGTGCATTTTTATGTATTTTTCTGCTTATTCGTTACAAAGATATATTCGATTAAAAAGTGAAAAACTCGATTCCTTATTGATGTGATTCGCAGTGTATAATAAAGTATTATACATTATACAAAATTTAGTTCGATTGGCCTTCAATTTACATATTATATACAAAATATATTTGTTTATATTTTTTTGCAATCAAACGAAAATTGTTTTCTTATACCACTGAGTCAAATTATTTTCGACATTTTTTAAAAAATTTCTAAAAATGTCGGAAAACATACATAATGTTAATTTTTCCTTTAATCCTACAAGTATGCATTTATTATTTACACAGAACATCGAAAATCGTTTTATTTGGTCTTATCGTGCTAATTTGCTTTAATGGGCAACATTGAGACTGAAAGAGTTAAATAATATATTGTTGGGTTATATTTACACATTAAATTAAAAAGTTTTTTTTTATTTATTCATAAATCTCAGGCTTGCATACTTCAGACTTTCAGAAATGTCAGACATTTTAAATTTAAAGTTTATCTAATGATACAGATTGAAGGATGATATTAAGATACAAAAATTAGGTTATGTACAAAAAATAAAATCTATGAAAACTCAGTTAAAATAATGTTGATCCAATTATAAAAACTTTTTTGCTTCATACTTAAAAATGAAATCTTTAGAAATCGAAAACTTTTTTCAGCTGTTCATACAGATTTTAAATCTGCCTTGAAACGCACCTAAAAAGATAAATATTAATTATACTATTTTGTAGCATTGCAATTTTTAGCAAGCACTTTTTGCTATTTGTTTTAATAATAATGCCATTTTTGCAAATAATTTTGATATTTTTAGAAAATAATTTTGCTATTTTTAGCAAATAAATTTGCTGTTGTGAAAATTAGATTTAATATATTAGCAAAAATTTTGACTAATTAAAGTCACAAAAATGTTTCAGTTACTAAACTTAAAACTTATTTAATTTTAGCTTTAAAAATTCTAAAAAAAACTCAACTGTAATCATAAATTATTTTATACTTCTTCATAATACGCTAACAGAGAAAATAAATCATCATATGTTTTTGTTTTATATTTTTGTTCCATATAAATTTTATTATCATCATTGTTATTTCTGTGTTGTTTTTATACCCTCCACTCTAGTGATAGAGGGTATATATAAGTTTGTCATTCCGTTTGTAACACATCGAAATATTGGTCTAGGACCCCATAAAGTATATATATTTATGATCCTCGATCGATTTTAAGTCGATCTAGCGTTGTCCGTCCGTCCGTCCGTCCGTCCGTCCGTCCGTCTGTCTGTCTGTCCGTCCGTAGAAAACACGCTAACTTTTGAAAGACTTTACAGAGGCTACTGAAGTTTGGCATATATGTTTGTCATTTACCTGGTCAGGTTGGTATTGCAATCCAGCCAAATCGGTCCAGTAGTTCAAAAGTTATGAGCAAAAGAGTAAATTTCGGCAAGGGTGTTTCGCGAATTTACGAGATAAAAAACACGATAACTTTCTAAAGACAATAATGAGACTACTGAAGCTTGGCATGTATCTTTGCCGTTCCCCGGGTCTGTTTGGTTTTAAATTTCAGCTCAAGCGGTCCAGTGGTTCAAAAGTTATAAGCAAAACCCTGAATTTCAGATTAGTTTCATCTAAAATACCACGTGTTTTAACAAGTTTTAAAAGCATTGGTGGTAACTAAACAATGCTTTTCAAACTTGTTTAATTTTAAAGCAATGCTTTTTAAACTTGTTTAGTTTTAAAAGCATTGGTAACTTAAAAACCACACTCGAAAAAAATTTTACACTCAAAAAAACTTTTACACTCAAAAAAAATTTTACACTCAAAAAATAAAAGTACACAAAAAAAATTTAGTTTTTTTTTTTTACAAAAATGACAATATTTTGTGTACATACGTACGTGCATTCACTCAGAAATATTTTTACAGTAAAAAAAACATTACACTCGAAAAAAATTTTACACTCAAAAAAAAAAATAGCAATTTTTTTTTTTTTTTTAAATGACTAAAAAAGGGTTTTTTAATCAAAATTAAATATTTCTAATCAAAATTGTTAATTTTTTCACGTTCAAAAATGTACTACCCTTTGAAAAAATGCATTGTGGAGGGTATTCATAGATTCGGCAAAGTCGAATTTAACTTTTCTACTTGTTTTTTAATATTTTTATAAACATTGTTTTGATAATTGGATAAAGTCATCACAATAAGTAAACAAATATCTCAGAAAAAAATTGGTAGATAAAGTAAAAAAACAAAGTCTCCCTTTTTATTATTTTACCTTATTTAAAGGAAAAAATAATATACAACAAGTAGAAAGAAAAATTCGGCTTTACCAAATGTATGGATACCCTTCACAATGGAAAAAAATATTATTGCAAAAAACTGTATTTGAGTTTTTTTCAATATCAATTGTTAAAAAATAATAATAAAAATTCGCAAAAAGAAAATTTTTTGGTGAAAAAAAAACTCCGCGTTAAAAAATTTTTGGGTAAAAAAACATTGGCAAAAATTTATTTCAAAGAAAAAAAATTTTTGCGGAAAAAATGTTTGCCCAAAAAATTCCGCAATAAAAATATTTCGGTAAAAACATTGAGAAAAAAAATTTGGAAAAAAAAAAAATTTGGAAAAAAAAAAAATTTTTCGTGAAAAAAATTTTGTTAAAAAATTTTGTGGGAAACAAATATGTTTGCACTTGTTTTAATACCTTTCGGCATCCAATTATCTTCGCATATGTCAACCAACAGCTGCATTTAAGCATTATGTGTTTTAAGGTTATGTAGAATGTACCAAAATTTTTAAGGTATGCTTAAATTTTTGTTTATAACTTTTAAACCGCTAAACCGATATTGCATAAATGCATCAACAAACTTCTAGAAGCAACAACAAGAAAATTTGTTAAGTTGCAGCCAAGTCAGTGTAAAATTTTGGGGGGGATCGCCATTTCAACCGACGGATATCGCTAGAATTCTTTTTGGCTTGAGACCCATAAAATAACATCGATTTTTCGACGAGTTACAAACGGAATGACAAAGTTATATATACCCTCTACCACTAACAGTAAGTGGATGGTATACAAAAAGTACAAAACTCTGTTATAAGCACCTGTAAATGAAAGACACCTGTTCCCATAACAATAAACTCTATATGTGTATATTTTTTCATATAAAAGAAGATATTTTAATATATACCAGAATTTTTTTTTCAAGATTTTAAAGAATTTGTCTAACAAAATCTTGAAAATATATAAAAACACTAGTCCTTCGATTTTCAGTATAATTTTCAAAATCGATTAATGTAATTTTAAAGTTTGTTTTTATGGGTGGTTCTTACGCCTAAAACAACCTAAATATTAACAATTTTTAAGCAGATATAAAAAAATAAATACGCAATTTTTTTTTAATTCAGTTTTTTTATTTGAAATTTTTTTATTTGAAATTATAAATAAATTTACTTTTTGCTATCAATTTATAGTTCGATGAAATTCTAGAATTTTATTTTTTCTTTGTTGTTAAGCGAGGAATAGGTGTGTCTTAACTATAAGAAGCTTATTTCTTAACGACACATTGTTTTCAATTTTTTTGTATATTTTTTCATGTTTTAGTAGTTGACATCTTAGTGAATCACAATAGAACGGGATTTTTTTTGTATAACAAAAATTTTTATTTCGATTTGGACCATTCAAGCAAATTTTCATTCTCCTAGGCCATAATTTGATCCTGGTATAAATAAGAGGCCATGGGGATTAAATAAATCCGTGGCGCCCAGCGAATAAAGTTTTCGATTTTCGATAAATTTTTGAAAAAATTATGTGTTGCTTTACATTGTATTAGCTTTAAAGCTCTGAACACGAATTAAACCATGATAATGTTTTGCTGGAGATATGGACGTACTTGCCAAATAAAAATATGTTTGAAAAATATCGATATAAGTATTTATTTATCAAACCATGCAAAAATAATTGAAATATCGATGTAAGACCCCATTAAATTTATATATTACACTGTGCAACAAGAAAAATGAGCCTCAATGGCTTCAACGCCACATGAAAGTAGACCATCAAGTGAACAAAATCACCAAAGGGTTTTGCAAAGTCAGTTCGGATTTCTTTTTTATAGCCCACTGAAGTTTTTATATTTTTATCAAAGGCGTTTGGAAAACGTCAAAAATACTGTAATAAGAACACATCTGAGCTTCAAAATATGATTTGATGTCTCCAGTGAAATTTTATGGCGGTTCTTTTCGTAGAACATTTTAACCCTCTAACTGCCATTTTAAGGGGTCATTTTAGTCCTTTTTCAAAAACTAAACACAGAAGTCTAATAAAACGTCCATTTAGAGGGTTAAAATGTTCTACAAATATTTTCCTCATAAAATTTCACTAGGGGTTGTCAAATGGTAAAAGTTTGTGCGACATGCGCAAAGTGCTTAAAAAGGGTCAAGTATAAATAATCAATGTTTGTTATTTTTTTTTACCAAAGCAGTGTTAAAAAATATCGACAAAAAACAGAGCAAATATACTTTTGAGCTAAAAATGATGTTCTGATGTGTTTTATAAAATTTTATGATGATTCTTTTCTTTGACCAAATTAACCCTCTAGCTCCCGTTTTAAAGGGTCATTTTTGTCCTTTTTTAAAAGAAATACAAAAAAGTCTATAAAAAAAGGCAGTTAGAGGGTTAAAATGTTTTACAAATATTTTCTGCATCAAATTTTTCTAGTGCACGTATAAGACAGAAAGTTCGTCCTGCTTATAGAAAGTGCTTAAAAATTTTTAAGTATTCAATTTTTTTTTTTATTATTTTTTTGGGCCGAAATAAAAAAAACACAAATAAAAAAGTTAAAATCGACTTTGTCGAATGTATTGATACCCTCCACAATGTAAAAAAGTTTACTTGCTAAAAAACAAAACAAACATTAAAAAAAAAAAATCGACAAAAAAAAATTTTTGGTAAAAAAAAATTCGACGAAAATATTTTTTTTTGTAAAAAAATATGTTTGTACTTGTTTAAATACCATTCGGTGATCAATTCTGTTCACATGTGTTAAGCAGCAGCCGAATGAAAGCCGAATACAAAAAAAGTCCATAAAAAAGGCAGTTAGAGGGTTAAAATGTTTTACAAATATTTTCTGCATCAAATTTTACTAGGGCACGTCTAAGACAAAAAGTTCGCCCAGCATATAGAAAATGCTTAAAAATTTTAAAGTATTCAAATTTTTTTTTATATTTTTTTTGGGCCGAAATATAAAAAAAAAAACAAGTAACAAAGTTAAATTCAACTTTGTCGAATGTATTAATACCCTCCACGATGTAAAAAGTTTATTTGCAAAAAAAAACAAAAAAAAAATAAAAAAAAACTGCGAAAAAAAATTTTTGATAAAAAAAAAATTCGACGAAAATGTTGTTTTTTTTTTTTTAAATATGTTTGTACTTGTTTAAATACCATTCGGTGATCAATTCTGTTCACATGTGTAAACCAGCAGCCGAATTAAAGCATTTTGTGTTTTTATGTTATGTTGAATGTACCACAATTTTCGAGGTATTTTTATATTTTCGTTCATAAATTTTGAACCACTGAACCGATTTCGCTCAAATGGAATACCAAACTACTTAGGGCAAGAACAAGTAAATATGCTAAGTCTTAGTTATATCTGTTTAATACTTTGGCCGTGATAACCATTTCCACAGACGGACAGGCATCGCTAGAATGTCTTAAAGTCGATCACTGATCAATAATATATAAGGGGGTTTTCGTGTCAACTGACACAACTTTTGATACCGATCTACTATCCTATTGGATAGCAGTGCAGACACAATTTTTCAACGAGATCTGTCAAGGACTCTCTGAGTTAGATGGGTCGAAATTTGACATTTTGGCCAAGAAGTGTTTATTCTCGTCCATATAACTTCTTACCAATTGATTTTAGCAAAATGTGTCCCAAACAGTTTAGATAGCTATTTCTTCAATCTTGCGAAAAAAAATTATAAAAAAATAAAAAAAAAATAGTTTGATTTTTTTTTTTTTATATCCAAAACTTGTTTGACTTTTTTGTCAAATCGGGCACTTTTTTTGACTCAAAAGAAAGCTTAGGTGATTTCCCCACCTAATTCTTCTTCGCCTCAAATATATTTTTGCTCCACCAACAAATTTTCACTAGAACGGCATCACGCGACTTTTTCCTATGATATCTGATATGGTGATCACGGCCAAAGTATACACTCAAAAAATTATGTAGGTAAATTCCAGTGAATATTCACTTAAAACAAATGATATTTTATTTAAAAACCATTCCACTGTTTTTTCATTTAAAATAAAAACACATTGCAGTCAATTTTAAATGTTATTATAATGCCTAACCAAAACATTAAAATATTACTGAATATTCACTTATTTTGTATTGAAAAACAGTAAAACTATAGAAGAAATTTTTTACTGCCGAAAATGAATGTAACAGAAAATTGGTTTTTAAAAAAAAAAAATTTGAATACTTTAAAATTTTTAAGCATTTTCTAACTGCCTTTTTTTATAGACTTTTTTGTATTTCTTTTAAAAAAGGACAAAAATGTCCCTTTAAAACGGGAGCTAGAGGGTTAATTTGGTCAAAGAAAAGAATCATCATAAAATTTTATAAAACACATCAGAACATCATTTTTAGATCAAAAGTATATTTGCACTTTTTTTGTCGATATTTTTTAACACTGCTTTGGTAAAAAAAAAATAACAAACATTGTTTATTTTTCCTTGACCCTTTTTAAGCACTTTGCGCATGTCGCACAAACTTTTACCATTTGACAACTCCTAGTGAAATTTTATGAGGAAAATATTTGTAGAACATTTTAACCCTCTAAATGGACGTTTTATTAGACTTCTGTGTTTAGTTTTTGAAAAAGGACTAAAATGACCC
Source organism: Pegoplata infirma (assembly GCA_963921195.1). NCBI lineage: Eukaryota > Metazoa > Arthropoda > Insecta > Diptera > Anthomyiidae > Pegoplata > Pegoplata infirma. The sequence goes on along the minus strand of OY992537.1, from coordinate 203,373,935 downwards.
CTTAAAATGGCAGTTAGAGGGTTAAAATGTTCTAAAAAAAGAACCGCCATAAAATTTCACTGAAGACATTAAATCATATTTTGAAGCTCAGATGTGTTCTTATTATAGTATTTTTGACGTTTTCCAAACGCCTTTGATAAAAAAATGAAAACTTCAGTGGGCTATAAAAAAGAAATCCGAACTGACTTTGCAAAACCCTTTGGTGATTTTGTCCACTGTATGCTCTACTTTTATATGGCGTTGAAGGCATTGAGGCTCAATGCGATGACCCAAAATTTGTTGCACAGTGTTATTGATCCATGATGGTTTCTAAGACATTCTAGCGATATCCATCCTTTCATCTGTCAGTAGAATGCAAGATGCAGTACAAACGAAAAAAGCTGTTAATTTGTAAAATGAGCAAAATCTAATCTAAGATATTCTATCGATATTCGACTATCGGTCCGTCTATGGAAAGCACACTGCAGACCAAAGCAAAAGAACTAGCCTTCCGAAAACTTTCATGAATATATAATGTGTTTATAGGCTGGTAAAGTTCTTATTTGGGCGAAATCGAATCAGGGGGAGGACCACCATACCAAACTCTGAAAAACGTCAACTTAGACCCAGAGCACTTAAAAATTTACCATTTTCAGTTCGCCAATTTTGTGGGCGTGGAATTAATAAGTAATAAATTTGTGTTACTTAGGTGCAGAAAATGTTCTTACATTTTGGAGGGTATAAAGAATCGACGTAAACGAATTAAACACTGTTTGTTTTTTTTTTGACTTTTGTTAAACAAATGGAACATTTTTCTATGTTAGAAGAAGTTCAAACTTTCTAAAAAAAAAACAATTGTGGTAAATTTTTGAAGAAAAAAGAAATTTTGATGAAAAACGAAAAAAATTATGAAAAAAAAATTTTAATGAAAAAGAAAAAAAAATTTAATAAACAAAAAAATTTTGAGGAAGTAAAAAAATGTTGATGAAAAATTTAATAAAAAAAAATTTTTGGTGATAACCGAGTTTTTGCTGAATAAACAAATATTAAATTTTTGATTAATTAAAAAAGTTTTTGACGAAAAAAAAGTTTTTGATGAAAAAAAAATTTGATGCTTTTGTTAACAAAAACTTTTTTGATACAAAAAAAAAAATTTTTGATGAACAAAAAAAAAAAAAATTAAAAAAAGGCATGAAAAAAATATTTGATGATTTTCATTGTAAAAAAAAATACATTTTACAATTATTTTTTATTTTAATAGGATTTTTCTAAGGAAATGTAAAATAAATTTATTATTATTTCTGTTAAAATAAGTTTTTTTACTTTTTTGAATGACTAGTGTTAATATTTGCATCGGTTTTAACAACTTCATAAGGTTTTTTAATGCAATCTACAAAAAAAAAAAGTTGACGGAGTTTACAGAGACAGAGTTTACATTTCATCACATTTTGCCCTTTTTTTCGAAAACTATTTGTCGGAAATTGGTTTCCGAAAAAAAATCATTAGATGTCAACTAGATACGTCAAAATATGACGATATTTCAGATGCACGCTAAGTAGTTTTGTTGTAAACGTGGAGACGGAGTTTACAGCATTTTTCGATTTTTCGTTTATGATTTAGCTTTTCATACAGGGAAATTAATATGCAGGGAGCAAACTTGAAACCAATGATGCAAAATGATACTTTATAGCCTCGCGTTTAATAAATGGGGCAATAACCTATTATTTTTCTAAACAAAATACGTCAAAAACAACAAAATTGTCAGGTTCCATAATGTCTAAAAAAAGTGTCGAAAAATCGTTTCACAATTGAAGCCGTGTTTGTATGGGTAAAAGAGATAGTTATGACTATACAAAAATATTTTTTAAGAACGTCAACATGCCCTCTTTAAAAATGTTGTCAATTATTAAGAGTTTGGGTTATGATATAACCGGTTAAAGTTTAAAAATTGAAAATGTTACTGGCGACGGAGTTTACATTTGGCCTACAAAAAAGAAAATAACTTGTTAAAAATAGCTTACTAGTATCCGGATTGTTGTTGGTTATGTAGAACGCCAATTTATGCGACGTTGTACATTAAAAAATATGCGAATACTTTAACCCATGTATGAGATATTACACGATTACATGGTTTGGTTGACATTTTTTGATTTCACCCATATATTTATAGTTGACTAAATGTGTACATCAAGTGTCTTTAGAATCAGTGTGTACTCTTTGCTGTTTTTACAATAATAAAAAAATGTGGAATTATATTTAAAAATAAATAATAATTTGGCTTCACACATGTTTAAAAAATTTAAAATAGAATAACAAAAAAATAATCACAAATTAAAAAAAAACCTGTTCCACCAACAGGCAGCGAACCCGCAACCTTCATGATTCGAGTCTGGCACACTACCACCGTGCTATCGTCACATGTAATATATTTAATCAAGCATACATATTATGTATGCTTGATTAAATGAGTTTATAAAGTGTCTGTGTTAATAATAAAATAAAAATAAATTTTTGTCACATTAACAATATACATTGTTGATACAATTAAAAACGTTGTTGAACTAGTATTTAGTTGTTAACAATTTGTTTGGTTATTTTTGATTTTACGATATTTTTTTCTGTGTATGAGAAGAACGGTTTTTTTAATGCCTATTTACATAACCTTGTAAAAATTCGGCTTACAAGGGAAGTCTCCCTGGTGTCACCCTCTGATCTTCATGAAATTTGGATATGTTTTTAAGAACGAAAATTAATTGGACACGTATTTTTTTAGCGGCACAAACTCATACATACAAACCCCGATTTGTATTGGGGGAAATTGACCTTTTTCAGTTTTTTACGATTTACGCCTATTTAAATAAAATTAATATAGGCATGTGTAGTATCAAATTAAAGGTATTAAAAATACCTATCTCGTGGTGCTTACAACGGGCCAAAGAAGTTAATATTTTTCGACTTATTAACAAAAATGTCCTAAAATTTTGGTATTTTACTCAATATGACGAAAACATGTGCATGTTTGGACACGTTCTTAGCACACGTAGATAGGTTTTCTAAAGACCTTTTATTTGGTATGTAACATGGCTAGGTTTCTTTGCATAATATAGGAGATAAACGAAAATAAAACGATGAAAAATGGCCTTGTCTTCCCCCCTCCTTTTTACCCCCTAAATAATTGGGTCGTATCCCTTTATTTTTTCTGCTCTACAAAATAAAACCAATTCCATAAAGATCCGCGGGTGACAATAGGGAGACTTCCCTTGTTAGTTAAATATTTTTTTCATTAAAATGTGTAAATTTTTGGGGTGTATGTATGTGAAGACATAGTCCTACGATATCCATATGAATAGGAAATAATCTTTATTAAATTTAAGTCGAGACCCCAACCTTTAAACCGTCTCTTTTATATATATTTTAAGTTTCAAGCAAATCGGTTCATAAAGGTTGAGATAATTCCCTTGTTAGTAAGAAAGTAGTTTTGGTTAATAAAACAAGGGGAAAAAAATTTTTTTCATGAAAACCAATATTATGATAAAAAAATTTTTGATGACAAAAAAGTTTTTTTAGAAAAAAATTTTTTGATTAAAAAAAATTGATGAAAAAAAAAATTCTTATGAAAAAATGTTAAAAAAGAATTTGAAAAAAAAAATTTTTGATAAAAAAAAAAAAAATTTAAATTTTAAAAAATTTTGATGAAACAAATAATGAAAACTCAAGTAAAAAAGTTAAATTCGGCCTTGCCGAATGTAGTGATACTTTCCACAATTTCAAAAAGATTATTGCAAAAAACTTTATTTAAAAGGAAATTACTTTTGAAAAAAAAAATAATTTTTTTGAAAAAAAATTCTCGCGAAAAATAATTTTTGGTAAAAAAAAATCCGCGATTTTTTTTTTTGACAAAAAATATGTTCGTTCTTGTTTAAATACCATTTGGTGTTCAATCATGTTCACATATGTCAACCAGAAGCTGAATTAAAGCATTTTGTATTTTTAGGTTATGTTGAATGTACTGATATTTTTGAGGTCTTACATTTTCGTTCATAACTTTTGAACCGCTGAACCGATATCGCTCAAATGCAATACCAAACTTCTCGGGAGAACTTCCAATAAATATGTTAAGTTTCAGTCATCTCTGTGCAATATTTTGTCCGTGATAGCATTTTCTACAGATAGACAGACGGACATCGCTAAAATGTCTTAAAATCGATCGGGCATCATGAATATATATACTTTATGGGGTCCCAGATCGATATTTCGATGAGTTACAAACGGAATGACAAACTTATATATACCCTCTATCACTAACAAGGGAAGTATCTCAACCCTTATGAACCGATTTGCATGAAACGTAAAATATATATAAAAGAGACAATTCTAAGGTTGGGGTGTCTCGGCTTATCGGCCATATCGGGGATTTAGGGGTTCAAAACATGGGTCAAAAAATGGCGAAAAAATCGTTTTTTGGATTTTTCAGCCATTTCTTTCTAAGAAACTATATGATGTTTACATATGAGAAGAAAGGTTTTTTTAATGCCTATCCAACGGTGACATAACCTTGTAAAAGTTTGGCTTCGTTAAATACTTTTTTAATGAAAATGTGAAAATTTTGGGGGGTATTTATATGAAGACATAGAGCTACGATGTCCATATGAATATGAAATAATCTTTATTAAATTTAAGTCGACACGTATTTTTGCTCTAGAGGATATTGCTGTTAGTTCGTGAGTTATCGAAATTTTCCCGGAGGTCCATATGGTTTCATAAGGGGACAACGAAATTTTGAAACACTGATATGGCCGAAAAGCCGAGACACCCCAACCTTAAAATCGTCTCATTTATATATATTTTAAGTTTCAGGCAAATCGGTTCATAAGGGTTGAGATACTTCCCTTGTAAGTGGAGGGTATAATAAAAAAAAGATTTAAAAAAAGATTTAAAACAATATTGGAATGTCCTTTTCTCCTGACAAGGACACCATGGATTTCCAAAACCAAATATTTTTATTAACGTTTAGCATGTCCTTTTAACGCTGTTTAAATTTCAGGGAGGTGTTTTTCGTGTTTTCGAGCTATATATATTTTCAAAGTTGGTGATATAGCTAAATTTTTGATTTTTTGTCAACATTTTGGAACAATCAAATATTTGGCTATCTAAGAAACTTTGAAAATTTATTGCTCAAAAATACTAAAAAACACCTCTCTTAGAGTCCCCGCACAACAATGTCGGGCCGGTTGAGGTGTTAGGCCATGAGAGAGTATAGGCGCAAAACAAAGGCGGTAGCGGGAAATTCAGTCATTCGTTGATATTTACACAATTTTTAACATTTTCGGCAATTTTTTTTTTAATGTTATTGTTTTTTTAATATCAATATGATTTTCTCATAATGATTCGTTTTTTGTGTTTTTTTAGAATTTTGAATATATTTTTTTTTAGAGATCACATTTTTTTGTTTACTCTATCGAAAATAATCGAAATATTTATAAGAATGTGGCAACATTTTCATATCAAAAATTTGAAAAGAGAGAGAAACCGACACAAAAATAAAATTGATTTTATTCAAGCGGTTTTCGGTCGAGCGTTTTTTCTTGCCAAATTTGTATGAAAAAAACTTTACCGACATTGTTGTGCGGGGACTCTTATATGGTTTTTAATCATTTACAAAGCTCTATCAAATAACCAAAAATTAACCAAATTGGTGATCCGTCAGTTAAATTTCCCATGGATTTGCTCATATTAATTATTTCTGAGAAATAATAACACTGTGCTGGAATTTGACACTTTTTTTAATAAGCTGGTCACCCCACCGGTAAAGGTAATTCGAGTGCGCTAAATTCAATGGTGTGATAATCGCGATTTAAAATTTTAATGCTCAAGTACAATAAAAACGATATTTTTAAACTTTCTCGATAATTTTTAAATTTAAAAACACGTAACTCTGTTAAATTACCACAACAAACCATAATACCTTGAATTTTTCGCAAACGGCTAGCGCCATTGTATTCAGCGTACCCGAATTAGCTTTACCAGCAAGGTGCCCAGCTTGTTAGTTTTTGCGACTAGCACAGTGTTATTAATCCATGATCGGCATTAACATCCCTTGGAGTTGGTTTCAATATTATTCATAAAAATTCGATATAATTTCTTTATTATTTCCAAAAATAAAATTTTTTTTCATATTTTGCTGACCATTTGGCATTCCACCTCCTCTTCTGTTACCACCAAAAAGCATTTAAACTATCTCAATTAAAAATAATATTAAAATAAAATGCTTTCAGGTTTTTGTGTACGTTTAACATTATTTTTATTTTCATAAGACCACTGATGTTTTTGGCATCAACTTTGAGTGGAAAATGATGGTAATTTTTTTTTAAATTGTTTACATAAAACAAACCATCACCACTAATAGTGGCTGCTGCATTATCATCATCATCATTACAAACATCAACCATAACATTTTTCTATCCTTCCAACATAATAAATGCTAATTAATTTTCAAGTAGAGTTTGTGCATTTTTTTAAACGTGTGAAAGAAGATGTCAAAACAACTTTAAAAATATATTATTTATTATGTTTTTGTTGCACTTGAAAAGTGAGAAAAAAACTAATTTGTTTAAAACAAAAGTGAGAAAAAAAAATAATTTTATTTAAATTTAACTCGTTTAACTTTTGCTATAGCACCTCTAGTTAAGCAATAAATTGCAATTAAAGTTTCTTAAAAAAAATCTTGTAAAAATTAATATTTTTGAAAATTATTGCGAAAATCCCTAATCTGAGTAATTTTTGCACTAGTTAAGCAATAAATAACAATTAAAGTTTTTTAGAAAAATACAAGTAGAAAAGTTAAGTTCGACTTGACCAAATCCATGAATACCCTCCACAATATCCTTTTTACGTGATAGTAAATTTTCTAACGTAAAAAAAACAATAAAAATTTTGATTAGAATTATTTTTTTTAAGTAAAAAACTTGGCTGTAGACAAAACCGCCCAAAAATTTTGCAAAAAATCGCCCATATGCAAAATCGCCCAAAAAATGTGAAAAATTACCCAAAAAGAAATATACGAAATTTTGCCCAAAATTAATTAAAAACAATTTAACAAAAATACGCGCGATTTTTTGAAACAGCCAATAGAAAAATTTAGTACCCTCCATAGTGGAACAACTTAAAAAAATAGCTTTTTAATTTTTTAGAAACCATACAACGAATTAGTTTGTTTTTATACCCTCCAACCACAGTATGGGGGCATACTCACTTTGTCATTCCGTTTGTAACGCATCGAAATATCGATCGGGGACCCCATAAAGTATATATGTTATTGATCTATGATCGATTCTAAGACTTTTCTCGAATGTCCGTATGTCCGTCCGTCCGTCTGTATAAGACACGATGCAGTCCAAAATAAAAGAGATATACTCGTTAAGTTTGGCAGGAAGATGTCTTTTGGTCCTAGGTAGTTTAAGTTCGTGAATGGGCAAATCGAACCAGGGGAAAAAAATTGCCCCTCTGAAGAACTTAACTAACCTCTGAAAAACGCCATATTTTCAAAGGTTTTTTTGTATTTTTGTTAAGCAAATGAAACAATTTGATGCCAGAAAAAGTTCAAGGTCCTGCACTTGGACTTGGGAAATAAAAAAATATTTTTTTTTAACCCCCCCCCCCCCCCATTTTGTGGGCTTGGATTTTAAAAATGTTTTTAAATAATGATAAAATTGTATTACTTAAGCTCAAAAAGCATAATAAATCCATTTTTAAATATTTATCGCATTGGTTTATGTGTCCCCCAATGACTCCTTCTGACCCTCCCCCCCAAAAAAAACGCCACTGCAATTTTTTTTTTTAATTTTAAAGGGTATTATAGATTCGGCACATCCGAATTTAACACTCTCACTTGTTTTTTAATAAATTATATACTTAACTAATCAAAAACTAAGGCTGATGAACCACCTTCGCAATGTGGATTAACAGACAAAGGTTCTGGTGGGAATCGAACTGACAACCCCTGAACTTAATTCCAGATTATAACACTTCATATTAATCTACCGCTGCCAATAGAAAATCAAAAGTTATGAATTAAAAAACAGCTTGCAGGTGCGATGAAAGCGCCGCAGGGAAAAATTTTTATCAACAAATTTTAACAAAAATACGAGAGAGTTTTTGTTAAAATTTGTTGTTAAAAGTTTTCGCCTGCGGTGCTTTAATCGCACCTGCACTCCCCGATTTTTTTCACTATAAAGCTCATCGTATTCAAAATTAAATTTTATTTAAGAATAAGTTTATAAATATGAAGGTTGTTGAGAAAAATCGATAAACTCGAAAAGTTAAAAAAAAAATAACAAAAAAAGAACATATTATTGAAAAAATCAAGACATATCCTTCTTTTGTGTACAGTTAGTAGTTTGTTCCTTTACTCAAATTTCTGTTACTCATAACTTCTTTAATAATAATCCAAATTTTAAAATTTTTTTTTTTCAAAATTTTTGTTTTTTTACGTACTTTTTAAAAAATTTATAAAAATGTAATTTTGTATGGGAGCCTACTTAAGGAGTGGAGAAATGGACTAGGTATGTTTTAAAATGTTGTAGGGTAAAAATAAATTTGAATCGGTCTCACTAATGACCCCTCCCGGACGCACCATTGGACCGGTAGAAGCTGATTAAATAAAACAAATTTACAAAAAATAAAAAAATGTATGGGAACGGCCTTAACAGTTAAAGATAAAGGGTAGGTGTGTTCAGAGGAAATGTTTGGACTAAAAAATATTGTGGGTCGGTATTACATTTTGTTGCTCTAAGGGCACTATTAGGGCAGTTAGAGCGGTTGGAGCAAATATAAAAAAATGTCGTTTTGTGTGGGAGCCGCCTTAGAAATTGGAGATAGGGTATTAGTTTGTTCCAAAGAAATGTTAAGACGTAAAAATTAATGGGGGTCGGTCTTATTAAGGACCCCTCAATGAGGCACCATTGGAGCAGTAGAAAAGATTTTAAGATTGGAAAATTACAATAAAATTTTTTCAAAAATTTTAAAAAATAGTAATAATCGTTATCCCACGATCATCTTGGGCAAAAAATTTGTAGAATCGATAAAAGTTTTACCCAAAAAAATTTCAAAAAAATCGAAGAGTACAAACCTTTTCAAAAATGAGATTTAAATTTTAAAACTTAAAAATCGAATACTAGATTTCTTTTTAGAATTTTTTGGGATTTTTTTTAAAAAGTAAGTAAAACAAGTAAAAAAGTTAAATTCGGCCTTGTCGAATGTAGTGATACCCTCCACAATTTCAAAAAGATTATTGCAAAAAACTTTATTTTAAAAGAAATTACTTTAAAAAAAAAAAAAAATTTGGAAAAAAAAATTTCCGCAAAAAAAAAATTTTGATAAAAAAAAATATGCGATTTTATTGTTTTTTTTTTCTGTCAAAAAATATGTTCGTACATGTCTAAATACCATTTGGTGTTCAATTATGTTCACATATGTCAACCAGAAGACGAATTAAAGCATTTTGTATTTTTAGGTTATGTTGAATGTACTGAAATTTTTGAGGTGTGCTTACAGTTTCGTTAATAACTTTTGAACCGCTGAACCGATATCGCTCAAATGCAATACCAAACATCTCGGGAGAACTTCCAATAAACATGTTAAGTTTCAGTCATCTCTGTGCAATATTTTGTCCGTGATAGCATTTTCCACAGACAGACAGACGGACATCGCTAGAATGTCTTAAAATCGATCGGGCATCATGAATATATATTCTTTATGGGGTCCCAGTCCGATATTTCGATGAGTTACAAACGGAATGACTAAGTGGAAGGTATAAAAACTAAAATTTTGAAAAAAAAAATTGAAATTTGGACCATTATTGAAGAAGTTATGAGTAAAAGAAGTTTGTGTAAAGGAACAAGCTACCAATTTTTAAAAATTCGATATCATTTGAACGGGTCATCAAAAAAATCTGAAAATTTACCACGAAGGAGTTTTCGAAGGGTACTAAAAACTGTAAACAAATTGGAAAAATCTAAAAAAAAATGTTCAAAGTGTCCGATTCGACATGGAATGCCCCGTATATACTTTATGGGGTGCTAGACCGATATTTCGATGCGTTGCACACGGAATGACAAAGTGAGTATACCCCCATACTGTAGTTGGAGGGTATAAAAAAAATCTAAAAAATATTTGGAAAATTCTAAAGAATTGTGGATACCATTTTTTATTTGGAAAAACTGACTAAATCATTTTATCTTGATTTTCTTTTATATAATTCTTATTAAATTAAGGTTTTTAATTTAATTATATCTACATTATATATGAGTTACAACTTTAATTTTAATTCTAGTCACTGTTATAGTAATCAAGAAAATTACACTAATTGAATAACAAATTTTTATTTTACATGAATTTCTTAATTGCCAAATGATGTATGAAGAACATGTTTGAAAGGATGGAAGAGATATAAATTCATGAAAAAAAAATTAAATTAAAACAAAGCTTCTTGCTAATAAAAATGTGTATTAGGGCGTTTCATAAAAAAACACTTTTTGGATTTTTTAATTCCAAAAACAATATTTTTTTTATATCACCCCCAACACTCAGGGGAAGTTCATTTTAGGATCAAACACTACTTCAAGTACTATATTTCATATTCCCATTTTATTTTTTTTTTTTAAGAATCTCCCTAATATATGTACATAAAATGTTACAGATCTCTTACTTAATTTGAAACATTAAAACAAAAAAACTGCATAAAACAATCTAAAAATCCAAGAGATGTATCTCTTTAAACAAGGTTACTTAACTACAACAATATGTATGAGCTCATAAATTATAAAAATTCTGTAAATATTATTTCAAACAGAGACTTAAATATATAAAACACCTAATATCTTAAGAGCAAACACACAAAGTAGAACACACTCTGCAACGAAAAAAAAAATCCCAAATAAATTCTTATACGAATATTTATATAAAAAAGACTTCAAACGGAAATAGTTTTAGACACAAAATTTTTTTTTTTTTTTCGAATTACTAGAAAAAGTCTCGTTATCCCATTTTACCAATATTTGACAGTTTTCCTTGTTTTTTAACAAACAAATAGGGATCAAAATTACAATTTTTTTTGTAATTTTACAATTTTTTTTTTTTTGTAATTTTACAAATTTCCAAGATAATTTAACAAAACAAAATCTAGTAAATTCACGAGAATTCCTTGTAATTTTAATTGCGCCAAAAAACTGTAAATTTACAATATTATTGGTAAAAAGCTTGTAAAGTTAAAAAATATTGTTAAAAAGCTTGTAAAATTATTAGGAATTCTCGTAAAATTGGAGGTAATAAAAAATCTAGTAAAAAAATCGTGTGTCGGCGTTTTGAAAGATCACATCGGAATTTTACTTTAGAGGCGTTTAAAGTTTCCCATATTTGGCTGAGGTGTAAGGTATGTTACGCAACTTTGTTGAAAATATTATAGCAAATATATTTGTGGAACATATTAACCCTCTAACTCCCTCCCATTTATGTATATTTTGGTTCTATTCTAACAAATGGTACAAACCGCTCTAAAAAAGGGGGAGGGCGAGGATAAATTGTTTTACAAAAATGTTGCCCATAAAATTTTACTATATATTTCAGAGAACACCAAAGCCCAAAAATTAACTCAAACATTAAAAAAGAAAAAATTTTCACAAGAATATTTTCCATAATATTTTCTACAAAGTTGCTGAACACAGCCAACACCTCAGATGTGAAGAAAGCATAGTTTTATATACCGATATGCTGCAAGAATAGGCCAAAGCTGGGAAGTTTTAACCGTCTCTAAATTAAAATTCCGATGTGGTCTTTCAAAACGCTGACACACGTACGTTATTTTTTGGTCGCCATTACCAAAATCAATCGTCGGAACACCGTAATTTTTTTTTAGTGTTGTACTTTGTTATTTTCATAACAAAAAAATAAAAATTGTGCATTTTTACATTTGAAAAAAAAATAAATAAAAAAAAAAATATTAATAACACCGCTTAACAAAACGATGGTTTTTGGCTTCGGTTTCAAGTTTCATATAAAATTTTAAAAGATTTTGACTCGCTGATTCCAAATCTCTGCTCCAAATTTTTCCATCACGTCTAGAACTTTAATTATTCGCGATTGAAAATACGAAAAAAAATCGATTTTTGCCTTTTTTGAAAACCTGCACTGCAGACACTGGGTGGAATAAAAATCTGGTATAAAGCGTTAGAGTAGAATTGAACTATGATCTCAAATATATGATCAAAAAAATTTGAAGTTGTTGCACCATTATTGGCCAAACATGTATTTTAAAAAAACACTGTGAAAAAATTAGAAAAAGCACCATTTTTAAAGGGCTCTAAAACAAAAACCAGATGATCAATCTTTACTGTGATGAGCTCAAAATTTAGGCAAAAGTTCATTCTTTCTAATAGACTTTTAAACCCATTAAATATATCTTCCCGTTTATACGAAAAATAACACAGAAAACTTAAATTTGTAAAATATTTGTTTTTTTTTTAGTTTTTCTATGAAAAATATCAAAAATAACTAAGGTATCTATCTACCTTACCTTTTTTACAAAAATGGTCATTTTAACAGTATCATTTTAAAACGCAAGTAAAGCCCAACCAAACGTAATAATTTGAAAAAAATTGTGTTCTATGTTGGAGACCATAGACAAATTATACTTTTGTGCTTTATACCAGATTTGTATTCCACTGAATGGCTGCTGTGCAGGCATTCAAATAATGGTAAAATCGTCATTTTTCGCATTTTCAACCGTGAACTACTAAAAATCTGGACGTGATGGGAAAATTTGGAGAACAGATTTGGAATCAGGAGATCAAAGTCTACTAAAATTGATCATCAAAATTCAAACCGGAAAATGAGTGTTGAGCGGTGTAATTTTTTACTTTTTAGTCTATTAACGAACATAAAATCATTTTGGTCAGAAAAGTATTTGAACTCGAAAAAAATTGTGAGGCTTGTCCAATAAGCAAATTAATGATTAGGGCAAGTAGTACTTTCATGCAATTCAAAAATATGTGGCTATAAAATGCTTCTAAAAATCAAAAATATGCACTTAAAATTCGAAAAATATGGATTGTCAACTAATTGTTTTTGCTAAAATTAGAAAAATTGGAAAATTTTATCAAAATCTAAAAGTTCTCAAAATCTAAAAATTTTACTTTCAGAAACAAATTTCAATAAAAAATTTAGTCAGTATATCATCTCTAAAAAAAAAATATTTTTCTACAAGAAATAGTGAATCGGTTTTATTGTTAAAGTTCAACAATGAGTTTTGAAAAACAAGTTAATAAAAATTAAAAAAAGTTCAATTTATATCAAAATATGCAAAAAATATGCATAATGCAACTGCAAATCGCTGACATTTTATTGCAAGTTCATTGATGCGGATTAATATTTAATTTATATTTGCTGTGTTTTTCAAAAAGTGGATTTATTTTCAGATTAAACTTATTTTGTTTAAAATAAATATTTTAACATGCCAAAACAAATTTGGAATATTTTTTCCGTAATCTATGATAAATTAGCAATTATAATCAGAAAACCTGATAAAAAAATTTGGAAAATTAAAAAAGTTATAAATAAATCAAAATTAATCCAATTAAATTTTAGGATTTAATAAGTCCACTTTGGATTAATTTTGATTTATTTATAACTTTTTTCATTTTTCAAATTTTTTAATCATTTTTTCGGATTATAATTGCTAATTTATCGTAGATTACGGAAAAAAATATTTCAAATTTGTTTTGGCATGTTAAAATATTTATTTTAAACTAAATAAAATTAATCCGAAAATAAATCCACTTATTGAAAAACACAGCAATTATGTTTAGAGTGCCAAGTAAAAACATCGATTAGCAAAGATATTTAGTCTCACAGGAAAATTACTTAGTCTCACAGGAAAAACATACATTTGCATGAAAGCCCTCTCCTTAGTTATTAATAAGTCCAAAATGCAAAAATATTGGGTTAATTTTCGGAATTCTTTTATTAAAAGAAAATTTTCAAGACTTAAAAAAAATATTTTCCGTGTGTAACGCATCAAAATATCGGCACAGACTATATACAGACTCGACAGTAGGGTTTTATAAGAAAAAATGGGGAAAAACTAAGCGATTTTAGGAGAAAACAGAGCGGTTTTTAGTCCGTTTTACGCTAATATGGCAACACTTTCTACGACTTAGGAGTGAGTGAAACAACAAAAACCGATCTGGCATCTATTTTTCTTATGGCGCGTTATATCAGTTTTCTCTTTTTAACCTAATTCGTAGAATAATTTGGAAATAATAACCATATGGTTAAAGAATACTTTTTTGACACCTGTCACTATGTCGAGTCTGTATTAGTCTGTGATATCGGCCTAGGACCCCATAAATATAAAATAAATTTTTTCTCATCAAACTCTCTCAACCAAAAATCAATCGCCGGAACCCCATTTTTTAAGTGTTGTACTGTGTTATTTTCATAATTTTTTTTTTTTTCATTAATTTTCTTTTTTGATCAAATTTTTTTTTTCATAATTTTTTTTTTTTTCATCAAATCTTTTTTTCATAATTTTTTTTTTCAAAAATTTTTTTTTTTTAATTTTTTTTTTTAAATATTTTTATTTTATTTTCATAAAATTTTTTATTTTCGTCAAATTTTTTATTTTCATCAAAGTTTTTTTTTCATCAAACTTTTTTTTTCATCAATTTTTTTTTAATTTTTTTTTATCAAAGTTTTTTCATCAAACTCAATTTTTGTTCATCAAATTTTTTATTTTCATAAAATTTTTTATTTTCATCAATTTTTTTTTCCATCAAACTTTTTTTTCATAAAATTATTTATTCATCAATTTTTTTTTTCATCAATTTTTTTTTTTTTAATTTTTTTTTTCATCAAGCTTTTTTTTATCAAACTCTCTCTACCAAAAATTAATCGTTGGCACCCAGTAATTTTTTTTAGTGTTGTACTGTGTTATTTACATTATTTTTTTTTCACAAATTTTCTTTTTTTCCCATCTAACTTTTTTTTTCATCAATTTTTTTTTTCATAAATTTTTTTTCATCAATTTTATTTTTTTCATAATTATTTTTTTCATCAATTTTATTTTTTTCATAATTATTTTTTTTCATCAACTTTTTTTTAAATTTTTACCAATCAAAAATGTAAATTTACAACATTTTTGACGCTACAAATAAAATTCCAATCAATTCTCGTGATTCGCTTGATGTTTTGCTAAGAAGAATTTCGTAAAAATTTGTGTCTTGTTATTACTATTTTTTGTGAAATTTTTAAATCCAAAGAAATCAAAAAAAAAAAAATGTTGTCAGGGACTTTTTGAAATGTTTTTTCAAAACTACAAAATACAATTTTTTTGCAAAACAAAAAAAAAACTCGTAATAAAATTATTTTTGTGAAATACTAGGTTGTTTTTAGGAAATTAACTTGGAAATTTGAAAAAAAAACTGAAAACTTCGATCGACCAAAACACAAAATTTTTGTAAAAAAACAAGAAAAACTTGTAAATATTGATAAAATGGGGCAACGAGTCTTTTTCTAGTTATTTGGCAAATTTCAGGATATACAAAGAGTACCAAAAGTATTCCAGTTTATCCCTTATAATCAGAATATTTAAAAATGGATGTGCGTATGCGTTTCATCAAAAACGGCTGCACCGATTTTGATGAAATTTTCACGGAATATTCAGAATAGCCTCGCGAGTAACATGGTCAAGTCAGATTTTTGATTTTCTGTCTGTGGGCAGTAGGGCGTTGCAAAATCAAATTTTTACATTCCACCAATAATGACATCTATATATAAACAAAACGGATGAACCGATTTTGATGAAATTTAAACCAAAGACAGTACTTACCGAGTACTACCTGTGCCAAATTAGAAGGTTATTGGACAAAGGGGCGTTAAATGCAACACCCCTTTGTATTGTAATAACGAAAACACGGTTGTATGTTCCTTACACTTAAAATATTATGTAAGTAAATTCAACAGAAAATACGTTTGAAACAAATGAAACTTTATTTAAAAAACGGACTACTTACATTTCATTTAAAACAAAAACATTTCTCAGTTATTTTTAAATGTAAATTAATAACTGTTGAAATCCGTAAAAATAACTTAAAAATCCGTAAAAAATGACTGACAAAATTTTACGGAAAAAACGGTTAAAATAACGGAAATTTACATTCATTTTTATTTATTTTTTTAGAAATAATTTTAAAAAAACTTCGAACCTGAGCAGAATCGAACTCATAATTTCTGGCTGATAGCCCAGCACGCTACCCTCTGTGCCACAAGCTACTTATATTTTCAGCAACTAAATTTCATTTTCAAATTCCAAAAAAAATTCTAATTTTAGAAATTTTTAAATAACTAACAAATAACAAACGACAAATAAAATAATGTGGTTTGTTTTTTAAATAACTGAAAAAAAACAAACGTTACGGAAAATTTTATTTAAAAGACAGTTATGTATTTGAATAAACGTTCAAAAAGTTGTTTAGAATATTTGTATGTGAAACAAACGAATTTTCTTTTAATATTAACTAAAACGAAAACTATTTGTTTGACTGTGAAACAGTAACTGTAAAACTTTTATGAGTGTATGGACGCGAAAACGGCTGGACCGATCTTGATGAAACTTTCAGATAATATTCAGAATAGCGTGAGGAGTAAGACTGTGTGGTCAGATTTTTTATCCTCAGTCTGTGGGCGGAGGGGCGTAGCAAAATCGAATTTATACATTGCACCACTATTGACATCTGTATATAAAAAAGGAATAAACCGATTTTGATAAAATTTAATCCAAAGATAGTACACTAAGGGCCGATAACACAAACGAACTAACCGGAAGATAAATTGGGTTTAGTGCTAACCGGAGGTTATAGATGTCAAATTTGTATGGGACTAACCGGAGGTTAGGTTAACTTTGATTTAACTGGATATTGTGTTAACCGCACTAAGAAAATTATGTCATTAACTGTTTGTAGGTTATTTTAAAAAGTAATCAGTAAAGTCATTTTAAAAGAAAATTCACTTATTTTATAAAGGATTTAATTTTTTTACTGTTTCTGTAGTTTAAAAAAAATAATTTACTGTATTAAAAACGAATTTTCTGTTACATTTAATTTCGGCAGTAAAAAATTTCTTCTATAGTTTTACTGTTTTTCAATACAAAATAACTGAATATTCACTAGTTTTTTAATGTTTTGGTTAGTCATTAAATTAACATTTAAAATTGACTGTAATGAGTTTTTATTTTAAATGAAAAAACAGTGGAATGGTTTTTAAATAATTTTTCATTTGTTTTAAGTGAATATTCACTGGAATTTACCTACATAATTCTTTGAGTGTACTAATCGAGAACTAACTATGTGCCAAATTAGAGCGTTATGGGTCAAAGGGGCGTAAAATGCCACGCCTCTTTGTATTGAATTGAAAATATTTCTGCAAAAACGGCTGTTACGATTTTAATTAAATTTTTAGCACTGATAGTACCAACGGAGTGCGGAACTATAGGTCATGTTACACTAAAAAAAGCCACTCCCTTTTTTTGATTTAATAAAAGTTATTTCTTCCGTAATCACACAAAAACGGATAAACAGATTTCATGGAAATTTGCAGCATAGATAGTACTTACCGAGGACGCAACTTGGAACTTTAGCTATATTAAAAGACACGATTCGATAGGAATGCGTTAAATGACACTCCCCTTTGTACTATAATCAACGTTCGTCTGTCTGTTCTCTATAGATTTTTCTATAGATAGTGCTAACCGAAGGTGGAACTAAAAGCTACTTCTGGACCCAGCCCCGTGCTTTAGTTTTGTCCGACACTGTATATTAATATCGAGATGCAATAGAAACCAGAATCAATGTTTTTTTGGGCCAGCAACGCGGACCGGGTCAGCTAATCCCTTATAATCAGAATTTCCAAAGTTTCTATTTTAAGTGGTTTAAGCTGTGCGACAGAGAGAAGGTTACAAATTATTATTAATCGAGGTGTAGCTGTGTTGTATCGCATTCATATTTCGGAGGTAGGTAGTTTATAAAAGTAATTACTTATCTATTTTAGACTCAAAATCTTTTGTAAAAACTTTACTTATTGCATTCTTTTGCATAAAAAGCATTTATACACCTCAAGTTCTTTTAGAAAAATATACATATTCTAACATTTGATTATAAAGGTATGTATTAAGGTGGACCTTATGTTGCTGACTTTAGATATTCCAAGATCGCAGCCCAGTTTTGTGTGGAGTAAGGGTAAAAAAAAAATTGACAAAAACATTAGATCGATCGGTTAAAAACTTTCGTGACGCACGGGCATTCAAGTTTGGGTTAAAGAAATTGGGGCAAAATGGAAAGAAATTAAGACATTTTTTTTTTATATTTTGAGTAGGTTTATTCTAGGTCGAGGTCATTATTTCCTTAACTAATTAAATTTATAATATTCCCATAGAATAATTTTCAAGAGAATTATTTTTTGTTTATTTATTTATGTTGGTCATTTTTGCAAGACTTAATCGACAGTTGTTTCGGAATTTGTCAGATTCCATTGTCAGAATCCGTATACTACAAGTAGCAAAGGGAATTTAAATTTAAATGATTAATCGCTAATGTTCAAGCTAAAATATGAATACATATTCGTATTTACTCCCATTAAGAATTAGAAGACGAAAATTGTACCACGTATTAAGACTTTTTTTAAATTTTTTGAACGTAGGAAAAAACTTTCATTAAATGGAGTCAATTTGTTACAAATTTGATAAAGCGATATCTCGAAAACCGTTCGAGATATCGCATATTTTTTTTGATATTCATGTTCTGAGCATCAAAATTTATAAATATGATGCCCCCCAAGACAGTTTCTTTTTAACATGATACTGTTTTAAGGCTGGTGTCTAATTTTTAACAAGTTGCAGGACGCCACCTCAGTTTTACTACATAAGCTAACAATTAACGAAAAATACAACAAGAATTACTATTTTCATTTTCTAAAAACCAAAAATTTAGTAACTTGGGTTTGTAACTTGGAAAATAATTCACCTCGTAGTGAATAAAATCGTTTTTCACCAGCTGGTGAATAAAAAGTAACACAATTATTTTTCAACACAAAAAAAAAATTTTTCTTCAAACTTTTTTTTTCACCAAAATTTTTTTTTATGAATTTTTTTTTGTATCAATTTTTTTCCATCAAATTTTTTTTTCCATCTAATTTTTTTTTTTTTATCAATTTTTTTATATTTTTTTCATTAAACTTTTTTGTTTCATCAATTTTTTTTCATAATTTTTTTTCAGCATTTTTTATACCCTCCACTCTAGTGATAGAGGGTATATATAAGTTTGTCATTCCGTTTGTAACACATCGAAATATTGGTCTAGGACCCCATAAAGTATATATATTCATGATCCTCGATCGATTTTAAGTCGATCTAGCGATGTCCGTCCGTCCGTCCGTCCGTCTGTCTGTCTGTCCGTAGAAAACACGCTAACTTTTGAAAGACTTTACAGAGGCTACTGAAGTTTGGCATATATGTTGGTCATTTAACTGGTCAGGTTGGTATTGCAATCCAGCCAAATCGGTCCAGTGGTTCAAAAGTTATGAGCAAAAGAGTAAATTTCGGCAAGGGTTTTTTGTGAATTTACGAGATAAAAAACAAGATAACTTTCGAAAGACAATAATGAGACTGCTGAAACGTGAGATGTATCTTTGCCGTTTGCCAGGTCTGCTTGGTTTTGAATTTCAGCTCAATTCGTCCAGTAGTTCAAAAGTTATAAGCAAAACCCCGAATTTCTGATTGAGTTCATCTTAAATGCCACGTGGTAAACAAGTTTTAAAAGCATTGGTGGTAACTTAGCAATGCTTTTCAAACTTGTTTAGTTGTAAAGCAATGCTTTTTAAACCTGTTTAGTTTAAAAAGCATTGGTAACCTAAAAATTACACTCGAAAAAAATTTTACACTCAAAAAAATTTTACACTCAAAAAAAAATTTTTTTTTACATAAATGTCATTATTTTGTGTACATACGTACCTGCATTCACCCAGAAAAAAACATTACACTCGAAAAAAAGTTTTACACTCAAAAAAAAAAAAATAGTTTTTTTTTTTTTAATGACAATAAAAGAGCTTTTTACTCAAAATAAAATATTTCTAATCAAAATTTGGTGATTTTTACTATCCTTAAAAAAAGGCATTGTGGAGGGTATTCATAGATTCGGCAAAGTCGAATTTAACTTTTCTACTTGTTTTTTTTATCAATTTTTTTTTTTAATAAAATTTTTTAATTTTTTATCAAATTTTATTTTTCATCAATTTTTTTTCATAAATTTTTTTTTTTCATCATTTTTTTTTTTCATAATTTTTTCATTAAATTTCTTTTTCATCAATTTTTTTTACATCAAATGTTTGTTTTTTCATAATTTTTTTTTTTGTTTTTTTCATCAATTTTTTTTGCATTAAGTTTTTTTTTTCATCAATTTTTTTTTTCATCAAATTTTTTTTCATAAATTTTTTTTTATCATATTTTTTTTTCATCAAATTTTTTATTATCAATTATTTTCTCAACAAAAATTTTTTTTTTTCATATTTTTTTTCATCACTTTATTTTTTTACATCAACCAATTTTTCTTTTCATCAAAAAAATTCATCAAAAACTTTTTTTCAT
This sequence comes from Pegoplata infirma, assembly GCA_963921195.1. Lineage (NCBI taxonomy): Eukaryota > Metazoa > Arthropoda > Insecta > Diptera > Anthomyiidae > Pegoplata > Pegoplata infirma. The sequence continues at coordinate 203,353,270 of OY992537.1, read as the reverse complement.
CAAAATTTTTTTTTCACCAAAAATTTTGGGTTCATTATTTTTTTTTTAACATAATTTTGTTTTTCGTTAAAAAAACTATTTTTTTTTACCAAAACTACTTTTTCACCAAGTCCAAGCTTTTCGCATGAAAATTTTCCATTTCTTTATCAAATGTACATTAAACAAGTAAGAGTGTTATATTCTTTGGTGCCAAATCTTTTATACTCTCCAAAATGTAAAAACACTTTTTTGCACTTATTTTTGCACTCACTTACGAAATGTACAGCTCTTTTGGTTTTTTAATGGAAATATCCTCGACTGATATTTCAATTCGTTTTGCATGGAATAGCAATGTAATATAACATTATTTTTTCTAAAAAAGACTTTGCTTTGGCAAGTACACCCAAATATTCCGCAAAACATTATCATGATTTAATGTTTCTCACAAACTACAATTCGCAATTTTTAACCGATCGTGCTGTCTTATTTTTCAAAACTCACACATAATTGAGCTCCGATTTTGGAAAATAAACAAAATAAGTTCCACCTTAGTATGCATATGTAAGTGTATGTATTTATGCATCAGTGTATCTGTGTGTGTGTGTGTGCCTGTCTTGTATATGTTATATGTTGCTTATTATTTAAATAAATTTAGATTCACAAGCACACTTGACATGGACATGTTTACACATGTGTGTACGTCTTTGTTTGTTTGTGTATGTGTTTGTTTTAAACCAAGTTTGCTACATGTATGTGTAGAAAATATAACACAAAAAAATATATATGTTGAGTGTTTTATACTTAAACTTTTATGATACTTTCATATTTCCTCTTGAGTAGCAGCAAGAGTAGCTGAAATGACGATGATGATGATGATAATCTTCAAACATAAATATAACACTTGTGTGTGTTATAAGTGAAAAAGATTATAACATAATATGTAAACAGAAAAATTCACAGAAAGAGTATTTTTTTTTCAAGAAATTATTTTAATTTTCCAAAGTTTTTTTCAAAAAAAATTTAAATTAATTATAATGGTTAAAGAAATGTAGATTCTTTCAAATACAACTGTATTTAGAAATATTTTGTTATTATTTTCTAACTGACCATCAGAGGGGTTTTAAATGTTGGGTTACTTGAAGTTTCCACCAGCTTAGTTTAAAAGGGGGTTGGTACTACAAAACAGCCTTAATGTTAACAATTTTTAAATAGCTATTAAAAATAAATACGTAATATTTGCTAATTCTTTATATTTTATTTGAAATAATAAAAATATTTTGAAAATTATATAACTTGGTGGACATGAATTGCCAGTATTGCCAGTATTGCCAGTATTGCCTCTCCATTGTTAAATGTTTTTTAAAGGACAAAATCAACTGCAGTTTTACAGAAAAACTACAGAACCGACTTTGATGAAATTTTTTATATTTGTCGAATATTAAATTTCCTTTAACTTGTCGTGGCTATTTTTTGAATAATTTTGATTTTTGTTAAAGTTATGCTAATGTAAACTTAAAAAATGGAAAAATTTCTTCTTTTATTAAAAAAATAATAAGGTCAAAATGTCAAAAAATGGCCACGATAGGTACTTTTGAATTTTAAAAATTTACAAATAATAAAAAAATGCCAGCGTATTTTGTACTCTTGTCCAAAACATTAAATCATGATAATGTTTTGCGAAAGATTTGGGTGTACTTGCCAAAGCAAAGTTTTTTTTAGAAAAAATAATGTTACATTACTTTGCTATTCCACGCGAAACGAATTGAAATATCAGTCGAGGACCACATTAAAAAACCAAAAGAGCTGTACATTTCGTAAGTGAGTGCAAAAATAAGTGCAAAAAAGTGTTATAAACGATTCGGCACCAAAGAATATAACACTCTCACTTGTCTTATGTACATTTGATAAACAAATGGAAAATTTTTATTCGAAAAGCTTAGACTTGGTGAAAAAGTTGTTTTGGTAAAAAAAAGATTTTTATTTTCTCGAAAAACAAAATTATGTTAAAAAAAAAAAAATTAATGAACCCAAAATTTTTGGTGAACAAAAATTTTGATGAAAAAAAGTTTTTGATGAATTTTTGATGAAAAGAAAAATTTTTTGATGTAAAAAAAATTGATGAAAAAAAAATTTTTGGTGAGAAAAAAAAATGATAATAAAAAAATTGATGAAAATATGATAAAAAAATGAATGTAAAAAAAAGGTTATGAAAAAAAAAAAAAAATTGATGGAAAAAAAAATTTGATAGAATATAAAATTGATGAAAAAAATTGATAAAAAAAAAATTTTGATAAAAAAAAAATGATGAAAAAAAAAGTTATATTCGTATGTAAATAGTCATAACGAGAAATGTACTAAATACACAACATAATACAGCTCTAAATTTCAAACGAAAAGTCATAACCAAACCCATCACTATTTAATTCAAACATACCTTCATATATACAGCTTGTATTACAGGCTAGTATATACATTAGAGTGGCACTTAAAAATTAAAATTTCGAATTTCAAAATGCGCGGGTCGGAATATTGTGTAATTGCGTCTAAAAATGATTGTGTAAAAATTTCAGGAAAATCGAATAACTTTAACCCGTGCCGCTTTGAGGTCAAAGTTTCGGGTTTTTGGGGAAAAAGGACGATGATTTGAAAAAAAAAATAAAAAAAAGTTTTTATGAAATTAATTAAATTAAATTTTTTTTATTTAGCTTTTACTCAAAACTACTTGGAAAAATTATGTCAACTTTGTATGACATCATTAACCCGTTAAAAATTTTAAGCTAAAGATTACCATGAATTTAGGGGGGTACTTCAAATGAGTATTTTCGATTTTTTAAAAATTTTATTAAACAAAATTTTTAAATTCAACATTTCTATACAAGTCACTTATAAAAAACATCCTAAAGATTAAATATTAAAAAAATTGGGGATATACACCGACTCAATTTGTTTTTGCAGCCGTTTGATTTTTGTGGATTTCAAGGAAATTAGAATTTTGTGTAAATTTTTTTTTATGAAAATCGATTTTCAAATAAACTGACCAAATTTAAATTTTTTGCTGCTTCTTTTGATCAAATTAATTCAGTTAAGAACTATTAACTTTATTAGACATCGTTAACCCATATTGGCAGGGGACAAAAGTGACCCAAGCAGCAAATTTAAAGTTTGTTTCTAGAATTTTAAGAATTTTATTGTTTCAAAATCATTTTGGTGGTCTATTACATACTAATTTATAGTGTCCGACCGAATATTTGGCTTCGGCATTGGCCAAAGAGCAGCACTCGGCCAGTATTCGGCTTCGGCTACATTTTTGGCCAAATATGGCCTTATACCGAATAATTATATAAAACTTGTACGAACGTGTTAAAAAATGTTTTTGTGGAAAAAACAAACACTAAAAAAAAAGTCTTGCACTCAAAAAAAAATTTTTACTCAAAACAGGTTTTACACTCGAAAAAATGTGCACTCAAAAAAAAATTATTTTTACAAAAATTAATAAAAAAAAAACATTTATGGATTCGGTCAAAATATATTTAAATAGTAAAAACAAATAAAAAAGTTAAATTTGACCGAATCCATAAATGTTTTTTTTAGTAATTTTTGTAAAAATATTTTTTTTTTTGAGTGCACATTTTTTCGAGTGTAAAACCTGTTTTGAGTAAAAATTTTTTTTTGAGTACAAGACTTTTTTTTAGTGTTTGTTTTTTCCACAAAAACATTTTTTAACACGTTCGTACAAGTTTTATATAATTATTCGGTATAAGGCCATATTTGGCCAAAAATGTAGCCGAAGCCGAATACTGGCCGAGTGCTGCTCTTTGGCCAATGCCGAAGCCAAATATTCGGTCGGACACTATAAATTAGTATGTAATAGACCACCAAAATGATTTTGAAACAATAAAATTCTTAAAATTCTAGAAACAAACTTTGAATTTGCTGCTTGGGTCACATTTGCCCCTGCCAATATGGGTTAACGATGTCTAATAAAGTTAAAAGTTTTTAACTGAATTAATTTGATCAAAAGAAGCAACAAAAAATTTAAATTTGGTCAGTTTATTTGAAAATCGATTTTCATAAAAAAAAATTTACACAAAATTCTAATTTCCTTGAAATCCACAAAAATCAAACGGCTCCAAAAACAAATTGAGTCGGTGTATATCCCCAATTTTTTTAATATTTAATCTTTAGGATGTTTTTTATATGTGGCTTGTATAGAAATGTTGAATTTAAAAATTTTGTTTAATAAAATTTTTAAAAAATCGAAAATACTCATTTGAAGTACCCCCCTAAATTCATGGTAATTTTTAGCTTAAAATTTTTAGCGGGTTAATGATGTCATACAAAGTTGACATAATTTTTTCCAAGTAGTTTTGAGTAAAAGCTAAATAAAAAAAATTTATTTTAATTAATTTCATAAAAACTTTTTTTTATTTTTTTTTTTTCAAATCATCGTCCTTTTTCCCCAAAAACCCGAAACTTTGACCTCAAAGCGGCACGGGTTAAAGTTATTCGATTTTCCTGAAATTTTTACACAATCACTTTTAGACGCAATTACACAATATTCCGACCCGCGCTTTTTGAAATTCGAAAATTTAATTTTTAAGTGCCACTCTAATATACATACAGACAGTAGATTTCTTACGCGAGTAAGATGTTCACTGCTTTTGTTGTATTCCTTCTTATTCATAATATGAACAGAAGTGAGGCGTGCTATCCTTTTGTTTAAATTCTGTTTTAATTTTTAAATTAATAAAAATTATTTATTATTCGACCTTTAAAATTCTATTTTTGAGAAATACAACAAAAGCAGTGAACATCTTACTCGCGTAAGAAATCTACTGTCTGTATGTATATACTAGCCTGTAATACAAGCTGTATATATGAAGGTATGTTTGAATTAAATAGTGATGCGTTTGGTTATGACTTTTCGTTTGAAATTTAGAGCTGTATTATGTTGTGTATTTAGTACATTTCTCGTTATGACTATTTACATACGAATATAAGTCTTTATGTTTTGCCACAAACGATTGTCAATTTGCTAAATACTCTTGATAATGGAATTTGACGAATTCCGAAACACGTGTCGAGTAAGTCTTGCAAAATGACCAAACCAATCAATTTAAAACAAACAACTTTATAAAAAGTTTCTTGAAAATTGTTACTTTGACAATATCATCGTAACGATTAGTAAAAGAAATATGACCTTGAGCTAGAATAATCTTTCTCAAAAATAGAATGTTAATGGTCGAATAATAAATAATTTTTATTAATTTAAAAATTAAAACAGAATGAAAAAAAAGTTTAATAAAAAAACAAATTGATGAAAAAAAAAATTGATGAAAAAAAAATTGATGAAAAAAAAATTTTTGATAAAACAAAAATGCAACAAAAAAGTTTAATGAAAAAAAAAATTGATGAAAAAAAATTTACGAAAAAAAAATTTCATGAAAAAAAAGTTTGATGTAAAAAAAAAATTGATGAAAAAAAAGTTTGATGAAAAAAAAAATTTTTAATAAAAAAACAAATTGATGAAAAAAAAAATTGATGAAAAAAAAATTGATGAAAAAAAAATTTTTGATAAAAAAAAAATGCAACAAAAAAGTTTAATGAAAAAAAAAATTGATGAAAAAAATTGATGAAAAAAAATTTATGAAAAAAAAATTTGATGAAAAAAAAAGTTTGATGTAAAAAAAAAATTGATGAAAAAAAAGTTTGATGAAAAAAAAAATTTGATGAAAAAAAAAATTTATGAAAAAAAAAAATTATGAAAAAAAAAATGTTTTTTGTTGAAAAATAATTATGTTACTTTTTATTCACCACCTGGTGAAAAACGGGTTTATTCACCACGAGGTGAATTATTATCCAAGTTACAAACCCAATTTATTAAAATTTTTGGTTTTAAGAAAATGAAAATTGTAATTCTTCTTTTCGTTTTCGTTAATTGTTAGCTTATATACACTCTAATCAAAATTTGTTGAAATTTACCCAATTTATAGTAGGAAACTGGACTCCTACTATAAATTGGGTAATTTTACTCTGAATGTGTAAATTGAATAAATTGACCATTAGTGGTTAATTTAAATAAAAAAGAGGTGAATAAATATAACAAAAAAACAAAAAAAAAAAAAAAACATTCGGCGCCAGCAAGCATCGAACTCGACACCTTCCGATTTGAAAGTACACTTCTTAACCACTACGCTACGGAAGCTTATAATTTTATCTGGCGTTTTAGTTATTTAACATGTGTGTATGTATATAGAATGAAACCAAAATAATTATAATAAAAGCTAAAGAAAAGTAAAATATGTATAAAAACGTCTATATGTGTTTTTATATAACTTTTTTAATTATTTAACTATAATAATATTAATACAATGTTAAAAAAAGTAATAATTAAAAAAAAAAATTGAAAAAAAAAAAAAAAGTTGATTGCCAGCGGAGACGAACCAAGGACCCGCTGCATGAAAAGCTGGCACACTTCAGCTAGGCTATAGTACTTGTTGAATTGATTGAAGATATAAATCGTATTGTGTTTATTTTCTTTTTGTAGTTGTTTGACAATTTTGTTTACACATTTGTGTGTAAAATATTTGAATTAACGGATAATATTAATGATTTGCTGTGTTTAATTTGTTTCAAATTATTTTACGCATTTAGTGTTTATATTAACACATAATGAGTGCTATTCAACAAAAATTTACCCAATTTATAATAGTAAGTTTACATGCGTTTTTTAGAGTGTAGTCAAACTGAGGTGGGGTCCTGCAACTTTCTCAAAATTAGACACCAGCCTAAAAACATTATCATGTTAAAATCATCAAAATCTGTTTAGTAGATTTTGCTGTAAAACTGCAGCTGATTTTGTCCTTTAAAAAAAGCACCAAATTTTGTCTTTATAAGCTGCTTAAAAATGTTTAACATTAAAGCTGTTTTTTTAGTACCAAACCCCCTTAAACTTAATTTCTGATTTGTAAATATTTAAAGTTTTTGTAATGTTATTTAAATTTTTTTATAGCATTTCAGAGATGCATATTTGATGACAGTAGTCCTTTAGGACCAATAATTTGCTAGAAAGATGAATAAACCTAAAATGTTTTTTTTTTTTTTCAAAACTAAAACAACATTGTCTTATTCCACTTCACTTTAATATAAACAACAATTATGTCTTGTTGCCAAGAAAAATTTGTAAACTGCAATTTTATATTCTTCTTCGATACTATTCATTGATGTCTGCCAATAAACAAATTTAGTAAATACGTTTTTTTTCCAAAACAAAAGTATGTATACTAGCCTGTCCCGAAAATAGACACTTTTTGGAGTTTTGCTTGGTAATAGCAAACAAAATATGCGTATTACAGAGCTGATTATGAGAAAAATAATCCAAAAAAATTTGGAGTAATTTTAAAAAAGAAAAATCGAAGTTTTTGGCAATTTTGAACTTTTCACATTTTTATGCTGACGCGGATGTTAATTAAACAAGTTCAGAAAGGCATTTAAATCGCCAATGTTCTTTAAGTACCATTTTAAGCCACTTAAAAAAAAGTCGAACAAAAAGTCAAAAACAATTTATCAGTTTTTGCAACAAAAACTGAATAAGTGAATTAAATTTCATCATGCAAATATTTTTTCCTTAATGTACTCCAAATTCTGAAAATTTTAACACTAATGTCGGCCAAAACAAAAAAATTTTTTTTTTTACAAAATACACTACGGTTGCGAACTTCAACCGGTTGATAGACTCCGGCCAAGATAGACTTCAATTTTTTTTGATTATTTTTCCCATTATCAGCTCTCGAAAGAGCATCGTTTTTTGCTATTACCTTAAATGTTATTTTTCGGGACAGGCTAATGTATACATTATTGAATATTTATAAATTTTATAGTTAAGGTTGTTTGTATTCTACGATATGTTTATGGTTGTTTAAATTTTTATATAAAACCTAGTGACTGGTAACATGGCTTTGGTTGAACTTTATTGTCACCACAAAAATATTAGGGCAATAACTTTTAAAAAATTCTAAAATCTTAAATTTTTCTTCAATCCAAAAATGAAATCTCAAGATCAAGCCTTCTAAGAAAATTGAATTGTTATCAAATTTCCATAGCAAAAATTTCAGAACAGGTTCTGAAATTTTTCCAAAATAAAAATTTTTAATTGATAGCCCATGTCAAATCGAACACTTTGAATAATTTTTTTTTTAGATTTTCCCAATTTGTTGACACACTCAAAAAAAAAAACTGTAAAGTTGGCAAAAAATTTAGTTAAATTTAACTAAAAAAACACCTGATTTTGAACCTACTAAATTTCTAGTTAATTTAACAAAAAATATTTAGTTAACTTTTCGTAGAATGAATGTAGCAAAAAAACAGTAATTTTAACTAAAAATTCAGCTGAAAATTTCGTAACATTTTTTATTAGGTGAATTCAGCTAACCTTTTTTTTTAAATAAAAAAAAAAAAATATTTTTCACAGCGTTAAGTTCAGCTTAAGTAGGACTAATGAGATTTGCATAGGAGGCTACACAAGAAATGTTTAAAATTTTCGACTTGACAAAAATGTTACAAAAAATCAGCAAATTAATTAGTAAAAATTCGTAAACTCAGTTTTAAAGTCAACAAAAAAAATTAATTCCAAATTTGTACAAAACTAGTATTTTCGTAAATCGAACTTAACTAAAAAAAGAAGTTAAAACGCTGATTTTAACTAAAAATTTGCTAAAAAGCCAGTAAACTCGAGTTAACAAAAAAAAGTTTGTTAACTTTACAGTTTTATTTTTTTGAGTGCAGTTTTTAGTTCCCTTCGAAAACTCCTTCGTGGTAAATTTTCAGATTTTTTTGGTGACACGTTCAAAAGATAACAAATTTTTAAAAATTGGTAGTTTGTCCCTTTACTTAAACTTCTTTTACTCATAACTTCTTCAATAAAGGTATAAATTGCAGAGTTTTTTTTACGTACTTTAAATAAAAAAAAATCCAAAAAATTCTAAAAAGTGCTCTAGTATGCGATTTTTAAGTTTTAAAATTTAAATCTCATTTTTGAAAATGTTAATATATACTCTCTAATTGTTTTGAAATATTTTTGTGTAAAACTTCTATCGATTCTACAAATTTTTTGCCCAGTAGAATCGTGGGATAAAAAATTAAATAATCGTAATATTACTATTTTTTTGAAAAAATTTTATTGTAATTTTCCAATCCTAAAATCATTTCTACTGCTCCAATGACGCGTCATACGGAGGTCCTTTCCAAGACCAACCCCCATTAATTTTTACGTCTAAACATTTCCTCGGAACAAACTAATACCCTATCTCCAATTTCTAAGGGGGCTCCCACACAAAATAACATTTTTTTAAATTTTCTCCAACCGCTCTAACTGCCCTAAGAGTGAACTTAGAGCAATCAAATGTATGACCGACCCACAATATTTTTTAGTCCAAAAATTTTCTCTAAACACCTACCTACCCTCTATCTTTAACTCTTAAGGCGGTCCCCATAAAAGTTTTTTTTTATTTTTTGTAAATTTGTTTTATATAATCAGCTTCTACCGGTCCAATGTTGCGTCCGAGAGGGGTCATTAGTGAGACCGTCCCCCATTTATGTTTACCCTTCAACATTTTTGTAAAACATACCTACGGCCTATCTCCACTATCTCAGTAGGCTCCCATACAAATTACAGTTGGAGCAAATTTTAGAAAAATTTATATTTTTGGCCTTACCATGAAACGGGTGAGTGACATTCTAAAAAAACAATATACCTTATCTGATGGTGTTTTTTTATTTGGCAGAAAATGTAACATTTTGTTACATTTTTTTTATTCTTTCAATTTTTTTTGTTCTTTTCAAAAAAAAAAATGCACACTTTTAAAAAAATATAATGTTCTTTTCCCAAAATATTGCCTGCCCGTGATGTAAAAAATGCATATTTTCCACCCTGAAATCAAATGACGGGGTGAAAAACTTCCTTGATTTTCTCTCATGTAGCAAAACTCAAATTAAGCGAACAGTTAACTGGTGCTGTTGTGGTACAGAGGATGTGTCATGGCATGTGACACTGGATTTCCGTGGTTCAAATCCCGGAGTGGCCAACATATTTTTTTATTTTTTTATTCTGGTATTTTTTTTATTGAATTACATATTATTTTGTATTTAATAATGTTTTTTTTAAATAATTTAATAACCCGGCTAAAAATAAATGTGTATGTTCATATATGCTTATATATAGATCTTTATATGATCATATATGACATATATGGAAACATATATGTGTCCATATATGCAAGAAACGATCCCATATATGTGGCCGTATATAAAATATGTACCATATATGATATCATATATGGAAACGTATATCTTATCATAAAATGTTAAATTTCAGTGCATGTGTATGAAAATATCAACCGGAATTACATAATAAAAGTTTTTTACGATTGAAATTATATTTTATTACCATATTTATACATTAATACCGATTCGTATCAATAATTTAACAAATATTAGAGGTATTCAGAGTCTTGTTGCCACCCCTGGCAATGTAGCAAAAGAGTACTTCTTTCAAAAAATACATGTATTTTAAAAAGTAATTTTGAAAAGTGCTCTTTTACCACCAGTGCCAGGGCTCGTAAGCAAGACTCTGAATACCTCTATTGTTTCCTAGTTGCAAAATATTCTGATTAAAAAAGTTACTTTTACATAAAAAAAATGGAAAAGGTAAGTTTTTATTAATATGTATTTAGAATTTTAAAATCATATGTATTATTTTTTTCCAGGTTAATGTCATAACAAGTATAAGCGTGGATATTTTATTCCAAAACAAGATCATATTAAAAATGAGTAAATGTACATACATATGTCGCAAATACAATAATAGAGTGCTTTGATGTTGAAGAAAATTAAACTACGCAGCTTCGTTAATCTCGTGCAACTTCGTGGAGAGGGCATATGCACCACCATTGTGATTTCACTGCGATTGCAATACTGAAAACTATTTTGAAATCCCTTAATGTCGCCATAACAAATTGTAAATGATAGATCGTATAAGCAGTTTTGGGACCGAGTAACGTTAAGCTCCCACAACTTGGAGAAAAGGACATATGCACCACCAGAAATGTTATCACTACGGTTCCAACGCTATAAATTATTTTGAAATCCCTTACTGTAGCAAATTAAAGTTTGAATGCCGAGTTACTAAAAAATTCAACCATGCGGAGGTACGTTAAGCTCGCTTAACTTAGAGCAGAGGGCATATACACGACCATAATGTTATCACTACGGTTCCAAAACTACAAACTATTTTAAAATCGCTTACTGTCGCCATAGCAAATCGAAATGAAAAGAACGTATCAGTTTTAAGGTTGAGTAACGATTTGGGAAGGACAACGTCTTTATATAATTACAAGAAAGCTGTCTATAAGCGAAAGTGACAACCTGGCACATTGTCACCATGATGTAAGTAGAAATAGTTATTATCCCTGTCCTTCAAATATCCTTACAAACATGATGTAAGTAGAAATAGTTTTTATCCCTATCCTTCAAATATTCTTACAAACATAACCCAGCAAGATAAAATACATACTACTAAATATATTGCTTTTAATCGAAGTCTCTTTTGATAAATGCATTTAGTAGTAGCAAGTTCTTTTTTGCTGGAATAAAAAAGAAATGTGTAATAATTTTTAATATTTTTTTCAGATGGATTTCTGAAAGACAAAGACTTTAGCTTCCAATGGACTTAAGCATCCTATGGTCTTAACAAAATACACTCCAACATGTATGTATGTAACTAGCAGTATAATGTGCGGTTAAATGTGCCGTCGAATGACTTGCCGGAGTTGCATGGATGAACTTTATTTGCCATTGCCCGGCACTTTCTGGTCAGAGACTTGCTTCACTGGGATCTAGGGAGCTGTACGATCTTTCTGATTTGTCGGATGTCAAAATTCAATATCTAAGGAGTTTCATAAGAAGATCAAATTGGTTTAACGACAGGGACTAGTAGGGGAACCTATTACGGTCCCGTGGTATCACAATGGACCTCAGAGTCTACGTGTGTTGACGTAAAACGTCAGCAGCCACTTACAACCAAACCAAAATAGCAGTATCTAGCCAATCTTTAAAGGTACATGGTTGCTTCGTTAAATGACATCCGTGTTATCATTAACCTATTAGCATTACATGCTATCGTTGGTAATACTTAAATACAATAAAAATTCTAGAAATATCTTAAATATTAATATTATTTTATATCCTTTTTTTAGATTTTGACTATAAATATTGTAAAATAGAGGTTTATACCATAACAAAAACGCTAAGTCTGAAGATAATCGAAATTACCACTAAAACAAGAAATCACAAAGAAAATCAACGTTCCTTTAATAAGCCCTTTGTTCGCATCTTTCGTAATTGATATCAATTAAAAAACTTGATATATAAGATATTTTATGTTCAATTATCTATAAGTTAAATTATTAATTTTTATATGGCCACCAAAAATGCAACGATAGTGACTAAAAAATTAAAATCATCAAAATAAAGGGTTTCATTAAAATATATGAGTACCCGAGTAAAAATTTTCTGATATAATCATATATAATTTGATACAATCTTATATGAGTTAATATGCTTCCGTATAAATTTATATAAAATTATATCTATCATTTTGATACGGTTGATCCACTTTATATGGCTAGATATTGCTTCATATATGATTAGATTCGTATTTTGGTTTTGCTAATCAAATTGTATAAAAATTGATATTGTAAGAATAATTTGATCTAATTAGATTTGACCAAATTCAGGATCAAATTGTATCAATTTTTATATTTTTTGATCTAAACTAATACAATTAGATATTATTTGATACAACCATTTTACGGATCAAATTAGATCTATTTAGTAAAATTAGCATAATATTTTTACTAGGGTACACCAAAATTAACAAAAAAAATATTTTTTATTTTAAATTATACTTATGTACACCGTTAGCAATTCTGGTAAATATATACATAATAATCTATTACATATAGTTTACAATGAAAAAAATTAAAAAAAATATGAAAAAAAAAAATGTAAAACAAATTGAAAACAACATCATATATGATCCCATATATGATTCAATATATTATCCAATATATGATTCAATATATGATCTAATATATGATCACATATATTGGATCATATATGATCGTGTCTTATATAAGCGCCAATTTTGGAATATGGTCATATATGAGACCATATTTGATACTATATATGATACTGTATATGGTCTCATATATGATCTCATATATGATAATATACAACATTTTTAGCCGGGAATTTAAAAAAAAAATAATAAATAAATTTTCATATAAAATCGACTATATTTGTTTATTTTTTGGTATTTTTTTTTTAAAGTTTAAATAATTAAAAAAAAATAAGTTAAAAGCAAAAAAAAAAATAAATAAAAAAAAAAAAATGTGATGACAATCGCCGGGACTCGAACTTGAGCTGCCAGCAATATAAGCGAAAAACACATCAATCGAACCAGCAAATCAGGTCAATTTGCGTACAAAACAGAATTTTTTGTGTTCTTTTCTGAGTGTAAAAAATGCTACATCGTTTCAGGGCCATATCAACATCAAGAGTACACATTTTAATTTTTTTGTTCAGGAAAAAAAAAACACCATTAGTATATATGATCGAATGGAATATAAATATTGCTTTCCATTGGTTTATTTCAAAAAATTTTAAAATTATGGCTGATTTTCGTGATCTTTTTATACTGAAAACAACTCGTGTACCACTTTTAACAATGAGCTAAAACACCTCAATTCAACCGAGGAGTTGACCGCACCCACTCCAAATTTAACGAAATTTAGTACTGGGGTTTACTTTAACAAAAAAGAGATTTTTCCAATTTTTCAGGCTTCTGCTCATTTCAGTATTCGAGATATGCGGTGTTGAGAATTAACAAAATCGTTCTGACAAAAGTGTTCTGAGATAAATAAAGATAACGCGAAAAGTAATAACAATGCAGGCCTCAGTCGGGCTGCAAATAATAGGTAATGAGACAGCATTTAAAATGGTGTTCCCCAAGATTTTTTTGAAAAAGGTCAAAGGTCATTAGTTTTAACCTTAATTTTTGGAGAGCTATATCTCAAAAAACAATATTTTTAAAATTTTGGGAAAAATATATGTTGTTAAGAATCACCTCACAGAAAAAAATATCGTGAAATCAAAAGTAACAAAACAAATTGTTAGCAACTAACTTCCAGTTCAACAACGTTTTTAATTGTATCAACAATGTATATCGTTAATGTGACAAAAATCCAATTTAATTTCCAATTAAATGCATCAATTAAAATCATTGTTAAAAAACGCACAAAATGCTCATTGATAACACAGACACCTTATGAATTCATTTAATGAAGCTCAAATTTATGTGACGATAGCTCGGTGGTAGTGTGCTAGACTCAAATCATGAACATTGCGGGTTCGCTGCCAGCTGGCGGAAACATTTTTTTATTTTTATTTATTTTTATTTTAAATTATTTTTTTTTTGCTATTCTGCAACACCTTTTATACGCGTTAAGTCAAGTAAAAAATATATGAGAAATAGCACGGTGGTAGTGTGCTAGACTCGTACCATGTTCGTTGCCGGTTCGATTCCAGCTGCCGCTAGATGTTTTTTTTTTTTTATTTTTTTATATTTTTTTTTAAATAAAATGACATTAAAACCGGTTTATTTCCTTTAATATACGCGTATAGTCAACTACAAATATATACAAGAAATAGCACGGTGGTAGTGTGCTAGACTCGTATCATGTTCGTTGCGGGTTCGATTCCAGCTGCCGGCTAATGTTTTTTTTTTTTTTTTTTTTAATTTTTTAGATTTTTTTGTTCTATTTTTAGATTTTTTTTTATAAAATGACATTAAAGTATGCTTATTTCCGTTAATATAATTTATTACAAACTTTTCAATTAATTTCATTGTTGATACAACAATGAATTTAATTGACAAAAATGAGTTGATATTTTTTTTTAAAGTTACAAAAGTCGATGTTGTATTGACAAAATCCAATGTAGGCTCAGTTTCAATTAAATGTTTAATTGTATTAACAATGAAATTAATTGTATTGACAAATTTTTTTTTTCTGTGCTGTAATACATAAGTTTAAATTCAGGATGGTGACTTCATTGGAACTTTTTATATTAATAGAAACATTGTGACAGGAAAGAAAAAGCGGTGTAATTTCTCTTAAAAAAAAAAAAAAATTTGTCCTGGTACCAAAATTCATTTGTCTGAACGTTTTTGACGTGCTGAGTCCAAATATGACCTTTGAACTGGCCTATTGCTATTACTTTTCAAGGTATATGCATGCAATTAATAATACTCATTCGCAACGATAATACATACAAGAAAATACAAGCAAATTACAAAATTGTTATGAAATTTAAAATTCAAATGCGATTTTCTCGAAAAAAACGAAAAATGTTTTTCTGATTTTTTTTTGTGTGGATGGACAAACATCTAAACTTTAAAGAAAAAATTTAAAAAAAATAAAAAAAAAAGTGCACGGATTTTTGATAAGTTTACTTTCTTAAAAAATAGAAATCTTCAGAACGGGTTCTGAAAATTTTCCAAAGAAAAAATTTTTATTTGATAGCCCATACAAAACTATATAAGAATGTAAATTTTTAAGATTGTGGTGCATTCCGTTTTAATGTGATAAATATTTAATCAAGGCAAGTCGCCACAAATTTGAACATTTTTCCAATATTTGAACACATCTTCTAAGCCCAGTTTTTGAAAATTAAAAAAAAAAACAAAAACGCAGTTTTCTTAGTTCAATATAGGGCTATCCAAACAACCTATTCAGAAATTTACGGGACACATGTTTTTCTGTTGCGGGACATTTGGTGTGGAATGCCTCATATAGCCTCTATCACTGAGGCGAGGGTATAAAAACAACACCATTTATTCAATATTTTACATAAAATAATGACTATTTTCGTATGTTTGACCCTTGTCCCGATGAGCCACTGGTTAAAGTTGTCTGATTTGGCTGAAATTTTCAGCATTGCATTTTTAGGCCAAATGTAAAAAAAAATTGCGGTGCACTCCTGGAAATTCGAAATTTTGCAAAATGGCTGCCACCCTTCTGTACATAGCTAACATAATAAAGAAATTGAATTTTGATCAGTAAATGTGCTTTTTTATAAACAATACAATACATTTTTTTATTTGTGGAATACTGCATACTAAAAGACGCCTACAAGGACAATGACTTTTCGTGTAAAATATTGTTTATAAATCAAAAAATCACTAGGTTTATATTATTCGATTTATTTTCACATAATCATCTTATTGTGTTTTGTTTTAAAAAGAAAAAAAAAATGCCCTCTTTTATTTTTGATAAAAAGAAAATCTCTTAATTCAAATAGTAAAATCACTTATATTTACTAGCCTGGTTTCTCAACAATTGTTTTCATTGTTAATCATTTTTATATATAAGGTATGCTCATTTTTTCCTCAACAATTTATTTGTTTATGAACAAAATTCATTGTTTAAAATGCAGTTTTTATGTTTTGAAGTTTCCTTTTCCATATGCTCTATGTAAACACAAATAGAGTTTTAAATTTTTATTATTTTTTGTTTTATAAATAACCTAAAAATCTAAAAAGCACATTCTCGTTTATAAAAATGAAAAAAAGAGAAAATTGTAGGAAGCTGTGAAAAACTATTTGTTTTGTTATAAAAAGTTTTTTATTAACGCGCGAAATATTACCTTGAGTTTAGTGTTTTATAAAAATCAGCACAAAAAAATGTTGTTTTTATTTATTTTATCGAATTTATTGGACCATTTAAAAGTTTAAGAGGTTAATTTTTTGTTGTTTAAGCACAAAAAAAATAGTTTTTGATTTACATTTTTTTGTTTTATGTGGAAAGTTTTTTAATACCATTTCAAAAATTGGCCACTGGAGCGTATGTGGAATATTATTTAAAATCAGCGTTGTTATGTTAATTTCGAATCTTGTAAATTTCGAATCATTCTTAGATTTTGGTTAAATTCGTATTGAGATTAACAAATAAATTGATAAAAAAGTTTTATCATGAAAACGGCGCCCAAGCAGGACTAGATTCTGAATCGAAATGTGAGAACACAGAAACTAGTAACATTTAGGGAAAGTTGGGATACTAGTGACACTCTCGCGGGATTGGTAAAGACGATCTAAGATTGCTAAGAGGATAGAGTGCGGCAGAGCGGAAAATGTTTTTTTTTTCGCGAATTTCACTTTGGCGAAGTGCGGGATTGGTAAAAGCTCTATAAAAGGGTCAAGAAAAAATAGTTCTATATTTAAAAAAAAATAAAAAATTCTTGAACATAGAAAAAATCCGCATTTTTTCAGATTTTTAATAGTAATATCTCGAATATTGTTCGACCAATTTTATTTTTTTTTTATTTGTGTTCAATGCATTAAAATAATTAAATATGCTGATGTATTGTAAAACATTTTTTTTTCATTTTCAAAAATTCAAAACTTTGATCGCCATGCGCGACGGGTTTATTTAATCCGATTAGCCTTAAATTTGTACTACATAGTTTTTAGGTCTCATAGAATAAAAACGTTAAAAATTGAAAAAAAAACTTTTTTGCCATACAAAAGAATTACGGTCTAATGCACATAGTCATTTTTCTCTAAAAATTTTATTAGTAGTATAAGTAAAAATAGCAACAGTAGTTGCTATTTCACTTTTAAGCTTTTAAATCTATTTATATTGTAAGTATACACGAGTTTATTTCTTTTAAATTTTTCTCCACCTTATATAAATTTAGTTTCCTGTTTCCGCTGCCTAACATACATTAAACGCTCTCTCCCCATGTATGCAACAACTTATGTTACCTTGGGGACACTATTAATAACAAACGACTTAAAATGTATTTCCTTTCGCAAAACCAAACGGTAACAATAAAAAAAATTCAAAACAACATAAAAAACCCCTTCAGAACATTTTAAATTTAAAGAAAAAACTAAAAAAAACAAACTTGTATGTATTTCGACACAACAGTAGTTATGTATTTTAATCGAAATTCAATAGGAAATAAATTAAAAGTTTTTGTCTTCTTTTCCTGCGAGAGGAACAAATGGCGAAGCAACCTAAAACAATTGCAAGCGAAATAAAATAAAATAATAAAAAAATTTATAAACACCAAGAAAACATAAAGTTTTAATAATATTAAGGAAATGAAAGGAAATGGAGTAGAAGACTTAAAAAGTCAACATGTTATAAAGAAAAAATAATAAAAAAAAAATTTAGAAAAATTTATATATCGTCGAACTATATTCAATAAATGCCAACTCGAAAAAGCTTACTTTTCAGGAGAGTTAAAAAACTAGTTATTTCGCATATTATTGTAAAAATAAACAATGTACCTTCCATAAGATGGTTTAAATATTCTAAATAATGTTTACCTATGCCAAAAATTTCATATTTTGCACTTGTTTGCGTATTTTTCAGAGATGGCATTTATTACTGTATCAAAAAACAAATATTTTTTTAGAGTTGGCATATTTTGTCGGAAAATAAAAATATTTTTTTTTTTTTTTAATTTTTGTTAATTTTTTTTTTTTTTTTTGGATTTTGTTTTGTTATTCTAGCTCCGAAAGCCTTTTAATTTCTGGGTGGTCAACTTTGGCACTCTGTAACTCACACTGTATTGTATAAAGGTCACTCCAGGCTAGCTATTTTGAAAGCTTATGTCATTGACTTTATTTGCCCCACTCATAATGTTCCAATCTGATAAGTAGTTTAAAAGTTAAATATATGTAAGCAATTTTTTTTCGCAAGCACTATTTACCGATATTTTCAAAATATCAATATCTCGAAAACTAGCCATTAGATATCAAAATCTTTACCAGATTCGTGTTCAGCATGACAAATGCAATGGTATAATTTTTAAAAAAATTTTGAAAAATTTTTGGAAATTTACAATGGAAGTTGGCATTTATTTTCACCAAAAAAATATGTACTTTGAGTTAGCAGAATAACAAAAATGGATGTAAAACGACAACAAATAATTTTTTTGCTCTGAAATTTTTGCCACAGATGGGTATTGCATAGGGAAATTATTTGCCATTGGAATATAGAATAGACCAAAATATCTATAAATTCGGTAAATCAGTGCATTACATAAGTGCAAAAAAGTTTTTTTTACATTTTTGAGAGTAAAAATGATTCGGCACTGAAAAATTTAACACTCTCACTTGTTTTTTTGTGCATTTGTTAAACAAATGGAGCATTTTTATGTCAGAATTTTAGAAATGGTTAAAAAGTAGTGTTGGCGAAAAGCATATAAGAAACAATTAAAAGAACAATTTTTTGATGAAAAAAAAAATTTTATGAAAAAAAATGTTGGTGAAAAAAAAGCTTTTGATGAAAAAAAATATATTGATGAAAAAATTATTTTAAGAAAAAAGTTCGAAAAAAAATTTTTGATATAAAAACAGTTTTTGATGAAAAAAAAAATAACATAAAAACAGTTTTGAAGAAAAATAAATTTAACATAAAAACAGTTTTTGATAAAAAAAAAAATTGATAAAAAATAAAATTTAATAAAAAAAAATGTTGATAAAAAACAAGTAGAGAAGTTAAATTCGACTTGGCCGAATCTATGAATACCCTCCACAATGTCCTTTTAAAGTGATAGTAATGTTTCTTACGTGAAAAAATATTATTTTTGATTAGAAATATTTTATTTTGTGTAAAACAATTTTTTTTAGTATTTAAAAAATAAACATAGTTAAATAAATTTTTTTTGAGTGTAAAAGTGTATTTTTTTTTTTTGTTTTAGTTTCAAAAATATTTTTGAGTGACAAAAATTCGTTGTAATATATTTTTGTGACTTACCAATGTTTTACAGGTTTTCAAGACGTAAATTTATGGTGAAACAAATTTGAAATTCACGGTTTTGCTAATAACTTATGAAGCACTAAACCGATTTGGCCAGGGGAACGAGAAATATATATGCTAAACTTCAGCATCCTCAGAATTGCGTTTCGAATTTTAGCGTGTCTTTTGCTCCTAACTTTTGAACCATTGGACCGATTTCAATGGATTACAATACCAACCTGAACAGGTAAATCCACAACATATATGCCAACCTAACATATAAACAGTTTTTGATAAAAAAAAATTTTACGTAAAAACAGTTTTTGATGAAAAAAAAAATAGATGGAAAAAAAATTTATGAAAAATCTAAATTTAAAATAAAGAAGTGGGAGTGTTAAATTCGGCTGTGCCGAATCTTGTATACCCTCCAACGTTAAAAAAAAAAAATAAAAAAAAAATTGCAGGGGGTTTTTTTTTTGGGGAGTCCTTTGGGACACCTTTTCTCTAGTCAAAAATGTTTACAAATTTAATTACTATGCTTTTTGTACGAAAGATAAACAATGTCATCATTATATAAATAATTTGCTAATATCCACGCCACAAAAGGGGGCGGACCGAAAAAAAAGTCATTTTCAAATCCCCTGGGTCCAAATCCAAGACTTTGAACTTTTTCAAGCATAAAAATGTTTCATTTGTTTACCAAAAATACAAAAAAACCCATAAAAAGTAACCATTTTTCATGTGTTGGTTTAACTCGTCAAGGGGGAACTTTTTCCCCCCTGGTCCGATTTTGCCCATCTCCGAACTTAACCAGCCTTTGACAATAAGACATATATGTGCCAAATTTCAGGAGTCTAGCACTTTTATTTTGAACTGTATCGTGTCTTCCACAGACGGACGGACAGACGGACGGAAGGACGGACGGACGGACGGAGAGACGGACATCGCTAGAAAGTCTTAGAATCGATCACTGATCAATAATATATATACTTTATGGGGTCCTAGACCGATATTTCGATGCGTTACACACGGAATGACAAAGTGAGTATACCCCCATACTGTAGTTGGAGGGTATAAAAATTGATAAACAAAAAAGTTTGAAGAAATGAAGAAGGAAAAAAATTAAAAAAAAAAATTTGATGAAAAAAAAATATGTGATAAAAAAAAATTTCAGGAAAAAAAATATGATAAAAAAAAACAAAATTTTTGATGAAAAAAAAATAGACATAAAAACAGTTTTTAATAAAAAAAAAAATTTATAAAAAAATAAAATTTGATAAAATAAAATTTGATAAAAAAAAATTTGATGAAATAAAAGTTTTTGCTAACAAAAATAAATTGTAAAAAAAAAGATTGAAACAATCTTATACCGAAGATTGTATAGATTCATGAGAAAAACACACAAACGATTTTAAATAAACGTTATAAACTATGTTTTTTCGGTTTTCAATAAAAGGGCTCGTCCGGATATTTATCTGAACAGAGAACCTTCTATTTTGAACTTCGAAAGCTTATTGAATTTTATTTCATTAATTTGTTTGCTTTTATACATTTTTGAAATCAATAAATTTGAATAAAAAATATTTGAATCAAAGTAATATTTGAAAATTGTAAAGTAGAAATTATTAAAAAGAAAAGTTACAGTATTTTAAATAAATGACTTCAAGAAAAAGTAAAAGCATTTTAAAAGAATGAAATCTAAACAATGTGGAAATGTATGGGAAATGTATGAAATTAACTAAAACTAAATAGTAATATAAAAACGACCTGCTTCAATCTCCCCCTCTGATGCCGAAAACGTCCCGGTGAGGCATCAGCAATAGAAACATCTTATACGGCATCTTTATTTCAATAATCTTGAGGATTTTCGGGATGAAAATTAGTTCCCTGTCTCCCCCTGGTGGAAAAGTTTAAACGATCCGAATGTATTGTCAACGCCATGACTTTATTTTGGACCTCGGTTTTGTCAATTTTGTCTTTCTTAGCTATTTCGCCTTCGTTCAAGAGTCGTATATCCATTAACAAAAATGGCATGAATACGGTGTCCAAGTAATCATTTTGTTTGGTTCTTTTGATTTTAGCTGGAGGTGCAAATAATCTGGAGGATTCACGAGGAGTTCTTTGACCAGCCGGTACTACATTCTTAAAAATGGCTTGAACAGAATGTGGCGAGTAATTATTACAAGGCTTTGGTGGTGGTGGCAGTGGTGGTTTCATCAACAAGGCATCGTCAGAGCTCTTTACTCGTATTGGTGATGAGAAGAGACTAAATGAGTGCGGTGGAGTTGTACTTCCTACTGGTAACGTACCATCAAAGATTTCTTGGATAGAATGTGGCGAATAATCGTTTGCTTTACGTGTAGCCCGTGATCGCATTTCCGGTGTACGTGGCAGAGGCGAGAGCCTATTCGTCTTTTCAACAAATTGTATAAAGTCGGACATCTCCGTCATCTCTTGTGTGCCTGGAGAGTCGTCTTGACTATTAAGATCCATGGAAAATAGTCCTACTTCCAATGGATTTGTAAATTCATATTTTCTTTTAGGTTCATCTTCAAAGTACCAGCATTTCTGTGCCATATTTAATACGATTCCGGCTTGTTCCAGGAAATCGGTACCAATTAATGTTCGATTTTTTGTGGCATTCGGCAGATAAATAATTCGAATTTTACGGATTCTGTTACCAATTCCAATGTCACAAATTGTGGACATTACCTTACCCGTCGTGATAGTACCATCAGCCAACGTAATATCGGCCTTAACATCTTGAAAAACACATCCGTTCTTGGTTAAAATTTGTTTTAAGTTTGTGCTGGCAACACTGGTCTTTGCGCCGCTGTCAAATACTGCTTCTCCTTTAAGTCCAAACATCTCAATGTGGACGGTTGGTAAAGCGTGTCCAATTATTGTAGATGATAGAGAATTAAACGCCAAATACTGTGGGCTTTCTTTGGCGTGGGTGCTGCAGGTAGAGCAATTTGATCTATAGACACCTGGTGCACCACATCCATAGCACGAAAACGTTGGTTTACGCATTATTGATTGCGATTGTTCTGGTTGTAAACTTTTTTGTTGTGGCTGTTGATTATTTTGTTGTGGTTGCTTTTCTTGTTGCATTGTTTCACGTTCTTCTTCGGCTTTCTTCTTTTTTTTATGGCATGCATCTGATGAATGACCCTTTAACCGGCAAAAACTACATCGCTTGCTAATTGTTTGGTCTTCCGTCACATCTGAGCCAGCATTTGGTTCGGTTGGAGTTTCCAAAAAAAATAGTTCAGCCTCACGGCTTGCAGCAATCAGCTCTTGGAATGTCTTTACGTGCTCGCGACGTACCCGATCTCTAATTTTTAGGTTCATTAGACCGTATATTAAATTTATCTGCACCTCCTCACAGATTGTAGCTTTTAATTGGGACATCAAGAGTCTCTTTTTACAAAGAAAACTATCGGTTGGTTCATTCTTTTGTTGTTTTGTTTCAAAAACTGTAGCAAATATACGCCAATCTGGAATAGGGGGAGAGAAAGTGGTCCGAATCAGAGTTTTAGCTTCTTCAAACGTACGCACTGTATCTTTCACCCCAATCCACCAAGAAGCTGCGTAATCTTCTAACAATAATGGCATTCCACGCAAGGCATCCGCGTCGGAGATTTTCTCGATATCCTTATAAACATGGATAGCAGTAAGAAATTCTTCAACAGCTGCTGGAGCTCTCTGTCCATTGAATCGTGCCGTGCATTGAGTAAAGGACCCGCTTCTATTTGTAATCCCAATTGCAGCTAAAATTTGCTGGAACTGTTCTGGTGAAAATGTAGCCATAGCTTCAGGTTCGATGATGTCTTCTTTACTAAGCGTTTCGTTTATATCCTCAGCTTCGGATTCGCTGCTGTCGTGTTCCGTAGCCCCACGTTGGGCGCCAATGAAACAATCTTATTCCGAAGATTGTATAGATTCATGAGAAAAACACACAAACGATTTTAAATAAACGTTATAAACTATGTTTTCTCGGTTTTCAATAAAAGGGCTCGTCCGGATATTTATCTGAACAGAGAACCTTCTATTTTGAACTTCGAAAGCTTATTGAATTTTATTTCATTAATTTGTTTGCTTTTATACATTTTTGAAATCAATAAATTTGAATAAAAAATATTTGAATCAAAGTAATATTTGAAAATTGTAAAGTAGAAATTATTAAAAAGAAAAGTTACAGTATTTTAAATAAATGACTTCAAGAAAAAGTAAAAGCATTTTAAAAGAATGAAATCTAAACAATGTGGAAATGTATGGGAAATGTATGAAATTAACTAAAACTAAATAGTAATATAAAAACGACCTGCTTCAAGATTAAAAAAAGTTTTATGGAGAAAAAAAAGTTTTTGTTAAAAAAAATTTGATGAAAAAAAAATTTTATGAAAAAAAACATTTCATGAAAAATAAAATTGATGAAAAACATTTTTGTCTTGAAAAATAATTATGTTACATCTTGTTCATCATCTGGTGGAAAACGCTTTTATTCACCAGCAGATAAGTTATTATCCAAGTTACACATCGAAAACTTTTTGGTTTTAAGATAATGAAAACAGTACATAATTCTTATTTGCTCTTTTGTTATTCCTTTGCTTATATAGTCAAACTGAAGTGGCGCCATGCATCATTTCTAAAATTAGACACCAACCTAAAACCCTTATCATGTTAAAAAGAAAGACCGACCCCCTTAACTTTTACCCCCGACAGTTTTTCTAAACATACTAACCAATATTCACTTCCTAAGGGGGTTTCCATGCAATATTTCATGGCATTATGTAAAATTTCTAATAGAATGGGATACCATATCTTCTGTTATGAACAATATCTTATGGAATGGACAATATAGGTAAGAGCTAATTTTTTTTTTTTGTACTCTAACATACATATTATAGAACCTGGTTTATAACGAACCTGTTCCAACAAAATTTTACTGAAGAAGGTATTTTAAGATCGTCACAAACGCACATAACACTCTTTTACGTTTTTTAATCCCTATACTTTTCAGTGGTACATGGTATATTGAGTTTGTGCTGACGTTTGTAACTACCCGAAATATTGCTACTAAACACTTGTTATATCGATTTAGCGATGTCCGTCCGGCAGTCTTTCCATGTAAAACATGTAAACACAATAAAATTGCAATTTTCAATCGATTGATTTAAACTTAAGCCTCTATTAGTCCAAGAATGAAGTCAATTGAAAATGAAATACATCGGTCTATGTATAGACCTAGCCCACATACAAATGTGTTCCTTTAATTTGGCCCAAATGACTGTAATCACCAAAGGAATCGGTTTAGTTATTTTTTAGTCCCCATACAAACCTCCCTTGACATAAATCTCTCAAAATTCACGAAAAAGGAAATATTTTATTAAATATTTGTTTGCAGATGTTAAAGTTGTTAAAGATGTTAAAGATCAAATAAAGTAATAAATTCTAAATATATTTTTGGACTTATTTTTAGTCCCCTCCCCATATTAAAATGTCGACATATATTCAGTTAAATCGGTCTACTAACACACAGTGGAAGATGGACACGCATCGTAACAAAATCAAAATTGTCAGCGATTTGATCGGTTGAACATGGGTTTGATAAAAGACATCCTAGGGGATAGAAAACCATTCATAAAATATTTATATGTCATTTACTTTGACCAGGGCGTCTCTCCAAAGTCCAAACATTTTCAGGTTTTTTTAAAAAATGAAAATTTTTGGGAAACCTTTTTTAAATGATTGAGTAAAACTATTTCTAAGTAAGCTAACATCCTGAAATTTTAACACATCTTTGACAATATGTGTAACCAATTAAAACTGCCCTTATAAGCTAAAATTTTAAACCGCGTTATTCGCTAATTGACTGCCAAATGTTGTCATTTTTTAAGAAATGTGTAAAAAAGTCTCTTAATTATAGACTGCATCTTTTGTGGAACCTTGTGGATACAGACAAATTCAATATGGGGTGAAACTAGAGGTATTTATCTAAACGAGGAACTTTATTTCGTCTGCAGTAACTTGCAATTAAATTCAGGATAAGGCTCCAAATTAGGGTCCATAAAAACAAAAAAAAAAAAACTTATATATATTTATTTTTTTAAATTTTTATTTTTCGAAATTATTAAATATCAGCTTCAACCTATTTAGATATTTACAAAAAAAAATTGGTGATGCTGCATAGGCTTGAGAAACTAACTAAATACCTAGCAAAATTTTTCATTACTAGTAATGGGAAGAAGAAATGTTAATAAGGAGATACTTGTTGAAACACTTATTATTTTAACAAGGGCGTGAGACAAAAATAAATAGTGATGAGAATTAAGATAAATAAGTAGTTAGTTACTCTCGTTTTACTGAAAAGGAGTAAAAAACCATTTCCAATAAAAAGTAAAATTGCTATTTACCAAATGGGAGTAATAAACACATTTAAGTGTTAAAAATAAAAAAAAGTTAAAAATTGTCAAATTTTCATTGAGTTAAGTAATTTGACACAGCAAAACTTATAATCTCAATGTATGGATGGTAGACAATGAGTCCTACTGTACATAAGGTCCTGATACACGAAAGTGAGATTATTCGAAATTCGGTGTTACCAGTTGGTAATAAAAATATTTTAAACTATATAAGCAATTCATTAACTAACTTATACAATTTAAATATTAGGTCAGTTATCAGAAGAATCGTTAGAAAGGTCGCACAAATATTTTAAGATTTACAAAAGCAATTTTAGCAGAAAAACTTCAAGAAAAAACAATCAAAAAGATATTTTTCTAAAATTTATGGTAGAATCAGATCCAAAAATTTCCATTTTACGTGAAGAAACATCGAACTTCGTAAAAAAGTTTCCTTATCCAAAGGAACTATTGCAACTAATACAAAAGAACTAGTTTTTTTTTTTATTTTATTTATTACGATATTGCATTATCGTGTCTATGTTAATTTGTTTTTTAATGTTTTAATCCTGTTATTATTCATTTTTGGTTTATTACTACTATTTATTTATTATAAATCAATAAAATAAAATTGATAAAAAAAGTCATACGTGCCGGATATTTTAGTGTAGGGTGAAAGGTAATGTTTGCAAATATTAAATTTATCTTTTTTGTGCAATTTTAAATAGGTTTGATACAAGCAGTTCCACTTATATATTTATATTGTCAGATTTGTTAACTAAAAAGTCGATACATTTGGTCATAATTTAACTCAATTTTTTATATGTATTTTAACTAATAGTGTTTAATGATATATATTTACTCTTTTCGAACGACATTCAGTAATAATATATCAAAAATGTCAATGATCTTAACATTTTTTTAGCATTTGTTCATATAAATAAATTAACCAACTTTGCATTCAATTTATATGTAGGGTGCAAGGAGGACAACAAACTTTGATCACAGCTTTAATTGCTTAAGGTCCCTAGTTTTTAGAATGCCTTATTTTGTTTTACAACTCCTAACCGTTTAGAAGATATAGTCAAAAAACTTCGATGCGCGCGTTTTCCATACAAACCGTCCACTGTGTAACAACAAAAATTAAATAATTACACTCAAATTAGGTTTGTAAATGTTTTCTAAGCAAATTAATGACCTGACGAAAAAAAAAGTTCAATCGGTCCATGTTTATACCATTTTATATGTTTATACACATATTTATACACATGATTATACACATGTTTATACACATGTTTAAACGCATGTTTATACACTGGTATAGGGTATCATATGGTCGGTCTTCACCGAATACAATTTTCTTACTTGTTTCTTTTTTTTAGTTTTTTACAACATTCCACAAATAAAAAGTTTTAAACTATTTTTATTACAGACAATTGTTAACTTGTAAAAAAAATAAAAATCTTTTTTAGAAATACTATAAAATAGAATAACATTAGAGAATTACAAAAAATTTTATAGTTTTCAATAAAAATCTCAACTTTTTTCCCATGTATCTACTATACATGAATAGATGATATAGAAAAATATTGTTAGTAGTTAGATACTCATGTGTATACTTAAACTAAGATCAAAAAGTATTAAGATACTAGCTAAACCAGCAAGGGCTGTTTGGTCCAAAAATATCTAAATAACTTCACTCCAGCGCCACTTATACATTCATACACAATTTTCAAATGACGAAACATACAAACGTATTGGAGTGCTACGAATTTGCACTGAAATGAAGAATTTCGTAAAAGACTTCACCCCAGCACCATCTACCGGGTACAAATTTGATCAGAAAACTTATTTTCTTTTAAATTACACTGCGCTACAGTGAAAAATACTTCTGATGTGATATAGTATAGGTTGTTGGTCTGGTGACAGACACCCTCAAATTTTAGAGTTATTGTCAAAAAACATTTTTTGGAGCTTTTTTCCTTGTGTAATTCAGAACATTTTTAACCGTTTTTAGATTTTTAAACTGTTGTAGATAGAAAAAGAATAGGGCTTTCCATGTGAGTGAATATAAGAAAGATATCTATTGATTTTTTTTTATAAAATATAATTTTTTTGTTTTTTTTTTTGAAAATTTTTCTAGTTTATCGATTTTTTTCGGCTATATTTCGTTTAACAACATTTATATTTATAATATTTTCAAAGGAAATTTAATTCTGAATACGATAAGCTTTATCCAAAAAAAAATGGATAACAATTGACAGAGTTGTGATAATTTTTCTAAAAAAGAAAATTAAAATAAAAAATTTTGCCGGAAATCGCCGTTCAGATTAGGGTTTGCAATTAACCGCAGTTTGGCTTAACCGCGGTTACGGTTAAAATTCAAGCGATTAACCGCGGTTAACGATTAACCGCACACTTTTAAAATAATTTTAATATAATCATTTTTTTGATTAATAAAAATGTATAATAGAAGTACATTTCTGATTTTATGTAAAATGAAGACAGTGGAGGGTATAGCTTTTGGGTTTTGATGGGAGATAGTTATACTAAAAGTTTTTTTTTTTAAATTAAAAAAGTCTCAGCTTCTGAGACATTTTTTCTGCATTAGACACTTTTTCGATTGAACAATTTTCAGATTCTGAGAAATTTTTACTTCAAAAGTTTTCAGATTTATAGCCATTTTTTGTTAAAAAAGAATATTAGATTCTAGGAATAGTTTTTATATAGCCTTAAATATTTGAATTTTTCTTTAGAAAAAGGTTCTGTTGCTAAGAAATATTTTCTATATTTTTTCCTATCTTGTAGGAAAAGTTTCAGATTCTAAAATTTTTTTTTATGAAAAACATAAATTTTTTCTATAGAAAGTCTCAGATTATGAAATATTCTTTCAAAAGAAAAGTCTTACAATTAGATTCACGGACATATTTTTTATAAAAACTGTTTAAAATTCTGAGCATTATTTTTTAAAAGAAAAAGTTTCGGACTCTGAAACATTTTTTCAACAGAAAATTATTCAGACTCTGAGGCATATTTTCTAAAGAAGAATTTTCAGACTTTGGGTCATATTTATATTAGAAACTGTCTCAGAATCTGAGAAATTTATTAAATAGAACTCTGAAACATTTTTTTAAATAGAAAATATTTCAGACTCTGAGGCGCATTTTCTAAAGGAAGAGTGTCAACAGACTCTGAGGCATATTTTCATAAGAAGTTGTCTCAGAATCTGAGACATTTATTCTACAGAAAAATTTACAGACTCTGAAATATTCTTGCAATAGGAAAAGTTTCCTGTTCTGAGACGATTTTTGTATCTATATTAGAGTTAATTTTGAAAATTTATTCTGCGGGTATCATAATTTTTTTGAAGGATTTAGGGAAACTAAAAAGAATGGCGGTATTTTTTTGGAAAAAAATTCTATCCTTGGGGTGGTTTAACGCATCTGAAAACGCAAATTTTGAGCTGATTTTTCTGATTTCACCAGTAGATTTCACCAGTAGATTCTACAGCAAAAAATAATACAATGGTCGTTTTTCAAACTCTTAAAAAAAGTTCCAAAAACCCACCACAGAGGACGGAAATATAAGGTTTTTCCATTTTCTTTTTAAATTAATTTTTTATATATGCACAATTAAAGGGCATTTTCAGCTTACCAAAATGGTACCAAATTTTCCGTGCTATCACAATACAACCCGTTAAAAAGTTATAAGCTCTCAAAAATGGACAAAAACACGTTTTTTGAGAACTTTGACCTCAATTTTCTCGAAAACATGACGTGATAGAAAAATTTGAAAACTAGATTCAGAATCAGCATCGAAATGTTAATAGAAAACAGGGTTTATGATCCCAGAATATCATCCAAAAACATCACAAAAAAATGCTCTCAATAATGCACAAAAATGGGTTTTTGTGAACTTTGACCTCAGTTATCTCAAAAACCTGACGTTACGGAATATTTTGGAAACCAGATTTTGAATCAGCATTGAGAGAAAAATCGAAAACGAGTGTCCAGACCGCTGACCCATCCAAAAATTTTTCAAATTTCGGTCAGTGTTTTATAATTTTGCCACTAGAAAAAAAAAAACTTTGAAGCCTTATAACTTTTTAATGGGTTGTGATAGAAAGGTGTTTTATGTACCAACTTTCTTAGAAAAAACTGCCTCTTCATCGTGCATGATTAAAAAAAATCGATTTTTCCACCCCCTGCTATGGGTTATTGGAACTTTTTTTAAGAGTTAAAAAAACTTCTATTGTATTAATTTTTGCTTTAGAATCGACTGGTGAAATCAGATTTGCAATATATTCATCCGTTTTTTCTCTGCAGAAAAATCAGTTCAAAATCCGTGTTTTCAGATGCTTTGAACCACCCCAAGGAGTAAAAATTTTTCCAAAAAAATACCGGCATTCTTTTTAGCTTACCTAAATCCTTTAAAAAAATGATGATATCCGATAAACAGATGAAGTGACATAGTCACCAAACGAACTCTAATCTATATTATTTAAATTTTGTATTGTTCTTTGTTTTTCCTTTTTTCATCGTTTTTCCTAAAAAAAAATCTCTTTTGTCCAACAAATCTAATGTTAATAAAATTAACCGTAACCGCAGGATTTTTTATGCGGTTACGGTAACGGTTAAATAGTGCGGTTAACCGCGGTTACGGTTACGATTAAAACCGCATTGCAAACCCTAGTTCAGATAACCCTGGCAAAAAAAAAAAAAATTATCATAAGAGATCATGTACAATATTTTTAAAGGTTTTTGGCGCGCTAAATCCGATTCTGGCCTTTAAATTGCTTTATCGCGTCAGGTTTTTGAGATATTTAGCATAAATTGATATATCAAAAACTTAATAAGATAGCGCAATTTCAAGGGCAAATTCGAATTCAGAGGGCCAAAAACCGTTAAAAAACCGATACGCGACCTCTCAGTATGTTCGTTTATATTTTTATCTTAATTTTCTTTTTTAGAAAAATTAGCACAACTCTGTCAATTGTTATCCGATTTTTTTTGGATAAAACTCATCGCATTCACAATTAAATTTTCCTTAAGAATACGTTTATAAATATAAATGTTGTTGAACGAACTATAGCTGAAAAAAATCGATAAACTCAAACAATTTTCAAAAAATAACAGAAAATTAGATATTGTTGAAAAAATCAATACATATCTTTCTTATATGTATAGACCAATTCACACACATAAAAATCCATATCCTTCTTTTATCCACAACAGTTTAAAAATTAAAAATCGGTTGAAAAATCTTTAAGTTACACGTGGCTTAGTGAGAAAAGTAAAAAAAAAAACGATTTTTGACAATAACTTTAAAATTTAAGAGTGTCTGGCAAGTTTGATGGGCATTTTTGTGATCTTTTTAACGAGACATACAACCTTAACTACCTCATTTTAAAAGTATATTCGATTTTGTGTTTTTGGTGGCGTAGTGTTATTTGCAAAAAAAAAATGTGTTCATAAGCATTTTCCTTTTGAATGGAATTACGCCCCTCCCCTTAAATGAAAAAGAATTAAAGAATTTTGTTAATGACTTCACCCAGAGACATCTACCGGTTCCAAATTTTATTAAGAAAAATATTGAAGTTTAAGGTCAACCGGTCCAGCGGATATTGTGTTTTAATAAATAAATTTTGCGAATTTGAACCAAATCTTACACCATACATACAAACCATTGAAATGTCGCAACAACAGCGCCACCTTTCTGGACTTAACTTAAGAGAAACCTTAGCCCAGACTAAACTAATGTATTATCCTAGTTTGGTGTCAGCCGGCCCAGGGGATCTTGAGTTTTAGTAACACGTACACCAAAATGTAAACAAATTGGGGGCGGTCGGCGGGAGCCATATATATCTTCCTCCTTGCAATGCTGGCAAATTTATTTATTATAAATTTTGCAATATTATTATACAATTTTATCATTATTAAAATTTATTTTTAAATCCACGGCCACGCGGGCAAAAAAAAATATTTATTTTTTATCCTCTGGGTACAAGTGCAGGACTTTGAACTAGTTCTGACACAAAAACGTTTCATTTGTATTACAAATAAAAAAAACAACGGTAAAAAACTTTTGATTATTAAAGCCACCCCAAGTTTTTGACATTAACGCAATAATATATAACAGCGGAGCCACAAAAAAATACACTTTTTTAAATTTCGAAGGCGAATATCTCGAAAACTAAATGCTATAGACTATTTTTGAGGATGGATTTAGCCGTGTTTTTTTTTTTTTTGAATACGTTCATATACACAGTCAATTAAACCAATTTAATTGTATTGTTAAATTGTGTTGTTGAATAAAATATTAATTATTTTCTTTGTTAATACAACCACGATTTAATTCAAAATTAATAACAACACAATTTTATCTTTTCTGTGCAAATTAATTTTTTTTTTATTTTCATAAGCTTTTTTTTGGCCAAAAAAAAAATTATTTCCAATTTTAAACAATTCATATACTTTTTATCCATACTTTAAACACTTTTACAATATACTGCAATTTTGCAATTGTTATGTGTTGTTATATAACACAAGAACAACAAATATATACTAGCCAACAACAATAAAACTGCAATTTGATAATAAAATTTTGGTATCGAATTGTAAAAACCACACGATAATGCGGTCATATTCGAAGAAAAAAAGATTAAAATCCAAGTTTCTAAAAAATAAAAATGGACAACTATTCTGTGATTTTTTTACCAACATGTGTTCTTTTTTAACTTTTAAAGAATTAAATGTCAAACTTGTTTATTTTTTAATAATAATAATAATTGTTTTGTTAGTATAATGTAACAATATAAAACAGATTGCTGTGTGATTTGTAAAATTTGTTATTAAAAGAAATAGTTTTTATAAGGGTTCAAGTTGAAAAAATGCAAAAGAAAAATTGAATTTCTAAAATTTATAGACATTTCTTATTTTATTTTTAAAAGAAACAACATTTGTTCAATGTTCAGTTTTTTTAAATGACTATTTCTTTTTTTTTTTTTAAACTTTTATTTTCAATATTGAATCTGCCCTTGTGGGCCTAACAATATGTAATAAAATCTTATAACTAAATTTAATAACTAGTTACTCCTGTTACGGAGCCATATTCCTATAAGCGCCTCTTCTCAACTGGGCGGCATATCGGCTCTTCTTAGCCTTGTGGTTAAACGATTTTCAGTCAACTGCCGCGCTAGTGGGTTAGGGTGACTCAGGAGTCTGACATTATATTTCTCACGAATTTTCGAGAACTCCTCCTTTACAAGAGGGATATCCAAGTCCTTGTGTATATTTGAATTTCTAATATACCAGGGCGCATCTGTGATGTTTCTAAGGATTTTTGATTGGGCCCTCTGTATAAGTTCAATATTGGAGTTGCTTGCAGTTCCCCATAGTTGTATGCCATAAGTCCATATTGGCTTTAATATAGTTTTATACAGGATGACTTTACAGTCAAGGCTAAGCTTGGAATGGCCACCTATAAGCCAGTGCATACTGCTGGCTTTAAGCTTCATTTGAAGCCTCTTAGCTTCAATGTGTCGACGCCAAGTAAGGCGTCTGTCTAGGTGAATGCCAAGGTATGAAACAGACTCAGACTGTGGGATGTTAACATTATTCAGTGTAACTATTGGACAATTGCCTGTTCTGAGTGTAAATGTAACGTGTTTACTCATGAGTTCATTTACCCGTATTCTCCAGTTTCCCATCCACGTCTCCACATTTCTGAGATGATTATTTAATTCCAGGGACGCTACTACTGGATTTGTATGACTGCTCAATATAGCCGTGTCATCAGCAAATGTCGATGTTATCAGATTATCGCATATTGGTAAATCGTACGTAAAAATTAGATAAAGTGTGGGGCCAAGAACACTTCCTTGTGGGACACCTGCTTTAATCTCGTAGTCATTTATGACAAAGTCTTTATATCCTACCCTAAAAAGACGGTTTGAGAGGTAGGACTCTAGAATTCTATGAGTACTAGGAGGTAACAGACTTTTTATCTTGTAAATGAGACCCTCATGCCACACTTTATCGAAAGCTTTAGCTACATCTAAGAATATAGCAGAACAATATTTTTTGTCCTCAAAAGTTTTCCTTATTTCTCCAGTAATACGGTTTACCTGCTCGATAGTTCCATGTTGCTCACGAAAACCAAACTGATGAACTGGGATGATGTTGTTACTGTTCAAAAATGGAGTTATTTTCCTAAGAAATATTTTCTCGAATAGCTTTGAAAGGCATGGCAGTAAACCAATAGGCCTATATGAGGATGGTAATGTGAGGTTTTTACCTGGCTTGGGTATCATTTTTATTTGGGAAATGCATGAGGAAAATATCCCATTCGCAAGATCGCATTAAACAAGCTTGAGAGCAACGATATCGCAATACTCGGTAGATTTTTAATCATTACAGGAGTAATCAGGTCAAAACCAGGGGCCTTTTTAGGACAAAGATTGTCATTTATTACAGTATGAATGTCCTGGACGTCCATGTAAATATTATCAAAAAGTGACTCTGATGGTTCTGGTTCCAAAAGATTAAAACTATTCGATGGAGGATTTGGCAAAAACACACTACTAAGATAGCTAGCAAAAACAGTTGCTTTATCTTCATCACTGCGTGCCCAAGAACCATCAGGCTTTCTTAGTGGTTGTTCACTCTCTACCGGTGGTTTCATATTCTTTGTTGCTTTCCATAAAGAGAAGTTTGTATATTTCGTATTCGTAAGACTTTCCACGTAAGATTCATTAATGCGATCCTCCTCCATATGAAGGGCTTTGCTAAGACTATTTCTGTTCTTTGTTTCAAAACAACAATATAAAAATTAAAGACTTTCATTAGCATTCAATTTTTAAAGTCATTTATTTTTGTTCTGTAAGTAATAATAAGTGATTCGTCTTTAATTTTTAATGATTTTTTTACGTTATTTTTTTTTTTTTTAATTGTTAACATTTTTTTAAGAAATATCATTAGTTTTTACCCACTTGTGTTGGTTATTTTTTTGTAGACATAAAATTCAAAAAACTATTTATAGAAATATAAGAACATGTTTGTATCATATGACTTTGGCACGATGGGTAGAATGTCTGGCCAAAATGTAGTTGATAGCGGGACCGATTTCTAAAAAATTTTATTAAAAATTTTTTAAAATAAAATTCAATAGAAAAGTTGTAAAAATATCCTACGAAATCATTAATTTTTAATGTTTTGTAGGCAATTTTTTTTTTTAAATTTTGGGTAAAAATAACACACTAATCATTAATTTTCAATGTTTTCGTAGGTTACTTTTTCGGAATTTGTTGGTAAAAAAAATGAAATTGACGTTATTTTTTAATGTTTAATGTTATTTTCGAACATTTTATTAACAGTATATCACAAAATCTTTTTTAAATTTCAACTCAGTGAAACTGAAATAAATGTTTAAAAAAACCCGAAGTTTTTGGAATTTAGAAAAATTGTAAATGCAGTTGTGTAAACAAGACCTTGAACCATCACTGAGCAATGTTTAAGGATTGCCCAACTTTATTAAGGATTACCCCACAGATTATGGATGCCAAACAAAAAACCGATGCCGCTTTAGAGGAAGAGCTCCTGCTTTCCCCACCGCCGGCAGAAACGGCTAAAACAGATGTGGCACCAATTTCTCAAGGAGGACGAAAACATATGCGCCAATACAAAGCCGCTCTATTAATAAAAAAACGATTGGATACAATTGAAATCTCCCAGCAGACTCCCAAAGAGATCGAAGATCTTAAATGGGCTACTAAGGTAATCGAATCGAACCGCAAACATTTCGAGAAAATAAAAAAGTACCAAAATGCCAATTCTCATTTTGCTAATGCCGTGGAAGAAGAAGTTCTAGGTGCAGGTATCCTTAAAAGGCAAAGGTCGTCAGATGAAAATGCTGATGACCAGAAGTCTAAAAAGGGTCGGCAGATAGAGCTTCAACCAACAACGAGCACGACAGCAAGTGAGGTTGTGAAAAAAGATCTTCTGGTCGCGTTGATAGACCATGGCCACCCTCTTGGTCAAATTGTCCTTGAGGATTGGTTAAAGGTGCAGGCCAAGCTCATTCAAATGATGATCGAGTACATGGAAGAAAACCCGAATAAGCCGATGCCCAGTTTTGATGGTGCTGACTGGATGAGCAATATAAAACTGTTGTGTTGTGATGATATGCAGTCTCTCATATGGGTAAAAGATGCCGTTAAGGCACTTGAGCCTTTATGGGAGGGTGCAGATCTTGAAATCGTACCGAGAAACAGAATACCAACTGCCCCGAAGGCAAAAGTGGTATTCCCAGTACTGTTCTCCCAAACTTCTGCTTTACAGCTGCTTCAACGCCAAAACCCGGATATACCTACCGATGACTGGCGCGTTTTGAAGGTTTTACCAAAGACTGACAAGGATAAAGGGTATACTTTCATCCTGCAAATAAACAAGCAGGCTGAGGATATCCTTTATCCGAGGTTTGGCAAAATGCGTTGGGGTATGTCGGTAGTGTATCTGCGACTCAAACGAAGAAGTCCAAGTGACAACAATCCACACGCATTGGAAAATGGTGAGGTTGAACGAGATCTGGATCTTCTCTTGGAAGCCACTACGAACATCACGCTGGAAGAGGTTGATCTATATGTAGGCAAGCCACCCACCGGCGAAACTATAATATCCACCAATGATGAAGCTGATCCAGATCAACTTACATCACAGTAGAGCAGCTTCGGCGGCACTACTTATGACCCTGGTGGAAGGGTCATTTGATGTAGCGCTCATTCAAGAGCCATGGGTGGACGCTACGGGTGAAATTAAAGGGCTCACGACAACAGACTATGATTTATTTTTCTCGCAAGCTGAAGGTAGGAAACGCTCAGCCATTTTGGCAAGAAAATCACTAAAAGCACTTCTTCTACAGCAATACAGTACCAACGATTTGGCGACAACTCTATGCAAAATAGGGCGAAGGACCATCTATCTAGTGTCCTCGTATATGGCGCATGACAGAGAATCACCTACGCTAGATCTACAAGTTTTACTTCGCGAAAAAATGGGTGAGTACATTATAATAGGTTGTGACGCAAATGCGCATAATACTTTATGGGGCTCCTCAGATACTAACGAAAGGGGGGAAGACTTATTTCAATTTATAAAGGATACTAATATTAACATTGCGAATAATGGTTCAGAACCTACCTTTATAGGTCCTACAAGTAAAAATGTTTTAGACCTAACACTTTTCACTGATAAACCTGATTTGAACATAGTCGAGTGGGGAATCCTTGAAAAGGCTTCTTGCTCGGATCACAAATATTTAAGTTTTAAGGTAAAGCTGGAAAATTTAATGACAAACAAACCGTATAGAAACCCTGAGAAAACAAACTGGGGTAAATATACACAGAGAAAAATAAATTTCCAACTGAATTTTTCAGTTGTATTAACTCAAAATTCGGTTGGTGCTACTACATTTTGATGTGGCTAACGAATTTTATAGTTGTTTCAATTAAAAGACAGTTGTGATAACAAAAATTTGTTCTAACTACCGATATTTAGTTGTTTCAACCTTAATTCAAATGTATCCACCGATTTTTTGTTGCAACAACTGAATTTCAGTTGGAAATTGGCAAATTTGTTTTCTGTGTGTAGTAGTTTAGTAGACAAGAAAATAGTTGCTCTACCAAAACGAGAAATTTTAGATGATAATACTATAGAACTTGTAAATGATAATCTTACTTCCATTTTACGCGTATCCCAGCAAAACTTTGGTAATGGGTGGTGATTATATAACACATTACCAGGTAATGTATATATCTTATTTGTAGCATTATTTTATGATGTCTTACCAAACATTTGTTCCACAACGTATTATTTTAAAGTGAAAAATAATACATTACTAATAATTAGCTACGTAATGCATGATTATTGGAAAAAATGTATTTCATATTTATTATTTATAAACATTAAATCATGGATGACTTATATTTGGTTACATTATGTATTATTTCAAAGTTTGAAATAATGCATTATTTATAATTGAATACATAATGCATTACAATAACATAAAAAAAAATATTTTATAAAAAAATGCATAAGTTTAAACTAGAGATGGATTCACGACAGAAATTTGTTAATGACACACACTCACCCAGGAGTATATTTTATCTCGCTTACAATCAAGTGAGTAAATTTAATACAAAATTACTTTTTCACTACTCGTAACACCTTATATATTACGTTCTGGTATGCTATATTATATACCTTACTCGTAACCTATAAAATATCATATATTTTACACCTTACTCGTATTCTTTGTTATAAATATATGACTTATTTTATACCTTACTGGTATTCTTTGTGATAATGTATATGCATTACTTTTAGTCTCATCGCCTGTTAAAATCATCAATGCTGCAATGTATAAAATAAGAGATCTTATACCTTATTTTATACCTTATATGGTAAGGTAAGTTTTGCTGGGATCTTTTGAAAAATCTTGCCCCTTAAGGTATAGTCGCAAGAAACCCCAACCTCCGTGGTGGTCTAGAGAGCTTTCAAACGCTCGCAATTTAGTGCAGGACTTATTTAAGCACGCTAGACGGGGCAACACAGATGACAGCAGGGCGCAATACAGAAGTGAACTAAAAAGCTTCAAAAAGCTAATACGGAAATCAAAAAAAACTAGCTGGAAAAACCTTTGCAGCAATATTGAACATACCACTGAGGCTGCAAGGCTAAGAAAAATTTTATCGAAGAAGAACATTCCACCAATCCTACTGAAAAAAGTGATGATACATGGACAGAAAGTGCTGATGAAACACTTGATGTTCTACTTACAACACACTTTCCGGGATGTAGGACAAACCCGATTGCAATGAATGTAATCCGCGATGACCCCTCGATCATTCCAGAAAATTGTTTAACTGCTGACCGAATAAAATGGGCTCTAGCTTCATTCAAACCATACAAATCACCTGGACCTGACGGCATTATTCCGGCAATGCTTCAGAACGTCTCCAATATTTTAATTCCGCATCTTTTATCGATTTTTACTGCATGCCTGAAATTTTGCTATATACCAAAAGGATGGAGGAAAGCAAGTATTATATACTTGCCCAAAAGCGGTAAACTTAACCACGCGACGGCAAAAGATTACAGACCAATCAGTTTAACATCTTTTCTTTTGAAAACACTGGAAAGGATAATTGATCTATATATACGAGAGCATTTAGGTACAAATTTTCTATCGGATGCACAGCATGCTTACCAGCAGGGTAAATCCATAGAGACTGCGCTCCATTCACTTGTACAGAAGGTAGAAGTATCCCTGGAGTATAAGGAATTTGCTCTTGCAGCATTTCTGGATATAGAAGGGGCTTTTAACAATGTAAATACCAAGACGATAGTTAATGCTTTGGACAAGGCTTCAACTAACAGTTGTTTGAGTAAATGGATAGAGCAAATGCTTTCATGTAGGGAAATAACGGCCGAATGGGGTCATGCAAAAACATCTCGTTACGCTACTAGAGGAACACCACAAGGTGGGGTTCTGTCACCACTGCTCTGGCTTCTGGTGTTGGACCCCATTTTAAAGGAACTGAAGACTTTAGGAACCACAACAATAGCATACGCTGATGATGTGGTTATTCTATCATGTGACAAATATCTGGATACTGTATCCGAGATTTTAGAGGGCTCACTTAAGGCTATGTGGAAGTGGGCTTCAGGAAATGGACTTAATGTCAACCCGCAGAAAACGGAAATGGTTCTTTTTACTAGAAAATACAAAATCCCGGAATTTAGGAAGGTTCGAGTGGGAGGAGTTGAAATTCCAATATCACCGCATGCCAAATTTCTTGGAGTGTTCTTGGACAGTAAGCTGTTCTAGAACAAGAACTCTGAAGAAAGAGTAAAAAAGGCAAACAACGCGTATTACGCGTGTAAGAAAATGTTCGGCAGTACCTGGGGTCTAGAACCTAAAGTCACTTACTGGATTTATACTTCAATCGTAAGACCAATCTTACTCTATGGAGTTCTAGTCTGGCATAAGGCACTCGAAAAGGATGTGACGCTTAAAATGTTTCAGAAGCTTCAACGGCAAATGGGACGGAGTATCACTGGCGCTTTGAGAACAACATCAGCCGACTCTATCGACACTTTATTGCACTTATTACCAATTGATCTCTTTGCTAAGGGCGAGGCTTACAAAGCTTGCCTCAGACTCAAAGAGTCAAATTAGTTCAAGTATCGCAACTTTGGACACAGCAACATTGCTAATATGGACCGTATTGACTCTGATTACACAGTGCCCAAACTATTTTTCGACCGGAAATATGAAGTTAGATTTCCGGATCGAGAATTCTGGTCGACCTGGCAGGGCCCTCCTGCGAACTCAATAAATATCTTTACTGATGGATCGAAGCAATCGCATGGTGTTGGAGCTGGTTTCACGATACTGGAACTAGACCAACACTTATCTTTTAAATTACCCGTGGACTCGAGTATCTTTCAGGCTGAGATAGCTGCTATATCAAAAGCTGTGGAATATATGGCAAAGGAAAAAGGTGCCACCCTTAATTTCTACGTGGATAGTCAAGCTGCTCTAAAGGCACTCTTGAGCTACCAAATTAAATCGAAAACGGTTTTAAAGTGTTACGAGAATTTAAAACAACTTTGCTTAAATAATGAAGTTACCTTATTATGGGTACCAGGGCACGAAGGAATAGAAGGAAACGAGAAAGCAGATGAACTCGCGAAACTTGGAGCAGATGGCATAGGTACCACCATAATGCTTTCACCGCCACTCCAGCATTTCAAACTAAAACGAAATACCCTTACTGTCGCCAAAGCAAATCGAAGATGGAAGGAACTTGGGACAAGTCGTATAAGCAGAATTTTATGGCCACGCCATGATTTAGGAAGAACTAAATTCTTACTTACACTTACGAGAATAGAATGTCGTATGTTGACAGGTTTAATAACGGGACACTGTCTTGTCGGAAAACATGCCAAGAACATGAATCTTATTACGGACGCAAACTGTAAAAGGTGCGAGACACCAGACGTCGAAGAGACCATTGAACACATCCTGTGTCACTGCCCGGCTTTGGCACGAACTCGACTATCAATTATAGGAAGTTCACAGTTCGAGACTTTGGAGGAAATTACGAGGATAGACCTGAAGAGCTTGAAACAATTCGCAATGAAGGTCAATGTATTTAGTTTACATCGATAAGCGGAAAAAGTTTTGTGGTATCGCTATGGACCAATTGGTCTATGCGGAGTGCCCATCTGGCACCGCCACCCTAACCTAACCTAACCCCACTTTATCCGTAAAAGTTACAGAGGGTTAAAGTTGAAAAATTGATAAAAATGGCTTGAAATAATCCATAGTTTTTACCTTCTTTCGCTTTTTTTTTTAAAGTTCTCGTTATATTTCAATCTTTTCCGGCATAACACAAAGTCAGTACATATAAGAGATTATTTTTATGCTGGTTTGATAGATGCTTCATCGTTTGGTAAGAAGTTATAAGACGGTTAAATTTTGAAACAAAAATTAAGAGTTTTTAAATTTTCGAGGTTTTTTGATCAGGGATTTCGGCCCCCTCTAAAGAACGAAAAAAGTTGAACGAAAGTTGGTAGCTGTTTTAATTCTTAACATTTTGGAATAAATCCCGTTAATGTGTCACGAATAGTTAAGGAGTTTTAGCAGATCAAAGTTCGAAAGAAAAAACTTAATTTTTTTAAAATACTAGTTTTACGCGAGGCGCATTCGCGGTTTCATTCGAAATTTGGTGGACTCTTGCGTAAACCGGGTTTTTTGTGAGTTTACATAAAAAAATCACTGGCGGGTTTATAAAAAATAAATTGCAAAAATTTTATGGCATTTTTGAAAATTGTGCGAAATGATTTTATCTAAACCTGTTTTGATCTGGCACATCCAAGTCTTTACACGAAATCGGATGAAATTTTTTTTAAATGAAAGCCCACTTGATGTGTCATCATAAAATCAGAGGCGGTCTAAAAAATTTTGATGATTATAGATTTTTTGGACCATATTAAATTTTCTTGTTATAAAAAAGCATCACCGATTTTTTTTTAAATTACTGGTACCATGATACGATTTTCCGTGATTTTTTTCAGTAATACCATCGCGAATTGCCTAAATATATTATAAAAAATTGTGAAAGTTTTCTTTTACCGCGGATTAACCGCGATTTTAGGTACTTAGATATTTTTTTTTAAATCGTTTGGTCATTAAAGGGTTAAATTTAAATCATATATTTTAGAAGAAATGATATATCCTGGCATGTTTTAATAACGCATGCAACTAGGGTTGCCATTTCCATTTTGAGAAAAAGAGGACGCCAACCTCAAAAAAGGAGGACATTTGACCCAAAAAAGAGGACAATTTTTTTTAACAAATTAATTTAAAAAAAGTAAACTGCGCGACACAATATGCAAAAAAAAATCATTTTTATTAAGGAAACAATTTTCATTTCCACTAAAAAAAATCACAAAAATACATAAAAGAAAATCTCCAATTTTATTTCAGAAAATACCAAATATATTTCAAAAATTTTTCAATTTTAAAAAATTTTTAACTATATTTCCAATTATATATGAGAAATTTTCAATTATATTTTAGAAATATTAATTTTTAATTCAAAAATGTTTGGTTATTTTAAAAAAATGTACAATTATAACACCGCTCTACAAATCTGAGGTTTGTCGCTGCGTTTTGGATGAAACTAAAAAAAGTTGATAGGGTTTGGTGCCCCGATTCCAAAACGGTCACTCAAATTTTTCTATCACGTCACAATTTTGAGAAAATCGCGGTTAAAGTGTCAAAAAATGCCCATTTTGACCACTTTTGAACGCCTATAAAATAAGATCCTGACATGCAAATGACTTGGTATCAAGCTCATTCGAAAGTGTGTAATTTTCTCTTTCAGACAAGATCAAATCTTCTTGGAATTTAATTTTCTAAAATTGTAAAAAAATCATTAACCACAAGTGCTTTAAATCTAAAATTTACGTATGAATTTGTATGGAAATTTGTTAAAAAACACTGTGTAAATAAATTAAATATTGAAAAAATTGAAGGTTTTTTGCTAATGATTTTTTTACCATTTTAGAAAATTAAATTTTTAGAACATTTTGTCTTATCTTTAAGAGAAAGTTACAGGCGTTCGAATGAGCTTGATATCAAGTCATTTGCATGTCAGGATCTTATTTTATAAGCTTTAAAAAAGGGCCAAAAATGCCGTTTTTCGGCACTTTAACCGCGAATTACTCAAAATCCTGACGTGATAGACAAATTTGGGCTCCTGATTTGGAATAAGCGCAACAGACACTATCCAAATCACGAATCAGAATCCAATACGCATTTTCTTGTTGAGCTGTGTAATTCAAAAATTTTCATTTGTATATCAGAATTTTCTAAATGGTTTTCAGAAAATTCCATTTGTATTTTAAATATTTCCATTTCAAAATTTTCTCAATGATTTTAAGAAAGTTACTTTTGAATTTAAATAAATTCAATTGGAATTTTAGATAATTCAATTGTATTTCAGAAATGTCCATTTTTATTTAAAAATTATCTAAATGTTCAAATTCTGATTAATTTTTATTAAAAAATAAAAATTGTTGTACTCGACCTTTAAAATATTATATTTTGAGTAGGTTTTTTTCTAGCTCGAGGTC
Source organism: Pegoplata infirma (assembly GCA_963921195.1). Taxonomy (NCBI): domain Eukaryota; kingdom Metazoa; phylum Arthropoda; class Insecta; order Diptera; family Anthomyiidae; genus Pegoplata; species Pegoplata infirma. Next base: position 203,309,317 of record OY992537.1, on the reverse strand, counting down.
ATTATTTCCTTTACTAATTAAAACTATGATATTCTCATATAACAATTTTCAAGAAAATTATTTTTGTGTTTTAAATTTATTTATCTTGGTAATTTTTTGCAACATTTTATCGACACATGTTTCGGGATTTGTCTGTTTTTAATATTTGTTGGTTGGTTAGCTAATGATCGTGACCTTACTACGATGGTACAATTTTCGTCTTCTAATTCCCAATGGGAATAGAATCGAATATGTAGTTTTATTTTAGTTTGATCATAAACGATTTTCATTAAAGACCCTTTGCTACTTGTAGTATAGGGTTTTTATTTTTGCTAAATAATCTTGACAATGGAATCTGACAAATACCGAATCACGTGTCGATTAAGTCTTGCAAAAAATTACCAACATAAATAAATTTTAAACAGAAAAATAATTTTCTTGGAAATTATTATATGAGAATATCATAGTTTTAATGACCTCGAGCTAGAAAAAAACCTACTCAAAATATAATTATCTAAATGCTGTTAAAAAATTTCATTTGTATATCAAAATTTTCTGCAAAGCATTTAAAAATTTTAAATAGAAATAGACATTTTTTAAATATACTTAATTGGAATTTTCTGAAAAGCATTTAGACATTTTTGAAATATAAATGGACATTTTTTAAATTAAATTGGAAATTTCTGAAACGGATTTTTCTGAAAAGCATTTAAAAATTTTTAAACTTTTGAAATACAATTGGGAATTTCTAAAATACAAATGGAATTTTTGGAAATTCAAACGAATTTTCTTTTTATTTTTTTTTTTTAAATTTATAATGGAAATTTTTGATATACAAATCTTTTTTCAGAGAACAAACTTTAACAGCTGATAAGAATTGATGCTAACGTAGTTATTTTCGCACTACCTAGAGTGAATTTTTACTCGAAATATAATTAATTTAAAGCGTTTTTTTTTTTTTAATTTTTGTCTCAAAAAGTTGACATTACTGCTGATAAGCGAAAATACGGCGATGAAAATAATTCAAAAGTTTAAAAGTCATAAAAAAAAATGTTATGGGGAAAAGTGCAAAAAGTAGGACAACTCCGGACACTTTCTAAAAAAGAAGTAGGACTGCCCCGGACGCCCTAAAAAGGAGGACGGTGTCCGGGGAAAAGAGGACGGATGGCAACCCTACATGCAACAAATGTAAAAAAGTTTTTAAAATATTTTTAAGATTTTTTAAAACCGCTAAATCTTAAAACCGCCATAACTTTTGACCCCCTTGCGCGATTTAATTGACGCGAACGAATATCTTATTCTTAAATAGCTTCTAATATTTATGCCAACTTTCATCGATGTGCCATGTAACGACTTGTTTTCGCTAGGGTAAATACTCAGCCTTTGTCCAGGTTTCGCTACAAGAAATAATGAACACGTGTACTTTTTGTTTCAATACTTCACAATCTCGGTTTATTTAAAACATTAATATAAAATTTCATTCAAAATATATAATATTAATTGATCGTTCCTCTTCGGCTCCACTTCGGCAATCTTCGTGTTTGGCTCCCTGTGACCGTTTTCCTGTTCCGGGTATTCTCCTGAGGAAGTTTCCACTTTGGGATGACACTCGTGTCCCTCGTTTCCCTCTCGAACTTGGTCGGGTCCCCTCGCTCGTGCTTCGGATTTTATGCTGGGTTGTCCACTGTTCGTGCTAGAAAACCACTAGCAGTTTCCAACCCAGTTGCCTTCACGAATCGTCTGTCCAGTGGTCCACTCGTGTTCGGTGACCACTCGTGAACCCTCGTACATCCGACCCGTGATCACTGGCCGACGTTTACCGCACACTCTTACGCCACAATTTTGTCTCGGATGTTAGACCTGGTGAAACTCGTTTGTCCTGACGCTCGGAACACCTTCGGTAATTGCTCGTTTAATTATCCGCCGAACCTATAAGCTGAAAAGAACGAATTCTACTCTACCATTCACCACACGTTCCTCGGAATCTGACTTCCACGGGTGTTCGCTAACCACCCGGTAAAGTGTTCCTTGGTTCGTCTACTTTCTAATCTTCGCCTGGTGATCGGTAACCACCAGCCGAAGTGGATGCTTAATTCCTGAAAAGGTAAGATTATTCCATCCGGTGCTCGGTAACCACCGGGCGGAATAGTTTCTATACTACGACTTAATCTAATTCCCTCCGGTGATCGCCAACCACCTTCGGGAATGCTCGTTAAAAATCTAAATTATGGTTAACTTCATCCAGTGTTCGGTAACCACCGGCTGAAGTGTACTACTCGCTACTGATGATCCACTAGTGTCCTCGGGTGCTCGCTAACCACCGTCGGAGGATTATCTTACCATTACCCTAGCTTCGGTCTGGTGCTCGCTAACCACCAGTCGAAGCATATACTTAACCTTACTTAGGTTTCTACGTCTTTCCCTGGTGCTCGATAACCACCAGTGAAAGTTCACTACTGCTGATAATAATTCTAACTTCATAAGGTGTTCGCTAACCACCAAATGAAGTGTCTACCTTATATTAATTTTATTACTTACAGACCGAATCGCTGATAAAAGAATGAGAGCTGTTTGTTAAAACCACGCGTCTTTTATACAAATCCAAGCTCATAGAAACTACCAACAAAATATTACTCCTGTGTGTTGTTTTATTTATCTAACGGTCAATATTGAAAACAAGTCCTTATATTTTGTTGCTACTTGTTTACTTGTTTATTACAAAAAACAAAAGCCCACTGTATGTTGTTGCTACTTGTTTGTTACAAAATATTTCTACTGTGGGGTTCTGTTGCTTGTGTGTCTGATATATCAAAACCACACAGTGTGTGTGTTGTTGCTACTTGTTTGTTACAAAAATATTTCTACTGTTGGGTTCTGTTAGGGTATTTGTACACTGTGTACAATAAGTATACGGCCACTGTCTGTGACCCAAGTTTGCTAACAAACTTGTTGTCACATTCCCCCCTTTCTTTAATAACATGCTAACCCCCCCAAAGAAAAATACGACTCCTTACTCCTGGCTACCCTCTTCAACATTAAACGCCTTTAGTTCGCCAATGTGCGCATTTCTTTTACGTCTACCGTCACCCTCCAGTACCACAATTACCGGTGATATAAAACTTTTAACTTTATAAGGCCCATCATATTTCGGAGCCAGTTTCGCAGCAAACCCGTCGACTGCACTAGAAAGATGATGTTGTTTTACCAGCACTAAGTCTCCTTTCTTTGGTTTCCATTCCCTTCTCCTCAGATTGTAATGCCGCCTCTGATCTTGTGATGCGACCTCCAAGTTACGTCTTACCAGTTTAAAAATCTCCTGTATCATTTCTGCCCTTTCTTCTGGCTCCTGAACATCGCCTCCTGTACCAACAGTGACTTCATCGTACAGCGCCTTTGGAAGTCTTGGCTCCCTTCCCTGTACCACAAAACTGGGACTGTATCCCGTAGAATCCGAAACACTAGAATTTACCGCCAACATAATCTCTGGTAGATGTTCGTCCCACGTTCGCTGATTTTCGCCTGCAAATTGTGCTATCATTGTTTTCAATGTCCTGTTGGCACGCTCAGTAGGGTTTTCCTGTGGTGTATATGGTGCCGTTAACTGATGGCGTACACCCAACTTCTCCAAAAACGTTTTGAATGTACGACTAGTGAACTGTGTTCCATTATCTGTCACCAATACTTTTGGAACTCCGAACCGGCTCACAATCCTTTCCCGTAACGCCTTCATAACACCCTCGCTCTTAGCCTTCCTCATTGGAACTAGCTCTGTCCACTTTGAAAATTTGTCAAAGAAAACCAACAGCATTGAGTTCCCGTGCTTTGATCGTGGTAGTGGTCCAACAAAATCGGCACATACGACCGCCCATGGTTCCTCTGGTATTTGCGTTAACATCATTCCCGCTGGCTTTTGTTGACTTGCCTTATATCGTTGACACGATTCACATTTCCGTACGTAGCTGGTTACGTCGCGGAATAAACCTGGCCAATAGTAACGCCTTGCAACTCGAGCAATAGTCTTTCTACTACCAAGATGACCCGCTGTTTCATCGTCATGATTCTCCTTCAACACCCTCTCGCGCATGTACTTGGGGACACATAGCTTCCATTGAACTCCACCCTCGACTTCATCACGACTCGGAATATGTCTATACAATTGGTCGTTTTCAATAACGAAATCAGCATACTTTTCCGGGTCTTCTCTTACCTCCTTCATCTTTCTCTCCAACCAGGCACACTTATCTTTGACCGAGTCATCAGACATAGCACACAATATGTTTAGTGGTTCTCGTGATAACGCGTCGGCCACCACATTACTTTTTCCCTTGCGATACTCCACATCAAACGTGTACTGCTGTAGTTCTAACGCCCACCTCGCAACTCTTCCAGACGGACTCTCAATGCTATTTAACCATTTGAGAGAGAGATGATCAGTTATTACCTTAAACCGATAACCCTCCAAATATTGACGCATTTTTCGAATACCCCACACAATCGCCAAGCACTCCTTTTCCGTTGCTGAATAATTGCACTCTGCTTTATTTAGCCGACGACTCGCGTATGCGATGACCCGTTCCTCGTCGTTGATGTTTTGCGTGAGCACCGCACCCAAGCCAAAGTCACTTGCATCAGTCTGGAGAATAAACTGTTTGTCGAAATTTGGACAAGCCAACACTGGTGCACCTGTCAATCGCTCCTTCAGTTTTTCAAAAGCCTCCTGTTGCTCCTTACCCCACTTCCATCTTGTACCCTTTTTCAATAAACTTGTAATTGGGGACACCAAATCGGAAAAATCAGGTACAAACCTTCGATACCATGAGGCAACGCCCAATACTCGTCTCACTCCTTTAACATCTTTTGGGGGTAGCATTTCCTTGATCGCCGCTATCTTGTCTGGGTCGGTTTTTATCCCATCCTCCCCCACAACATGGCCAAGGTATTTTATTTCTTTCTTCATAAATGAGCACTTTTCTGGATTTATTCTCAGATTCGCCATCTTTAGTCGCCTAAACACCTCTCGCAAATTCACCATATGCTCCTCCAATGTCTTTCCAATCACAATTATGTCGTCCAGGTAAGCAAATGCATGTGGTTCCATCTCCGGACCAATAACCTGGTCCAATGCGCGCTGAAACGTAGCTGGCGCCGAATGTAATCCAAAAGGCATTACCTTCCACTGGAACAACCCTCGACCTGGTACTGTAAATGCCGTTACTAACCTACTTTCCTTCTCCATGGGTATCTGCCAGTAACCATTTTTAAGATCCAGTGTACTAAAATATTTAGCATCTCGCAGCCTCTCCAGAATGGAATTGATACGTGGTAAAGGGTATGCATCTGTTACTGACCTACTGTTTAATTGCCGAAAGTCACAGCAAAGCCTCCATTTACCATTCTTTTTAGGTGCCAACACAATCGGTGAACTGTATGGACTATATGAAGGTTCAATACATCCATTCTCTATTAACTCATCCACCAGATCACTTATTATCTTTTGCTTTGCCGGGTTTGTCTGCATATACCTTTGCTTAAACGGAGTTTCATCCTTCATTACAATTCGATGTTCTGCAATATTAGAAAGTCCAGTCAAAGTTTCAAAACCTCGTAATTCACCTTCTAAGAACCGATTTATACGCACTTCCTCCTCGTTGCCTATAGTTTCTACACCCGTGCATCGAGTATTCGGACTTCTTACTCCTCCTACCTCCTCCTTTAATTGAAGTGTTACACCGCCACAGCTCAACGTAGCATTTACCTTGGTTAAGAAATCCATCCCCAGTATTAGCCCATCCATTACCTCAGGAAGAAGTAACAACGACATTCTTAAGCTCCTATCGCCTACCGCTACTTCCATCACCACTGCCTCGTTCACCGCCGCTTTTTTACCGTCAGCCAGAGTTATACCTACATCAACCTTCACTCGTTCTACTCCTATCATCTTGTCTGCCAACTGGGTACATATAAAACTGTTGGACGCCCCGGTATCTACTAGCGCCTCTGCCACTTGACTTCCCAATGTCACTTTCGCAAATATATGACCTTGTCTCATGTAGATTGCGTTCATAGACTTTGTAGATGTACCTGCTGCCTCCGATATGGGTCGTTTACCCTGAAATACACCATCACTCAACGACCATTTTTCCCTTCTCTTATTGCAACACTCCCTCGTACGAACACTCGGTTTACCACACTCCCAGCAAAATAGTTTGGATTCATTTTGACAAAACCGATAGCCATGGCCCTCCTGTCCACATCGCCTGCATGCCGCTCTTGGATTAATCACATCGATTACTTGCTCTTCATAACATCGATTATTATCACGCACTGCTCCTGCAATAACGACCATCTTATGTTGTTTACCCAGCTTCATTGGTTGGAGTTGTGTTTGCGTAACCATCGTCGGAGTAGGTGGCGTTTGTTGAAAACCTAAAGCCTCCCTCATCAAAAGCTCAAAATCCCCTGCCAATCTGAGTAGCTCCCGCTTGTTCCTGAACTCTCTACGTTTTATATATAATCTATAACTAGGGTTCAAATTCTCATAAATCCGTTCCAATTTTTGTGCCTCGCTGTATCCTGCCTGCCTCATCAAATCCTGTAAACTAACCATGTAAACCTTAAATAATTCACCTGCCTGTTGCTTCCTGCCCCTGATCCTATCCTCCAGTGTCTTGAAATATCCCGTTGGTAAAAAGTATTCGAGAAAGTCCCGTTGAAACTCATTCCAGTCGCTCCAATTATCATTATTATTTCTAAACCATATTAGTGCCAAGTCCTTCAGCAGTTCCGGCATTATCTTAGGTACTCGATCCAGTGGAATTTTATAGGCTCCAGCCAGTTCCCGTACCCGTTCCAGAAAATCTAACGGATTCATGCTCCCGTCATACTTAAGAGACCATTTTCTTACTCGTTCTATGGCGTATAAACTGCTTGCGTATTCACTTGTACTGGTTTCATGACTAACATTTTTGATAAAGTCCTCCAAGCGTTTTCGTAGTTCCTCTACATTTTCCTCCGCATCGACACCAAATTTTGTTGCAAATGCTGCTACTTCATCATAAAACTCCTTTGTATTCTCCATGTTGCTCGTGTATTCTTCGTGTTTTACTTTCTTGTTTAAATAGCCTGCTCGGGCGCCACTTGTAACGACTTGTTTTCGCTAGGGTAAATACTCAGCCTTTGTCCAGGTTTCGCTACAAGAAATAATGAACACGTGTACTTTTTGTTTCAATACTTCACAATCTCGGTTTATTTAAAACATTAATATAAAATTTCATTCAAAATATATAATATTAATTGATCGTTCCTCTTCGGCTCCACTTCGGCAATCTTCGTGTTTGGCTCCCTGTGACCGTTTTCCTGTTCCGGGTATTCTCCTGAGGAAGTTTCCACTTTGGGATGACACTCGTGTCCCTCGTTTCCCTCTCGAACTTGGTCGGGTCCCCTCGCTCGTGCTTCGGATTTTATGCTGGGTTGTCCACTGTTCGTGCTAGAAAACCACTAGCAGTTTCCAACCCAGTTGCCTTCACGAATCGTCTGTCCAGTGGTCCACTCGTGTTCGGTGACCACTCGTGAACCCTCGTACATCCGACCCGTGATCACTGGCCGACGTTTACCGCACACTCTTACGCCACAATTTTGTCTCGGATGTTAGACCTGGTGAAACTCGTTTGTCCTGACGCTCGGAACACCTTCGGTAATTGCTCGTTTAATTATCCGCCGAACCTATAAGCTGAAAAGAACGAATTCTACTCTACCATTCACCACACGTTCCTCGGAATCTGACTTCCACGGGTGTTCGCTAACCACCCGGTAAAGTGTTCCTTGGTTCGTCTACTTTCTAATCTTCGCCTGGTGATCGGTAACCACCAGCCGAAGTGGATGCTTAATTCCTGAAAAGGTAAGATTATTCCATCCGGTGCTCGGTAACCACCGGGCGGAATAGTTTCTATACTACGACTTAATCTAATTCCCTCCGGTGATCGCCAACCACCTTCGGGAATGCTCGTTAAAAATCTAAATTATGGTTAACTTCATCCAGTGTTCGGTAACCACCGGCTGAAGTGTACTACTCGCTACTGATGATCCACTAGTGTCCTCGGGTGCTCGCTAACCACCGTCGGAGGATTATCTTACCATTACCCTAGCTTCGGTCTGGTGCTCGCTAACCACCAGTCGAAGCATATACTTAACCTTACTTAGGTTTCTACGTCTTTCCCTGGTGCTCGATAACCACCAGTGAAAGTTCACTACTGCTGATAATAATTCTAACTTCATAAGGTGTTCGCTAACCACCAAATGAAGTGTCTACCTTATATTAATTTTATTACTTACAGACCGAATCGCTGATAAAAGAATGAGAGCTGTTTGTTAAAACCACGCGTCTTTTATACAAATCCAAGCTCATAGAAACTACCAACAAAATATTACTCCTGTGTGTTGTTTTATTTATCTAACGGTCAATATTGAAAACAAGTCCTTATATTTTGTTGCTACTTGTTTACGTGTTTATTACAAAAAAACAAAAGCCCACTGTATGTTGTTGCTACTTGTTTGTTACAAAATATTTCTACTGTGGGGTTCTGTTGCTTGTGTGTCTGATATATCAAAACCACACAGTGTGTGTGTTGTTGCTACTTGTTTGTTACAAAAATATTTCTACTGTTGGGTTCTGTTAGGGTATTTGTACACTGTGTACAATAAGTATACGGCCACTGTCTGTGACCCAAGTTTGCTAACAAACTTGTTGTCACAGCCATCAAAACAAAAATCACATCTTTTTTACCTCAAAATTTAAGTCTTAGACGGAACTGCTCATACACTCAAAAAAAAAAAACTGTAATGTTAGCAAAAAAAAGCTTGTAAACCTACAAGAAAATTTGCTGATTTTGAACCCACAATTTTTTTGCTAAAGTTAGCAAAAATGTTTTGCCAATAATTAGTTAACTAAATATTTTTTTTTAACTTAGTTTATACACATCTGAGGACCCCATTGGGTTCGGACCCGATAGGTCCAGACCCCGATGGGCCTAGACCTAGTTGGGTTCCTTAAAAATCGTCATAGTTTTTGATCCAAAATTTGTGTCCGTTTCGCTCTACCTTGCTTAGTTTTTGAGATACGCGATTATAGGGGACCACTGGGGTCTTGAGAATTAAAAAACTTGATAACTTCAAAAATATTACTCGGAGAGCTTTTGACTATTTTGCGGTCTTTGTCTACGTGTTGAGAGCTACAAAAACGCTTTTGGACTTTTTGTTGTGTCGGCAATATTTACCGAGATATGAGCATTTTAAAATTTTCGGGAATGCTAACTTTTTTGGATCCAAAGTTAGGGCCCATTAGGGTCAACATACGTGAAGAGGACCGGCGATACTATGAAGATTCTAAGAACCAAAAATGGCCTCCATTTTGCTCTATCTGGCTTAGTTTCCGAGATAGCGCCATTTTAAGTTTTCTAAAAATAAAAAAAAATTTACCATTTATTTTGCTAATATTAGCAAAAAAATCTTGTAAAAATGTAGTCAACTCAATTTCAAATTTAGCAAAAGAAATTAGTTCAAAGTTTGTTTAAAATTGCTAATGTGCTAAATGAAGATTACAAGAATTTTTTGCTAACATGCTAATCTCAACTAAAAATTTGCTAAAAGTTAGCTAACTAGCGTTAGCAAAAAAAAATTAGTAAATCTACTAACGTATTTTTTTAAGTGTATATCACGTGGTTTAAGGTAGATCCAATCGGAAATTCACGGTTTTGCTACCTGAGTAAAAATTTTCTGGTCTAATCATATATAATTTGATACAATCTTATATGAGTTAATATGCTTCCGTATAAATTTATATAAAATTTTATCTATCACTTTGATACGGTTGATCCACTTTATATGGTTAGATGTTGCTCCATATATGATTAGATTCGTATTTTGGTTTTGCTCATCAAATTATATAAAAATTGATATTATAAGATCAATTAGATCTAATTAGATTTGACCAAATTCAGGATCAAATTGTATCAATTTTTATATTTTTTGACCTAAAGTAATACAATTAATATTATTTGATACAACCATTTTACGGATCAAATTAGATCTATTCAGTAAAATTAGCATACTAGGGTAATTACTTTTGAACCACTAGACCGATTTGGCTGACATTCAACACTAACGAGGCCAGGGGAATGAAAAATATATGTGCCAAGCTTCAGCATCCTCAGCATCTTTCGAAAGTTAGAGTGTTTTTTATCTCGTAAATTCACGAAATCCCTTTCCGAAATTTAGTGTTTTGCTCATAACTTTTGAACCACTTGACCGATTTTGCTGGATTGCAATACCAACCTGACCAGGGAAGTGCCCAAGAAATATGCGAAACTGCAAGACCCTCCGTAAAGTCTTTCAACAGTTAGCTTGTTTTCAACAGACAGACGGACAAACTAAACAACAAGCATCGCTAGATCGATTTAAAATCTATCAAGGATCATAAATACATGGACATTTCCATTTAACTTTTCATTTCTTTGAAATTTTGGTTTTTTGGCAAAAACTTTTTTTATTTGCATTAAAATATCTATCTACTGATAGAAATGCATTAAGGACTTCTAATGCAATTAGCTTGCAAACACATAAGCCCAAAAATCTTAATTTGCGGTAGTTAGCGACAACCAAACTTCCGAAATGAGGAAAAGTCGATTGAAATTTCATAAAAATTATGTACTCTTTGGCCAATTGTACTTGCGCCGTCCAACGTATTCTTCGAAGATTTAGAATATATGGTCCCTATACTTGTTCAAAAAAGATGTATTTATGAATTTGATGTGCCATCAATAATAAAAAAGTTATTTGGTGGTAACGGTTTGAAATTAAAATTTCTTCATTTTCAATTTTTCGTCGTTTTTTTATCAGCAAATTTGCGCCGCTTCATACTTTTCAAAAGCTTATACGAAGAATGATAGCTGTCGTAATTGGCTACAGTCTAAAACCAGTCTCATGAATGTGCCCTCAATAGGAGCAAAGTACTAGCTAGACAAAAGTTGAGAGACAAAACGTGAAAGTCATCAAAAATCCACTTTTTTGCGAGGCACATTCGCAATATTACTTAAAAGTGGCCAGCACATCGCGTGATCCAAATATTTTTTGATTTTTTATAATAAAATCGATATAGCGTGTTAAAATTTTGATTAGCAAAAATTTTGCAAAAATCTGACATTTCACGATTTTAAACTGTTGCTTGTATTTTCACGTAAAAGGAATTTAGATTTAAAATATACCCGTCAGACGATTGCTTGTAGTGCGTATTATGGATCGTTTGAAAAAATTGGGACTAAATGTAACTGTACGCTGAAAACACGCCAATTTTGTCTCCAGATAAACCGCCAGGGCACACCCAAACCGCTAATAGAAATTAATTTCTATAAATGGCGATTGCTAGTACTTATGAAGCTTTATCCCAAAACTGAACGGCATTCAAAAATTTTGAAGATTGTGGATTTAATGCATCCCTCAAAATTTCATTATTCAGAAACTGCAACACACACAGAAAACAAATTTGCTAATTTCCAACTGAAATTCAGTTGATGCAACCGAAATTCGGTGGATGCATTTGAATTAAGGTTGAAACAAGTAAATATCGGTAGTTACAACAGAATTTTGTTATTACAACTGTCTTTTAATTATGACAACTATAAAATTCGTTAGCCACATCAAAATGTAGTAGCAGAAACCGAATTTTGAGTTAATGCAACTGAAAAATTCAGTTGGAAATTTATTTTTCTCTGTGCACTTTTAAAAATTCACAATTTAGCATAATGCACAAGTTTCTTAACTAATTTGGGGGTGCTAAACACGAATATGGTCTTTAATTTGGTCCATCATCTTTAGATTTCGCGTAAATTGCATAACAAGCTTCAAAATAACAACTTTTAAAAACTAACTTTTAACGGGAAAATATCTTTATAAATCCACGTTAATGGATATAATGTAACCAATTTGTGTTGGGGATAGTATGAAACATTAATTCAGGTTAATTTTGTTAAATTCTAATAATAATTGTAATTTTCAGACTTTTGGTTTTCAAACAAAATCTTTAAACCACCATAACTTTCGCGCCGTCAGCTGAAAGTTCTTCACGCGAACAGATTTTAACTAACTAAATGCATGTTTATACGCGTACTAAACGATTTTGATGTGCCTTCAAAAAAAATTTTAATATTTTTTAAACCTTAAAATCAAAAGTTAAATGGAAATGTTCATATATAATTTTTGCGGTCTTAGGCCAATATGTCGAGGTGTTACAAACGTAATGACTAGGGCAAGTACTTTCATGAAAATGCATATTGTTACTCGTCACTTTTATCATACAACAAACTAAATATCTATCCGAATCAAGAAATTTGCAATAAAATGGCATCGATTTGTAGTTGCATATTTTTGCATATTTTGGTATAAATGCATATTTTTGCATATTTTCATACAAATTGCACTTTTTGTTTAATTTTTATCACTTTTTTCAAAACTCACCTTAGAAAAAATCAATTTCTATGAACTTTTTTTGGAGAAAAATTATTTTTTGTTATAGAAATGATATTCTGAGGCATTTCTTGCAAAAATTGGATTCAGGTAAAAAAGTTTTTAGATTCTGAGAATTTTTTCCTATATTAAAATTTTAAATTTTCTTATTTTGAAACATTTACAAATTAACAAAAAAAATGTCTCTGAAATACCTATTCAAGCGAATGCTTTTTTGACAATTTAAAAAAATCATTGATAAGTATAATCGATTTCAAGATAATATACTGGGTTCTGGAACTAATTGTCTTAAACGGAAAATTTTTCTGGGAAGGTTTATGTAAATAAGTTTGTCATTCCGTTTTTATAAACTCAAAAAAAAAATTACCTCAATTTTTTTTTTACAAAAATGATTAAAATTTTTATTTGCGCCCCAGGAATATTAAATCATCGATTCTGAAATATTAAGTAGAATCGGCTGCAGGGTAATATGTTGCGTTCTAGAACCAAATATTTGGAACGGAAATTTTTGTTTTATAGACACATCACAAAATGTGTCTATGAAACAAGATGTTTTACCAGTTAAAAATGGTTTACAGTAACAAAAACTTTTTTAAAAATTGTAGGGGACATCAAATGTTTAAAAAACCCCTATTTTATGTTAACAACATTATTTTTTTTGGTAGAACAATAATTTTTAAATGCATATTTTTTAAAATTTTAGTGCATATTTTGGATTTTTAGATGCATATTTTAGGCACATATTTTCGATTTTTAGATGCATGAAAGTACTTGCCCTAGTAATGACAAACTTATATATACCCTCTATCACTAAAGTAGAGGGTATAAAAAAATGTCTTGTTTTTATACAAAAAATATAATTTTGATTACAATGAAAATATATTCTGGAATATGTTGTCGTTGAACAACTTCTTTAACGTTTAGGCTGTTATTCTGTTTTCATCTTTAAAACGTATTTGTTGCCTAGTTTTGCCATTTTTAAAGATAATCTTCTAGTAAAATACCTAGTAAATGATATTCGTAAGTACATTATTCACATTTTTTCGTACTTTCAATTTGTGCTTTTCTCGTTAAGACACTGTAACATGTTTTAATATTACTCGTTATTAGAAATACGTTTATTCACCTATAGCTCGATTTGCAGGACTGACAAACATATATGAAATATTCCAGTAAAAAATTAATTTTTGTAAAAAAAATATTAAATATTCTTGTTAAAAATCGATTTTTGTACGATATGACACGGATACCAAAAAATCTTATGAGAAGAAAGCCAATCAGGAGAGTTGTGTTAAATTAGCTTTGATAGGAAAGTGTTAAATTTAAGATAAGAAAAATTTTTTAGGTAACTCCTCGGATCTTAAATGGTCTATGGGAGCCTCCTGGCCTGCCAAAAATTCGGCAAACCTTAAACTTCTGCCATAAATTAAGAAAATATTATTTCAGAGTAGAGAGTTTTTGAAAATTAAACACTGAGACATGCAACTCAAGTTATAGATGTTTTATTTCATGTTTGTTTATATGCGGCACGTGTCCTTGTCATAGGCTTAAATGAAAAAAAAATGTAAAAGTTTCTACTCACTTTCACTTTTTCCACTTCATATTTTTAGGAATTTTCTAAGCATTTAAATGTTTCATGTTAAACATGAACGTACAAGAACAAAAAAAAAGAGAAAATGTTTTATAAGTATTATTTAATACTTTGTAAAATAATTTAAATCCTATATAAAGTAAAAGTTTAATAAGACTTTACTATAACAAGGAAAGTTTGTGACGAATAATAAACAATAATGGGTGGAATATGTAAGAATGTTTTGTTGAAGGTGCAGGAAATGGAAAGATGACACTGATAATAGGAGAAAAAACGATTTTAAAGAGCTCAGCAAGAAAGTTTTTTTCGAAAATTTAAAATATGATCACCCAACGCCACTTGTTCACCCGATTGTCCTCAAATTTTTACCACTTAAATTAAAAGACCAATGTTATAAACATTTTTCTTGGGATTGGAAAAAATTTTAAGTTTAACAAAATATTACACTCCTTTATTATGGGGCATGTCACAGACTCAATTCCGTTCAGATACGAAAAAAGTGATTTACTCGTGGAATTGAATTGCATAAAAGTGGTTTCATTCCGAAAAAATATTTGCTTTGCGTTTTACGAGTAAACTACTTATTCCACTTCCGAATGGAATTGAGTCTGTGACATGCCTCAATATGAAAATTCAAATCCCAATTTTATCCCAGAATTTACTCCACCTGTTTATAAGAATACATTAAAGGCTTAATATCCTCCCTTAAACTTAATATGTGAATTACATTAAATATTTTCTTAAGCAAGACGTAACATGATTCAACATGATTTTTTTTTTTGTTCTCCCACATCATTTATTCGCATAATGAATAATTATAATATTTAATGGAAAGGATTAATTAAAATGAAGTGTAATAACTGAAGAAAATGTTATGACCTACTTAACACCAATGATTTGATATACAAATGATATTATTAAAAACATCCTCATATTTTTGTATGCCTTGATTGAAACAAAAAGTTATATTTCTCGCGAAATTGAGCAGCTATAATTTTTTTGTGGGTGATTTTAATTTCTTCCATCATGTTCAAATCAAACTGTATACCACGTTTTTTTTGTCATTTCTAAAGAATTGGTTTTTAAATATAAATAAAAAAATAATAAAATTTTATAATTATGCGATATCTCTGGAAACTTAAAACTTACAATTTGGATGTCAACAGCTGTGTGATCAAGTACAAGTAAGAGTACATGTCATGTTTTAACGAAATTTTAAAGAACTTATCTAAAGATAATACACTCAAAAAAAAACTGTAAAGTTAAAAAAAAAGCTTGTAAACCTACATGAAAATTTGCTGATTTTGAACCCACAATTTTTTTGGTAAAGTTAGCAAAAACGTTTTGCTAAAAATTAGTTAACTGAAATTTTTTTATTTCAACTTAGTTCATTCACATTTGAGGACCCCATTGGGTTCGGACCCGATAGGTCCAGACCCCGATGGGCCTAGACCTAGTTGGGTGCCTTAAAAATCGTCATAGTTTTTGATCCAAAATTTGTGTCCGTTTTGCTCTACCTTGCTTAGTTTTTGAGATACGTGATTTTAAGGGACCACCGGGGTTTTGAGAATTACAAAACTCGATAACTTCAAAAATATTACTCGGAGAGCATTTGATTATTTTGCGGTCTTGTTCTACGTGTTGAGAGCTACAAAAATGCTTTCGGACTTTTTGTTGTGTCGTCAATATTTACCGAGATATGAGCATTTTAAAATTTTCGGGAATGCTAACTTTTTTGGATCCAAAGTTAGGACCCATTTGGGTCCACACATGTGAAGAGGACCGGCGATACTATGGAGACCCCGAGAACCAAAAATGGCCCTAGTTTTGCTCTATCTGGCTTAGTTTCCGAGATAGCGCCATTTGAAGTTTTCTGAAAATAAAAAAAAATTTACCATTTAATTTTGCTAATATTAGCAAAAAAGCTTGTAAAAATTTGGTCAACTCAATTTTAAATTTAGCAAAAAAAATTAGTTCAAATTTTGTTTAAAATTGCTAATGCGCTAAATAATTTACAAGATATTTTTGCTAACATGCTAATCTCAACTAAAAATTTGCTAAAAGTTAGCTAACCAGCATTAGCAAAAAAAAATTAGTAAATCTACTAATGTATTATTTTGAGTGTAACGGTAAGTGTTTGCTATGCTTTATCACATATTTCGATGTCCCGTGCGACATTGAAAAACAACATTTGTAATTAGTGCATCAAGTGGACATGACGAAAGTTCATCAAATATTGAGAACAAACACATATTTTTATTACAATTAAAATAAAAAACAAGTAGAAAAGTTAAATTCGACTTGGCCGAATCTATGAATACCCACCACAATGCCTATTTTAAGTGATAATAAATTTTCTAACGTGAAAAAATAACAGTTTTGATTAGAAATATTTTATTTTGTTTAAAAAAATTTTTTTTTAGTAATTTTTGAAAAAAAAAAAAATAATTTACTAAATTTTTTTTTGAGTGTAAAATTTTTTTTGAGTTTAAAATTTTTTTGAGTGTATTTTTTTTTGTTTTGGTATAAAAATATTTTTGAGTGACAAAAATACGTTGTAAAATATTTTTGTGACTTACCAATGTTTTTAAAACAGGTTTAACGGGTTTTCAACACGTGCATTTTAGATGAAGCTAATCTGAAATTCACGGTTTTGCTAATAACTTTTGAACCACTGGACCGATTTGGCTGAAATTCAACACGAACGAGGCTGGAGGAACGCGAAATATATATATGTCAAGGTTCAGCATCCTCAGAATTGTCGTTCGAAAGTAATAGTGCTTTTTATCTCAAAAATTCACGAAAACCCTTGCCGAAATTCCGTCTTTTGCTCATAACTTTTGAGCCACTGAACCGATTTCGCTGGATTGGAACACCAACCTGACCAGGTAAATGCCCAACATATATGCCAAACTTCAGGAGCCTTCGTTAGGTCTTTCAAATGTTAGCGTGTTTTCAACAGACAGACAGACGGACAGACGGACGGACGGACGGACATCGCTAGATCGTCTTAAAATCGATCGAGGATCATGAATATATATACTTTATTGTGTCCTAGACCAATATTTCGAGGTGTTACAAACGGAATGACAAACTTATATATACCCTCTATCACTAGGTTAGGTTAGGTTAGGTTGTAAGTGGCTGCTGACGTTTTACGTCAACACACGTAGACTCTGAGGTCCATTGTGATACCACGGGATCGTAATAGGTTTCCCTACTAGTCCCTGTCGTTAAACCAGTTTGAGCTTCTTATGAAACTCCTTAGATGTTGAATTTTGACATCCGACAAATCTGAAAGATCGTACAGCTCCCTAGATCCCAGTGAAGCAAGTCGCTGACCAGAAAGTGCCGGGCAATGGCAAATAAAGTGTTCGGTAGTTTCCAACTCCTCTTCATCCATGCAACTTCGGCAAAAGTCATTCGACGGCACATTTAACCGCTCTGCGTGCTTCCCTATAAGACAGTGTCCGGTAATTATAGAAACCACCGTCGAAATCTCTCCTCTTGGAAGCGATATCAGCTCACTTGTGCGCCCCTGATTAAGAGAAGGCCAAATCAGTCGTGTTGTCTCACACGTCCATCCATTTGCCCATCTTTGATTAGTCTCTGTCGCAGAACAAAGCCGTAGGTTTTGCTTGCAAGTTTCTAGAGGCATACCAACACATTCCAATTCTGTTGGAACCTGTAAGGTAGTTCCTAGTCTTGCAAGCTCATCGGCTTTGCAATTCCCTGGAATGTCTCTGTGCCCTGGGACCCATATGAGTCGTATGTTAAACTGCTTGGCCATCTCATTTAAAGACGTGCGGCAGTTAAGGGCAGATCTTGTTTTCAGAAACATTGAATCCAGGGACTTGACCGCGGCTTGACTGTCAGTATAGATGTTGACTGCTATCACTAGAGTGGAGGGTATAAAAAATTTGAAAAATAATAAAATCTGTGATCTTGGTTCTTATATAAAGTTGGTCACGTGCGACATGGTAAGTGTGGATTTTAAAATTTTGAAAAAATATATTTTTCTTAAATAAATGATTTACTTATTTAAATACATTCTTTTAAATTATTTAATTATAGATGAGTATCAACGGCGAAAAAATAAAGAGAAATGCAAACGGCGGGGAGAAAAGTTGAAGGAAGATGAAATGAAATTACAAGACATCAAATAAACTAGTAGAAAAGTTAAACTCGACTTGGCCGAATCTATGAATACCCTCCACAATGCCCTTTTTAGGTGATAGTAAATTTTCTAACGTGAAAAAATAACATTTTTGATTAGAAATATTTTATTTGTGTAAAAAAAAAACTTTTTTTAAGCAATTTAAAAAAAAAAAAAAATAATTTACTAAATTTTTTTGAGTGTAAAATTTTTTTCGAGTGTATTTTTTTTTTAGTGTAAAATTTTTTTTTAGAGACAAAAGTACTTTGTAAAATATTTTTGTGACTTACCAATGTTCTTAAAACATGTATAACAGGTTTTCAACACGTGAATTTAAGGTGAAACAAATATGAAATTCACGGTTTTGCTAATAACTTTTGAACCACTGGTCCGATATGACTGATTTCAACACGAAGCAGGCCAGGGAAACGTCAAATATATTTGCCAAGCTTCAGCATCCTTAGAATTGCCTTTCGAAAGTAAGCGTGCTTTTTATCTCCTAAATTCAAGAAAAACCCTTGCCGAAATTCAGTATTTTGCTCAAAACTTTTGAACCACTAGATCGATTTCGCTGGATTGCAATACCAACCTAACCAGGTAATTCCCCAACATATGTGCAAGACTTCAGAAGCCTCCGTAAAGTCTTTCGAAAGTTAGCGTGTTTTCTACAGACGGACAGACATGCAGACGGACGAACGGACGGACGGACATCATTAGATCGACTTAGAATCGATCGAGGATCATGAATATATATACTTTATGGGGTCCTAGACCAATATCTCGAGGTGTTACACACGGAATGACAAACTTATATATACCCTCCATCACTAGAGTGGAGGGTATAAAGACACGGAGATAATGCGGAATGCTAGACAAAAGTGGAAAGCGATGGCTGAAGGACGAAATGAAATGATTGAAGAGAAAAGACGGAATGAATACAAATATGTTTTCTAATCTTATTTATTTATAATTTGTTAAAAAACAAAAAAAAAAAACAGTATGATGATGGAAAAAAAGGTCCCGTGCGACATGTCCCGTGCGACAGTGATTAAAGTTAAATTAAAAAAAAGTAGAAATAATTTTGAGGTAAAATTTTACAACTTTTAAGAGACATTATTAGCCAACATTCCAAAATTAGTAGCATTGTGATATTGCCTCAGGTTTCGCTGAAATCAGAGTTTTGATTGATAGTCGCGAAAACGACTTCTGTTTTTTGTCCCGTGCGAATGGTTGTGTTTTTTGCGATTATCTCGAAAGCTTGAAACAATTTTCAAAATCAACCTGAGCAACAATTGTAGAGCTACTTAAGAGCTATAAGTTTACCCTATTGTCAAGAAAAAAAATCTTTTTATTTTGACTGTTTTTTCAACTTAAATGTGTGCAACGGTCACGTTCGACATGATGGAATTGCCCATATGTATATGAAAGTTTGCAATCGTCTTTATAAAATTTTCCTATGTTTTTGAGACATAAATGTGTTTGGTAAAGTTTGAAAAAACAAGTTTTCTGTTTTTTTTTTTTTTGTAAAAAAATTTTAAACTTTTTTAAACTTTTAAAAAAATAAATATGTTGATAAATTTTGAGTAAATTTTTAATTGTGTAAATTTAAAATTTACTCAAATTTTTTTTCAAACATTTAATAAATTTTTATTAAAAATTTACTCAATACTATTAAATCGTTTACTGGTGCAAAAATGAGTAATTTTTTACTCAATAGTATTAAAAATTTACTGAAATATTTTTTTTTATTTTTTTCTAATAAAAATTATTTTATTCGACCTTTAAAATATTATATTTTGAGTAGGTTTATTCTCAGAATCTAAAATCTTTTTTTTTATTCTTTAGAAAAATTATTTTCTAAAAAAAACGCCTGAGATTAGAAAAATTTGCATCTTAAGTTTTGAGCCTGAAAAACTAAAAAATTAAAAAACTAAAATAAAATTGAAAATTTTAATTTTTTTTTCTGTAAAGCAAATAAAATTTAATTATATTTGTTATAAGGGTTCAAGTTGAAAAAATGCAGAAGAAAAATTGAATTTCTTAAAATTATAGACATTTTTGGTATTCCTGTACCGGTTTCAAACACTCCAGTTAGTGTTATCATCAGTAGGATTTTAAATGTCGGTTTGTCTTGTTAATGGAAATTGTTTTTTTATATGCGTGAATATTTATAGTTTCTAAAGAATAAAATTTTACAGTTTTAAATACTACAATTCTATTTCTCAATCTCACCTCCATTTTATTGTCAAGATTTAAGCAGTCATTCGGTTACATGTAAACCGTCTTGAAAAGAAAGCGTAAAGTTCTGTGCCTAACGGGAGATACGTGTATTTATAAAATAATTTCCACCTAAAGGTAACGTTAATGAGTTAACCGACTGTTTCTTTTCAGAAAAAGAAAGCTGAAAAATTTACATTAATTTATATAAAATGATTGATTGTGGTTGATGTAATCCGAAGATTACAATAAAAAGTTATTTTTTTGTAAAAATATAGTTTCATGCAATATACGTTCGCCTTTCGATAAAACCGCATATTAAGATGATTTTGTTGTTAAATTCCAATTCTAAGGGGGTTAAAAGTAGGAAAATGTATACTTTAGTACTTTTTCTGTATCCAAAAATATTCATTAAAAAATAGACATGACTAAAATTTTATAAAATATTTAGGAATTTTCTTAAAATCTGGTAAAATTGGGAAATTTTTCTAACTTAGAGGAAACAAGTTTAAGCATAACATTGCAAATCTTTTATAGCCACCAAAATGTAAAAAATTAAAACAAAATCTAATGGCAGTTTTTTATTAAGAGGGGGATGGAGGACACCCTCCCCCTTGCAATGTATGGTGTCAAATGAATTTTATGGATTCTTGCATTTAATTAATAATATGTTATCATTATTTTAATTAATTTTCTATATCAACGACAACATTTCTTATGGCTTTAGAGATGAGAATGTCAATTTTTTAAGTTTAAACCAGAAAAGTGCACGAATGCATTTAAATTTAAAAATTAAGATTGAAAAACACCATTCTATTCTTTCAGTTCGAAACGAATGAATAATGTATTCTGTGCTTGAAATGAAAATAAAAAAAGGAAAAAAAACGAGTACAGTATTTAAGAATTATAAATATTCTAAAATACTGTACTCTGAAATGAATGAATCAAATGATTTTTTTTTTCAAGAAAAAAGGTTTTTAGTGACAATTTTTTTTTTTTGACAATATTTTTTTTTGTGACAATTTTTTTTTATCATATATTTTTTTTGACAAATGAAAATTTTCAAAAATGTTGTTCGTTCTCGAAAACAAAGCAAGAAAGAGCAAAACGTAGCTAAATTTGAGATCAAATTCAAAGTCGACCCCGGAGGGAAAATTGTTTTCTACACATGTGTGGACCCTACACGCTGAGCCTCAGCGATGTTTAGGTTCGACTTTAGTGTCGACGAAAAGTGTAAACGCAGTTCGATTTCTACTTCATTAAATGTCACAAAACTGTTTACAGCGAAATTAGTGTTTTTGTATTTTCTAAAATTTTTACAAAAACTGAGTATGCAGTTTTAATTTTATTAATTTACAGGTCACAAAACAGTTAGCATCAAAATCATATCTTTTCAATTTCGAGAGAAATCGCAAAATTAAAAAAAAAAAAAAAAATTATTGGAAACAATTTTATTTTTCGCGAAAATTAGCAGTCAAGATATTTATTTAAGCAGTTTTACCACCTTTAACCACATAAAATTTAAACTGCATACAATATATTTGTCGTTTCATGATTTTTTTCCTTTATTTTAGACACTAAAGACAAAATAAATTAATTAATATAAAAGCTTGAACAGTAATTTTGAAATTTCTCGGGAAATTGATCATCTATAATTTTAATGCTTGCAGTTTTGTCAACTTAAATAACCTCGAATTCAAACTGCATACCACATTTTTGTCGTTAATTGAAGTAAATGTTTTTACAGACCAAAAATAACACAAATAATGAATACATAGTAGTTTAGCGAGTTTTTTTTAGCGATATCTCGGTGACATGAGCAGCTAGAATTTTAATGTTAACAGCCTTACCACCTTTTATCAATAGCACATCAAACTGCATTTCGTGTTTTTCAACAATGTTAAAAAAACTTCTTTTATTAATCAAAACAAAAAATTCCCCAAAAAGCTGTTTTTCGCTATTTCTCGCGAAAGTGAGCAGCTATAATTTTTTTGTGGGCAATTTGAATTTTTTCCAACATGCTCATATCAAACTGCATACCACATTTTTTATTATTTCTAAAGAACCGGTTTTAAAAAATAAATAAATAATGAAAAAAATTATATAATTACGCGATATCTCGCGAAATTTATCACATACAATCTCGACGTCAACAGCTGTGTGACCTTTGATCAAGCACAAGTAGAACTGCATACCATGTTTTTATGAAATTTTAAAGAAACATATCTAAAGATAATAAACGAAAACAAAACACCAAAAAAGTAATTTCGTGATTTCTCGCGAACTTTAGGAGATAATGATTTTAATGTTTACTGTTTTGTGACTTCTAAATAAATACAATTAAAACTTTATACTCAGCTTTTGAATATATTTTAAAAACTGAAATGTCAAAATTTATAAAATTCAAAAACACTAATTTTGCGATATCTCGCGAATGCGATCAGCTACGATTTCGTTGTTTAGAATTTTGTGACATTTAATCATGAAAAAAATCAAAATGTTTTTACAAATTTCGTCGACACTAAAGTTCAAGCTAAACATCGCTGAGGACACCGTATTTAGAGTACTCAGAATAAAATTTTTGTTTTTTTGAGGTAATAATTTGTTCCTTTTAAGAGGGGTATAAACGAAAAAAAACAGACACTTATTTCGCGATATCTCGCGAATGCGATCAGCTATGATTTCGCTGTTAACAGTCGTGTAACATTTATTCATGTAGAAATTAAACTGCGTTTACAGTTTTTGTCGACACTAAAGTTCAAACTTAGCATCGCTGAGGCTCACCGTCTTTACTTTACTTGTTTTCTTTACTTGTTTTTTTTTTTTTGAGGTCTTAAGGGGGGTTTGAA
This sequence comes from Pegoplata infirma, assembly GCA_963921195.1. Taxonomy (NCBI): domain Eukaryota; kingdom Metazoa; phylum Arthropoda; class Insecta; order Diptera; family Anthomyiidae; genus Pegoplata; species Pegoplata infirma. Next base: position 203,286,009 of record OY992537.1, on the reverse strand, counting down.
CGGCAGAGAACAAGCTTCCCAATAATTTTCACTAAAATTGTTCTGATTAATTAAAGTGTAATAGTGTATGGTTACCGAAGAACCTGTTCTAGAACAAGTGTTGTCAGAATCGGTTCTGAAAAATTTTCCTGGGAATGTTTAATTTTGAAAAAAAAAATATTTTTGTTGAAATGATGTTAATGAAAACTTAAAAAATGAAAAAATTTACAATTCTTCTTTTATAAGAAACATAATTAAGTCAAAATTTTAAAAAATGGCAACGGCAAATACCAGAGAATTTAATAATCAACATTTAAAAAAAAAAAACATCAAAATCGGTTCAGTAGTTTTTGCTGTACAACTGCAGACGATTTTTTACTTAAAAAAAATTCTACAATTGAGTGGCAACCCTGGAAATTATTTTTTACCAAATTTTGTGTTATAAAATTTTAAAAATATTACAATAATACATATATTCGTGTTTATTTTTATATAGCTTTATCGCGGGATAAGTGTGTTTATATTATAAAAATATTTTTACCTTAAAGTAACGTTAATGAGTTAACAGAGTGTTTTCTTTTCTGAAAAAAAGAACTGAAAAATTTACAATAATTTATATAAAATGATTGATTGTGGTTGATGTAATCTGAAGGTTACAATAAAAAGTTATTTTTTTGGATGGAATATACATACGTTTGCCTTTCGACAAAACAGAGCACTAAGATGAAATTCCGATTAAAAAGGGAGGAAAGTGTATCGTTGGCTTAGTCGGCAAACCTGTCAAGTCCATTTTTATTTTTTGATTTTAGGAGGGACAAAAAACTTTCTAACTTTTTTTTAGGTTGACTTTTTTTAAGTTTATAAACGTAGTTTTTTTCTTTAGATCACCATATTTAAATTTATATTTATTATTTTTTTTTTCAAATGATGTATTTTGAGTTACACAATACATACTACATTAAAATCTCAACGTTAATAAAAATGGACTTGACAGATTTGCCGACTAAGCCAACGTTATGGTCATTCGTTCACAAAAAAAAAACTTAAATTTCAAAAAAATATGAATTTTCTTTAAATCTAGTAAAATTAAACTAAACTTGGAAAATTTACATTAATGAAATCTTAGTTTTGCGGAATTTGAAAACGGTTTTTTTAAAAAACTCCTGTGGCGAAGATTTTGATTTTTGCAGAAATATTGTAGTGGGGCACCCCACATTAGACTTACATTTTTTTAATGGCAAAAAAGTATTTCTTCAACGTCTGGGAAAATTTTTATTCTTCAAGGCCTTAAACGTGTGTTTTAGGCATTGGAGTGCAATTTGAGACAAATCTGACTAAATCAATTTAAAACTTAAGAAAAAATTAAAAAAGTATAAAAAATTATGATCTATTGAATGGTTTTCGAGATATCGCTACTTGAAATTGGCACAAAATGAAGGTTTTTTCCTAAGTTAAATCATTTAAAAAAAAAATCTCATAATATTTTTTCCTTAACCCTTTCATAAAGCTTAAGATGGTCATTCATTTAAACATAATTTGAGCTAAATCCGATAATTTTGTTCCCGTGGCACCCTGTTATTTCTATCTATTATCGTGCGTTACCTTACTTTTATTAATTTTTGCATACTTTTTATTGATATTAAAAAAAAAATCTGATATCGCCCAGCAAAAATTGGCATTACTAGTAATCAGTTTTGTAATCCGAAACAGATGTTAATAAGTAGTTACTTATTGAATGAAACACTAGTTATTTTAACAAGGGCGTGAGACAAAAATGACTAGTGAAGAGTATGTAGATAAATAAGTAGTTACTGCCTCGGATTACAAATAAGGAGTAAAAACCCATTACCAATAAGAAGTAAAATAATTAGTTAATTAAAACTTTTAAAATTTAACTTGTTTTTACTAAAACTTAAAAATTGCGTAATTATTATTAAGTTTTGAAGCAGTGTTGGCTACCGTTACCCTTTCAATACCGTTATCGATTAAAAACCCTTTAATTTTGACTACCGTTACCGTTACCAATACCGAAATAAAAATATTTAAATACCGTTACCGATAAAGAACCATTACCTTTATTCGGATTTTTATCGGTATTATATCGGTTTTGTTTCTGTTTTCATAAAATACGGATAAAAACAAAGTAAAATATTTTTAATCTACTATTCGCATTGTTATATGGACAAAAAATAATTAGGAAATCGGCCCAACCAATGTCACATTCGCAATTAACTAAATCTTGACAAAGAATATGTGAAAATCGGTCCAACCAATTATCACATTCTCAATTTAAGAAAAGTGAGTGCCACGAAATGTAAACATTTTTTAGTAGGAAGATGAAAGAAGAGATAAACCTGAATTGTACCAAATCGCTGAAGTGTTGTTGGCGGAGTTGTTTTAAAAATAACACAATTTTTTTTATACTTTTACTGACTCTGGTTGCTAACTTCAAAATATTTTTTGTTCAAAACTTATTATTTTGTAATTTTACAAACATTTTTTTAAGTCAATTTTTGTTTAATTTTTGTCTAATTTAAACGATTAAAACTAAAAAATGTTCAAATGATAAAAAATCTGATGATTATTTGGATAATTTTACATAAATATTTAGTTGTCAAGTTTTTAAGAAAAATTTCTTGAAAAAAATTTAAAAATTTTATTAAAAAAAAAAATTTAATTTTATTGAAAAACAAGCAGCATAACAAAAAAATAATTGTCGCTTTAAAAAAATCGAAGATTTTCTTTCTGTAAAATTTTTGCGTTGCTAATTTGTTTTGCTCTGTTTTCCCCCTGACATTTTTGATAGCTCATAGCGGATGAACTCGATGTGATAGCGACTTCAAAATAAGTCAAGGGTAAATCTTAAACATTGCTCTTAAGGATGCTGAACTCATTTGGACAGTCGCCTTAACACTTAGGGCACCAACTGTCAATCAATGATGTCTTAGTTCCAAAAACCATTTTTTCTGCTTCAAATCATACGAAAAAAAAATCTTTTATACGAATGGAACGTCACCTTATGCACATGATTGCAATTATTTTTTTGGCCACAAATCCGGTGGATAAGATTCCATTACATCACGTTTTTGAGAAATTTTAGATACAAAAAACCGCGTCTTCGGAATTATTTGACAACTCATAGCGGATGAACTCGATGTGCTGACGACTTAAAAATAAGTCAACGGTAAATCACAAACATTGCTCATTAAGATGTTTAACTCATTTGATCAATCGCTTTAACCGTTGGAACACTAATTGTAAGGTATTTTCCCCGATGTCATTGAAAGACAATTGGTGCCCAAAGGGTTAAGGCGACTTACCAAATGAGTTCTGAATCTTAAAGAGCTTCACCCTCGATTTTTTTTTTGAAGCCACCATCCCATCGGGTTCATCCTCTATGACTTTCCAAAAATGCCCCAAACGGCAATTTTTTTGTACTTTGACCTCTAATTTCTCAGTAACCTGAAGTGATGGAAAAGTTTGGAGACTGGATTTTGACCAGCAAAACTATTGTTATTAAGTGTATAAGGTCGCGTCCCAGTCGAATTTTCGATGTTTGGTAGTGTAATTAATAGTTAGTATAGTTAAAAATGCACTTAATTTAACAGTTTTTTTAATTTTATTAAATACATTTTTGATTTTTTACGTGTTTTTAACAAATTTGTGACTTTTTAACACTTTGGGTAAATTTTTTCATAATACCGGTACGTACCGGTATCGATGTTTCGGTAACGGTTTATCGTTACCGAAATAATCGAAAATACCGTTACCTTTACCGTTACCGATATAAAAAATATGTAATACCAATACCGTTACCGATACCGTTATTCGTTTCGGTTGCCAACCCTGTTTTGAAATACTTTTTAAGTTTATTGAATTGTAAAGGTTAAAAACTGCAAGTGCAAGAAGATATTATTACTTAGAGGTGCTTTTATAACATATTACTGAGAAGTAGTTACTTTTGGGCTTATAATAATGTTAATGGTAAAGGGTACTCATTATTAATAATGTACTTGGCAATGATTACTTTTCACAACTCATTACCATGTTTTTGCTGGGCGGTTAAGCGGTTTTCGACATATCGCCGTTTGAAATCTGTTAAAAAACTACAGTTTTTTTCCAACGTTCAAGAAATTTAAAAAAAAAATAAATAAAAAAAAAAAAAAAAAATTTCACTGACTATTTCATAGAGCTTGAGACAAACTTTCATTTAAACTTAATTTGAGCCAAATCAAAACATTTAACCCATGTCGCCCTTCAATCAAAATTAAAAGTTTTGGGTGAAGTTTTTCTAAAAAAACCAAAACCAAAAGATTGCGGGGATTAAATTTATGGGATTTGGGTCAAATTAATTTTAAATGAGAGTTTGCTTTAATATAAGATCAATGAAAGGCTCAAGGGAACGAAATTTGGAAAAATTTTTTTAAAAAAAAAGTTTGAACATATAAAAAACTGCCATTTTTTTTTTTCAAATTTCAAATAGCAATATCTCGAAAACAGTATTGTATATATTTTTTGGTATTCGTGTACAGAATTTTTTTTTTCACATTTTATTTTTTTTTTATTTTCAAAAATCCAAAATTTTGATTGCCGGGCGCCGCGGGTTAATTTAGTTCGATTGGCGTCAAATGTGTACCATATATTTTTTAGTTCTACTATACTAAAAATGTTCTCTGACATTTGGGAAAATTAGAAGTTATTGAAAAAATGCCAGTCTAACACCACATACATAATCAAAAAAAAAAGAGATGTCAAGTCTTTTTAACTTGAAGTTAAATTCGGATCCGACGAAGCGTGTATTATGCTATTGCATTGAAAATTTAACATATTTTTAACCTAATATTTTTTTTATTTTCTTAAATTTAAAATTTTCTAAATTTTGTAGATTTTAGCCATATTGTAGTGTTACATGTCAATGCACAGGACGGTAATAACTATCAAAAATCACGTAATAATCTTCGATTTTCTTCACAGCCAAACAGTAACTCTCATTGCAGTACGTGCTCTGGTAGTTGAAATATGGCGCATTTTAAGCATCCGGTGGATTTAAAAAAAAAACAAAAAAATGGAAATGTAAAGTGTTAAATTCAATAAATAGTAAAGTAATTGATTAGATATTATTGGAAATTGAGATATTGTATTAAGCATATATTATTTTGATTTTTGGTTAGAGAAAGTGCAAAATATTGAATTTTTAAAGAAATCCCAAAAGTAGGCAATAAAACATTATAAGATGCAATTTTTTAAAGTAGGCAATAGAATTACAATATTTTTAAAAGTCATTCACTAACTAACTATTATTACAAATTTAAATGTAGTTTTAAAAAGATATTTTTTTTATTTTCTTGGATAGTTTAAAATATGGATTTTGTAAATAAATCCTAAAAGTAGGCTATACAAATTTACAAAAAGCAATGCTCTAGAGTAGACAATAAAATACATAAAATACATTGTTGTTAAAAGTCCTTCGCTTACTTTAATTAATTGTTTTTGGAAATCAGTTTTAAAATGACATTTTACTTTATTTTCTATACAAAAACCTCTTCAGAAAAACCTCTTTAATTTCTTAACCTTAAATGTAATTTTCTTAATATGATTTACTTTTTAAGTGTCCTTTGTGTAATTTTTTTTATATATTTATTACTGTCATCCTTTCATTTTCTTTCCTTTATTGTTTTCTCATATTTAACACCTGGTTTTTAACGTTTTTTTTTTTACGTGTTACCTTTTGACTTTTACAAAACAATTAACAAATAACAACACTCCCAATTTTTCACATTATTCTTTTGGCATTTCTTAAATATTTATGTGACACTTCGAGTTGACATGTTGGCATGTTGTAACACTATTAACATTATGAAGTCGTTTGTAAGTACTTTTTTTTTTTTTGGGTGAACAAATAAAATTGGAAACAATAAGGAATCCATTTTTTTTGTTTGAGTTCACAATTAGATGTTTTTAGGCTTTTAAAGTACAATGTGAATATAATGTTAATTAGAAGTTTAAGTAATTGAACAAATAACAATATTTTTATTTTTTTATATAAAAAATATGTTAGAATAGAAGAAGAATTTTTGTGTATAGAAAAAATATTCCAGAATCTGTCTCAGAATCTAAGACTTTTTTATAAAAAAAATGTTTTAGAACCTGAGAATTTTTTATAAAGAAAACTTGTATCAGATTTAGAGACCTTTTTCTATATAAAACAAGTACCAGATTCTGAGACCATTTTTCTATATAAAAAAGTCTGAGAATCTGAGACTTTGTTATTATAGAAAAAATGTCTCAAAATCTGAGACTTTTTTTATATAGAAAAAATGTCTCAGAATCTGAGACTTTTTTTATTTAGAAAAAATCTCTCAGAATCTGAGACTGTTTTTCTATATCAAAACTTTTTTTCTATAGAAAAAATGTCTCAGAATCTGGGACTTTTTTATATAGAAAAAATGTCTCAGAATCTGAAACGTTTTTTATATAGAAAAAATGTCTCAGAATCTGACACATTTTTCTATATAAAAAAAGTTTTAGATTCTGAGACATTTTTTGTTTATATAAAAAAAGTCTGAGAGATATTTTATATAAAAAAATGTCTCAGAATCTGAGACTTTTTTTATATAAAAGATCTCTCAGATTCTGAGATATTTTTTTTTATATAAAAAGAGTCTCAGATTCTGAGATATTTTTTTCTATATAAAAAGGTCTCAGAATCTGAGACTTTTTTATATAGAAAAAATGTTTCAGAATTTGAGACTTTTTTTATATAGAAAAAATGTCTCAGAATCTGAGACTTTTTTTATATAGAAAAAATGTCTCAGAATCTGAGACTTTTTTTATTTAGAAAAAATCTCTCAGAATCTGAGACTTTTTTTCTATATCAAAACTTTTTTTCTAACGAAAAAATGTCTCAGAATCTGGGACTTTTTTATATAGAAAAAATGTCTCAGAATCTGAAACTTTTTTGATATAGAAAAAATGTCTCAGAATCTGAGACATTTTTCTATATAAAAAAAGTTTTAGATTCTGAGACATTTTTTTTTTTATATAAAAAAAGTCTGAGAGATATTTTAAATAAAAAAAATGTCTCAGAATCTGAGACTTTTGTCTCAGAATCTGAGACTTTTTTTATATAGAATAAATGTCTCAGAATCTTAGACTTTTTTTATATAGAATAAATGTCTCAGAATCTGAGACTTTTTTTATATAGAAAAAATGTCTCAGAATCTGAGACTTTTTTTATATAGAAAAAATGTCTCAGAATCTGAGACTTTTTTTATATAGAAAAAATGTCTCAGAATCTGAGACTTTTTTCACATAGAAAAAATGTCTCAGAATCTGATAGTTTTCTTAAAAAAAGTCTCAGATCTTATAAAAAAAATATAAATTTTTGATCTCTGTTCACAAAAGGTCTCATATCCTTGCTTTTTTCAGTGACTTTTGATACCAAATGCCTAGAGTTCATTTTAATTCTCATAATTGTATTATTCCTTTATCCTTTTACCAGTTGCCGGCCTTTTATTGTGTTTGATCTGTTGTTAGGCAATTTATATTCCCATTTCTTGTTTCTTCCAGTTTTTCTTTCTATTTTGTTTATTTTTTTTTCCTTGTTATTTAACACTTTGGCAAACAATGTAAATTCCTCTCTTAGCCTTGTTAACGCCTTTAATTGTTATCCTTTTTTTATTTTTGTTTTGCTAAAGAATCCTCTTTTTATAGATGGTTAAACCACCAACCCTTTTGTATCAAGTATCAAAAGAAAAAAATGCTAAGTCGTATAAAAGGGTCAAATAGAAAGTAGTTGCTGATAACAACAAATGTGTTTAAATAGATAGAAAAAAAATGCTGCCGGACATAAAAGATGCGTGTCAAATGGCAACAAGATAAAAAGGCAAATAAATACTACAAAAGACAGCCCAGCAAAAAATAATCGAGATTGTGGAAGCAGTTCATAACTTTTCTGGCATACACAAGCGCTTCGTCTTCAGCACATAGATATTTCTGCCTTACAGTAGTGCATACTAGATGCACTACTGTAAGGCAGAGATAGAAATATAAATTTTTCGGTAAATTACGAATGTAAACAGACATTTTTAAATACATTCGCTTACAGTAGTGCATCTAGTATGCACTACCGTAAGGCAGAGAGAAAAAATTATGAATTATACGACGACTTACGAGCATCAAACAGCAAAACGAAAATTTGGATGACGCAATAAAAAAATACAATTTTAATTCAGTTGATATTTTGTGTTTTTGTGAACAGACGTGTACGCATGTGCAAAAGTGAAAACAAAAGTTTCGAATACACACTATTCAGACATTAAAACTGTAGTGTTATTTGTGTGCCTACGAGGAGCACTTCCTTCATACAAACTTTTCAGGCATGACGACTTTAGTGATGGTAATACATTATTTTTGTGCTTTATTGGAGCAATGATTTCTGAGCATCCAATATGCTTACAAAAATGCACCTAGTAAGCTTCTAAGATGGTATGATTTCATTACATTTTTATTGCGCTGAAATAAGCGCTCGGATAAAATGCTCTAAAGTGGGACATTGCGACCAAATATCATGCCATACGTAAGCAGGTTTGTAAGGGAATGGCAACTCAACATTCCCTTACAAACCTGCTTACGGCGAAGCAGTAGTTTTTGGTGGGAGGTTAAAGACAAAAGAAGTTAATAAAATTTTTAGATTAAATTTTTTAAGACGAAATAAATTTATAAAGTCAATTGAACTAACAAGGGAAGTATCTCAACCCTTATGAACCGATTTGCCTGAAACTTAAAATATATATTAAAGAGACGATTTTAAGGTTGGGGTGTCTCGGCTTATCGGCCATATCGGTGTTTAAAAATTTCGTTGTCCCCTTATGAAACCCTGTGGACCTTCGGGAAAATTTTGATAACTTTCGAACTAACAGGAATATTATCTAGGGCAAAAATACGGGTCGACTTAAATTTAATAAAGATTATTTCTTATGCATATGGATATCGTAGGTCTATGTCTTCACATAAGTACCCCCAAAATTTACACATTATCCTGAAAAAAATATTTAAGGAAGCAGATTTTTTACAAGGTTGTGCCACCATTAGATAGGCATTAAAAAAAACTTTCTTACCATATGAAAACATCATATAGTTTCTTAAAAAGAAATGGCTGAAAAATCCAAAAAACTATTTTTTCGCCATTTTTTGACCCATGATTTGAACCCCTAAATCCCCGATATGGCCGATAAGCCGAGATACCCCAACCTTAGAATTGTCTCTTTGATATATATTTTAAATTTCAGGCAAATCGGTTCATAAGGGTTGAGATACTTCCCTTGTAAGTGTACAAAAAGAAGAGTTTATATTAAGATGACTGCTGTAATTAAGAATTGAGTACTTAAGTCAGAAATCTGGAATTTGGTTAACTGTTTGTTATACCCTACATTTAGTGATAGATGGCTTAATTTTATCGTTCTGTATGTAACACATAAAAATATTGGTATAGGACCCCATAAAATATTCGGGATACAAGATTGATTATAATATGATCAAGTGATGTTCAGCAGTCAGTCTGTGACTTAAAATCCTGATTTCTTTGACAATACTGAACCGTTTTAGATACAAAATATATGTATAATTTTATCCGTAAGTTTATTTTAGTTTTTAAAAACACAATTTTTAGCATTTTTTTTTTTTTGTAAAGTTTCAAGGTTTTCTAAAATTCCCTGTTAAATACTTATTGCAATCTCATGAAAAATTAATTTACCAATGCTAAATTTCTTACCATACCAAATTTTTAAATGAAGCGATTGGTAGTAAAAACAAATTATAGCGGTTTTTCATATTTTTTTGATGAAAAGTAAAAAAGAAATTTAATTGAAAATTTTTTTTTAAATCAATTTTATATTTTTTATCTTATTTTGGTTTGCTATGAGATTTAGAAAAAAATTAAAAATCGATTTTTAATTTGTTCTTATTCAGATTGACCTCGGAAAAAATTTAAAAACTATTCAGTAAAATTTTTGTTAAGTCAAATTTATATTTTTAACTTATTTTGGTTTTCTTTAAGACTTAGAAAAAAGAATAAAAAAAAATTAAATAAATTTATCTTCAGAAAATTTGAGTTTGCGATTTAAAAATTCTTCAGTTAATTTTTTTTAGTGTTTATTCTGTAAGTACAGATCGAGCTCGGGCTCTAATTTTATTTGTTATAAGGGTTCAAGTTGAAAAAATGCAGAAGAAAAATTTCATTTCTAAAAATTATAGATATCTCTGGTATTCCCATACCGATCTTAAACACTCCAGTTAGTGTTATCATCAGTAGGATTTTAAATGATGGTTTGTCTTGTTAATGGAAATTGTTTTTTATAGATGTGCATATTTATAGTTTCTACAGAATAAATTTTAACAGTTTTCAACACTACAATTCTATTTCTAGTAATCTCAACCTCACCTCATACCTTCTTTTATATTTTTTGTCTCTTACATTATTTCGCAAGGGTTACCACCATGATCTGGAACAGTGGCGTATACAGAGGGGGGCCCGATGGCCCGGCCCCCCGAAATGATTTTACAAATTTCAGGATTTGGTTTCAAATAACAAGTACAATAATGAAAAACTTCTTAAAAAATTCGAAAAATATTAAGAATCTAAAATTTTTTGAAGAAAAATGTTTTAAACTGAAAATTTCTCTGTTAAAAAAAATCTGAAAATCTGAAAATTTTTTCTTAGAATTTAAAACTTTTCAACTTACGATTCTAATGAAAAAATATCTTAGAACCTGAAGTTTTATGTAAACAAAAAATGGACCAAATTGTAAGTAAAATGTAGTCACATCTTAAAATGCGACTTTGTCTTTTAGAAAAATGTCTCAGAACGAGACTATTTAAAAAAAAAGTGTCTCAGAATCTTACACTTTTCTAAGAAAAATGTCTCAGAATATAAAACTTTCTAAAAGAAAAATATATTGTGCTTTTTTTAAGAATCTAATACTTTTTCTATAGAAAAAATGTCTCAGAATCTGAGACTTTTTCTATATGAAAAATGTTTCAGAATATTAGAACTTTCTATATGAATAATGTCTCTGAATCTAAAAATGTCCCAAAATCTAAGATTTTTTCTATAAAAAAAATTATTAGAATCTGAGGATTTTCTATATGAAAAATGTTTTAGAATCTGAAAACTTTCTATAGGAATAATTTCTCAGAATTTTTCTGACAATCTAGGAAAATATATCAGATTCAACGAATTTTTCTTAAGGAAAATTATCTCAAAATCTTAAATTTTGTGTATAGGAAAAATGTCTCAGAGACACAAGCTGAGACTTTTTGTATAGAAAAATGCTCAAAATCTGAGACTATTGTAAAAATATCTTTTTCTATAAGAATAATGTCTCAGAATCTGGGTATTTTTCTATGGGAAAAATATTTCAGAATCTGAGACCTTTTCTTTAGGAAAAATCTCTCAGAATCTGAAGCTTTTTCTATATGAAAAATGTTTCAGAATCTGACAATTTCCTATAGGCAAAATAAGAGGCAGTTAATAGCAAAAACATTACAGATCATGGGTTCAATCCTTGGCGGCTGCTATCTGTTAATAATTTTCACATATAGAGTTCAATTAACTATTAACGGAATAAATTTGACATTAAAAGTTTTTCTGAAGATTATAATAATTAACTGGATTATATGAATAAATTTTTCTTTCACACCTTTCTCAATTCAAACCATTTATAACATGATTAAAAATTATAATACATATTTATAATTAGAGCCTGAGCTCAACTGTCTTTACAGAAAAACAAAAATTAAAAAAAAAAAAAATTCTTTAGAAATTTTTTCTTAAAAATAATCGATTTTTTAATGGCTTTGGTCACTTTGGCCTCGGAACAAATACTTTTTTTAAGTTAATTTTCTATTTTTAACTTATTTAAGTTTGCTTTTAGAATTAGAAAAATTAACAAAAATTTTTAAGGAATTTTTTGTTAAGAAAAATCAATTTTTTAATGGTTTTTGGTCTCGTAAAAAAATTTTCTTAAAAAAAATCGATTTTTAATGGTTTTTGGCCTCGGAATAATTCTTCAACGATTTTTTTTAAGTCAATTTTATATTTTAAATTTATTTTTGTTTTCTTTGAGGTTTTAAAAAAATTAAAAAAATCTTAAGAAAATTTTTATTTTGTTTTCTAATTCTCAAAACAGACTAAAATAATTTAAAAACAGTAAAATAACTTAAAAAAAGTATTTCTTCCGAGTCCAAAGTGGCAAAAAACCAACAACAAATCGATTTTGCCGAAGAAAAAATTTATAAAGATTTTATTTTTTATGAATCTTAAAACAAACAAGTTAATAAAAGAAAATTAATTAAAAACAAGTAGAAAAGTTAAATTCGACTTTGCCGAATCTATGAATACCCTCCACAATGCATTTTTTTTTAGAGGGTAGTACATTTTTTAACGTGAAAAACTTAACAATTTTGATTAGAAATATTTTATTTTGAGTAAAAAACTCTTTTTTTGTCATTTTTTTTTTAAAAAAAGAAAAATTACAAATTTTTTTTTTTTGAGTGTAAAATTTTTTTCGAGTGTAATGTTCTTTTTACTGTAAAAATAGTTCTTACACAAAATATTGTCAATTTTGAAAAAAAAAAAAAAATTTTGTGTAAATTTTTTTTTGAGTGTAAAATTTTTTTGAGTGTAAAATTTTTTTTGAGTTTAAAATTTTTTCGAGTGTAATTTTTAAGTTACCAATGATTTTAAAACTAAAAAAGTTTAAAAAGCATTGCTTTAAAATTAAAAAAGTTTGAAAAGCATTGTTTAGTTACCACCAATGCTTTTAAAACTTGTTAAAACACGTGGCATTTTAGATGAAACTAATCTGAAATTGAAGGTTTTGCTTATAACTTTTGAACCACTGGACCGATTGAGCTGAAATTTAAAACCAAACAGACCCGGGGAACGGAAAAGATACGTGCCAAGCTTCAATAGTCTCATTATTGTCTTTCGAAAGTTATCGTGTTTTTTATCTCGTAAATTCGCGAAATACCCTTGCCGAAATTTACTCTTTCGCTCATAACTTTTGAACCACTGGACCAATTTGGCTGGATTGCAATACCAACCTGACCAGGTAAATGACAAACATATATGCCAAACTTCAGTAGCCTCTGTAAAGTCTTTCAAAAGTTAGCGTGTTTTCTACGGACAGACAGACGGACGGACGGACGGACATCGCTAGATCGACTTAAAATCGATCGAGGATCATAAATATATATACTTTATGGGGTGCTAGACCAATATTTCGAGGTGTTACAAACGGAATGACAAACTTATATATACCCTCTATCACTAGAGTGGAGGGTATAAAAAAACAAGTAGAAAAGTTAAATTCGACTTTGCCGAATCTATGAATACCCTCCACAATGCATTTTTTTAAAGGGTAGTACATTTTTTAACGTGAAAAAATTAACAATTTTGATTAGAAATATTTTATTCTGAGTAAAAAACTCTTTTTTTGTCATTTAAAAAAAAAAAAGAAAAAATACTATTTTTTTTTTGAGTGTAAAATTTTTTATGAGTGTAATGTTTTTTTTTTACTGTAAACAATGTATGTACACAAAATATTGTCATTTTTGTAAAAAAAAAATATTTTTTTTTTTGTGTAAATTTTTTTTTTAGTGTAAAATTTTTTTTGAGTGTAAAATTTTTTTTGAGTGTAAAACTTTTTTCGTGTGTAATTTTTAAGTTACCAATGCTTTTAGAACTAAACAAGTTTAAAAAGCATTGCTTTAAAATTAAACAAGTTTGAAAAGCATTGTTTAGTTACCACCAATGCTTTTAAAACTTGTTAAAACACGTGGCATTTTAGATGACACTAATCTGAAATTCAGGGTTTTGCTTATAACTTTTGAACCACTGGACCGATTGAGCTGAAATTTAACACCAAACAGACCCTGGGAACTGCAAAGATACATGCCAAGCTTCAGTAGTCTCATTATTGTCTTTCGGAAGTTATCGCGTTTTTTATCTCGTAAATTCGCAAAACACCCTTGCCGAAATTTACTCTTTTGCTCATAACTTTTGAACCACTGGACCGATTTGGCTGGATTGCAATACCAACCTGACCAGGTAAATGACAAACATATATGCCAAACTTCAGTAGCCTCTGTAAAGTCTTTCAAAAGTTAGCATGTTTTCTACGGACAGACAGACAGACAGACGGACGGACGGACGGACGGACGGACATCGCTAGATCGACTTAAAATCGATCGAGGATCATAAATATATATACTTTATGGGGTCCTAGACCAATATTTCGAGGTGTTACAAACGGAATGACAAACTTATATATACCCTCTATCACTAGAGTGGAGGGTATAAAAATCATAATGTAATGTTCTCGTTTTTAGTTTATCTGAAGCCAAAGTGACAAAAATTATTAAAAAACTGATTTTTTATAGGAAAAGATTTTTAAGATTTTTTATTTATTTTTTTCTAACCAAACTACCAATAAGTTCAAAATATAAAATTAATTTTAATTTTTTTACTTTCTGAACAACTTTTAAATTTTTTCCGTGACCAAAGTGACCAAACCCAGCAAAAATTTTGCTGAACTGGCAGCAGCTTTTGGAAAGGAAACTCGAGTCAAGGAGCGCATCCAAACCTGCTGAATTCATGCATGATTCTCTAAGGCGATGTCACATATTAGAGCGCTAGTTTGATACACCGAAAAGAGCTCTTAAGATGCTCTGAATTCACATCTCTTTAGAGCGCTGAAAAAATCGCTATAAAGATGCAGTGAATTTATGTATATTTTTAGAGCTGATTTAAGCAGAATAAAGATGAAGCACATTTGACTATTTCTGAAATACAAATTGCAAAATCTGAAATACAATTGACTATTTCTGAACACAATTGGAAAATGTAAAATACAATTGACTAATTCTGAAAATCAGTTGACTCCCTGCAAGCATTTGGAAGAAATATCGCCTAAGAGATCCAATTACATTTAAAAAATGTCCAATTATATTTCGAAAATTTCAAATTATATTTCAGAAACTTCCATTTATATTTCAGATATTATCATTTATAACCAAAAAAATTTTAATTACATTTCAAAAATTTTCAATTGTATTGGAAATTTTAGAAATATAATTGGACATTTTTAAATATAATTGGAGAAACTAAAATATGATTAGACATTTTTTGTAATATAATTTGTATTTTCTGAAACTAAAGTGGAAATGGTGTATTCTTTTTTTTTTTTTATTCAAAATGTGAGGTGTTATGATTGAAGCACTCTTTGCAGCGCTGATTAATGCGCAATAATGATGCAGTGAAATCAGGTGTCTTTGTCCAAAACTCATGTTTTTTAAGTCAAAAAGTGTTAAATATATTCAAAAGAAAAGCATGTATGAAATTTTATAAAAATATAATTTTATATTTTAAGTCTTATATAAAAAATCTTAACAACAAAATTAAATTTTTTCCTCTTACTTTTACTGCATCCTAAATAGCGCTCTTTGGATGCGCTTCGGTATGCTATAAAAAGATGCTGTGTCGCCAAAATCTCGATTTATTTTTGCTGGGAAACCTAATGAAAAATCGATTTTCTTAAGAAAAATTTTCTAAAGATTTTTTTTGTTTTCTAAATCTTAAAGCAACCCAAAATCAGGTTGAAAAAAATTCTCTAAAGAAATTTTCACTTTTTACGAGGTTAAAGTGACTAAAAACCATTAAAATATCGATTACACTACTCTACAAAAATAGACTTTTTTAAAGTTGGTACGAAAAAATGTAGAAAAAAAAATTGAGATTTGATTCAAAATTTTGATATCTTTTGCAAATATTTCTGGATATACTCAATGGATTTTTGATTTTAATCCCAGGTTCTCTTTATTGGAGTGTAAAGACTTATAGGGACATTACCAAAATAAGAAAATTTTGAACTTTCTTACAATGTCCTGAGGGTATTCTTGATCGTATCGAGTCCGGATTTCTTGCAAAAATTAGGTAATTTGATTGGGAATTCAAATATAAAAATATGAATAACTTTAACATACACTTTTCCAATATAAAAAAATTGTCTGTTTTAAGGTCTTGGTCCACAAAAAATGGAATTGCCTATATCTCGAGAAGGCAATTTGATACAACTTTTCCGATTCTGACAATTTCGTGTTTAGGAGGCCAAAATACTTTAGAAAATCTAGTCTTTGCAAAAACCGTGTAGAGTAGTGTTATTAACCCATTAACGACGAATGGGTAGAAAAATACCCAAAAAAGAGCTGTCTTAGAAAAATTCTAGCTGAAACCAGGCGAACCGTATTAAAAATCTTTGTTCACAAATTGATAGAATCCCGTGGTATCACAATGGACCTCAGAGTCTACGTGTGTTGACGTAAAACGTCAGCAGCCACTTACAACCTAAATTGATAGAAAAACGATATGAATATTTAACAAGTAAAAAAGTTAAATTCGGCCTTGCCGAATGTAGTGATACCCTCCACAATTTCAAAAAGATTTATTTAAAAGGAAATTACTTTAAAAAAAAAAAAAATTTTCCAAAAAAAATTTCCGCGAAAAAAAAAAAAATTGGTAAAAAAAAATCGGTTTTGTCAAAAAATATGTTCGTACTTGTTTAAATACCATTTGGTGTTCAATTATGTTCACGTATGTGAACCAGAAGCCGAATTAAAGCATTTTGTACTTTTAGGTTATGTTGAATGTACTGAAATTTTTGAGGTGTGCTTACATTTTCGTTCATAACTTTTGAACCGCTGAACCGATATCGCTCAAATGCAATACCAAACTTCTCGGGAGAACTTCCAATAAATATGTTAAGTTTCAGTCATCTCTGTGCAATATTTTGTCCGCGACAGCATTTTCCACAGACATACAGACGGACAGACGGACATCGCTAGAATGTCTTAAAATCGATCGGGCATCATGAATATATATACTTTATGGGGTCCCAGATCGATATTTCGATGAGTTACAAACGGAATGACAAACTTATATATACCCTCTATCACTAATTGTAAGTGGAGGGTATAAAAACAAATTTGGAGTCAGATCAGAACATAACTTGGTGGAAAATTAGCGGGACAAAAGTCAATAATTTTATAAAGTTGACAATTTTTGACATAAATGGATCTGGAATGTTTGGAGAGTGGACTTCTCGAAAACTCTCCTGGTGCATTATAGCAGAACATATCTTCTATCTAAAAAACAAAAATCACCCAGATAGGTCCACTTCCCTGGGCTACAGGTTCAATTTTATGGCATGGGTATTAAAATACCCACTTAGGCATAAAAGGGTTCTACATCTTATTTTTATTTTAATCATTTATTTAAAAAAACTTAAAGTATAAACATGTTTTTTGTTAAAAGAAAGTTGGAATGATAATTTGAGAATACAAAATAAGTTTTCCTGCAAAATTTCGAAAGAAATTCTATTTTAATACGGTTATTTATTCATTTGAGCCAAATTTTAAGGGGATGCATCCGGATGGTTGTATGGGGGCTAGGTCTAAAAGTGGACCGATTGTTTCCAATTTCAACTGGCTTCGTCATTAGGCCGAAAGAAGGTTCAGTTTTAAATTTCAGCCAAATATATTGATAAATGTTACCTGTTTCGTGATTATAACGTTTATATGGACGGACGGACAGACGGACACACATCGTTAAATCAAATCAAATTAAAATGTGTATTTAGTAGATTTTCACCAAAACTCACAAAATTTATGTTTATTTTTACCATTTTCTAGCTTTTATGTTAAACAAACAACACATATTTTAGAACTCGTTAATGCCTGAGTGGGTAGAAAAATACCCAAGAGCCACAGGTTCCAGTACGACAGATAAAAAAAAACCAACAGTTCCAAGTCAATGTAAATGCTCTTAATACTAACTGGGTGCAATTTTATCAAAATCGGACAACGGAATCGGGGGTCAGGCATTAATGGGTTAAGAAAAATGTTCCTTAGATTTTTTTCTATATCTTAAAGCAATTCAAAATAAGTTCAAAATATTAAATAAATTATTTTGAGTGGGTTAATTCTAGCTCGAGGTCATTATTTTAATTAGTAAAGGAAAAAATTACCTCGAGCTAGAAAAAAACCTACTCAAAATATAATATTTTAAAGGTCGAATAAAACAATTTTTATTTTTTATTAAAAATAATAATAATGAATTATTATTATAATTATAATATAACTTCACCAACTTCAAATGCGTTTAAAAAAAATATAGCGCTGAATTAAAAAAAAAAACCTTAAGGGTTTTGTTATGGAATATGTCAACTGTCATTTTCTTTTGGTTTCATCTCATTCCAATTTATAATATAAATTATGTATAAATAGAAAAAAATATTATTCTCATCATAACAATTAAACAACATAAAAACTGTACTAAAAATTAACATTTAAAATTAATTTCAATTTAATAAACTTTTCAGACGTAATTAAATTGTAATAAAATCTGCAAACCAAACACAAAAAATATAG
Organism: Pegoplata infirma; assembly: GCA_963921195.1. Lineage (NCBI taxonomy): Eukaryota > Metazoa > Arthropoda > Insecta > Diptera > Anthomyiidae > Pegoplata > Pegoplata infirma. The sequence continues at coordinate 203,267,544 of OY992537.1, read as the reverse complement.
CATAATAAATTTATAATGTAACAATCTAACAACAAACTTTTATTTCCAACTTTTTTTTTTATATTAATGCCACAAGAAAAAACCACAAACGTTCAGTTGAAAAATGTTTAAAAAAAAATGTACATAAAATAAAAATAAAACGCAAAATTACTTTAATTATAATTCAATATGCAAAATTAAATAACCAATAAAACAAATAAAAATACCTCAATAAATAAACCACAATTTAAATAAATATGTTAAACGCTAATATAAAATTAAATTAAAAAAAAATTTATGGAAATTTCATTTTTTGTAATTTAAAGATTTTCAACTCATTTGTGGCTGATTTTGTGCAAGTTTTTGCGTTTTTTTCTAAAAAATTCTTTATCATACAAATAACTTCAAGAGTTCATCTCCTTAATGACCAAATATGGTCTTTATCTAAAGAGTTCTTCTACGTTTCTGTTACTAATTACTTACACTTTATGTAATGTTCTGTTTTCTTATTTTCTGAAACTTTATCTTTTCTTTTTTTTTTAGCCACATTAATACAAAGAGAGAACAATTTTCGTTATAGTAGGCATGTACGAATTGAAAGTACCCTTCAATTTTTTTTTAGTTTTTCAAGAATTCGCTCAAACGTCGTTTGCATATTTTCAAAGACTACGACTATTTTGAAAGCAGTTGCATCAAAAAGTAAGGAATAGGAAAATCGGGCAAAATTTAAGTTATGTTCCCCAAATTTAGCTATTTTTGCAATAACACCTCTCGTAAAGCCATAATATGAAATTTAAGCTTTTTTTAAATAATATTGTGTATATAAAATTGAAATTTTGAAAATTTTTAACGATGATCTCAAATTTTTGCTATATTTGCCTAAGCACTTCTTCTTATTCCATCAGCTGCAAGCAAAGATATTAAGAAGAAACAAGTCACATAAAAATTTATTTTTTTTAATTTTTATATGATGATCCCAAATTTTTGCCTATAACCTCTCGTTAAGCCATAAAATGCAATTAAAGTTTTTTTTAGAACAATTTCATATCAAAAAGTATAAATCACAAATTTTAACTATTTTTGCACCTCACTGCAAGTAAATTTTTTAGAAAAGAAACCATAAAAAGGATTTTTAGAAATTTTTAGAGATAATCACCAACTTTTGCTATTTTTGCAATAGCTTCTCCCGTTAAGCCAAAAAATGCAATTAAAGTTTTTTAGGAAAAATTCATATAAAAATGTATTTTTGGGCATTTAAGACATACTCCTTTATTTTAGCTTTTCTTTCCCTAGCACGTTAGCCCTCGCTGAGCCATTAAATCTAATATAAATGGGGGTTTTCGTGTCAACTGACACAACTTTTGAAACCGATGTCTTCCGATCGGGATGAAATTTGCACCAAGGTTAGTCCTATTGGATAGTAGTTCAGACACAATTTTTCAACGAGATCGGTAAAGAACTCTCTGAGTTAGAGGGGGTCGAAATTTGACATTTTGGCCAAAGAGGTGTTGATTCTCATCCATGTAACTTCTTACCATGTAACTTCTTACCTAAGAGCTAAGAGTTTAGATAGCTGTTTCTTCAGTCTTTCGAAAAAAAAAAAAAATATAAAAAAAATAAAAAAAAATTTTTGATTTTTTTTCTTAAAAATCCAAAACTTTTTTGACTTTTTCCTCAAATTGATTCAATTCAAAAGAAAGCTTAGGCGATTTCCTTTAAGAGCTGTGGGGTCGCTTAGTGGGATGCGAGTGGGATATCTATGAAAAATTTTTTTTTTTAACTTTGGAACACAAAAAACGGTTCTTCAATTTGCACTATTAGGCGTGGGATAGCTAACCAGTTTTCGATTTCGATCCGCGATACCCTCTAATTTTTTTATGTTCGAAAAAGAAAGCACGAGGCAAAAAATGGGGGCGGTGGGGAGGGGCCATATGGCCCCTCATTGGGGTCAAAGTTGGGCGTAAAGAGGTAAAAATCCTCAAAAAGCTTCAAAACTCCCCTAGAAACGCCCCTGGAGGGGTGCAATGTGAGACGGACCTCCAATAATTATCTGCCCCCAACATTTTTCTTGAACATACCTTACCCCTATTTCCACTTCCTAAGGGGGCTCCCATACAAACCATTTTTAAAAAATTTGATCCTACCGTTCTAACTTACTCTAAAGTGCCCCTAGTGGGGCCAAATGTATGACCGACCACCATTATTTTTATTAATTCCAACATTTTTTGCAAACATACCTACAATGTATCTTTAACCCTTAAGGTGGTTCCCATACATTTCTTTTATTTTTTATAAATTTGTTTTATTAAACCAGCTCCTACATCCCCTACCGTGCCTCCTAGAGAGGCAAAAATTACGACCACCCCCATTATTTTTTAGTTACCAACATTTTGTCCGAACATCATAACACCCTATCTCCACTCCCTAAGGGGCTCCCATACATTATAAAAACATGTATTTTTTAAAACTAATAAAAAAAAAAAAAAAAAAGTATGGGGATCCCCTTAAGAGTTGAAAATAAAGGGTAGGTATATTCTGAGAATTATTATTACATTTTACTTATCTAGGGGCACCCTATGGACAGTTAGAGCGGTAGGAGCAAATTTTATAAAAGTGTCATTTTGTATGGGAGCCCCCTTAGAAAGTGGAAATAGTGGTAAGGTTTGTTCAAGAAAAATGTTGAGGGCAGAAAATTATTGGAGGTCGGTCTCACATTGCACCCCTCCAGGGGCGTTTCTAGGGGAGTTTTGGGGCTTTTTGAGGACTTTTACCTCTTTACGCCCAACTTTGACCCCAATGAGGGGCCATATGGCCCCTCCCCACCGCCCCCATTTTTTGGCTCGTGCTTTCTTTTTCGAACCTAAAAAAATTAGGGGGTATCGCGGATCGAAATCGATAACTGGTTAGCTATACCACGCCTAATAGTGCAAATTGAAGAACGGTGTTTTGTGTTCCAAAGTTAAAAAAAAAAAAAAATTCATAGATATCCCACTCGCATCCCACTAAGCCACCCCACAGCTCTTAAAGTAAATCACCTAAGCTTTCTTTTGAATCAAAAAAAAAAAGTAAAAGGGCCCAATTTGAGAAAAAAATCAACAATAGGTAAGAAGTTACATGGATGAGAATCAACACCTCTTTGGCCAAAATGTCAAATTTCGACCCCTCTAACTCAGAGAGTTCTTGACCGATCTCGTTGAAAAATTGTGTCTGAACTACTATCCAATAGGACTAACCTTGGTGCAAATTTCATCCCGATCGGAAGATATCGGTTTCAAAAGTTGTGTCAGTTGACACGAAAACCCCCAAATGTATTTTTGAAAATTTTTGGGGTAATCCACTATTTTTGCCCTTGCGTCACTCGTTAAGCCCTAAAATGCATAAGTAAATATATTACAAAAAAAAACATATATAACAGGATTTTTGGAATTTTTAAATGCTGATCCCAAGTATTAGCATTTAACCTGTCGGTAAGTCATAAAAAGCAAATGAAGTTTTTTAGAAAAACTTCATATAAAATATGATGGATCCCAACTTTTGGCTATCGTTGTTATGGTCTTAAAAGTAAGGTAAGTTTTTTTAAAAAAATTCATGAAAAATGTTTTTTACAGTTTTTTAGAGATAATCACCAGATTTTGCTGTTTTTGCAATAGCTTCTCTTGTTAAGCGAAAAAATGCATATTTTTTTTTGGAAAAAATCATATAAAAATGTATCTTTAGGCATTTGAAACATAATTCCTTTATTTTAGCTATTCTTTCCCTATCACGTTACGTTAAGCTATAAAATCAATTTGAAATTTAAAAAAAAAAAAAATATCTAATAAAAATTGTTTTTTAAAAAGTTTTAGAGGTGATCCCAAATTTTTGCCATTTAAGCCCTTGTTAAGCCATTAAATCTTATTAAAGTATTTATGAAAAAGTTCAAATATAAATGGATTTTTAAAAAATTGTTGGAGGTGATCCACAATTTTTGCTATTTTTGACCTACCACATCTGGTTCAACAACAAGATGCACAAGTTAATATATTAAAAAAAAACTTATAAAAATGGATTTTTGGAATTTTTATATGGTGATCTCAAATATTTGCATTTAACCACTCAGTAAACCATAAAATGCAATTACAGTTTTTTTTTTGAAAACTTCGTACAAAATCGGATTGATCCCAAATTTTGGCTATTTTCGTTAAGCTCTTAAATATAAAGTACGTTTTTTAGAAAAAAAAATTCATAAAAAATTAAGCCAATTAAAGTTTTTTAGGAAAAGTTCATATAAAAATATATTTTTGGAAATTTTAGCTATTTTCCCATAGTCCATCCGGTTAAGCTTTATTTAACATGGTTCTTAAAAACTTTAAGAAAATATTTAATAAAAATTGATTTTTGAAAAGTTTTAGCAGTGATCTCCAATTTTTGCCAGTTATTCTCTCGTTAAGAAAATATTTAATAAAAATTGATTTTTGAAAAGTTTTAGTGGTGATCTCCAATTTTTGCTAGTTATTCCCTCGTTAAGCCATTACTGCAATTAAAGTATTTAAGAAAAAGTATAAATATAAATGGCTTTTTAAAAAATTTTTGGGGATGATCCACAATTTTTGCTATTTTTGCCCTAGCATATCTCGTTTTTGGAAACAATTCATATAAATCAAAATTTTTGGGCATTTGTAACAAAATCTCTAATTTTTGATATTTTTTGCTCAAGCACGTCACGTTAAGCCGTAAAATATATTAAAATTTTACGTTTATTTTTTGTTTTAAGAACAAATTAAATAGGAATTTTTGGAAAATTCTGGCGGTGATCCCCAGCTTTGGCTATTTTTCTGCCTTTAAGCCACAAAATGTAATAAAAGTTTTTTAGAAAAACTTTATATATAAATGGAAAGATACCAAATTTTGGATATTTTCGCACCTCACATTAAGCTCTTAAATGCAAATAAAGTAATTTAGAAAAATATCATAGATACGTTTTTTTGGAAGCTTTTATTGATATTCTCCAATTTTTGCCATTTGGCCCTATTACATCTCGTTTTGAAAAGATTTAGAGGTGTTCCCAAATTTTTGCTGATTTTTGCTTAAGTTTCTTAGGAAAATTTCATATAAATGTAAATTTTTGGGCATTTTAATATGATCCCTAGTTTTAGCTAGTTTGGCCCTAGCAAGCAACATTTACCCATAAAAGTTAAAAAAAAATTTTTTTAAAAATTTCATAAATTAAATAAAACGCAATTAAAGTTTTTTAGAAAAAAATTCATATATAAATAGATTTTTGGAAACTTTTAACGGTGATAACAAATTTTTGTGCCAGATCCTCTAGTTAAAGTTCGTCATTGAAAAAGAATTAGCTATGATTCTCAATTTTAGCTATTTTTGTGCTAGCATAACATTTTCTTACCATACAAGGCAAAATAAAAATATTAGAAAAAAATCATATTAAAATGGATTTTCGGAAATTTTTTAAATTTAAGCTATTTTTACAATTTCACAATAGCACGTCTTGTATGTAAATCCATAAAATGCGTTTTTTTTTTAAGAAAAAAATTCATATTAAGATGTATTATTGGGAAGTTTTTACAATGATAACCAGGGACAGGACCTTCATGCACTAAAAAACTATGTTTTAGGCGCCTAAAATATGCACTAAAAAGTCTTGAAATATGAACAAAAAATCTTAAAATATGCACTAAAAACCATTAATATCTACTTGTTTTTTTACTTTTATTAAAAAAAACCTAACATTCGAATTCAGTCTCGCATTGTAAGCTTAGATATACATTAGGGTGGTTCTTAAAAACAAAAAAGTTGGATTTCTGCACGGGACGCCCCCTCAGTTTATTAAGATTCATAAAAAAGTTATACCAAAATTTTTTCAAAATTTTCGAAAATGTTCTTAAGGTCGCACCGGGCTCTTGAAGTTCGGGCCCTGGAGCAAAATATACTTTTTTGAAAAAAAAATTTTTTTGTAAAAAAAAAAAAATTAAACAATCTTTATGGAACCGGGTTTGTTTAACAATTGACCCTTAGTATTTAATTAAAAATTTATAAATTTTTCGGACATAGTTAAACCTTTACTACGAAAGGTCAAAAAAAATGTCCTTTTTTAAGATCATGCCCAAAGACACAATTTCATGGTTTTACAAATTTTTTATCCATAAATTTAAAAATCTTCAAGTTTTATTATTCAATTTTATTAAATACATCTTGGAGAATCAATGTTTAATTTTGGGTATTTTTCGCTCTTTCCATTTAGCACATATACGATTTAATTTTAGCGATTTTTAAGAAAATGCGTTTTTTGAACCATTACGGTTTATTTTTTTGCTTTGACCAACATTTTGGGGAAAAGTAACTAAAGTTCAAGTGAATATTGTTCCATTTGACCTTTATCACAAATGCTACTAGTCCAGGACATTATTAACCCATGTTGACCGACGGCCAAGTGACTAAAAATCGAAATTTGACTGTATTACAAAAAATTACTGAAAGTAATTAATGCAAAGTTTTATTTAATCATAAAAGCTGAGTAATTAATTATTTTTACTAATGAAATCATTAACCTTTATTTACCATAGTTTGAAATACCCATTTTTTTGTCTGAGCGACAATAGACGGCATTTGGCCTGGTGACCAAATAAGCCTTTTTGGTCATTGGTAGACACGGATATATGATTTTCTGTGTAAAAATAATTCAATACTAAGCTTTTATGACTAAATAAAGCTTTGTATTAATTACTTTCAATAATTGTTTGTAATAAAGTCAAATTTCGTTTTTTAGCGTCTTGGCCGTCGATAAACATGGGTTAAAAATGTCCTGGACTAGAAAAATTTCAAAACTGTGCAATAAAGGTCAATGGGAACAACATTCAATTGAACTTTAGTTAATTTTTCTCAAAATGTTTGTCAAAGCAAAAGAATACACAATAATGGTTGAAAAAACACATTTTCTTGAAAATCGCTCAAAATTAAATTGCTACATCTGCTAAATGGAAAGAGCGAAAAATACCCAAAATTAAACATGGATTCTCCAAGATGTATTTAATAAAATTGTGCAATAAAACTAGAAGATTTTTAAATTTATGGGAATAAAATTTTAAAATCCATGAAATTGTGTTTTTGGGCGTGATCTCAAAAAAAATACATTTTTTTTGACCTTACATAGTAGAGGGTTAACTATGTCCGAAAAATCTATAAATTTTTAATTAAGTACTAAGGGTCAATTGTTAAACAAAACCGGTTTCATAATGATTTATTTAATTTTTTTTTTACAAAATTTTTTTTTTTTTTTCAAAAATGTCTATTTTGCTCCAGGGCCCGAACTTCAAGAGCCCGGTGCGACCTTAAGAACCTTTTCGAAAATTTTGAAAAAATTTTGGTATTACTTTTTTATGAATCTTAATAAACTGAGGGGGCGTCCCGTGAAGAAATCCAACTTTTGATTTTTAAGAACCACCCTAATATACATATATGAGGAGTTCCGTCTAAGACTTAAATTTTGAGGTAAAAAAGATGTGATTTTTGTTTTGATGGCACATCGATGAAAGTTGGCATAATTATTAGAAGCTATTTAATAATAAGAAATTCGTTTGCGTCAATTAAATCGCGCAAGGGGGTCAAAAGTTATGGCGTTTTAAAGATTTAGCGGTTTTAAAAATCTTAAAAATATTTAAAAAAAAAATATTTCTACACATTTGTTGCGTTATTAAAACATGCCAGGATATATCATTTCTTCTAAAATAAATGATATAAATTTAACCCTTTAATTACCAAACGATTTAAAAAAAAAATATCTAAGTAAATAAAATCGCGATTAATTCGCGGTAAAATAAAAGTTTCACAATTTTTTATAACATATTTAGGCAATACGCGTTGGTATTACTGCAAAAAATCACGGAAAATCGTATCATTGTACCAGTAGTTTAAAAAAAAATTGGTGATGCTTTTTTATAACAAGAAAATTTAATATGGTCCAAAAAATCTATAATCATCAGAATTTTTTAACCCGCCTCTGATTTTATGATGACACATCAAGTGGGCTTTCATTTAAAAAAAATGTCATCCGATTTCGTGTAAAGCCTTGGATGTGCCAGATCAAAACAGGCTTAGATAAAATCATCGCGCTTTCCGTTCAGAATGGCTTAAAGTAAAAAGTCAAAAAGCAAATCAGTTCTACTCGTTAAGGCACGTCTTTTGGTGTATTAAAATGAACATAATACATTTATTGCTACTAAAAAAAAAATAGGAACAGATTTGCAAATTTCGCACAATTTTCAAAAATGCCATAAAATTTTTGCAATTTATCTTTTATAAACCCGCCAGTAATTTTTTTATGTAAACTCACAAAAAACTCGGTTTACGCAAGAGTCCACCAAATTTCGAATGAAACCGCGAATGTGCCTCGCGAAAAACTGGTATTTTAAAAAAATTACGTTTTTTATTTCGAACTTTGGTCTGCTGAAACTCCTTAACTATTCGTGGCACATTAACGGGATTAATTCCAAAATGTTAAGAATTTCAACACCTTCTGACTCTAGTTCAACTTTTTTTCATTTTATAGAGGGGGCCGAAATCCCTGATCAAAAAACCTCGAAAATTTAAAAACTCTTAATTTTTGGTTTCAAAACTTAACCGTCTTATCAAACCAACATTAAAATAATCTCTTATATGTACTGACTTTGTTTTATGCCGGAAAAGATTGAAATATAAGGAATACTTAAAAAAAGAAGCTAAAGAAAGTAAAAACTATGGACTATTTCAAGGCATTTTTATCGATTTTACAACTTTAACCCTCTGTAACTTTTACGGATAAAGTTGGGTAATCCTTAAACACTGCTCAGTGATGGTTCAAGGTCTTGTTTACACAACTGCATTTACAGTTTTTCTAAATTCCAAAAACTGCCGGTTTTTTTAAACATTTATTTCAGTTTCACTGAGTTGAAATTTAAAAAAGATTTTGTGATATACAGTGTGTATAAAATGTTATTAAAAAAATAAAAATAATTTAAAAAAAATTTTATAATTGCTTTAAAACAAAAAAAAAGATCGTAAAAAAATCTTTAAAATAGCTAAAAATACTAACAAAATAGCTAAAAAAAACTAAAATTTTTACAAAATATGACCTAATAATATGTATTTATAGCGAAATAATGGCAAAATATGCAAAAATATGCATTTTAAGCAAAATATGCAAAAATATGCACTAACGAATCGATGCCATTTTAAAGCAAATTCTTTGATTCGCAAAGATAATTTGTTTGTGCTGTTCTATGGCCAAAGGGAAAAAACATGCATTAGCATGAAAGTCCTCTCCTTGATAATAACCTTGATTTTTTTGAGCAAGCACAACTAGTTAAGCCGTTAAAATATTTATATAAAAAAATTATGAATTCCAAAAACTATTATGAATAAAAAACAAAAACAATTTTTGTGGAAATAGAATTTTAAATTTATTTTATTTTTCTGAATATTAAAAAAAAAATTAAAAAAAAAAAATTATTTTAATTGGATATTTGAAAATTTCTATCACCAATTATTGCGCTAGCACTTCAAGTTAACGTTTTTTTTTTTAACTTATATAAAAATGGATTTTTAGAAATTTTTATCATGATTTCTATTTTTTGTAACAGCATTTGTCATTAAATGCATTGAAAGGTTTTAGAAAAAAATTCATATAAAAATGGAATTTTAGACATTTTTAGCAGTTACCTACAATTTTTGCTATTTTTGCCCAAGTTTTGCAATGTAATGCAATTAAAGTTTTTTTTTTTTAAATTAAAAAAAAAGGGTTTTTGCAAATTATTAGCCTTGATCTAAAATTTTTGCGATTTTTGTACTAACTTCACCTTTTGTTACCATAAAAGGCAATTAAGGTTTTTAGTCATAAAATAAAAAATTAAAACTATGGTAAGTGACAAAAAACAAGTAAAAACAACGTTGCGTATGAGTGTTAGCTAATTGTAAGTTAATTCAATAACAATCATACGCTACCTTAAAGTAACTCTGACTTTGATTATAAAAAACAGAAATGATTGATCATAGCCTACTTCATGGCTGTCAGCATCGTTGTATCATTAACAAAAAAATATTCGCATTACTTGGAGATGGCAAACATCACCACAAACTTAAAATACCTTAGGTAGCAATTAGTTATATAGGGTAAAAGAACACAAACGACAATTGCAAGTTCGCATGCTAAAGTATATTTAATCATTTAAAAATAAATTATACCAACTCTATAGAAAAGTGGTTAGTAGATAATGAAATAACAATTTTATGGAACATTTTTAAATAAAAAAGGGGGAAACAAGTTTTTTAAAAAATTTAAAATATAAAATTTAAAAATTATTTTGAGTAAAATTAAATTTTCATATGCTTTTTTGCTCTAGCACCTCCTGTTGAGCCATAAAATGCAATTAAAGATTTTTTTTTAGAAAAAAATTCATATAAAAACAGATTTTTGAGAAGTTTTAGCAATCATCTCAAATTTGTGCTACTTTTGCGCTAGCAGTTTTTAGAAATAGAAAAAAATCATTTAAAAATTTTTTTTTTTTGGATTTTTTAGCCAATATTCCTAATTTTAGCCATATAGCACCTCTTCTGAAGCTTTAAAATGCAGGTAAAGTTTTTTAGAAATTTAAAGGGACGTCCCCAAATTTCAGCTATTTGCGTTTTAGCTAAGCCAAAGCCAAAAAATGCTAATGAAGTCTTTTTTAGAAACAATTCACATAAAAATTCTTTTTTGGAAACTAATAGCGATGATCCCTAAGCCACAAAATGACAAACAAAAATTTAGAAAAAATTCATTTAAAAATGGATGATCCCTGTTTTCAGCTATTTTCCCTTTTAAACCTTTAGTTAAGCTAAAAAGTGCATTTAAAGTGTTTTTAGAAAAAAATCATATAAAATTGATTTTTTTTTTTTTTATTTTTTGCGATGATCCCCTATTTCAGCAACTGTTGCTCTAGAAGCTCTGGTTAAATTACACCGTCCGACAAAAATGAAAAAATTTGTTAAACATGAACTGGAAATATACGTTTTAAACTAGAGACTAAATGTAGTAAAACTGCATTTAAAGTTTTTTTATTTCGTGATCCTGTTTCCTTTTAAAAGGACTTCAAAGTTTTAGAGGATTAAATTTTATAAAATATTTTTTTTAATATTTTTACTTGTCCTAGGATGCCACAAATGATAGCAACTTAAAGAAGAGTTTCTCCCCCAATTTTTCTATTTCATTATTTTTAAATATCACGAAGAAGCAGGTAAGTTACGTCCTTTCAAAACTTTATCCTTCAATATCATTCAAACTTTTCAAAAAATATTTTATTAAAGTGTTCAATCGACTTTACTCATATCATTTTACCATGATATGGCAAAATAAAAAATAGAAAAATTAGGGGAGATCCTCCTCTTTCATTTTATAAGCAGTGGCATCCTAGGACAAGTACAAATATTTTAGAAATATTTTACAAAATGTATCCTTTAAAACTTTGAAGTCCTTTTAAAAGGAAACAGGATCACAAATGAAAAATTGCAAATGCAGATTTACTTCATTTTATATCTACTCTCTGACCTATATCATCCGGTTTAATATTGGCTATCGGATGGTGTTATAAAATGTAGTTGAAGCTTTTTAGAATAAAATCATATAAATCTAAAAATTTTGGAAATTATTAGCGATATTCTTAAAGTTTGTGATGCAATTTTATTTTCCAGCTGGGGTAAACTTAGTTTGTCCAGGATCGGCAAAGGTTTGCTTTCCTTGAGTAAGTAAGTGGGCTATGAAGAGCGATCTTACGTAGTACACACAATGTATTTAGGAGGACATTTAACAAGAGGAAAAGGTTTGGATGAAAGAAAATATTAACGAAGTAATTCAAAGACTTCGTAAAAAAACTACGAACGAAATAAGCAAAAGATTTCGTTATAAACTACAAACGAAATAAACAAAGGATTTCGTATACAAAATATTAACGAAGTAATCAAAAGACTTCGTGAATAAACTACGAACGAAATAAGCAAAAAGGTTTCGTGTCTAAACCACAAACGAAATAAACAAAGGATTTCGTATATGAACTATTAACGAAGTAATCAAAAGACTTCGTAAATAAACTGCGAACGAAATAAGCAACAGATTTCGTTTCTAAACTACAAACGAAATAAACAAAGGATTTCGTATATAAACTATTAACGAAGTAATCAAAAGACTTCGTGAATAAATTACGAACGAAATAAGCAAAAGGTTTCGTGTCTAAACTACAAACGAAATAAACTAAGGATTTCGTATATAAACTATTAACGAAGTAATTAAAAGACTTCGTAAATAAACTACGAACGAAATAAGCAAAAGATTTCGTATCTAAACTACAAACGAAATAAACAAAGGATTTCGTATATCAAATGGTAACGAAGTAATCAAAAGACTTCGTGAATAAACTACGAACGAAATAAGCAAAAGATTTCGTATATAAAATAGTAACGAAGTAATCAAGAGACTTCATGAATAAACTACGAACGAAATAAGCAAAAGATTTCGTATATAAAATAGTAACGAAGTAATCGAAAGACTTCGTATTTAAACTACGTACGAAATAAGCAAAACGAAGTAATCAAAAGACTTCGTATATAAACTAAATAACGAAGTAATCAAAAGACTTCGTATATAAACTAAATACGAAATAAACGAGAGATTTCGTATATAAACGGGTTTGATACGGTTTGGGTATTACTAACAGGGAATACTGGATAATTCCGGTTCGGAAAAATATTAACTGAAAATACGGGTTCGGGAAGTATTGACAAAAAAAACTGGATAAATCAGGTTTGGGAAACAGGAAATACTGGATAAATCAGGTTCGGGGAATATTAACAAAAAGTACGGTACAAACTTATAACTACATACCAACTTCGACATAGGTCGAAATTGCGAACAAGAATCTGGTCAGCGGCTCACGGTTATACTTCTTATATTCTACGAAGTATACACAAACTCCAACTGGTTTCTCGTTTATTTGGTTGATACAACTTTGACATTATATGTGATCCGTTTTATCAACTAAATGAGAATTACTTCTCAATGCTATTTGTCTGATAGTTTAATGATATTAGGTAAAGGGAAAAGAAGTTGATCACCGGTATAGGAAAAAGTTCTTTCTTATATTTAAATAAGTATATTATTGTTTGTAACGTCACGTTACAAGTTTTGCTCTAGCTCTACTCGTTAAGCCATAAAGTGCAATTAAGGATGTTTAGAAAAATTCATATGAAAATCTATTTTTGGAAAATTTTAGCGATAATATTTATTTTAGAAATAATTCATATCAAAATTAATATTTTAGAAATTTATAGCGATGATCCCTAATTTTAGATTTAAGCACCTTTATTTAAGAAGTATTTTTTTTAGAAAAAATTTATAAATTTTTTTTTTTTTTTTAATTATTTCTATTTTTCCCTAGCGCCTATCATTGCGACATAAAACACGAGTGAATTTGATTACAACAAAGTCATAAAACTAAATTTTAGAAAATTTTTACGATGATCACCAGTTTTGGCTCTAGCACATCTCGTTAAGCTGTTTTCGGTCTAGAACCATCAGTTAAGCCAAAAAAATGTATTTTAAGTTTTTTTTTAGAAAAATTGTATATAAAATAGATTTGTTAGAAGCTTGTAGCGATGACATTTATGTCAGCAATTGTTTTTACAGCAGCTCTAGTTAAGCAATTAAGCAAAAATTCATATAAGACTGGATTTTTGGAAATTATTAACGATGATCTTCAATTTTTGCCCTAGCACCTCTTGTTAAACCATAAAGTGCAATTAGGGATTTTTAGAATAATATTTTTGGAAGTTTTTAGCGACAATATTTTTTTTAGAAATGATTTATAAAAAATGGATTTTTTTGAAAAATGTACCGTGATACCCAATTTATTTTTTTTTGCTCCAGCATCTCTTTTTAAGCCATAAAATACAAAAAAGATTTTTTTAGACAAGGTTTGCATAAAAACGGATTTTAGGAAATTTTCGTAATAACGTTATGATATAAAATACGAGTGAAGTTTATTACAAAAAAGTCATATAAAAATTAATTTTATGAAACTTTTTGCGCTGATCACCAATTTTTGCTATAGCATCTCTTGTTGAGCCGAAATGTTATTAAAGTATTTTAGGAAAATTCCATATAAAAATATAAAAAGATTAAGCGCAGATAACAAATTTTTGATATTTTTGCCATAGCACCTTTAATTAAGCCATAAAATGCAATAAATATTTATTTTTTGGAAATAGTTCATATAAAAATTCATATTTGAAAATTTATACCAATGATCCCTAATTTCGGCCATTTTTGATCTAGCACCTTTCGTTGAGCCATAAAATGCAATTAAAGTTTTTAGACATAATTCGCATTTATAAATTTATTTACTTAACTTTTTGTTCGCAAATATATATTTTTTTTAATTTTTTTTTTTTTTTGAAATTTTTTTCCTTATACTGTTTTTATAATTTTTAAGTTTTCTCGTTTGCCTCAAAAGTTCATGACATAAATTTGAAATTTAACACACATCAATGTCATCTAACAACCAGTGCAGTATCGTTTTAAATCTGTTAAATTTGTCGCATAAGATTTATGACATTTTAAACATGTTTTCAATGTCTGTATGGGTTGTTGAAAGTTTTAGTTGATTGGGCGTTTAACAAAATAAATTATAAAAACTTTTTTTTATAGGAAATGCAAAAAAAAATGGATGAAATAAAAATATAAATTTACTAGTAAATTTAGTTTTTTTAAAACTTATGATTAATTTTTATTAAAAAATTAAAATTATTTTATTTGTCCTTTCATATATTGTATTTTGAGTATGTTTATTCTAGCTCGAGGTCACTATTTCCTTTACTAAATAAAACTGTGAAATTTTTATAAAATAATTGTCAAGTGACAATTTTTACTGTATTTGGAGGGTATAAGAAACAGAAAAGTTTTCCATATCACAGTTGAGTGGACCCGGCAAACGCCAGGTACTCCAGCTAGCTTTTCTATTAAAAACTGTCTACAAATGTCTACACTCAAAAAACTATGTCATTACCTGTTTCTAATTTATTTAAAAAGTTTTACGTTTTGTCTCTTTTAATAGAAAACCCATTTGTTTAACGTTCAGTTTTTTTAAATGACTATTTCTGTTCTTTGTTTCAAAAATAACAACATAAAAACTAAAGACTTTCATTAGCATTCAATTTTTAAAGTCATTTATTTTTGATCTGTAAGTAAAAATAAGTAATTCTTCTTTAATTTTTAATGATTTGTGTACGTTATTTTTTTTAAATTGTTGACATTTTCTAAGGAGAATTCATTAGTTTTTACCTACTTGTGTGGTTTATTTTTTTTGTAGAAAAAAAAAAAAACCATTTATTTTTAGAAATATAAAAAACATGTTGGTATTAAGTGACTTTGGCAATATGGGTAGAGTGTCTGGCCAAAATGTAGTTGATTGTGGGATCGATTCCCAAAAATTTTATTTCAAATTTAAAAAAAAATAATTTAATAGAAAAATTGTCAAAAATAACATAGGAAATTATTAATTTTTAATGTTTTCGTAGGTATTTTGTTTTTTTAATTTGTTGGTAAAAATAACACAACAATCATTAATTTTTAATGTTTTCGTAGGTTATTTTTATACCCTCCAACCACAGTATGGGGGTATACTCACTTTGTCATTCCGTGTGTAACGCATCAAATTAGGGAGTGGAGATAGGGCTGTGGTATGGTTTACAAAAATGTTGGAGGGTAAAATAAATGGGGGTCGGACTCATTAATGACTCCTCTCGGACGCACCATTGGACCGGTAGAAGCTGATTAAATAAAACAAATTTACAAAAAATAAAAAAAAAATGTATTGGGACCGCCTTAACAATTACACTCAAAATAATAACTCTGTCAAATACTCTGTAAAATGACTGTAATCTCAATTCAACAGATATTTGACAGAGTTTTCTGTCAAAATACAGATTTAAAGAAAATACTTTGTATTTTGTTGTGACAAAAAAACAAAGTTTCCTCTGTTATATTGCTTTTTACTTTGTAATCTTAATTTTACAGATAATTAACAGAGTTTTCTGCTAAAATACAGATCTAAGCAAAATACTTCGTATTTTTTTTAACAAAAAAAAGTTTTCTGTTTTGAGTAGTTTTTTGTTTTTGTTACCAAACATCAAAATTTTATCTGCATATTTTTTTTTTTTTTTTGAGAAAAAGTTGAAAAAGACGCAAAAAAAGTTATCAAAATTTTTTTTTCAGAAATCTTATAAAAATTTTACAAAATAACATGCATTTAAATAAACTCTGTAAATTTACAGAGTTTTTTCTGTAAATTTTTTTTGCATCAAATGCATTTTACAAATATATGTAAATTTACATAGTTTTCTTTGTAAATGGTGCTTTATTTAACCAATATTTTACTAGAAACTCTATAAATTAACAGTTTTTTTGTGTTCAAATCATTTTACAGAGTTTTATAGTAAAATTACAGATTTTTCTCTGTAAAAAAGCTGATATTTAACCAATATTTTACTATAAACTCTGTAAATTAACAGTTTTTTTCTGTTAAAATCATTTTACAGAGTTTTTTAGTAAAATTACCAAGAAATGTTGTTAGCTGGAAAAGTATGGTGTTCTCTGTTAAATTAGCAGAGTTTTTCTGTAATTTAACAGAGTTATTATTTTGAGTGTAGAGATAGATGGTTGGTGTGTTCAGAGAAAATGTTTGGACTAAAAAAAATTGTGGGTCAGTCATACATTTTGTTGCTCTAAGGGCACTATTAGGGCAGTTAGAACGGTTGGAGCTAATTTAGAAAAAATGTCGTGAAATTTGCACGAATATGTCTTATGGTATTGGTCTGGTTAAGTTAGAACATGGGTAAAATCGGATAAGGGGGGAAAAAAGTTCCCCTCTTAAGAACTAAACAAACTTATAAAAAAACATTTTTTATAGGTTTTTTGTACTTTGGCTTAGCAAACGAAACATGTTTATGTCAAAAGAAGTTCAAAGTCTTGTGTTAGATCCAGGAAGGTTGTCTCCCACTTATTGTCTCAGAATCTTTTGTTTGATAATTTTTCTATAGAAAAAATGTCTGAGAATTTTTCTATAGAAAAAATGTTTGAGAATTTTTCTATAGAAAAAATTTTTGAGAATTTTTCTATAGAAAAAATGTCTCAGAACCTGAGAATTTTTCTATAGAAAAAATGTCTCAGAATCTATGAACTTTTCTATAGAAAAAAAAGATCTCAGAATCTGAGAATTTTTCTATAGAAGAAAATTTTTTCTGTAGAAAAAAGTTTTTTTTTATAATCAAATTTAAAATTTCCTTTAAAAATCCATTTATTTTCAATGGGCTGTTCATGCGACTAAAAACCAAGAGCATTTGGGCAAGGCCACCGTCAGTAACGTCACGCTCGTTTACATATTTTGGTCAATATCTTTATAAAATACAATTATTTCTCCCAACTTGAGAGAGGCATATGAAAGTTCTCGTCATAACTGTTGTTTCATACGCAGACAATTTTGCTGTATCTCGTTTTGTTGTGAAGTTATGACCATTTTAAGCTGTCAGTAACGTCACCGGATTTTGGGAAGTGTGTTTGGAGGTAACTGAACGTTTGTGTAAAAATGAGCGAATTGAAAGAGTTCATGTTTGTTATTGCCCAGTATTTTAAAAAAGGAAGGATGAAAGATGATTTTTATCCAAAAGGTGAGGTAAATATTTTATGTTTATCAAGTAAATGACATAAAAGCAGTGTCAGTAACGTGACGCAAAATGTCAGAATTTCGTTACGATTTTCGGGTCTTTTTTTTCTTGGGTTAAAAGAGGGACCCTACATGGCGAAAAAATCATAGTAGAGGGGTTTTAAGATGCAACCCTGAAAAAAATTTTACACTCAAAAAAAATTTTATTTTTTTTTTACAAAAATGTTAATTTTGTGTACATACGTACGTGCATTCACTCAGAAACATTTTTACAGTAAAAAAACATTACACTCAAAAAAAAGTTTTACACTAAAAAAAAAAATTAGTATTTTTTTTTTTTTTTAATGACAAAAAAGAGGTTTTTACTCAAAATAAAATATTTCTAATCAAAATTGCTAATTTTTTTCACGTTAAAATGTACTATCCTTTAAAAAAGGCATTGTGGAGGGTATTCATAGATTCGGCAAAGTCGAATTTATCTTTTCTACTTGTTCTTTTTTAATCGTCGTATTTGTTGCTTTCTGTTTGCTTTTCAACATAACGCTTGCCTCTTTGTGCACCAGAAATCTGAGTCTAGCAATTTAATACCAAATTATTAAGCAAAAATTAAAAAAAACAAAAATAAAAAAAAATCCGTCAGTAACGTCACACAATCTTATTTTGCAAAAATACCCTGCTATATGCAAATCATGCTTCATTTAAGAATTGATTATGAAAGTACTTCAAAAATACTAAAAAAAAAATCAGCTCATCCAACCCCTTTTCTAATTAGTTAATGCATAAAAAACATTTTATAAAAATTTATCAGTAACGTCACCATTTAAAATATTTTGGGCTTTGTGACAGAAAAAAAAATCTATGTGGTTTCATTTTTCGTGGCCTTGCCCATTTGTAGAATTTTACATTTGAAATTGTAATAAAAATATACTATTTTGCAGCATATTTTGACCACATTTTTAAAATGCTTGCAAAACTTAAAGAACTATTGTTGGTATTTGTTTGTAACACTTTAAAGAATTCAAGGATACACTTTTTAAGGGTTGCAAGGACAATTTTTTTTTCTTTTGAGTTTTATTCCTGCCGTTTGATGCAGTTGATGGCAAATTTGATGACTATTTCTAGAAGAATTTAATATTAGCCCCTAACTGCATATTTGTAAATTTTTTTTGAAATACACAAATCGCCTAAAGATAGCAAATTCTAGAAAAAGTTAATTGACATATTGTGATATATCACAAAATCATTTGGTTCAAATCATTTGACACTTTTTTAACCTTACAAATCTGCATTTAATCGGTCGTATGTGATATGATATTGTTCCTATCAATTGGTCTTGTGGAGTCATTGTACTTCCCGCAGGCTATGTATACATTTTCATTTCTATAAATAATTGATTTTCATTCTCATTGTCCATTTAATTTCCACATTTTTTTTTTGTAGACACATTATTACAATATTTAAAATTTCCGCAATAATAAATCATATTAATATATTTACTCATACATATTTACAATTTTTTTTTTTTATTATTTTTGTAACATTTTGTATAAACAGGAATTTACGTATGTTATAATTAACATAAATCCGTAATTAATAAAGTTCTTTTATGTGTAATATTAATTATAAAGGATATTACTGTTTTTTTATATATTTTTTTTGTTTTACAACTACCAACACCACTATACATTTGTAAACAAACACACATTAACATGGTCATTGAAATAATTTTGAGATGATAAGTGCAGTACGAAATATTTTGGAAATAATTTAGGTAATTCTTATCAGTCCGATCGGTTTGATAGGAAATTTTGATTTGTCAGAGCAAAGGTATTTCCAAGCTTAATTTCCAAGCTTAATTTCAGAAGATGTTTCTGGAAGACTTTTAAAGAGCTGAATTCCAAGTTTCTGCTATTTGGAAGATAATGATTATGAATTTTCTAATTTATTTTTGTTCCAATTTTGAATATAGAATAGTTTGGAAATTTGAAAAAAAATCTTACTAAAATTTGTAATTTTTAGTTTTCCCGACTTTATCATTTGTTAAATTCCATATTTTTGCCCCAAAACGAGTACTTTTTTTGGTACTTTTCCAAATATATTTTCATCATCACTAATTTAAATTCATAATAAATAAATATATGTATTAAACAACACTATCGACAGTATACGATTAATGGTTTAAAATAAACAGACAATATTTTGTATTATTTTTTTTTTTATATATGACTATAATTTGTATTATTTTATGTTTATACAAAGTTAAAATGATAAATGAATGTTTCCCATAAACCAACAATTAAACAATCACACATTTTACATTTATGCATCAAGTTTAGGGTAGTACGAAATTACATAGTTTTTTTTTAACAATTTCGAAAGAAAAATAATTTTGAAACAAAAACAATTTAAACAAGTAAAAAAGTTGAATTTGGCCTTGCCGTATGTAGGGATACCCTCCACAATTTCTAAAAGGTTATTGCAAAAAAACATTATTCAAAAGGAAATTACTTTTTAAAAAAAAAAATTGAAAAAAATATCCGGGAAAAATATTTTTGGTAAAAAAATCTGCTTTTTTTGTCAAAAAATATGTTTGTACTTGTTTAAATACTATTTATTGTTCAATTATGTTCACATATGTCAACCAGCAGCCGAATTAAATCATTTTGTATTTTTAGGTTTTGTTGAATGTACTAAAATTTTTGAGGTGTCCTTACATTTTCATTCATAACTTTTGAACATCTGAACCAATATTGCTCAAATGCAAGACCAAACTTCTCGGGAGAACTTCCAATAAATATGTTAAGTTACAGTCATCTCCGTGTAATAGTTTGGCCTTGAACACCATTTCCACAGACAGACAGACGGACATCGCTAGAATGTCTTAAAATTGATCGGGGTCATGAATATATATGGGGCATTCCATGTGAAATCGGACACTTTGAAAAACTTTTTTTTTAGATTTTCCCAATTTGTTTACAGTTTTTAGTACCCTTTGAAAACTCCTTCGTGGTAAATTTTCAGATTTTTTGATGACCCGTTCAAAAGATATCGAATTTTTAAAAATTGGTAGTTTCTTCCTTTACTCAAACTTCTTTTAATCATAACTTCTTCAATAATGGTCCAAATTTCAAATTTTTTTTGTTTCAAAATTTTTGTTTTTTTACGTACTTTCTAAAAAAAAATCCCAAAAAATTCTTAAAAGCGCTCTAGTTTGCGATTTTTAAGTTTTAAAATTTAAATCTCATTTTTGAAAATGTTTGTACTCTTCGATTTTTTTTGAAATTTTTTTGTGTAAAACTTCTATCAATTCTACAAATTTTTTGCCCAGGATGATCGTGGGATAACGATTACTTAGTACTATTTTTTTAAATTTTTTGAAAAAATTTTATTGTAATTTTCCAATCTTAAAATCATTTCTACTGCTCCAATGGTGCGTCATAGAGGGGTCCTTTATAAGGCCGACCACCATTAATTTTTACGTCTTAATATTTCTTTGGAACAAACTAATACCCTATCTCCAATTTCTAAGGGGGCTCCCACACAAAACGACATTTTTTTAAATTTGTTCCAACCGCTCTAACTGCCCTAATAGTGCACTTAGAGCAACAAAATGTATGACCGACCCACAATATTTTTTTAGTCCAAACATTTTCTCTGAACACACCTACCCTCTATCTTTAACTGTTAAGGCGGTCCCCATACAATTTTTTTTATTTTTTGTAAATTTGTTTTATTTAATCAGCTTCTACCGGTCCAATGGTGCGTCTGAGAGGGGTCATTAGTGAGATCGACCCCCATTTATTTTTACCCTACAACATTTTTTCAAAGCATACTTTCGCCCTATCTCCACTCCCTAAGTAGGCTCCCATACAAAATTACATTTTTATAAAATTTGCTCCAACTGTTATATGTATGGGATCCTACTTAGGGAGTGGAGATAGGGCGTAGGTATATTTTGAAAAAATGTTGTAGGGTAAAAATAAATGGGGGTCGGTCTCACTAATGACCCCTCTCGGACGCACCATTGGACCGGTAAAAGCTGATTAAATTAAACAAATTTACAAAAAATAAAAAAAATTGTATGGGGACCGCCTTAACAGTGAAAGATAGAGGGTAGGTGTGTTCAGAGAAAATGTTTGGACTAAAAAAATATTGTGGGTCGGTCATACATTTTGTTGCTCTATGGGCACTATTAGGGCAGTTAGAGCGGTTGGAACAAATTTTAAAAAATGTCGTTTTGTGTGGGAGCCCCCTTAGAAATTGGAGATAGGGTAATAGTTTGTTCCAAAGAAATGTTAAGACGTAAAAATTAATGGGGGTCGGTCTTATAAAGGTCCCCTCTATGACGCACCATTGGAGCAGTAGAAATGATTTTAAAATTGGAAAATT
This sequence comes from Pegoplata infirma, assembly GCA_963921195.1. Classification (NCBI taxonomy): domain Eukaryota; kingdom Metazoa; phylum Arthropoda; class Insecta; order Diptera; family Anthomyiidae; genus Pegoplata; species Pegoplata infirma. The sequence goes on along the minus strand of OY992537.1, from coordinate 203,245,456 downwards.
ACAAAAAAAAATTTTCAAAAAATTTTAAAAAATAGTAATAATCGTTATCCCACGATCCTCCTGGGCAAAAAATTTGTAGAATTGATAGAAGTTTTACACAAAAAAATTTAAAAAAAATCGAAGAGTACAAACATTTTCAAAAACGAGATTTAAATTTTAAAACTTAAAAATCGCATACTAGAGCGCTTTAAAGAATTTTTTGGGATTTTTTTTAAAAGTCCGTAAAAAAACAAAAATTTTGAAAAAAAAAATTTGAAATTTGGACCATTATTGAAGAAGTTATGATTAAAAGAAGTTTGAGTAAAGGAACAAACTACCAATTTTAAAAAATTCGATATTTTTTGAACGGGTCATCAAAAAAATCTGAAAATTTAATACGAAGGAGCTTTCGAAGGGTACTAAAAACTGTAAGCAAATTGGGAAAATCTAAGAAAAAAGTTTTTCAAAGTGTCCGATTTCACATGGAATGCCCCATATATACTTTATTAGGTCCCAGACCGATATTTCGATAAGTTACAAACGGAATGACAAACTTATATATACCCTCTATCACTAACAATAAGTGGCATAAATTCTCGGTCCATTATAATGAAAACATTTTTTTGTAGCAAAAAGTATAAATTTTCCAAATATACTAATTAAAAAAAAATTAAAAGGTGCAAAAAATTCGCAAAATGCACTTCAAAATTGCATTTGCATATAAAATGCACTTTTATACCACCAATATTTTTTCAAATTATTAGGAATCAAAATAGACTTACATACCATTCGTATGCGCTATAGATTGTTAAAATGCGATAAGAAGTTAAGAAAATACAGCAGCTAAAATTTACACAGATTTTGCATTTTTTGGACTTTTTTAAAAACGAAAATCGTGCATAAAATCGCTAGTTTTTCGAATATTTTCGATCTGATGGATGAAATTTGAAATTGTCTCCATAGAGTATCTGTATGAGAAAAAAAAAATAACAAAAATCTTAATAACCTCTGTCAAAAAATGCCTTAAATTACCAAATGTCTAATGGAATGGATGATATTAACGTAATGTTTATATATTTTTGTTTTTTTGCCTATATTTTTTATACCCTCCACTCTAGTGATAGAGGATATATATAAGTTTGTCATTTCGTTTGCAATTCCTTGAAATAACGATCTAGGGCCCCATAAAGTATATATTTATGATCCTCGATCGATTTTAAGACGATCAAGCGATGTCCGTCCGTCCGTCTGTCTGTTGAAAACACGCTAATTTTTGAAAGACTTTACGGAGGCCCCTGAAGTTTGGCATATATGTTGGGCATTTACCTGGTCAGGTTGGTATTGCAATCCAGCGAAATCGGTCTAGTAGTTCAAAAGTAAATCTACTGCCTAAGTAGGCTCCCATTCAAATTACAGTTAGAGCAAATTTTATAAAAATGTAATTTTTAATGGAAGCCCATTTAGGCAGTGGAGATACGGCGTAGGTATGTTTTACAAAAATGTTGGAGGGTAAAAATAAATGGGGGTCGGTCTCCTGGGGACAGGTCCAAGGATAGGTCCCTGGGGACAGGTCCTAGGATAGGTCCTGGGGACAGGTCCCTGGGGACTGGTCCTAGGACAGGTCCCTGGGGACAGGTCCTAGGACAGGTCCCTGGGGACAGGTCCTAGGACAGGTCCCTGGGGACAGGTCCTAGGACAGGTCCTAGGACAGGTCCTAAGACAGGTCGCGGGGGACAGGTCCTAGGACAGGTCCCTGGGGACAAGTCATAGGACAGGTCCCTGGGGATAGCTCCCTGGGGACAGGTCCTAGGATAGGTCCCTGGGGACAGGTCCTAGAACAGGTCCCTGTGGACAGGTCCTAGGACAGGTCCCTGGGGACAGGTCCTAGGACAGGTCCCTGGGGACAGGTCCTAGGACAGGTCCCTGGGAACAGGTCCTAGGACAGGTCCCTGGGGACAGGTCCCTGGGGACAGGTCCAAGGATAGGTCCCTGGGAATAGGTCCCTGGGGACTGGTGTTAGGATAGGTATCTGGGGACAAGTCCTAGGTCTCATACATACAATCTCCCATACAGTAGAAGCTGATTAAATAAAAAAAAATTTACAAAAATAAAAAAAAATTATGGGGACCGACTTAATAGTTAAAGATATAGGGTAGGTGTGTTTAGAGAAAATGTTTGGACTAAACAAATATTGTGGGTCGCTCATACATTTACATCTATAAATGGTGCAGAGCGCATTTAAGAATTTTTTTGGATGCTTTTTTTTAAACACGTAAAAAAACAAAAATTTTGAAAAAAAAAATTGCAATTTGGAATATTATTGAAGAAGTTACGAGTAAAAGATGTTTGGATAAGGGAACAAATTACCAATTTTTAAATATTCGATATCTTTTGAACGGTTCATCAAAAAAAAACTCTAAAAATTTACCACCAAGGAGGTTTCGAAGGCTACTAAAAACTGTCAACAAATTGGGAAAATCTAAAAAAAAAAAAAATTAAAGAGTCCGATTTGACATGGAATGCCTCATATACTTTATGGGGTCCCCGACCGATATTTCGATACATTACAAACGGAATGACAAAGTGAGTATACCCCCATGCTGTAGCTGGAGGGTATAAAAACATTGATGAAAAAAAAAATGATAAAAAGGAATATTTATGTTACGTTTTATTCACCAGCTGGTTAATACTTTTGCTTTCACTACGAGTTGAATTATTATCCAAGTTACAAACCCAAGTTACTAAAATGTTAAAAAATTAAAAACTTCAGTGGACCATAAAAAATAAATCCGAACTGACTTTGCAAAACCCTTTAGGTGATTTTGTCTATTTGATGGTTTACTTTTATATGGCGTTAAAGCCATTGAGGCCAAAGCGATAACCCAAAATTTGTTGCAGAGTGCTGTGTGTCCTCTATAACACTGTACTACAGTGAAAAAATACTTCTGATGTGACATAGTATAGGTTGTTGGTCTTGTCGAGTAGATCCCAAAAATGCCCATTTAAGTTGCCAGGCACCCTCAAATTTAAAAGTTATTGTCAAAAAACTTTTTTTGGGACATTTCTCACTAAACCTTTTGTAATTCAGAAAATTTTCAACCGATTTTAAATTTTTTAACTGTTTTTGATAGAAGAAGGATGGGGCTTTCCATGTGTGTAAATTGGTCTATACATATAAGAAAGATATTTTTTGATTTTTTCAATAAAATATAATTTTTTGTTATTTTTTGAAAATTTTTCGAGTTTTTAGATTTTTTTCTGCTATAGTTCGTTTAACAACCTTTATTTTTATAAACGTATTTTTAAACAAAATTTGATTCTGAATACGATATGCTTTATCCTGAAGAAATCGGATAACAATTGACAGAGTTGTGATAATTTTTCTAAAAAAGAAAATTAAGATTTTGCAGGAAATCGCCGCACAGTGGTCAATTTCGCGAGATAGCGGTCAAAACTCTATAAGTTTTGACCGGATTGGTATTTTTTTACGCAATTTGTTTTGTTCAATAGGAGGGACTTTAAGCTTCAATTTGCGTGTTCAAACGTAAAAATCGACTGATAGGAACGTAAGTAATGTGGAGTTAAAAATGCATTTTAATTTTTTGTTGAGTAAAAGTTGAATATTTTGACATTTTAAATTTTTTTGACATTTTAAATTTTTTTATAATTTCTTATTTTCTTCAATCGTATTTTACAACCAATACTTATTTATTATTCCTAAACTTAATTTTGGTCAGAAAATGCCAACATTTGGCCCCTGACATCTATTTATTCTCAATATTCACAGGTCCTTTGTCCTTTTGATAGGTCCTAGGATAGGAGCTTTTGATAGGTCCAAGGATATGTCCTCTTGATAGGTCCTAGGATAGGTCCTTTTGATAGGTCCAAGGATAGGTCCTTTTGATAGGTCCTAGGATAGGTCCTTTTTATAGGTCCAAAGATAGGTAATTTTGATAGGTCCTAGGATAGGTCCTTTTGATTGGTCCAAGGATAGGTCCTTTTCGTAAGTCCAAGGATAGGTCCTTTTGATAGGTCCTAGGATAGGTCCTTTTGATAGGTCCTTCTGAAAGGTTCTTTTAATAGGACCAAGGATAGGTCCATTTGATAGGTTCAAGGATAGGTCCTTTTGATAGATCAAAGGATAGGTCCTTTTAATATGTAAAAGGAGAGGTCCTTTTGATAGGTACAAGGATAGGTCCTTTTGACTGGTACTAGGATAGGTCCTTTTGATGGTCCAAGGATAGGTCCTTTTGATAGGTCATAGGATAGGTCCTTTTGATAAGTCCAAGCATAGGTCCTTTTGATAGATCCAAGGATAGGTCCTTTTGATAGGTCCTTTTGATAGGTCCTAGGATAGGTCCTTTTGATAGGTCCAAGGATATGTCCTTTTGATACGTCCAAGGATAGGTCCATTTGATAGGTCCAAGGATAGGACCTTTTGATAGGTCCAAGGATAGGTCCTTTTCGTAGGTCGAAGGATAGGTCCTTTTAATAGATCAAAGGATAGGTCCTTTTGATAGATCAAAAGATAGGTCCTTTTGATAGGTCCAAGGATAGGTCCTTTTGATAGGTCCTTTTGATATGCAAAAGGATAGGTCCTTTTGATAGATCAAAGGATAGGTCCTTTTTGTAGGTCCAAGGATAGGTCCTTTTGGTATGTAAAAGGATAGGTCCTTTTGGTAGGTCCAAGGATATGTCCTTTTGATAGGTCCTAGGATAGGTCCTTTTGATAGGTGAAAGGATAGGTCCATTTGATATGTAAAAGGATAGGTCCTAGGATAGGTCCTTTTGATAGGTCCAAGTATAGGTCTTTTTGATAGATCAAAGGATAGGTGCTTTTGATAGGTCCAAGGATAGGTCCTTTTGATTGGTCCAAGGATAGGTCCTTTTCATAAGTCCAAGGATAGGTCCATTTGATAGGTCCTTCTGATAGGTCCTTTTGATAGGACCAAGGATAGATCCTTTTTATAGGTTCAAGGATAGGTCCATATGTAAAAGGATAGGTCCTTTTGATAGGTCCAAGGATAGGTCTTTTTGATAGGTCCAAGGATCCACAGGTTATGTCCATTGGTTTTAAATTTATTTGCAATTTTCAGGTATTTAAGTTATGTAATATTAGATGGCAATAAAATCATTTTTTACCTTTTCCAAATGAATTGCCAGATACCACATAATTTGAGAGTTCTATTGTCATTTTTGTCAAAATTTTGATACACCCTTCTATGTGGACTAGGTTCAAATATGGGCCAACTTCTCCTAATTTCAACAGAATTATTTTTTGGGTCAATAAGAACTCTTGTACAAAATTTCATCAAAATATATGCATAATAGCCATTTTCACATACAAATAACTTCTCAAAAAATGTGACGTGCATTTGTACCGAATATCTTACCTTGGGTCATAAAAATTGCAGTCCCGATGCATGGACATGTATATATAGGAATGTAGGGGAGAGTTAGGACTACAAAATAGTAAATTTGTGTTTTGACTCAGCTTGACTCACAGGAGTTGTGCTCTATGAAGTAGGAAATTTCCGAGAAATTTGACCTTTTTTAAAAAAAATATTTAAATTGTTCTGAAAACAGTAGAGCTTCAATTTGTTTACCAGTAATAGGAAATAAGTTAAGTTACAACACAAAATTTATTTCGTCCAAAAATCTTGAAAAACAAAAAAGTTATGATCATTTAAACTTTAAAAATCAACTAAAAATATCATAAATTTACTAAATTCTGAAAAAGCCCATTTTGGACCACCCTGTTCTCAGTGAAATAGTTGAAATAGAGTTCTAATTTTTTGGCTCCCGAGGTTTACTACTGTCTACTTTTATATGAGTCTAATAACTTTAAAATCGGAGAACAAAAACCAAAAGGAGTTTTGGCCGCTATCTCAAAATATTGACCACAGTGCGCCGTTCAGATATCCCAGGCAAAAAAAAAATAATTTTATCATAAGAGGTCATGTTCAATATTTTTAAAGGTTTTTGGCGCTCTGAATCAGAATCTGGCCATTAAAATGCTCTATCTCGTCAGGTTTTTGAGATATTTAACATAAACTGATATATCAAAAACTTAATAAGATAGCGCAATTTCAAATTCAAATTCGAATTCAGAAGGCCAAAAACCTTTAAAATAATGATACGCGACCTCTTACTATGTTCGTTTATTTTTTTATTTTTTTGCCTGGGTTATCCGAACGGCAATTTCAAGCAAAATCTTAATTTTCTTTTTTAGAAAAATTATCACAACTCTGTCAGTTGTTAGCCGATTTTATCGATATAAAGCTCATCGTATTCACAATAAAATTTTCTTTAAGAATACGTTTATAAATATAAATGCTGTTGAACGAACTATAACGGAAAAAAATCGATAAACTCAAAAAATTTTCAAAAAATAACAAAAAAATTAGATATTGTTGAAAAAATTAATACATATCTTTTTTATATGTATAGACCAATGCAAACACATGAAAAGCCCTATTCTTCTTCTATCCAAAACAGTTGAAAAATTGAAAATCGGTTAAAAAATATTTAAGTTACACGTGGTTTAGTGAGAATAGCCCCAAAAATCGTTTTTTGACAATAACTTTAAAATTTGAGGGTGTCTGGCATGTTTGATGGGCATTTTTGTGATCTTTTCAACGAGACTTACAACCTTAACTACCTCATTTTAAAAGTATCCCAGCAAAACTTAGATTACCAAATAAGGTATAAAATAAGGTATAGGATCTCTTATTTTATACATTGCAGCATTGATGATTTTAACAGGCGATGAGACTCAAAGTAATGCATCCACATTATCACAAAGAATACCAGTAAGGTATAAAATAAGTCATAAATTTATAACGAAGAATACAAGTAAGGTGTAAAATATATGATATTTTATAGGTTACGAGAAATGAAATAATAGAGCATACCGGAAGATAATATATAAGGTGTTACGAGTAGTGAAAAAGTAATTTTGTATTAAATTTACTCACGTGATTGTAAGTAAGTGTAAGTAGATAAAATATGCTCGTGAGTGTGTGTCGTTAGAAATTTCCTGTCGTGAGCCCATCTCTAGTTTAAACTTATGCATTTTTTTATAAAATAATTATTTTTTATGTTATTGTAATGCATTATGCATCCAATTACAAATCATGCATTATTTCAAACTTTCAAATAATACATAATGTAACCAAATATAAGTCATCCATGATTTAATGTTTAGAAATAACAAATATGAAATACATTTTTTCCAATAATCATGCATTACGTAGCAAATTATTAGTAATGCATTATTTTTCACTTGAAATAATACGTTGTGGAACAAATGTTTGGTAAGACATCATAAAATAATGCTACAAATAAGTTATATGCATTACCTGGTAATGTGTTATATAATCACTACCCATTACCAAAGTTTTGCTGGGATATTTGATTTAGTGTTTTTTGTAACACAGTGTAATTTACATTTCTTCGTTTGTATTAAATTTTTTTTTCTATCAATTCAATTAAATTAACACCTAATTATCACATAATTATACATAATTTTCTAAAGTGTTTATTTAATATTTAATATTGTGTACAAATTAATTTTCATACTTCCATAATTTGCTCCCCTTTTTTTGTGAATTAAATTTCTTTGGTTGATTTTACAAATAGCTAAAACAGCAGTAGCACTTGTACACAAATTGTGTCCAAATTTTCTCTTTATAGTTCCAAAAGGCTAAAAGCAACACTTTAACAAAATGCTTTTATACCCTCCAACCACAGTATGGGGGTATACTCACTTTGTCATTTCGTTTGTAACGCATCAAAATATCGATCAGGGACCATATAAAGTATATATATTATTGATCCATGATCGATTCTAAGACATTCTGTGAATGTCCGTCCGTCCGTCAGTCTGTAAATGGAACAATACTGTCCAAAATAAAAGAGCTAGCCTCCTGAAATTTGGCATGAATATGTCTAATGGTCCTAGGCAAGTTAAGTTCGTAAATGGGTAAAATCGGCTCAGGGGGAAAAAGTTCCCCCTTGAAAAACTGAACCAACCTCTGAAAAAATACACTTTTTTTACATGTTTTTTGTATTTTTGTTTAATAAATGAAACATTTGTTATATTTATCGGTATGGGAAGGTGCTCTCCACGTCCCCCACTGACCCCCATCACCCCCTCCCCCCCAAAAAACAAACGCCCCTGACAATTTTATTTTTTTTAATTTTTTTTACATTTTGGAGGGTATAAAATATTCGGCACAGCCGAATTTAACACTCTCACTTGTTTTTTTTTTTCGTTTAGTTTCCTATAGAATTCAAACGTTACAATCTCCTGTTTATATTTTCCTTTAGCATATTTTGTGTGGGGTGGTTGCCTCAGTAGACTAAAAACTAATTAGCATAATTAGTAGAAAACAAGAAATATTTTTTGGTAGAAGGCTTTCATGTCGTCCTTGTCGACGTTGTCGTAAAACTCATAATGTTAATTGTGTGTGAATAAATGTTTTACGGTGTCTTTTTTTGTCAGACTTGAGGGCAGGATGGACGAATGATGATAATATTTCCTATAAAAAGAAGTTAAATTAAATAATTGTTTTGACTTCTTGTTGCTTTGTGTTTATTTAGTTTTTTTTTCATTTTCTAAGAATTAATAAATCTTAGGATTATAATTGTTTTTTTTTCTAAACTTAAGGAAAAGTTCAAAAAGGAAATTACGGAAAATCATGCAATAGAGAAAAAACAATTGAATAGAAATAGAAAAAATTATTTTCTTTTTTATCGGAGACAAATTTGTTGCAATCTAGTCTCACAAGGAAGGGCTTTGGGTTGGAAATTTCCACTTTTTTTATACATATCAACTTTCTTGAATTTTTCTGTTTTTTATATTTTTTTGTAAATTTCCTGAATTTTTCTAATCCTTTCAGAATTATTCTGATTTTTTTCTAAATTTTCCTGAGTTTTTTAGTTAACTGTTTAAATTTTTTTTATATTTTCTTTATTTTTTTAAAGAAAGTTTCTGTTTTTTAAAGTTTTTTCTGAATTATTCCATTTTTTAGATCTTTTATAAATTTTTGATTTTAATAAGCAGGGAAACCAAAAATATGCAGTATCATGTTTTTTCCTGCGCATTGTATTGATTAATGGGTAAGGTATTAATCCGTTTCAGAAGATTTTAAGAAATCTGGCATCGATTTGTAACAGCATATTTTTCCATATTTTAGCCTTAAGAGCATATTTTTGCATATTTTAGGGTTAAGAGCATATTTTAGCATAAGAGCATATTTTTAGAGCATTTTTTTCCATTTTTACAGCATTTTTTCGTTTTTATAGCATTTTTGTACAATTTTTAGAGCATTTTTTTACTTTTTGGAGCATTTTTTTCCAATTTTTTTTATAACATAACTTATTTTTAAAAAATTTAATTTTTGCGGGATTTTTATTTTTAAAGTTTTATTGAAATGTTTGTTTTGGTTTTGTTTTCTTGTCAGTTTAAAATGTCGGACAACAATTTCAAACTTTTTGCAAAATTACGGGGTTCTGACGAAAGATTTCCCTTTGGCCTGTTCTTGCTATTTTCTAAAGAAACTATGTTTTTTTTTTCAATATCAAAGTGTATCGCATGTTCAGCACCTTTGTAGAAAATATTAAGGCAGATGTTTTTGTGGAACATATTAAAACTCTAACTCCCACACATAACGGTTTTTTTTTGGGGTTTATTCTCAAACAAATTGTAAAAAAACACTGCAAAACATAGGAAAGAATTTTTTTAAGAGCATATTTTTATTGTTTTTAGAGCATATTTTCCGTTTTTAAGGGCATTTTTTAAGCGCATAAAACGTGTTTTTTAGAGCATATTTTTGGTTTCCCTGTTAATAAGTTTTCTGAGATTTTTAGATTTTTTTTTGAAATTTCAAACAATTACTGGAACGTAACACCGTCCGTCAAAAATTAAAAAAATTATTAAACACAAACTGGATAAATACGTTTGAAACTAGAGACTAAATGTAGTTAAACTGCATTTACAGTTTTTTAATTCGTGATCATGTTTTCTTTTAAAAGAACTTCAAAGTTTTAGAGTATTAAATTTTATAAAATATTTTTTTAATATTTGTACTTTTTTAATATTTGCCACTAGTGATAGCAAATGAAAGAGGAGGATCTCCCATATTGCAAAAGGTATTCTTTAAAAATTTGAAGTCCTTTTAAAAGGAAACAGGATCACGAAATGAAGAACTGTAAATGCAGTTTAACCATTTGATCTCTACTTTTAGGCATATACCATCCGGTTCATGTTTAATATTGGCTGTCGGACGGTGTAATCAATGCTCATTTGAATGCTACACGCGTTTAACTCAAAAATTTTATCGAGAAATTTTTTCCACGGCATCAATATACCCTATGCTACTTTGTGCTACTGGGCATTATAAGTTTGTGCTGATGTTTGCACCTATTCGAAGTATTGTTGCTAGTTCATCGACTCACATCATTTTTGATTCGTTTTAGCGATGGCCGCATGTCTGTCTGTCCAAGTAAACACAATACAATTTCTAATAAATTGGTCTTTAATTAAAAAATTTAAGTTTATCTTGATCCGAGGACTAATCCAATTTAAATTGGAAAACATCGGATTTTTTCGAAAAAAAAAAATTGTTGAGCCGTTGCACAGTGGCCGAAATGGCCAATCTAGCGGCGCTTAATTCGGAAATGTAAAATAATAAAGACTAATGCTTATTTGCGATTATAAAATTTAAAAAGAATTAATTTTTAAACAATACTTATTTATTTTTATGTATTTTGGGAAATTTATGTAAATATTGGGAGGGTGGTTTGTATGAGGCCTAGAAATTAAAATGGTCCGATTCCATTAAAATTTAGAGCGATTGTTTATGAATATAAAAAACATTTATTGGTCAAATTTCAAGAGGATATCTTGAATACTATTGTTAGGGGTATTTAAGTAAAACTTGAAGGGGACATTTACATGGGGGCTATGGGTTAACATGGATTGATCTTGTCAAAACTTAATAGGTTTTGTTCTTGCGATAAAAGAAACATAAATTTCAAATTTCAACCAAATCGATTGAAAATTGTGGTCTGTATCGCGTTTATACTGTTTATTTGGACAGCAGATGGACCCTAAAAAACCGAGCAACTTGCGCGAACTTGCACGCCATACTGAAACGTCACAACAAAAATAACCCAAAATAATAAACAAAACAGGAGTTGGACCGAATACGATCGAATTTCAAAAGTTGCAGTCCATGAAACTATAGTTAATATCACAAATGTAAACTCCTATAATGAACTAATAATAAACTAGATACACACAGGCCACAAACTTTTATTTTTTAGTTAAAACATACCTTTTACTTTCAATTAAAACTTTTTGGCTCAAAATGTGTAAACAATTGACTTAAAAGTATCAAGAAAAACTCACTGAGTAATTAGGCCCCAAATTCCTTTAATACACTTGCTGCAGAAAATGTATATTTGATAGCTTACAGCTGTGCGAATATTAAGAGAAAAACAAAAGTGAAAACGTTAATTTTCTCTCTAAAGTATAGGTAATCGATACAGTGCAAAACATTTATCAGTTTTAATTTTTTAATTTTGACTAAAACGCCGCTAGATCAGTGATTTCGGCCACAGTGCGTTGGGGTCCTACAGTAAAAATTTTTTAAAAAATATTTTTTTTAGTTTTGACAAGCAACGGCTTTAGTTGTAATACTGCTTTTAATGATATATATTCTTAAAAAAATATTATTCATATCTGTAACATCTTTACCGTGTATCGAAAAACGTCAAAAATTCATTTTTTTACTCTTTTTAGAACACGATAAAAATGTCACAGATAGGAATAATATTTTTTTATGAATATATATCATTAAAAGCAACATTACAACTAAAACCGTTGCTTGTCAAAACTAAAAAAAAATATTTTTTAAAATTTTTTTACTGTAGGACCCCAACGGCTCAACAATTTTTTTTTTTCGAAAAAATTTTTAGAGCTGAAAGCCTTATCCCACCAAAATCAAATTTTTTATCGTGAATAAGCTAACCATGCAATATTATAATTAATAACAAAAAAATCAAAAAAAAATTTTTGGTTTGTATAGAAAAATGATTTTTAAGGCCCCGCTCTTTAAGGCCCCGTCGCGTAGGGAAGGCGTGGTCGCAGGGGCGGAAAATTTTTCCTGAGTTATTTTTTAGTCAAATGGAAAAAAAATGAAACATGAACTGAATAATATACGTTTGAAACTAGAGACTAAATGTAGTTAAACTGCACTTACAGTTTTTTATTTCGTAGTCCTGTTTTCTTTAAAAAGGACTTCAAAGTTTTAGAGGATTAAATTTTATAAAATATTTTTTTAATATTTGTACTTGTACTAGGATGCCACTAGTGGTAGCAAATGAACGGACGCACACAGGGCCAGCATGATGCAATTCCGGCCAATAGTCTTTATCGTTGTTGGATCCGTCTGAAAATGTGCTTCTAGAAGAATTCGAGGTCGCTGATTTCAAAATTTAGCTAAAAACCATAAGAAAACAAAATGGCGGATCCAATATGGCGGACAATTTTTTTTTTTTAATTGTCCGATTGAACTCAAATTTTGTTTTATGCAGGTCTTGGAGTTACTGAATAAGAATTGTTACTCCGAATTTTGAAAAACAAAATGGCGGACTAAATATGTTTCTTAAAGTTTAAAGAATGATCCAACTCCGGTCAAAAGTCTTTATCGTTGTTGGATCCGTCTGAAAATGTGCTTCTAGAGGAATTCGAGGTCGCTGATTTCAAAATTTAGCTAAAAACCAAAAAAAAAACAAAATGGCGGATCTAATATGGCCGACAATTTTTTTTTTAAAAATTGTCCGATTGAACTCAAGTTTTGTTTTATGCGGGTCTTGGAGTTACTGAATAAGAATTGTTACTCCGAATTTTGAAAAACAAAATGGCGGACTAAATATGTTTCTTAAAGTTTAAAAAATGATCCAACTCCGGCCAAAAGTCTTTATCGTTGTTGGATCCGGCTGAAAATATGCTTCTAGAGTATTTCGGGGTCACTGATTTCAAAATTTAACGAAAAAAATCAAAATGGCGCATCCAATATGGCGGACAAATTTTTTTAACAATTGTCCGATTTAACTCAAATTTTGTTTTAAAGGGGTCTTGGAGTTACTGAATCTGAATTACTGGCGTGAATTTTGAAAAACAAAATGGCGGACTAAATATGCTTAGTAAAGTTTGTTTCAAGTAATTAAAAAACAGTTACATTCCTTTTCTTTGTTGAAGCTAGCTGAAAGTGTGGCCTAGTAAATTTACGGGTCTGTTATCTTAAAATCGAACTGATAAAATTCAATATGGCGGAAACAATATGGCGGCTAGATTTTTTAACTTTGTCTGATCTAACTAAAAATTAGTTTTACAAGTATTAAGAGTGTCTGAAATTAAATCTACGCACATAATTTATATATATATATATTAGAGTGTCCCTTATTTTGGAAATGTTAGAAATCTTGAGACGGTACCCGCTCATTTTTTTCCTTTTGACTTAAAAATAACTCAGGAAAAATTTTACGCCCCTAGGACCACGCCTTCCCTACGCGACGGGGCCTTAAAAAGCGGGGCCTAAAAAATCATTTTTCCATACAAACCAAAAAATTTTTTTTTGATTTTTAATTTTTTTGTTGTTAATTATTATGTTACTTGCTTAGCTTATTTACGACAAAAAATTTGATTTTGGTGGGATAAGTCTTTCAGCGCTAAAAAAATTTTCGCAAAAAAAAATTTTGAGCCGCCGGGGTCCTACAGTAAAAAATTTTTAAAAAATATTTTTTTTTAGTTTTGACCAGCAACGGTTTTAGCTGCTATGTTGCTTTAAATGATATATATTCATAAAAAAATATTTTTTGTATCTGTGACATCTTTATCGTGTTCTAAAAAAGGGTACAAAATGCATTGTTGATTTTTTTCGATACACGATAAAGATGTCACAAATATGAATAATATTTTTTTTGGAATATATATCATTAAAAACAACATAACAACTAAAACCGTTGCTTTTCAAAACTAAAAAAAAATATTTTTTAAAAATTTTTTACCGTAGGATCCCTACGGCTAAAAATTTTTTTTTCGAAAAAGATAAAGATGTCACAGGTATGAATAATTTTTTTTTTGGAATATATATCATTAAAAGCAACATAACAACTAAAACCGTTGCTGGTCAAAACTAAAAAAAAATATTTTTTAAAAATTTTTTACTGCAGGACCCCGGCGGCTCAAATTTTTTTTTTGCGAAAAATTTTTTAGCGCTGAAAGACTTATCCCACCAAAATCAAATTTTTTGTCGTGAATAAGCAAACCAAGTAATAAAATAAATAATAACAAAAAAATTAAAAATCAAAAAAAAAAATTTTTGGTTTGTATGGAAAAATGATTTTTTAGGCCCCGCTCTTTAAGGCCCCGTCGCGTAGGGAAGGCGTGGTCCTAGGGGCGTAAAATTTTTCCTGAGTTATTTTTAAGTCAAAAGGAAAAAAATGAGCGGGTACCGTCTCAAGATTTCCAACATTTCCAAAATAAGGGACACTCTAATATATATGTATATTTTTTTTTTGATGTAAATATGGAAATGGTGTAAATGACTTACTTAGTTTCAGAAAAGCTTTTGGAAATGATGACGACAAATTACCCGAGTAAAAATAAACATATATAACAATATATAACCAGATGCAAACATAATCTATATATGGGGCATTCCATGCCAAATCACTCACTTTTAGGCCCGACCCCCTTCGATTAATTTTATTTTTGGATATGTTTTAGTACGTATTAAATGCAACTTCCAGCCAAATTTTCAGCCTTTTATACCAAGGTGGTGTTGAGTAATCAATTTTTCAAAATGGCGATTTTTTCCAAAAAATTAAAAAATTTTAATTTTCATTCAATTTTGACCAGTAAAAAATATAGATATATTAAAAAAAGATGGACAACATTTTGTTGGTAGTTAAATGTAGTTTTAGAAAAAAAATATGAAAAATTATTCGAAGTAATTATCACTTGTTTTTTATCGTATAAAAATTAAAATCGACTTTTTGAAAAAGTCCGAAACCTTCGATTTTTTTTAAAAAATGTCAAAAAATTCTACTCTAAATTACGCAACTTTTAAGTCATAATTCGAGATGTGATCGTAATGCGTTCTATTTTTATTCAAATTTTGAAAATTGCACTTTTTTTTTTTTTGACTCTGGTTTATTTTATATGGTGCTCCAAAAAAAATAATTTGGTAAATATTGACCGTAACTTCCCCTAGATATATTAACTTGGGTGTAAAAATACGTCTCAGAAAATTTTAGGATGATCGGACATGGGTAAGGCGTGCCGCATCGGCTTTGAATTTTGAAAATCGGATTACAAGGAAAAATATGCATTTTTTTCTGTTTTCTTAATTTTTTTTGTATTTTAAGTTAATTTTGAATTTAAATGGTTACAGAATTGAAATGTAGAGTAAAATGTCTCTCTATTAAGGTCATAAAAACCGAAATCGGTTTAAAATCAGCCAAGTTATTACAACTTCCCCAGGCATCTAACGTGTGGCAGACAACTTGATTAATCAATACAATCCGATTTTTGAAATTCATTGAAATTTTCTACTGTAATAACATTTTTTTATTCTTCAAGTTCAAATGTTATTAGATGACAAGTATTTTTCATATTGTGTTTTGCTAACATTTTTTAAATTAGTGCTAAAAATGCCTGCATTTTCCACACCCTTTTGAAATCTCTATTTTAAAAA
This sequence comes from Pegoplata infirma, assembly GCA_963921195.1. NCBI lineage: Eukaryota > Metazoa > Arthropoda > Insecta > Diptera > Anthomyiidae > Pegoplata > Pegoplata infirma. The sequence continues at coordinate 203,229,707 of OY992537.1, read as the reverse complement.
AAAAATATTTTTTTAGTTTTAAAATTTGGAAAAGTCAAAAAAATATTACACTGAAACATGAATAATGAAAAAATGTTATTACAGTAGAAAATTTCAATAAATTTAAAAAAGGGCCTCGTATTTTTTAATCAAGTTGTATGGCACACGCTAGATGCCTGGGGAAGTTGTAATAACTTGGCTGATTTTCAACCGATTTTAGTTTTTAGTACCTTATTAGAAAGGCATTTTACTCCACATCATGATTCTGTAATCACTTGAATTAAAACTTAACTTAAAATACCAAAGAAATTGCGAAAACAGAAAAAAATTCATATTTTTCCTTGTAATCCGTTTTTTAAACTTCAAGGACCATGCTAAGCGCCTTACACATGTCCGATCGTCCCAAATTTTTGTGAGACGTATATTTACCTCCAAATGAATATATTTAGGGTAAGTTAGGGTCAGTATCTACCATTTTTTTTTTTTTGGAGCTCCATGTAAAATAAATCAGAGCCAAAACATAAAAGGTGCAATTTTAAAAATTAAAAAAAAAAATAGAAAGAATTGTGATCACATCTCGAGTTATGGCTTAAAAGTTGCATAATTTAGAGTAGAATTCTTATAGTTTTTTACAAAAAAATCTAAGGTTTCGGACTTTTTCAAAAAGTCGATTTTAATTTTTAAACGTCAAAAAATAAGTGATAATTACTTCGAATAATTTTTTCACATTTTTTTTCTAAAACTACATTTAAATACCAACAAAACGTTGTCCAACTTTTTTTAAAATATCTATATTTTTTACTGGTCAAAATTGAATGAAAATTTAAATTTTTTCATTTTTTGGAAAAAATCGCCTTTTTGAAAATTGATTACTCAACACCACCTTGGTATAAAAGGCTGAAAATTTGGCTGGAAGTTGCATTTAATACGTACTAAAACATATCCAAAAATAAAATTAATCGAAGGGGGTCGGGCCTAAAAGTGAGTGATTTGGCATGGAATGCCCCATATATAAAAGAGTGTGGTGACTGACTGACTGATTGACTGACTGACTGACTGATTGGCAATAATCATCGCCCAGCCCAAACCGCTGAAGCTAGAGACTTGAAATTTGGAATGTAGGTTCGGCTCCCGACAAAACCACCCACTAAGAAGGGATTTTTGGAAATTCCGATTCTAAGGGGGGCAAAAGGGGGAAAATAGGGCCCTTTGGGGGATTTTGTATCTTTTGAAATAATAGTCCTAGAAACTTCAAATTTGAACTCTAGGATCCTCTCGCGGAAATGAAATTTCGGATTTTTTTTTTTTTAATTCCGCCTCCAAGGGGGGAAAAAGGGGAAAATAGGGCAAATTGGTACATTTTTTATATTCTAAACAAATGGTCCCAGAAACTTGAAATTTGAAGTCTAGCACCCTCTCGCGGAAATAACATTTTGGAAAAAGCAATATTTTGAAAATTCCGTTTCTAAGGTGGGGGGAGGGGGAAAATAGGGCAAGTTGATACATTTTGTATCTTCTGAACTAATGGTCCTACAATCTTGAAATTTTGAATATAGGATACTCTCGCGGAAATAACATTTTGAAAAAAATACTTTTTTGAAAATTCCGGTTTTAAGGGGGACAAAAAGGGGGGAAATTAGGGCAATTTGGTGAATTTTGAACTAATGGTCCTAGAAACTAGATATTTGAACTATAGTATCCTCTCGGGGAAAAAAAATTTTTTTACTAAAATTTTTTCACTCAAAATTTTTTTTCACTCGAAATTTTTTTTTTTTACAATTTTTTTTCACTCAAAATTTTTTTTTACTCAAAATTTTTTTTCACTCAAAATTTTTTTTTACTCAAAATTTTTTCCCTCTCAAAAAAATTTTTTTTTTTTAAATTTTTTTTCACTCAAATTTTTTTTTCACTCAAAATTTTTTTTCACTCAAAAATTTTTTTTTACAATTTTTTTTTTACTCAACATTTTTTTTTACTCAAAATTTTTTTTACTCATTTTTTTTAATAAAAATTTTTTTCACTCAATTGTATTTTATTCTTCAGTTTTTTTACTAATTTTTTTTAATTAAATTTTTTACTTAGAAGGTGTTTTCACCCAAATTTTTTTTACTCAATTTTTTTTACTCAAAATATTTTTTGCTTAATTTTTTGACTCAAATTTTTTACTCAATTTTTTTTATCTCATTTATTTTTTAATTTTAGCGAATTTATTGATTTAATCACTTTAATTTAGGGGGAAATAGGACAATTTTAAACATTTCGATCTTCTGAACTAATGGCCTCAGTAACCTAAAATTTGGACTATAGGATCCTCACGCGGAAATAATACTCTAAAGAAAGCATTTAAAAAAAAATAAGAAGGGGAAATGGGGAAAAAAGGGCAATTTGGTACATGTTCTATCTTCTGACCTAATGGTCCTAGAAACTTAAGGTTTGGACTATAAGATCCACTAGATTTTTTTTAGATTCGCGGAAATTATGTATTGAAGAAAGTATTTTTTGAAAATTTTTGATTCAAATTTGGGGGGGGAAATAGGACGAGTTTGAACATTTTCTATATTGTGAACTAATGGTCCCAGAAACCTGAAATTTGGACTATAGGATCCTCTCGCGGAAATAATATTCTGAAGAAAGTACTTTTTTAAAAAGGCACTTCTAAGAAGGCGAAAAGGGGGAAAATTGGGCAATTTGGTACATTTTCTTTTCTCTGACCTAATGGTCCTAGAAACTTAAAGTTTGGACTATAAGAACCTCTCGCGGAAAAAACATTCCGAAACAAAGTTTTTTTTCAATTCCGCATCTAGGGTGGTAAAAAGGGGGATAATAGGACAATTTGGTACACTTTGTATGTTCTGAACTAATTTTCCCAGAAACTTAAAAATTGTGACTATGGGATCCTTCGCGGAAATAACATTGTGAAGAAAGTTCTATTTTGAAAATTTCGCTTCTAAGGGGGAAAAAGGGGAAAGTAGGGTAATTTTGTGTCTGCTGAGCTAATGGTCGTAGATCCTTGAAATTTGGGCTGTACGATCCTCTCGCGGAAATAACTTTCTGAAAGAAGTACTTTTTGAAAATTCCGGTTTGTATCTGCTGAACAAATAGGACTGCACGATCCTCTCGCCTGGACTCACGATCCTCTCGCGGAAATAACATTCTAAAAAAGTACTTTTTTGAAAATTCCGCTTTAAAGGGGGAAAAAGAGGAAGGTAGAGCAATTTTGTATCTGCTGAAAATATAATCCTAGATACTTGAAATTTGGAGTGAACGAACCTCTCGCGGAAATAACATTCTAAAGGAAGTACTTTTTCAAAATTCTGGGGGGAAATCGGGAAAGCAGGGCAACTTTGAATCTGCTGAACTAATGGTCCTTAATACTTGAAATTTAAACTGTACGATCCTTTCGCGAAAATAACATTCTTAAAGAAGAACTTTTCAAAAAATCCGCTTCTACGGGGAAAAAGGGGGAAAGTAGGGCAATTTTGTATCTGCAGAACTAATGGTCCTAGATACTTGAAATTTGAACTGTACAATCCTCTCGTAGAAATAATATTCCAAAGAAAGTACTTTTTGAAAATTCCGTGGAAAAGGCGGTACGTGGGGTAATTTTGAATCTGCTGAACTCATGGTCCTAGATACTTGGAATTTCAACTGTACGATCCTCTCGCGGAAATAACATTGTTAAAGAAAAACTTTTTTAAAAATTATGCTTCTACGGGGAAAAATGGGGAAAGTAGGGCAATTTTGTATCTGCTGAACTAATGGTCCTAGATACTTAAAATTTGAACTGTAATATCCTATCCCGAAAATAACATTCTAAAAGAAGTACATTTTTGAAAATTCGTTTTTAAAGGGGGAAAATGGGGAAAGAAGGGCAATTTCGTATCTGCTAAACGAATGGTCCCAAAAACTTGAAATTTTAAGTCTACTCTCGCGGAAAAAACATTTTGGAAAAATTAATATTTTGAAAAATCCTTTTATAAGAGCAGGGGTGGTGGGTAGAAGGGGTTTAATAGGGCAATTTTGTATCTTCTGAACAAACTTGAAATTTTGAATCTGGATGCTCTCGCGGAAATTATTTTTTGAAAAATATATTTCTTTGAGAATTTTGGTTTTAAGGATGCCCAAAAGGGCGAAATTAGGGCAATTTGCTAAACTTTAAATTAATGGTCTTAGAAACATGACATTTGGAATATGGGATCATATCGCGGCAATAACATTCTAAAAGAAGTACTTTTTTGAAAATTTCGCTTTTAAGGGGGAGAAAGGGGGAAAGTAGTACAATTTTGTATATGCTAAAGTAATGGTCCTAGATACTTGAAAATTGGACTGTACGATCCTCCCGCGGAAATAACATTCGGAAAGGAATACTTTTTTAAAAATTCCTCTCTTAAGGGGAAAAAGAGGGGAAAATAGAGCAATTTTGAATCTGCTGAACTAATTGTCCCAAATACATGAAAATTGGATTGTACGATCCTCCCGCGGAAATAACATTCGGAAAGAAATACTTTTTTAAAAATTCTTCTTTAAGGGGGAAAAAGGGGGAAAGTAGGCAAATTTTGTATCTGCTGAACAAATAGTCCTAGATACTTGAAAATTGGACTGCACAATCCACTCGCGGAAATAAAATTCGAATGAAGAACTTTTTGAAAAATTCCGCCTCTAAGAGGGAAAAGGGGGCAATTTTGTATCTGCTGAACTAATGGTCCGGGAGACTTGAAATTTGGACTGTACGATCTTTTCGCGAAAATAACATTCTGAAAGAAGTACTTTTTTAAATATTCCGATTTTGAGTGGGGAAAAGGGGAAAAGTAGGGCAATTTTGTATCTGCTGAAATAATGGTCCTATATACTTGAAATTTCGACTGTACGATCCTCTCGCGGAAATAACATTCTCAAGGAAGTACTTTTTTGAAAACTCTACTTTTAAGGGGGAAAAGGGGAAGGTAGGGCAATTTTGTATCTGCTGAACTAATGGTCCTCGATACTTAAAATTTAACTGTACGATCCTCTCGCGGATATAACATTCTAAAAGAAGTACTTTTTTTAAATTCTGCTTCCACGGGGGGAAAAGGGAGAAAGTAGGGCAATTTTGAATCTGCTTAACTAATAGTCCTACATACTTGAAGTTTGGACTGTACGATCCTCTCGCGGAAAAAACATTCTAGAAGAAGTACTTTTTTGAAAGTTCTCCTTCTAAAGGGGGAACAGGTGGAAAGTAGGACAATTCTGTATCTGCTGAACTAATGATCCTAGATACTTAAAATTTGAACTGTACGATCCTCTTGCGGAAAAGTTCCGCTTCTAAGGGGGAAAAGGCGGAAAGTAGGGCAATTTTGTATCTGCTGAACTAATGGTCCTAGATACTTGAAATTTAGACTGCACGATCCTCTCTCTTGGAATTAACATTCTGAAAGAAGTACTTTTTTTGAAAATTCCGATTTCAAGGGGGGGAAAACGGGGAAGGTAGGGCAATTTTGTATCTGCTGAACTAATGGTTCTAGATACTTGAAATTTGGCTGAACGATCCTCTCGCGGAAATAACATTCTTAAGAAAGTACTTTTTAAAATTCTGTGGGAAAAAGGGGGAAAGAAGGGCAATTTTGAATCTGCTGAACTAATGGTCCTAGATTCTTGAAATTTGAACTGAACGATCCTTTCGCAAAAATAACATACTTAAAGAACTTTTTTAAAAATTTCACTTCTAAGGGGGAAAGTAGGGCCCTTTGTATCTTTTGAACTAATAGTTTTAGAAACTTGAAATTTGGACTCTATAATCCTGTGGAAAATAGGACAATTTTGTATCTTCTGAACTAAAACTTTAAGTTATGATCCTCTCGCGGAAATAATTTTTTGAAAAATACACTTTTTGAAAATTTTGGTTTTAAGGAGGGCCAAGAGGGGCAAAATAGGGCAATTCGGTAAATTTTAAACTAATGGTCTTAAAAACATGACATTTGCAATATAGGATCATCTCGCGGAATAACATATTGAAAGAAGTACTTTTTTGAAAATTACTTTTTAAAGGGGGAAAGAAGGGCAATTTTGTATCTGCTGAAGTAATGGTCCTAGATATTGAAGTTTGGACTGTACGATCCTCTCGCGGGAATAACATTCTGGAAGAAGTACTTTTTTGGAAAAATCTGCTTCTATAGGGGGAAAAAGAGGGAAAGTAGGGTAAACTTGAAATTTGAATCCTCTTGCGGAAACAACATTCTAATGGAAGTACTTTTTTGAAAATTTCACTTCTACGGGGAAAAAGGGGGAAATTAGGGCAATTTTGTATCTGCTGAACTAACGGTCCTTGATACTTGAAATTTGGAGTGTACGATCCTCTCGCGAAAAAAACATTCAGAAAGAAGTACTTTTTTAAAAATTTTGTTTTATAGGTGGAAATAGGGGAAAATTTGGGCAATTTTGTATCTGCTGAACTAATGGTCCTAGATACTTGAATTTTGAACTGTTTTGTATCTGCTGAACTAATGGTTCTAGATACTTGAAGTTTGGACTGTACGATCCTCTAGCGGAAATAACATTCTAGAAGAAGCACTTTTTAGTAGCTTCTAAGGGGAAAATGGGGAAAGTAGGGCAATTTTGTATCTGCAGCATTAATGGTCCTAAATACTTGAGATTTGGACTGTACGATCCTTTCGCGGAAATAACATTTTAAAATAAGTACTTTTATGAAAATTCTGCTTCTAATGGGAAAAAGGGAGAAAGTAGAGATACTTAAAATTGGTACTTTACGATTCACTCGCGGAAATTACATTCTGGGAAAATAAATTTTTGAATTTTCGCTTCAATTTGGTACATATTGTTCCTTATGCACTAATGTTCCTTGAAACTTAAAGTTTGAACTATGGGATCGTTTCGCCAGAATAAATTTTTTTTCAACTTTAAATCTACTCAAAATATAATATTTTAAAGGTCGAAACTAACAATTTTTATGTTTAAAGAAAAATTATTAAGAATTTGAAGTAATAATTTTTTTTTTACAGCTAACCGGTAACAAAGTACCGGGCGAGTTAGCTAGTAAATCATATATGATTATACATCGCGTGAGATATTTTCAAAATTTTTTAAATGCAGTCATATGTAGTTATATATAGTTGAATCATGATTCGGATTAAAAGGTGTACGGTTGATATAATTATATAAAATTATATGAGGGTCAATACAAAATTTGTTTTTCTGTATAATTTAATATAAAATTATATATATCCTATTCTGTTCCATATATAACACTATATGTTTCCATTTAACCAACAATTTTCTAAGTTTTTAAGGCAAAGTATGAGAAACTTTTTAAAATGTTCCTAAACATTTCCTTGTTAGGGTTATGTATATCACCTATCTGGTTCGAAGCGTACCCGAACATTTTTTTGTTTAAGAAAATTATATGTTTGGTGAATGTATCGTTGACCTGTGGTGTGTCTCAACCCAAACCAAAAAACACCAGGATTTTACATGTTTTTATTCAATTAGATCTAATTAGATCCACTAATATATGTCAATGTCTGGTCAAAACTCGGATGAAATCAAATCATATTTTATACAAGTTTATCTTTTTTAATGCAAAAACATCCACCATTATTCGGATTAAATTGCGTATAAATATATATTGTGTTATATATCATTATGTATTGCATCATATAAAAATTTTTACTCGGGTATTCACTTTTTTTCTTAATTTTGGAAATTCATTAAAAAATCTTTGAATTTAATTGGAAATGGTGTAACTGATATTTTCCATAATTCTAGAAAACAACTAGAAATTTAGACAAATTTTTTTTCCTACACTTAAGGCACTCTCTGACGATAAAAAAAAAAACTATTCAAGCCGTGAAACATTATTTTGGGTTAAATTATTTTTTTTAAACAAATCTCGGACCACTGCATATATAGCTGTAATTTCGTCATTTATCATTTCGAGCAAGTTTGGGCAACTTTTTTCGAAAGATATGGATACATTCTATATCAAAAAAAATATAGACCGAATTGCTGCCAGGCAGATGAGTTATATTTGTCCATGTTATTTTCGTTACAAAGGCGTATATATAAGGTTGAATCGCTCAAACAAAAAGTTAAACATTAGCAATAGAAGTTTGGAAAAAAAATTAAAAAATTATCTGAACTTTTAATCAATTTTTACCAACTTTTTTAACTTTGAAGACCTCTCAAAGGAAAGGGTGTAATTGGATCATAAAGATAAGTTAAAACAAGTAGAAAAGTTAAATTCGACTTGGCCGAATCTATGAATACCCTCCACAGTGCCCATTTTAAGTGATAGTAAATTTTCTAACGTGAAAAAATAACAGTTATGATTAGAAATATTTTATTTTGTGTAAAAAATTTTTTTTTTTGGAATTTAAAAAAAAAAAAAATAATTTTTTTTTGAGTCTAAAATTTTTTTCGAATTTTACATTCAAAAAAAAATTTACTAATTTTTTTTTGAGTGTAACATTTTTTTCAGTAATTTTTGAAAAAAAAAAAAAAATATTTTTTTTTTTGAGTGTAAAATTTTTTTTGAATTTTACATTAAAAAAAAATTTACTAATTTTTTTTTTGAGTGTAAAATTTTTTTTGAGTGTAACATTTTTTTCGAGTGTATTTTTTTTTTTGTTTTGGTATAAAAATATTTTTGAGTGACAAAAATACGTTTTAAAATATTTTTGTGACTTACCAATGGTTGTAAAACAGGTTTAACGGCTTTTCACCACGTGAATTTAAGGTGAAGCTAATCTGATATTCACGGTTTATCTAATAACTTTTGAACCACTGGCCCGATTTGGGTGAAATTCAATACGAACTAGGCTGGAGGAACGAAAAATGTATATGCCAAGCTTCAGCATCCTCAGAATTGATTTTCGAAAGTTATAGTGCTTTTTATCTCATAAATTCACGAAAAACCCTTGCCGAAATTCAGTCTTTTGCTCATAACTTTTGAACCACTGGACCGATTTCGCTGGATTGCAATACCAACCTGACCAGGTGAATGCCCAACATATATGCCAAACTTCAGGAGCCTCCGTAAAGTCTTTCAAAAGTTAGCGTGTTTTCAACAGACAGACAGACAGACGGACAGACGGACGGACGGACGGACGGACGGACGGACGGACATCGCTAGATCGTCTTAAAATCGATCGAGGATCATGAATATATATACTTTATGGGGTCCTAGACCAATATTTCGAGGTGTTACAAACGGAATGACAAACTTATATATACCCTCTATCACTAGAGTGGAGGGTATAAAAACCTGTTTCTATATATAACCAACAAACTGGTAAACATTTTTTTGCGAATTTACAAATAACGACTTTTGGCCGGAAATCGATCTGTCTGGCCCTCTGTGGGACGGTGTAATCAATGCTCATTCGAATGCTACACGAGTTTAACTCAAAAAAAATTACATCGAGACATTTTTTCCACGGCATCCTATACCCTACACCACTTTGTGCTACAGGGCATTATAAGCATTCGTTTTAGCGATGGCCGCATGTGCGTCTGTCCAAGTAAACACAATACAATTTCTAATAAATTGGTCTTAAATTAAAAAAATTAAGTTTCTCTTGATCCGAGGACAAATCCAATTTAAATTGGAAAACATCAGATTTAACAAAAAAAATTCTGCGAAGTTTGTACTCTTGCCCAATCCATTGAATCACGATAATGTTTTGCTGTATAAATAGGTGTCCTTTTTAATGCAAAATTTTTCTAGAAAAAATACCGCTATATTAATTTGTCATTCCATGCAAATATCGGTTGAGGACCCCATTTTGTTCATGTATTATTGATCCGTAAAGGTTTCCAAGACATTCTAGTGATATCCATCTATCTGTTTGTCTGTGTTTGTCGATACAAAAAGTTTTTGAATTTTGAATTTTAATGAAAATAGATTATTGACAAAAAAAATATTTGATGAAAAAAAATATTGAAAAAAATATTTGGATAAAAAAAAAATAATGAAAAAAAAGATATTGATGAAAAAAAATCAAAATATATTGATTAAAAAATATATTGATGAAAAAAAATGTCGTCCATTCCACCAGACATTTGGTAATTTATGGCATTTTTTGAGCGAGGGTTTTCCGATTGTTGTTATTTTTTGCATACAGATACTCTATGGAACAAATTTCAAATTTCATCCATCAGACCGAAAATATTCGAAAAACTCGCGATTTTATTCACGATTTTGGTTTTTGAAAAAGTCAAAAAAATGCAAACTCTATGTAACTTTTAGCGGCTGTATTTTCTAAACTAATTATTGCATTTTAACAATCTATAGCGCATACGAATGGTATGTAAGTCTATTTTAATTTCTAAAAACTAAAAAAATATTGGTGGTATAAAAGTGCATTTTATATGCAAATGCAGTTTTGAAGTGCATTTTGCGAAAATTTTACCCCTTTTAATTTTTTTTAATTAGCATATTTGGAAAATTTAGAATTTTTGCTACAAAAAAATATTTTCATTGCAATGGACCGAGAATGTATGCTTTTTTAAATATTTTTTTTTTTAAAAATATTTCCTTAAGTTTCCCTTATATAAAATTTTATTTTTTAAATTATACCAAAATCATGTAAAAAGACATGTTTTTAAACCTTTTTATTTACAAAAGTACTAATCGTATCTTATTGTTTTTATACACATTAGAAAGGTATTTTTGTCTTTTTTTTGCATATAATGACCACAAAAATGTTGGTATTTAAAAATGCATTTTAAATGCAAATGCAGTTTTAAAATGCAGTTTTCAAAATTTTTACCCCTTTGAATTTTTTTTAATTATCATATTCGAAACGTTTACAATTTTTACTACAAAATAATGTCCTCCTAATAATGGACCCACTGTGTGTGCTATTTTTAAACAAATTTTAAAAATTTCCTTAAAACAAATTTTAATATTTTAAATTAAACAAAAAAAAATCTTAAAGTACATGATTTTTTAAAAATTTGTAGTAAAAATTTTAAACCTTTCGAATATTTTAATTAAAAAAAAAATCAAAGGGGTAAATGTTTTGAAAAATGCACTTCAAAACTGCATTTGCATTTAAAATGCATTTCTGAAACACCAACATTTTTGCGGTCATTATATGCAAAAAATAGACAAAAATACCTTTCTAATGTGCATTAAGACATTAAGATACGATTAGTACTTTTGAAAATATAGCGGTTTATAAACATGTCTTTTTACATGATTTTGGTATAATTTAAAAAATAAAAATTTTTATAAGGGAAACTTAAGGATGGATTTTTTTTAAAAAAATATTAAAAATAGCATACATTCTCGGTCCATTGTAATGAAAACATTTTTTTGTAGAAAAAATTCTAAATTTTCCAAAAATGCTTATTAAAAAAAATTAAAAGGGGTAAAAGTTTCGCAAAATGCACTTCAAAACTGCATTTGCATATAAAATGCACTTTTAAACCACCATTATGTTTTCAGTTAGTTAGATATTAAAATAGACTTACATGCCATTCGTATGCGCTATAGATTCTTAAAATGCGATAAGCAGTTTAGAAAATACAGCCGCTAAAACTTATACAGATTTTGCACTTTTCTGACTTTTTTAAAAACAAAAATCGTGAATAAAATCGCGAGTTTTTCGAATATTTTCGATCTGAAGGATGAAATTTGAAATTGGCTCCATAGAGAATCTGTATGAAAAATATAACAAAAATCAGAAGACCCTCAGTCACATTATTTTAAATGTCTCATGGAATGGACGATGCATGAAAAAAAATTTTGATGAAAAAAATATGAAAAAAATATTAATAAAAAAAATATTGACGAAAAAAAATGTTGATGAAGAAAAATATTAATAAAAAAAATATTGATAAAAAAAATTTGAATAAAAAAAAAATTATGAAACATAATTATGATATGTTTTGTTCACCAGCTGGTGAATATTTTTTTATTAACAACGACGTGAATTGTTATCCAAGTTACAAACCTATGATTTTTGGTTTTAAAAAAAATTAAAACAGTAATTCCTTTTTCCTTTTTTTTAATCGTTAGCTTATATAGTTAAAATGAGTTGGCTTCCAACCACTTTTTTTTTAAATTAGACAACAGCCTAAAAACATTATCATATTCAAATATTTTTTCATAAGGTGGCAACCCTTTTTGAAATCGAGGTGATATCAACTGTAAAAAGCAATTTAAACTTAGATTTCGGTACTCGGTGACATGTATACATTTCAGAACAATAGTGTAATTGAGTGTGAGTCTTGAGATACCTTCCTTATTAGTCCCCACTTAAAACGTTCGCCCGATATTTACCTAGGTCTGTTTTTAGTCAATTGCACTCAAATTTGGTTTGTGTATTTTTTATACCCTCCACTCTAGTGATAGAGGGTATATATAAGTTTGTCATTCCGTTTGTAACACATCGAAATATTGGTCTATGACCCCATAAAGTATATATATTCATGATCCTTGATCGATTTTAAGTCGATCTAGCGATGTCCGTCCGTCCGTCCGTCCGTCTGTCTGTCTGTCCGTTGAAAACACGCTAACTTTTGAAAGACTTTACGGAGGCTCCTGAAGTTTGACATATATGTTGACCATTTACCGGGTCAGGTTGGTATTGCAATTCAGCGAAATCGGTCAAGTGGTTCAAAAGTTATGAGCAAAAGAGTAAATTTCGACAAGGGTATTTTACGAATTTACGAGATTAAAACCACTCTAACTTTCGAAAGACAATTCTGAGGGTGCTGAAGCTTAGCATATATATTTGTCGTTCCCCAAGCCTGCTTGGTTTTGAGTTTCAGCAAAGTCGGTCCAGTGGTTCAAAAGTTATAAGCAAAGCCCTAAATTTCATATTGGTTTCACCTTAAACTGTTGAAAACTCGTTAAACAAGTTTTAACAACATGGTGAAATACCAGTTTTCTTAAAACTTGTTGTTGTTAGTTTTCTTGCCGTGGCGTGCAGTTTAGTTGTTAGACAAGTAAATATTTGTTATTGTGTTGTTATTGTTTTTGTAACTGTATGTAACGGTGTATAGTAAGTATTTTTGGAAAAAAACAAGTAGAAAAATTAAATTCGACTTGGTCGAATCTATGAATACCCTCCACAATGTTATCTGATAGTAATTTTCTAAAAAAAATGCATTACAAATTTTTATTAGAAATATAGTATTTTGAGTAAAATTTTTTTGTGAGTGTAAAATTTTTTTGACTGTCAAAATTTTTTTGAGTGTGAATTTCATTAAACAAAAAAATAATTAAATTAAAAATTAAAAAAAATTAATTTTTTTTGAGTGTACAATTTTTTTGAGTGTAAATATTTATTAGAAATATATTATTTTGAGTAAAATTTTTTTTGTGAGTGTAAAATTTTTTTGACTGTCAACATTTTTTTGAGTGTGAATTTCATTAAAAAAAAAAATAATTAAATTAAAAATTAAAAAAAAACATTTTTTTTTGAGTGTAAAATTTTTTTGAGTGTAAATATTTTTTTTAGTGTACTATTTGTTTGAGTAACAAAATTACTTTGAAAAATATTTTTGTTGTTTTATACCTATACGTATATGTTAAAAAAATATATTTCACATATTTCCCTCATTTTTTTTTACCATCCTCGTCGTTAAAAACCTAAAACAAACTAATATTTGATTTTTTTCCAAAAACACTTACTATACACCGTTACATACAGTTACAAAAACAAAAACAATAACAAATATTTACTTGTCTAACAACTAAACTGCACCCAAAACAAACAACAACAAGTTAAAAAAAAAACTGGTATTTCACCATGCTTGTTAAAACTTGTTTAACGAGTTTTCAACTGTTTAAGGTGAAAAAATCTGAAATTCAGAGCCTTGCTTATAACTTTTGAACCACTGAACCGATTTTGCTGAAATTCAAAACGAAATAGACTTGGGGAACGACAAAGATATGTAACACGTTTCAGCACCCTCAGAATTGTCTTTCGAAAGTTAGAGTGGTTTTAATCTCGAAAGTTCGCAAAATTCCCTTCCCGAAATTTACTCTTTTGCTCATAACTTTTGAACCACTGGACCGATTTGGCTGGATTGCAATACCAACCTGACCCGGTAAATACCCAACATATATGTCAAACTTCAGGAGCCTCCATAAAGTCTTTCAAAAGTTATCGTGTTTTCAACGGACAGACAGACAGACGGACGGACGGACGGACGGACGGACATCGCTAGATCGACTTAAAATCGATCAAGGATCATGAATATATATACTTTATGGGGTCCTAGACCAATATTTCGATGTGTTACAAACGGAATGACAAACTTATATATACCCTCTATCACTAGAGTGGAGGGTATAATAAAAAAAAAAGTGGGACTTATATGATTGAATGTTAGGTTGTTTTTGGTTTTTAAGGAAGAGGTTGGTAAAATAAAAACAGGGAAAATGTGAAATAGTTTTTTTTGCATTACATATATGTAGGTATAAAACAACAAAAATATTTTACAAAGTAATCTTGTTGCTCAAAGAAATTGTATACTGCAAAAAATTTTTACACTCAAAAAAAATGTTACACTCAAAAAAAATTTACACATATTTTTTTTTTTTAATGAAATGTCACACTCAAAAAATGTTGACAGTCAAAAAAATGTTACACTCAAAAAAATTTGAGAGGTTAAAAAAAAGTTTTACTCAAATTAATATATTTCTAATAAAAAATTTTGAATGCAATTTTTTGAAATTTTTTTTAGAAAATTACTATCAGATAACATTGTGGAGGGTATTCATAGATTCGACCAAGTCGAATTTAATTTTTCTACTTGTTTTATAATTAAAGATCTTACCAAAAATAGGTTGACCTATTTTCTGACAAGCACAGGTGTAGGGTATTTTTTTGACTTCAATTTTCTCAAAAACCTGATGTGATCGAAAAGTTTGGAGACCGGACTTTTGACCAGCACAACTGTTATAATCAAGTGTATAAGGTCGCCTTTATGTGAAAATGAATTGATGACATGTGAAAAGTGTCATCATTTGTTTCTAAAATTCTTATGTCATGTTTGAAGAAAATGTTCATCAATATGATGAAATATGTGATCAAAATTGATGACAGACGGCAAGTAATGAAACCGTTTCATCAATTTGAGTGTACTACACTTATGTTGTGCTAACACTTCTCTACAACTCCACTTTGGGACCATTTACCTAATCTTCTACCTGCACAAAAAACCAATCACCAAAAATCCTTAGGCACACTTGCCTATAGTCATTAAAGGGTCATTCACAACCCCAAATTGAAGCAAATAACATGGGATTAGTTAAATTTTTACATTTTGAGTTATTTTTTTTTGGAATTTTTTGTTAATTTTTTTTCAATTTTGAATATTTGACTTTTATGAATGAAAACAGCTTAAGACCTGTCCATCAATTTGTTGTTTATTTATTATTTTTTTCGACACTTATGTAAAAATACATGCGATGACTTGCCCAGTTTTTCATGTGTGCATACCCAGGCAGAAATATACAGTACGTATAACACCGTTGCAGTATTCCTAGTTTATATAATAAAACTGGGGTGGCGTCATGCAACATTTTTAAAATTACAAACCAGACTAAAACATTATCATGTTAAAAAAAATTAAAGTGCATTTTTCTAACCTGTTTATGAGTTTTTTTTGATTTTTTATATGTAATTTATTGATTGAGTAAAATTTTGTGGAAGACAATTAACAAGGAAGGTCTTTCACAGGGCACCCACCGATTGTTCTGAAACTTGAATATAGGAATGAGGGGGAAAAATAAGAGTTACCTGTTTTTTTAGCAGCCCAATCTCAAATTTAAAAAAAGGATTGCCACCTTATGAAAAAAATTAGCTTTCGAGAAAATCCGTATAAAAAAACGGGTCTGCTTAATTTTGATAGAGATTATTATATATGATTTTGGCGGTCGTACGTATATATTTCTTCCTTTAAACCAACATAACGATTATACATTTTTGACAATAATGAACTTAACGAAGCCGAATTCGGACACTACCGATACACCATTGCATAGGCCTTCAAAAAACCTTTCGACCTGTATATAATGTTCAGATACAGTCTTATAAATTTTTGTTGAAATTTACACACTTTATTGTAGGTAACTGTTCTCCTACTATAAAGTGGGTAAAAATACACTATGTGTTTAAATTTCAACATTTGAACACAAAGTGTGTATAACTATTAAACATTTTGTGTGTACACCTAGGCTTCGAAAATTCTTTAGCAATAAACTCAAAATGTGTAATTTTAAAATGTTGTGCTTAAAAAAGCATTCTATATGTGCAAAAATGGATTAAAAATGCTTAAAATTGCATTTGTTTTTTTTTTTTACTTTTAATGTGATTTATTCCTATAAAAAATACAAAAAACCGTTTTTATTTATATGCTTTTTATTTTAACTAAAGTGGAATTATAATATTTAGATAAATGATCCATCAATTATAGAAACTAAAATGTAACAAAAGAAAAACATTAAAATATGTATATTATAATGCAATGTTATAATAACATAATTATAAATATTTAAAATTCGTAATTGTAAATAAACAAATATTAGCTACATTAAACGTCGTAAAAAAGCAGAATTTGTTAAAATCCGAATTTTGTCCAAATCTGAAAATATATAAAAATTTTAAATAATTAATATTATAAGAATCTAATAATTTTTTCCATTAAAAATTCTTAGAATCAGATCTATTTGCTACATAAAAAATTTCAGAAGGTAAGTCATATTATCAATTGAAAAGTTCTCATAATAAAGGAAAAATTTTCTGTAGAAAATTCTCAGCATCTTGGAAATTTTCTATAGAAATATTCTCAGAATTTCATTTTTCATATAGAAAACTTCTCGGACTCTAGTTTTTTTCTATAGAAATATTCTCAGAATATGAGACATTTTTTTATAGAAAATTCTCAGAATCTGGTACATTTTTGCTACAGAAAACTTCTCAGAATCTCAGACATGTTTTCTATAGAAAAATTCTTAGAATCTATAGCATTTTTCAGTAGAAAAATTCTCAGAATCTGAGGCATTTTTTGTACAGAAAAATTATCATAATCTTTCTATAGAATTTCTTCTATAGAAACATTCTCAGAATCTGAGATATTTTTTCTATAGAAAAATTCTCAGAATCTGTAACATTTATTCTAAAGAAAAATTCTCAGAATCTAACACATTTTTTCTATAGAAATTTCTCAGAATCTGAAACATTTTTCTATAAAAAAATTCCCAGAATCTAATTTTTTTATACGAAAATATTTTCAGAATCTGAGAAACTTTTTTTGTAGAAAAATTCTCAGAATATGAAATATTTTTTCTATAGAAACATTTTAAGAATCTAAAACACTTTCTATATAAAATGTTTTAATTTTTCTATAGAAAAATTCTCAGCATCTGAAATATTTATGGTATAGAAAAATTATCAGAATCTGACACATTTGTTCTATAGAAAAAATATCCCAGCAAAATTCTACTTATCTGACACTTTTTTTCCTTTAGAAAAATTCTCTGAATCTGAAATATTTTTTTTTTAGAAAAATTCTCTGAAACTCAAATATTTTTTTCTTACAGAAAAAATCTAAGAATCTGATATCTAAGGATCTGCGAGAGTTTTTCTATAGAAAAATTCTTAGAATCTGAAATATTTTTTCTAGCGAAAAATTATCTAGAATCTAAAATATTTTTTTTATGGAAAAATTTTTATAATCAAAGATTTTTTTCAATAAAAAAAATTCTACGAATTTGAAATGTTTTTTTCAGAAAAATCTCAGAGTCTGAGAAAGTTTTTTTCATTGGAAAAATTCTACGAATCTGATATATTTTTTTTTTGTAAAGAAAAATTTTAAAAATCCGAGTTATTTTTTCTATAGAATAATTTTCGGTATCTGTGATGTTTTTTTATAGAAAAGTACTCAGAATCTGTAACATTATGTTTGGAAAAAAACTCAGAAAACAGAGAAAAATTCTCAGATTGATGAATTTTTCTACAGACAAAAATTTTTGCGAATATTAAATTTTTTCATTGAAATCTTCCCAGAATCTGGTTAGAATCTGATACATTTTTGTTTATAGAAAAATTCTCATAATTAGAGACACTTTTTCTTTTCACAAATTTTAAGAATTTCAGTAATTCTATCTGTAGAAAAATATTCAGCATCCACTAAAATTTCTTATTTAAAAAAATATTCTCAGAATCTGACATAGAGGTATTTATGTCAAGAATAATTCGAAGAACTCGAGGAATTTCGTGGTACTTACCTTTCTGTTTTATAATCGCAAAAATTAAAAAAAAGAAACATGAAATATACAACATCTTCATGTTCAATTTTGTGTTTTTTTTAATGCTTTTGATAAAGCTCTTCGAAATTTAAGTATGCTGCATTGAAACCGAAATTTGCACTTTTTTTTACTATATTTTCTTTTTTTATAATTTTTTTTCACGTTATTTTATATTTATGGCGAGAATAACAAATTCTTTTCATATTATTTTTCTTTCTATTTTATTTTGAAAATTTCAATTCGTATTTTAAAATTGTTGAACATTACGCATTTAATGTTTAATATCGGAAATTAAACTCTAAATGCCTACAATTAACATTAAATGTGTAATTTTAAAAGTTTTGTGTTTATTTCTTTATGAAATTATTTATTTTAACACAAAATACTATATAATGTGCGTAATATTCAAATATTTGTGTGTAAACTGAAATTTTAAACACTTGGTGCTCAATTTTAAACACTTGGTGCTCAAATTTAGTGTTATTTTACATAGAAATTTACCCACTTTGTAGTAGTAATTTTACAAGCATATTTTAGAGTGTAGTTTCTTTTGAAGAAATGGAAAAAATCATAAAAAAACGAAAAAATACCGTTTTTAGCAAAAAAAGGTAACTCTTGCAACTTTCAGGATAATGTTGGTGCCATGTGAAAGACCTTCCTTTTAGATTCGATTTTGATCATTTACCAAATTTCGAGCTGTTATTTTATTTAAAATGTTTAGGGAGGAGTAATTTCTTTAGATTCCCTGTGCTTCTTGTGTGTATCTTTAACACACACAATATTTCTGCCTGGGCATCATAGTATTTTCCATCAAATCGAAATGAGAAGTTTGAGTGAGTATTTGTACAACAATCAATATACAATACAATAGAATGGAATGAAATATAATATATGTATGTGGATAATTTTTAATAAAATATTCAATCGGTTCATTTTGCCGGACTTTCCTTTGTGGATCTTAATTTCAAAGATTATTATCTGAATATTCCATACTTTTTTAAAATCATGAACTCTCACATAATAAATACTGTTGTCACAACCGCAAATGTTCCAAGATCATATTGACAAATCGATAAAAAATCCAAAATTTAAAGTTACTTTGAATAAAAATGTCAAAATTTCATTCTACTCTAATTTACATAATAGAAGCGAATTAAAAAAAAAAAAGTCCATCAAAAATAGAAGGGGCATCAAGTGTCAAAAAAAAAAAACAGTATGTGTAAAAATGCATTTGAGTGCTTTTTAAATGACTAACAAAATGATTGGCATTTTAATGCTACTCATACATATTAAACAGGATTTTTTTTTGAAATAGTTTTCTGTCGTTAATGTAAAATTGTTTGGTCATTTAACGAAATTTAAATATATTTTTTTACCTTAAACCTTCAATTTTCAATATATTTTAAATATAACTAATTTAAGCATATCAATTTGTTTGCCAAATTAATTAAGTATTGCAAGTTCTTCTTATTATACTTCAGCTTGCTGCTAATTACTTATCAGAAAGTTTGGATCGTTTTTTTTTTATAAAAAATACAGGAAAAGTAGAAAGAACAAACTTTTGATGTAAATAGTCTGGTCATGTTAACACATACACAGTGTTAAACTAACCATGTTTCTTAACTAAATACTGCTATGATTCGTGTTGCAAAATAGAATTTTCAGGAAACTTTAAAATTTCAGAAAACATAAATTTTTATACCTTGACCTATAAACATAAATCCAAAAATTTAAATTGCATTCTTATGATTTTTTTTCAAAAACTTTAAGGCTGCGTTAATAGAGTGCTAGATGTAGTGATATAAAAATCGAAAAACTCATCCAAGAACAAGCAACAAATTTTTATTACTTAAATAAAGTTTTTTTTATTTTGTGTTGTTGGTTTCCCAATAAACTAATCAAAAGTCAACCAGTTTACAACTACATGCTGGGGGGTTGTTCGATAAGTCCGTAATTTTTAAATCAACTAGAAAAGTTAAATTCGACTTGGCCGAATCAATGAATACCCTCCAAAAAGCCATTTTTAAGTGATGGTAAATTTTTTAACTAGAAAAAAAATAAAATTTTTGATTAGAAATATTTTTTTTTGTAATTTTAAGTTTTGAAAATTTAATTTTTGAAAAAAAAAAAATAATTTACTAAATTTGTTTTTGAGTGTAACATTTTTTTTTGAGTGTAAAATTTTTTTCGAATGTATTTTTTTTTAGTGTAAAAATATTTTTGAGTGACAAAAATACGATGCAAAATATTTTTGTGACTTACTAATGTTTTTTAAACATGTTTAACGGCTTTTCAACACGTGAATTAAACAAATCTGAAATTCACGGTTTTGCTAATAACTTTGAACCACTGCACTGTGGCCGAAATCACTGATCTAGCGGCGTTTTAGTCAAAATTAAAAAATTAAAACTGATAAATGTTTTGCACTGTATCGATTATCTATACTTTACAGAGAAAATTAACGTTTTCACTTTTGTTTTTCTCTTAATTTTCGCACAGCTGTAAGCTATCAAATATACATTTTCTGCAGCAAGTGTATTAAAGGAATTTGGGGCCTAATTACTCAGTGAGTTTTTCTTGACACTTTTAAGTCAATTGTTTACACATTTTGAGCCAAAAAGTTTTAATTAAAAGTAAAAGGTATGTTTTAACTAAAAAATAAATGTTTGTGGCCTGTGTGTATCTAGTTTATTATTAGTTCATTATAGGAGTTTACATTTGTGAAATTAACTATAGTTTCACGGACTGCAACTTTTGAAATTCGATCGTATTCGGTCCAATTCCTGTTTTGTTTAATATTTTGGGCTATTTTTGTTGTGACGTTTCAGTATGGCGTGCTAGTTCGCGCAAGTTGCTCGGTTTTTTAGGGTCCATCTGCTGTCCAAATAAACAGTATAAACGTGATACAGACCACAATTTTCAATCGATTTGGCTGAAATTTGAAATTTAAGTTTCTTTTATCGCAAGAACAAAACCTATTAAATTTTGACAAAATCAATCCATGTTAACCCATAGCCCCCATGTAAATGTCCCCTTCAAGTTTTACTTAAATACCCCTAACAATAGTATTCAAGATATCCTCTTGAAATTCGACCAATAAATGTTTTTTATATTCATAAACAATCGCTCTAAATTTTAATGGAATCGGACCATTTTAATTTCTAGGCCTCATACAAACCACCCTCCAAATATTCACATAAATTTCCCAAAATACATAAAAATAAATAAATATTGTTTAAAAATTAATTCTTTTTAAATTTCATAATCGCAAATAAGCATTAGTCTTTATTATTTTACATTTCCGAATTAAGCGCCGCTAGATTGGCCATTTCGGCCACTGTGCACTGGACCGATATGGCTAAATTCAATACGAACCAGGCCAGGGGAACGACAAATATATATGTCAGCATCCTCAGATTAGCCTTTCGAAAGTTAGCGTGTTTTTGATCTCGCAAATTCACTAAAACCCTTGCCGAAATTCAGTCTTTTGCTCATAACTTTTGAACCACTAGACCGATTTCGCTGGACTGCACTACCAACCTGACCAGGTAAATTCCCAACGTATGCGCAAAACTTCAAAAGTTAGCGTGATTTCAACAGACAGACTGACGGACATCGCAAGATCGTCTTAAAATCGATCGAGGATCCTGAATAAATATGCACTTTATGGGGTCCTAGACCAATATTTCTAGGTGTTACAAACGGAATGACCCTCGATCACTAGAGTGGAGGGTACACTCAAAAAAAAAACTGCAATGTTAGCAAAAAAAGCTTGTAAACCTACAAGAAAATTTGCTGATTTTGAACCCACAATTTTTTTGCTAAAGTTAGCAAAAATGTTTTGCCAATAATTAGTTAACTAAATTTATTTTTTGTTAACCTAGTTCATACACATCTGAGGACCCCATTGGGTTCGGACCCGATATGTCCAGACCCCGATAGGCCTAGACCTAGTTGGGTTCCTTAAAAATCGTCATAGGTTTTGATCCAAAATTTGAGTCCGTTTCGGTCTACCTTGCTTAGTTTTTGAGATACGTGATTTAAGGGGATCACTGGGGTCTTGAGAATTAAAAAAATCCATAACTTCAAAAATATTACTCGGAGAGCTTTTGGTTATTTTGCGGTCTTGTTGTACGTGTTGAGAGCTACAAAAATTCTTTTGGACTTTTTGTTGTGTCGGCAATATTTACCGAGATATGAGCATTTTAAAATTTTCGGGAATGCTAACTTTCTTGGATCCAAAGTTAGGACGCATTAGGGTCCACACATGTGAAGAGGACCGACGATACTGTGGAGAGCCCGAGAACCAAAAATGGCCTCCATTTTGCTCTATCTGGCTTAGTTTCCGAGATAGCGCTATTTTAAGTTTTCTGAAAATAAAAAAAAAATTTACCATTTATTTTTGCTAATGTTAGCAAAAAATCTTGTAAAAATGTTGTCAACTCAATTTCAAATTTAGCAAAGGAAATTAGTTCAAAGTTTGTTTAAAATTGCTAATGTGCTAAATGAAGTTTACAAGAATTTTTTGCTAACATACTAATCTTAACTAAAAATTTGCTAAAAGTTAGCTAACTTGCATTAGCAAAAAAAAATTAGTAAATCTACTAACGTATTTTTTTGAGTGTACCCACCAAAATGTAAAAAAAATAAAAAATAAACAAACAAATTTCAGGTAGGTTTTTTTTTGGGGGGGGGGGTTTGAGATTTTGGTGGGAGACGTTGGGGGAAACCTTCCCCTTGCGATAGATGCTATCAAATTGATTTATTATGAATCTTCCAATTATTCAATCTAATTAATCCTTATTAAAATACTTTTTTTATATCCACGCCCACAAGAGAAGGCGGGTCAAACTTTTTTTTATCTGCTGCGATAAAAAGGGGTTTGAGCTTCCTATGACATAAAAATGTTGCATTAGCTTAACAAAAATACAAAAAAAAAAACAGAAAAAAAACGTTTTTCAGAGGTTGGTTTAGTTCTCTAAGGGGGAACTTTTTCGCCTGGGTCTGATTTTGCACATTTCCGAACTTGACCAGCCTATGACCATAAGACATATTCGTGCCAAAATTCGGAAGTCTAGCTCTTTTATTTTGGACTGCATCGTGTCCTTTACAGATGGACGGGCATCGCAAGAATGTCTTAGAATCGATCACTGATCAATAATATATATACTTTATAGACCGATATTTCGATGTCTTACACACGGAATGACAAAGTGAGTATACCCTCATACTGTGGTTGAAAAGTGATAATAAGAGAAAAAGTACCGAAATACAATTTATTACCCCTTATCTCTTTAAGAATTTGGTTCTTCGACTTTTTCAGAATGTTTTTTAGCCAGTGGATTTATGATACCGAAATTCCAGTTTCTTGGACCTTTATTTCTGAAAAAAGATAAAGTATTAAAATACACATTTTTACCCCTTTATCGAAATATTCAAAAATCAAGATTTAGTAGATGGTTTTTAAATCAGAAATTTTTTTTTATATTGGAAAAATGTTTTAAAATTTTTAATTTTTTTTTTATAAAAATTTCTCTATATGAAAATTCGCATCGAATCTGAATTTTAATTTTAATCTGAAAATAAATTCGGAATCAGAAATTTGTTTTTCAATAAAAAGTTAAAGAATTTAAAATTTTTTCAAGGAAATATCGTCTTTGAATCTGAGAATTAAAAAAAAAAAAAATGTTTCTTCGATTCCTTTCAGAATAATTTTTTTTTCTGTATTTGCAATTTAAAATTTTTTATCTCTTACATACTTACTTTAATCAGAAAAATATCGAACAACCCCCTACGAATACTTGATGATATTTCTCCACTTCCTCAATCATCATCATTCATCCATTCATCTATTTTTCTTTGCATATGACTGGGTGTTTCATTCAATATATGGGTCAATTGGGTTGTATGAACTTAAAGTTTAAAACATTTTTAAATTAAAATATTGACTTTAGCTGGGAAACACATAAAACTAAAAATTTAATTAATTTTCTGTTAAAAAGTTTTTTATGTTTTGTTTTAGGAATTTAAGTAATTTAAAAGAATCATTAGAAACAATACTTTAATTTTTGTGTTTTATTATTTTTTTTTTTAATACAAATAGAGAACTTTAATAAGTAAACTGATAATCAAGCTCGAGGTTATAGTCTTAAATAAATTTTTAAAAATTTTTGAGTAAAAACTAATGCCTCGAGCTTGATTATGGGTTAAAAAAAAAGTATTAAAAACTAAGACCTCGAGCCTTGTTAACGGGTTACTTATTGGAGTTCTCTATATATATTTAAAAAAAAACAAAACAAGCTCGAGGCCGTAGTTTTTACTAAATTTTATTTATTTCAAAAATTTATATAAAACTAAGGCCTCGATCTTGATTAATAGTTTTCTTATTGTGAAAAACAAAAAGTTCGAAAAAATATAAATAATAAAGAACTTTTTTTTCAAATGATTAATTTTAAAGGCTAGAAAAATTTGGAATCAGTTTTAGAAAAAGTAGTTTTTATCCTTCGGATTGAAAAATCAAAACCTTTTGGGGCTTGAATATAAAAATAATTAATTTTTGTAGTCGGCAAACATTTTGAATTTAATACTTTGTATTAACAATTTTAAATAAAAAACACATGATATAACAACAAAATATTTTGTTGATACAAATAAAAATGTTGTTGATCTTCCACTTCATTGTTAACAACTATTTTAATTACTTTTAAGCTGAAGATAATTTTTTTGGGGATTTTATTTAGTTTTTTTAGACCAGACCTGCTTTTGAATGAAACTCTGTGCAAAATTCTGAATATTTTTTAATATATTTTTTTTTTATAATATCAAAATTCAATTTAAATCAGTTTCATTTTATACATAAAAAACAGTACATAATACTTATTTTTTATATTAACTTCTATGAAAAGCATCAAACGTATAAAACCCAACCACAACTGTTTATCGTTAATGGTCTGTTTGATAAGGTAAAATGGAAAAAGTGCGGCAGTTTTGTATAAAAAAAAACAAAAAAAAAAACTAAAAAATACAACATCAAAGTCAATGGAAAAACAAAAAGAAAGCAACCAGCCAGTAATAACCATGACTTTGAAAAAAATAACGAGGAACAAACAGTATAAAACCGCAATAGAAAATGGCAAATGAAAAGAAACTTTAGATTAAAAATAACATAAAAAAACTGATTTTAAACAAAAAAAGAAAAGTTTAAGCCAAAAATTTGTTTTAAAATTTAAGGTTAAACTGAATGATCAAATATTTTATAAAAGGTAGAAACAAATTTTCAGAATATGAAATTTTTTTTTATATTAAAAAAAAATTTCGCAGAAACTGAGATTTTTTTATAAAGAACAAATGTCTCAGAATCTGAGAATTTTTTCTATATAAAAAAAGTCTAAGAATATGAGACATTTTTTTTATGTAAAATAAGTCTCAGATTCTGAGAATTTTTTTTTTCAATATAAAAAAAGTCTCAGATTCTGAGACATTTTTTCTATATAAAAAAGTCTCAGATTCTGAGGCATTTTTTCTATATAAAAAAAGTCTCAGATTCTGAGACATTTTTTCTATATAAAAAAAGTCTAAGATTCTGAGACATTTTTTCTATATAAAAAAAGTCTCAGATTCTGAGACATTTTTTCCATATAAAAAAAGTCTCAGATTCTGAGACATTTTTTCTATATAAAAAAAGTCTCAGATTCTGAGACATTTTTTCTATATAAAAAAAGTCTCAGATTCTGAGACATTTTTTTCTATATAAAAAAAGTCTCAGATTCTGAGACATTTTTTCTATATACAAAAAGTCTCAGATTCTGAGACATTTTTTCTACATAAAAAAGTCTCAGATTCTGAGACATTTTTTCTATATAAAAAAAAGTCTCAGATTCTGAGACATTTTTTCTATATAAAAAAAGTCTCAGATTCTGAGACATTTTTTCTATATAAAAAAAGTCTCAGATTCTGAGACATTTTTTCTATATAAAAAAAGTCTCAGATTCTGAGACATTTTTTCTATATAAAAAAAGTCTCAGATTCTGAGACATTTTTTCTATATAAAAAAAGTCTCAGATTCTGAGACATTTTTTCTATATAAAAAAAGTCTCAGATTCT
This sequence comes from Pegoplata infirma, assembly GCA_963921195.1. Taxonomy (NCBI): domain Eukaryota; kingdom Metazoa; phylum Arthropoda; class Insecta; order Diptera; family Anthomyiidae; genus Pegoplata; species Pegoplata infirma. Next base: position 203,203,363 of record OY992537.1, on the reverse strand, counting down.
GAGACATTTTTTCTATATAAAAAAAGTCTCAGATTCTGAGACATTTTTTCTATATAAAAAAAGTCTCAGATTCTGAGACATTTTTTCTATATAAAAAAAGTCTCAGATTCTGAGACATTTTTTCTATATAAAAAAAGTCTCAGATTCAGAGACATCTTTTCTATATAAAAAAAAGTCTCAGATTCAGAGACATTTTTTCTATATGTCTCAGAATCTGAGACTTTTTTTAAATAGAAAAAATTCTCAGAATCTGAGACCTTTTTTTATAGAAAAAATGTCTCAGAATCTGAGACTTTTTTTATATAGAAAAAATGTCTCAGAATCTGAGACTTTTTTTGTATAGATAAAATGTCTCAGAATCTGAGACTTTTTTTAAATAGAAAAAATTCTCAGAATCCGAGACTTTTTTTATATAGAAAAAATCTCTCTGAATCTGAGACTTTTTTTATATAGAAGAAATGTCTCAGAATCTGAGACTTTTTTTATATAGAAAAAATGTCTCAGAATCTGAGACTTTTTTTATATAGAAAAATTGTCTCAGAATCTGAGACTTTTTTTATATAGAAGAAATGTCTCAGAATCTGAGACTTTTTTTATATAGAAAAAATGTCTCAGAATCTGAGACTTTTTTATATAGAAAAAATGTCTCAGAATCTGAGACTTTTTTTATATAGAAAAAATGTCTCAGAATCTGAGACTTTTTTTATATAGAAAAAATGTCTCAGAATCTGAGACTTTTTTTATATAGAAAAAATGTCTCAGAATCTGAGACTTTTTTTATATAGAAAAAATGTCTCAGAATCTGAGACTTTTTTTATATAGAAAAAATGTCTCAGAATCTGAGACTTTTTTTATATAGAAAAAATGTCTCAGAATCTGAGACCTTTTTTATATAGAAAAAATTTCACAGAATCTGACATTTTCTTTGTATGAAAAAAATTTCCAAGAATTTCAGTTTTCTAATTAAATTTTAAACAGATTCTAAAATTGAAGTCAAATTTAAAAATAAAAACTTATTTTTATCACACTTCAAAATACCACTCATTAAAATGAATAATAAGTGTAAGTGTATTAAATGTATATTTGTTTTATTTTAAGTAGTTGATTATGGCAGACACAAAGGCAGAACAGCACAGACAAACGTTTAAACGCACAGACAAACCTTTAAACGCACAGACCGAAGAATGAGCAGACAAAAATGTATAGAATCATGCTGAAATCCATATAAACAGTAACTATGCAGTCATAATTGTCTGTATAATTTTTGATATAATAATGGGTGGCAAAGAGGAGAATTGAACCTTTAAAAGACACAGGAAAAATATGTTAAATACTCATTGTTTGGATTGTTAGTTGATAATAAATTGGATAATTGAAATTTAATTAAATTGATCAAAGCACAGACACAAAGAAATTGAAATCAGTAGCTGAAATGAAAATTAAAATAATGAAGTGATTAAAATTTATATTATTTGATTCAGAGAAATAATTAAAGAAAAGATTTGATTCGACTTGGCCGAATCCATGAATACCCTCCACATTATACATTATAAGTAAAAATTTGAGCAGAAAAACCTATCGCACAATTTCGGACAGGACCCCTTTAGATTTTGCTAAGTTTTTGATATGTTTTTGTAAAAAAAAAACAGTTTTTGTTTTTTAATAAAAATTAGTCAGAATTTTGATACAATGCTTAGCACGACAAGGTGGAATATCCCACACTCAAAAAAGTATGTCGGTAAAATCTACTACAAAAGACAGTTGTTTTGACTACATTTTGTCGTTGAAAAGGCGTCCACTACATAAACGGTAAAAACAACTGAACATGTTGTTGTTTTTAACTATTGATTTTCAACTACAAAATGTACTTAGTAAAAACTACTACAAAACTGTTTAATACAGTTGTTTTTCTACAATTGCCTGAAATTTTATTTAAAAAATTTCAGTTGGTTGTATAGAATTTCGACATGATGACAATTTTTTGATGTATTTATCTGGAATTATAGAAGAAAAAAATTATATTAATAAAATGTTAAACAAAATAAATTGATTGTATTTACCTTTGTTTTTTTAATAGTTCATTTCAAATTTTCACCGCTACTGATCAAAATTTGTCTGGAATAAAAAAAAACGAAATGCTTTGGCAAAATTGATTTATAAAAAAAAAGAATTAATTTGAAATGTTTCAAAAAAGTATGTACCTGCTCTGTTGTGTATACAAAGAAAAGAAAGATGGCGCGCTCATAAGAAAACAAAACACTGCACACATTTTATTTTGTTTTTTTCCGATTGGTTTTTACGCACGCTTATGTGAGCGCTATATTATACACACTTGTTATCTCATTTATCCACTTATTTTCTTTCGCTCAAGAATATTTTTCCAAAAACATATTTTTTGTTATAATTAAATTTAATAAATTGTAATTTAATTTATTTAGATATTATTTATTTGATATAAAAATAATTCCTTCCGCATCCCGCACGACCAACTCGCTCGACACATTCGTTTGCAATAAAAATTTCTAGAAAAAAACGAGTTTTAGAAAAAAAACTAAAAACAACTACATAAATCGACTATTGCTACAGTGTAGTATATTTTTTGTAGTTATTTTTTGAAACTACTACAAAAAAAGTTGTTCGAGATTTTTTCATACAAAAACGACCGAAATTGTAGTTAAAAACAACAGCTACTACTTACTACACAAACGACCGTCATGTAGTAACTGCAATAATTTTCTGAGTGCATATCTGATATTACACTTGCAAGTGCCCATACATTTTACCATTGTAGCAACAACTAGCACATAGTATTATCCAATGGGTAATCGTAAGTAAATCTGTTTTGATAATTGTTTGTTAGTTGTTTGGCAATTGTGATCAAACAGAGAGAATGCAAAATTTTCTTCTTCTTACACTCAATGAGTGTAAAGTTGAAATTATATTAATATTTTTGTTTAAACATTAGCGATTTGTCATTTAAATTCCTTATGCTACTTGTAGTATAGGGTTTTTACATTTGCTAAATATTTAGTCTTAACAATGGAATCTAACAAATTTCGAAACACGTGACAGCAAAATCTTGCAAAAATTATCAACATAAATAAATTTAAAACAGAAAAGTTATTTTCTTGAAAATAATCTATGAGAATATCACTGTTTTAATAAGTAAAATAAAAATGACCTCGAGCTAGAATAAACCAACTTAAAATAAATGTTTTGAAAATTTTTTAATAAGTTTTCATATAATCGGTAAATATGAGTTTATTTTTCAATTATCTGCGTTCGACTGTACTATATAACTCTTCAAAAAAAATGTAATTCTTATTTTTTTGCTTGTGTAGTCCCTCCATAATACAATATGGCAAATATGAGGCATTCCACACCAAATGTCCCGCTAATTTCTGAATAGGTTGTTTGGATAGCCCTATATGGAACTAAGAAAATTGCGTTTTTGGTTTTTCTAATTTTCTCGAAAAGAAAGGAAGAATGTGTTTCTGAATTTTTTCGTGTGGATGGACAAACATCTAAACTTTAAAAAAAAAATTTAAAAAAGAAAAAAAAAAGTTGCATGTTTTTTAATAAATTGACATTTTTAAAAAATGGAAAATTTCAGAATGGGTTCTGAAAATTTCCCAAAAAAAAAAAAAATTAATTGATAGCCCATACAAAACTATATCAGAATGTAAATTTTTGAGATTGTGGTGCATTCCGTTTTAATGTGATAAATATTTAATCAAGGCAACTCGCCACAAATTTGACCATTTTTCCAATATTTGACCACGACTTCTAAGCCCAGTTTTTGAAAAATTGAAAAACCAAAAACGCTATTTTCTAAGTTCCATATAGGGCTATCCATACAACCTATTCAGAAGTTTACGGTACACGTGTTTTTTTTCGCTGGACATTTGGTGTGGAATGCCTCATATGGTGTATGTAAATCAAAGCCAAATAAATCTGTTATGTATTTACACTTTCGGTTTAATCATAACTTCCTGCTGTTTATTGTTTTTTTTTTTATTTTCGTGTTTGGTTTCCCCTTACAAAAAAATTTTTATTTTATGTTCATGTCTTTAGAGTGTCTATGGTAACACGATTTTAATTTTCATGTTGTTATTTTATATTTTTATTTTTTTGGCATTCGATATTTGACGCCTGGTTGGTGTTTGTTGTTTCTTGAATAAATAAATATTTTTACTCTAAGAGATTGGGCATGCAAAAGTTTTTACAAGTTGTTTGAATTTAAATAAAAAAAAGAAAAAAAAAATATTCGACTCCGCCGAAATCATGAATACCCTCCACATGCTAAAGAAACATTTTAAATTCAAATAAAAACACTGTCCTAATAATATAAATTTTTTTAACGAAAAAAATAAAAGAATTTTTTGAGTGACAGAACCTTTGTTATATATTTTTGTTGCTTACTCATGTATTTCAAAAAATGTTTAACTGGTTTTATAAAATGTGATTTCCCGAAAAATCATTACCGAAATTCTCGCCCAGGAAAATTTTTCAGAACCGATTCTGACAACACTTGTTCTAGAACAGGTTCTTCGGTAACCATACACAATTACACTTTAATTATTCAGAACAAGTTAAGTGAAAATTGTTGTGAAGCTTGTTCTCTGCAATCAAAGTTTCATAACATTTTGGTTCTCAGGAATTAAAAAAAAATTATGTGTCAAAAAAAATTAAAAAATAAATATCAATTTATTTTTGTTAACCAAGACAAAACATGAAATTCTCCTAAAATAGCAGGATATGATCGTGAAAATTGTTGAAACAAGGGTGAGTAAATTAAATTTTTATGGTCTGGGTCGGGTCAAATACTAATATGTTTTTTATTTTTGTTTGCAGAAAATCCATGTTCTGGTATGTCATTATTCCAAGGCCCAAAATGCAATTTTGGAGGCGAAAAAGGATAAATGTGTATTAAAAAAATGTAAATATTTTATTTATATATGATTGTCTTTATCTTTGTTAAATAAATTAATGCAATTCAATATATTTCTTTAATTCTTATTTCTGTACCAAATTTCACTTCTAGAACCGATTCTGAGGAACAAAAATATGTTCTAATTTTGATTACAAACACCTGTTGCTTTTGGGACAATTCCTTTGTAAAAAGAATCGGTGTTGCACAAGAATTAGAACAGGTTCTAGGGAAGTATAAGTTGTTCCACAATCGGTTCTTTGCAACCGAAAATTTTGCTGGGCGGTTTTGCTTAAAACCAGCGACAGGAACTTCATGCACTAAAAAACTATATTCAAAGCGCCTAAAATATTCACTAAACATCATAAAATATGCACTATAAGCTTTAAAAATATAAACTTAAAGCTTAAATTTTGAGCAGGTTTATTCTAGCTATGATATTCTCATAGAATAATTTTCAAGAAATTTTTTTTTTGCTGTTTTAAATTTCTTTGTGTTGGTATTTTTTTGCGAGACTCATGTCGAGTTTCAATTTGTCAAATTCCATTGTCAAGATTATTTAGAAAAATGCCTGCGAATTTTGTACTCTTGCCCAAAACATTAAATCATGATAATGTTTTGCGGAAGATTTGGGTGTACTTGCCAAAGCAAAGTTTTTTAGAAAAAATAATGTGCTCGATTCTGGAATAAGATTTCACCATTCACCTAATGTTTAAAAATTTTATATTCTTTTGAATTTAAAAATTTTTAAATTTGTTCTTGTACTTATTAAAGATATTAACTAGATCTTTAATTGTTACAAGAAAAATATTTTAAAATCTTAAAATTCGAAAGAATATTAAATTTTTAAAAATTAGGGGAATGGTGAAATCGTGTTCGAGAATCGAGCACAATATTATATTACTTTGCTATTTCATTCAAAACAAATTGAAATATCAGTCGAGACCCCATTAAAAACCCAAAAGAGCTGCACATTTCATATGCGAGTGCAAAAACGTGTTTTTACATTTTGGAGAGTATAAAAGATTCGGTACCAAAGAATATAACACTCTCACTTGTTTTATGTATGTACATTTGATAAACAAATGGAACATTTTTATGCTAAAAGCTTAGACTTGGTGATAAAGTTGTTTTGGTAAAAAAAAGGATTTTTTTTACGAAAAAAAATTTAAGGAACCCAAAATTTTTAGTGAAAAAAAAATTTTGATAAAAAAAAGTTTTTGATGAATGGAAAAATTTTTTGATGTAAAAAAATTGATGAAAAAAAAATGAAATAAAACAAAAAATTTTTGGTAAGAAAAAAATTGATAATAAAAAATTTGATAAAAAAATTTGTTGCAAAAAAAATTGATGAAAAAAAAATATGATAAAAAAATTTATGAAAAAAAAATTTTGATGAAAAAAAATTGTATGAAAAAAAGTTAATGAAAAAAAATTGATGAAAAAAAATTTTGATGAAAAAAAATTTTTGATGAAAAAAAAAAAAAAATAATGAAAAAAAAATTGATGAAAAAAAAACTTGATGAATAAAATTATGACAAAAAAAATTCATAAAAAAAAATGATGAAAAAAAAAAATTTATGAAAAAAAAAATTGATGAAATAAAAAAAATTTTATGAAAAAAAACAATTTTTGATGCAAAAAAAATTGATGAAACAAAAAATAATATGAAAAAAAAAAAAAAAAAATTGAAAAAACAAAAAATTTTGGTGAAAAACGGGTTTATTCACCACGAGGTGAATTATTATCCAAGTTACAAACCCCAGTTATTAAAATTTTTGGTTTTAAGAAATGAAAATAGTAATTCTTGTTTTCTTTTTCGTTAATTGTTAGCTTATATAGTCAACCTGAGGTGGCGTCCTGCAACTTTTTTGAAATTAGACACCCCGAGTAAAAATTTTCTGGTCTAATCATATATAATTTGATACAATCTTATATGAGTTAATATGCTTCCGTATAAATTTATATAAAATTTTATCTATCATTTTGATACGGTTGATCCACTTTATATGGTTAGATATTGCTCCATATATGATTAGATTCGTATTTTGGTTTTGCTCATCAAATTATATTAAAATAGATATTATAAGATCAATTTGATCTAATTAGATTTGACCAAATTCAGGATCAAATTGTATCAATTTTTATATTTTTTGATCTAAAGTAATACAATTAGATATTATTTGATACAACCATTTTACGGATCAAATTAGATCTATTTAGTAAAATTAGCATAATATTTTTACTAGGGCCATCTTAAAACATTATCATGTTAAAAGAAAATAAGAATTACTGTTTTCATTTTCTTAAAACCAAAAAGGTTTGTAACCTCGATTTATAACTTGGATAATAATTCACCTGCTGGTGAATAAAACCGTTTTTCAACAGCTGGTGAATAAAAAGTAAAATAATTATTTTTCAACAAAATTTTTTTTTTTTTATCAAATTGTTTTTTTATAAAATTTTTTTTTTCATACATTTTTTTTCATAATTTTTTTTTTTTTTTTGATCAAAAATTTTTTTTTCATAATTTTTTTTTTTATTAAAATTTTTTTTTTTATAATTTTTTTTCATTAAAATTTTTTTTCATCAAAAATTTTTTTTCTTTAAAAAACAAAATTTCATAAAAATTTATGTTTTCATCAAAAAATTTTTTCTTCATTAAAATCCTCTTTCATCAAAAATTTTTTTCAACAAAAACTTTGGTTTCATCAAATGTTTTTTATCATAAATTTGTTCTATTAAATTTCCTTTTTTTCCAGTATTTCTTTACCAAAACTACTTTTTACCTAGTCTTCACATAAAATTTTTCCATTTGTTTAACAAATGTACAAAAATCCGAATCTTTTATACAAAATGTAAAAAAAACATTTTTTACACTTAAATAATACACACATTAGGGTGGTTCATAAAAACAAAAGTTTGATTTTTGTACGGGCCACCCGGAATATATATTAAGTACATACCGTGAGAAAATAACACGTAATTTTTTTCGGAATTTTTCATCAAGATTTAGGGGTCGCTACCAGGCCCTAAACATTGGAAAAACTTAAAATCCTGTATTTGTATGTAAGTAGACATAATGAGAATTTTTGTACTAAATACACAACATAATACAGCTCTAAATTTCAAACAAAATGGCCGACCAAACCATCTCCATTTAATTCAAACATACCTTGATAGGTAAAAAAAAAACTTACATACGAATGTAATACTTTATCTTTTGCCACTAAAGCACTAAAGTAAAAGAAATATGACCTTGAGCTAGAATAATCTTTCTCAACAATTGGGACTGTGATCACGTTCAGAGAATCGTTTGATTTCATAAAATCTTCATACAGTTTTGTAGTGGAGAATTTTTTTTTATATTTAAGTCACGTGATAAGTAGATTCCAAATCAATAAAGGTGCGTTCACACGAGAAAGAAATCTCGATAGAAAAATCGAATTTGTCAACTCTAGCATTTTTAAATATCATCTCTAAAAAACATAAATTTTGTTTACGTTATAATTTTTTTATTAAACAAAATGCAGACTTAAAATTAAAAATATTATCAATATCTTTCAAAAATCTGTAACAGTATCAAAAAAAAGGGTAAAAAATAAAAGTCCATGAAGATAAATTCGATTTTACGTAAGAGTTAAATTCGAAATGACGTAACAACATGAAGATAAATTCGATTTAACGTAAAAGTTAAATTCGATATGACGGAACAACTTGGTGATATATTTAATATTTAAATTCGATTTCAGGTAAAAGTGTGAAGAAAAATCGTAAAAATTGTTTTAAATGTTCTGTGAAAGGGGAATTGTAGTAGAAGGCAAAGTAAAAAATCCTATTAAGTTAATTGACACGGGGCCAAATCCTCTCAAGAAATGTAAGGGCACAAAAACTTAAATAACCGAAACCTGAAAAAGAATATACATATTCTGTGAATGAAATATTGTAGTACAGGGCAAAAGTAATGATTCTCATAAATTTTATTGACGCAGGTCTTTCCTGTGGCTCACAGTGGGCCAAATCCTCTCCAGAAATGTAAAGGCACAAAAAATTTAATAACCAAAGCCTAAAAAAGTATATACATTTTCTGTTAATGGAGAATTGTAACAGAGGACAAAAGTAATAATTCCTATAAATTTTATTGACGCAGGTCTTTCCTTTTGTTCACATTGGGCCAAATCCTCTCTAGAAATGTTAGGGCACAAAAAATTTAATAACCAAAGCCTGAAAAAGAATATACATATTCTGTGAATGAAGAATTATATTAGAGGGCAGAATTAATAATTCCTATAAATTTGATTGACGCAGGTCTTTCCGTTTGCTCACAGTGGGCCAAATCCTCTCCAGAAATGCAAGGGCATAAAAAAAATAACCAAAGCCTAAAAAAGAATATACATATTCTGCGAATGAAGAATTGTAGTAGAGTGCCGAAGTAATGTTTCCTTTAAATTTTATTGACGCAGGTCTTTCCTGTGCCTCACAGTGGGACAAATCCTCTCCAGAAATGCAAGGGCACAAAAAATTAAATAATCAAAGCCTGAAAAAGAATATGCATATTCTGTGAATGAAGAATTATAGTAGAGGGCAGAAGTAATGTTTCGTATAAATTTTATTGACGCAGGTCTTTCCTGTGGCTCACAGTGGGCCAAATCCTCCCCAGAAATGTAAAGGCACAAAAAATTTAATAACCAAAGCCTGAAAAAGAATATGCATATTCTGTTAATGGAGAATTGTAACAGAGGATAAAAGTAATAATTTCTACAAATTTTATTGACGCAGGTCTTTCCTGTGGCTCACAGTGGGCCAAATCCTCTCCAGAAATGCAAAGGCACAAAAAATTAAATAACCAAAGCCTGAAAAAGAATATGCATATTCTGTTAATGGAGAATTGTAACAGAGGATAAAAGTAATAATTCCTATAAATTTTATTGACGCAGGTCGTTCCTTTTGTTCACATGGGGCCAAATCCTCCCCAGAAAAGTAAGAGTACACAAACTTTAATAACCAATGCCTGAAAAAGAATATGCATATTCTGTGAATGAAGAATTAGAGAAGAGTGCAGAAGTAATGTATCCTATAAATTTTATTGACGCAGGCCTTTCCTGTGGCTCACAGTGGGCCAAATCCTCTCCAGAAATGTAAAGGCACAAAAAATTTAATAACCAAAGCCTAAAAAAGTATATACATTTTCTGTTAATAGAGAATTGTAACAGAGGACAAAAGTAATAATTCCTATAAATTTTATTGACGCAGGTCTTTCCTGTGGCTCACAGTGGGCCAAATCCTCTCCAGAAATGCAAGGGCACAAAAAATTAAATAATCAAAGCCTGAAAAAGAATATGCATATTCTGTGAATGAAGAATTAGATTAGAGTGCAGAAGTAATGTATCCTATAAATTTTATTGACGCAGGTCTTTCCTGTGGCTCACAGTGGGCCAAATCCTCTCCAGAAATGTAAAGGCACAAAAAATTTAATAACCAAAGCCAAAAAAAGTATATACATATTCTGTTAATAGAGAATTGTAACAGAGGACAAAAGTAATAATTCCTATAAATTTTATTGACGCAGGTCTTTCCTGTGGCTCACAGTGGGCCAAATCCTCTCCAGAAATGCAAGGGCACAAAAAATTAAATAACCAAAGCCTGAAAAAGAATATGCATATTCTGTTAATAGAGAATTGTAACAGAGGATAAAAGTAATAATTCCTATAAATTTTATTGACGCAGGTCGTTCCTGTGGCTCACAGTGGGCCAAATCCTCTCCAGAAATGCAAGGGCACAAAAAATTAAATAATCAAAGCCTGAAAAAGAATATGCATATTCTGTGAATGAAGAATTAGAGCAGAGTGCAGAAGTAATGTATCATATAAATTTTATTGACGCAGGTCTTTCCTGTGGCTCACAGTGGGCCAAATCCTCTCCAGAAATGCAAGGGCACAAAAAATTTAATAACCAAAGCCTGAAAAAGAATATGCATATTCTGTTAATGGAGAATTGTAACAGAGGATAAAAGTAATAATTCCTATAAATTTTATTGACGCAGGTCGTTCCTTTTGTTCACATTGGGCCAAATCCTCCCCAGAAAAGTAAGGGCACAAAAAATTTAATAACCAAAGCCTGAAAAGGAATATGCATATTCTGTGAATGAAGAATTAGAGTAGAGTGCAGAAGTAATGTATCCTATAAATTTTATTGACGCAGGTCTTTCCTGTGGCTCACAGTGGGCCAAATCCTCTCCAGAAATGTAAAGGCACAAAAAATTTAATAACCAAAGCCAAAAAAGTATATACATATTCTGTTAATAGAGAATTGTAACAGAGGACAAAAGTAATAATTCCTATAAATTTTATTGACGCAGGTCTTTCCTGTGGCTCACAGTGGGCCAAATCCTCTCCAGAAATGCAAGGGCACAAAAAATTAAATAACCAAAGCCTGAAAAAGAATATGCATATTCTGTTAATGGAGAATTGTAACAGAGGATAAAAGTAATAATTCCTATAAATTTTATTGACGCAGGTCGTTCCTGTGGCTCACAGTGGGCCAAATCCTCTCCAGAAATGCAAGGGCACAAAAAATTAAATAATCAAAGCCTGAAAAAGAATATGCATATTCTGTGAATGAAGAATTAGAGCAGAGTGCAGAGGTAATGTATCCTATAAATTTTATTGACGCAGGTCTTTCCTGTGGCTCACAGTGGGCCAAATCCTCTCCAGAAATGCAAGGGCACAAAAAATTGAATAACCAAAGCCTGAAAAAGAATATGCATATTCTGTTAATGGAGAATTGTAACAGAGGATAAAAGTAATAATTCCTATAAATTTTATTGACGCAGGTCGTTCCTTTTGTTCACGTTGGGCCAAATCCTCCCCAGAAATGTAAGGGCACAAAAAATTTAATAACCAAAGCCTGAAAAAGAATATGCATATTCTGTGAATGAAGAATTAGAGTAGAGTGCAGAAGTAATGTATCCTATAAATTTTATTGACGCAGGTCTTTCCTGTGGCTCACAGTGGGCCAAATCCTCTCCAGAAATGTAAAGGCACAAAAAATTTAATAACCAAAGCCTAAAAAAGTATATACATTTTCTGTTAATAGAGAATTGTAACAGAGGACAAAAGTAATAATTTCTATAAATTTTATTGACGCAGGTCTTTCCTGTGGCTCACAGTGGGCCAAATCCTCTCCAGAAATGCAAGGGCACAAAAAATTAAATAATCAAAGCCTGAAAAAGAATATGCATATTCTGTGAATGAAGAATTAGATTAGAGTGCAGAAGTAATGTATCCTATAAATATTATTGACGCAGGTCTTTCCTGTGGCTCACAGTGGGCCAAATCCTCTCCAGAAATGCAAGGGCACAAAAAATTAAATAATCAAAGCCTGAAAAAGAATATGCATATTCTGTGAATGAAGAATTAGAGCAGAGTGCAGAAGTAATGTATCATATAAATTTTATTGACGCAGGTCTTTCCTGTGGCTCACAGTGGGCCAAATCCTCTCCAGAAATGCAAGGGCACAAAAAATTTAATAACCAAAGCCTGAAAAAGAATATGCATATTCTGTTAATGGAGAATTGTAACAGAGGATAAAAGTAATAATTCCTATAAATTTTATTGACGCAGGTCGTTCCTTTTGTTCACATTGGGCCAAATCCTCCCCAGAAAAGTAAGGGCACAAAAAATTTAATAACCAAAGCCTGAAAAGGAATATGCATATTCTGTGAATGAAGAATTAGAGTAGAGTGCAGAAGTAATGTATCCTATAAATTTTATTGACGCAGGTCTTTCCTGTGGCTCACAGTGGGCCAAATCCTCTCCAGAAATGTAAAGGCACAAAAAATTTAATAACCAAAGCCAAAAAAGTATATACATATTCTGTTAATAGAGAATTGTAACAGAGGACAAAAGTAATAATTCCTATAAATTTTATTGACGCAGGTCTTTCCTGTGGCTCACAGTGGGCCAAATCCTCTCCAGAAATGCAAGGGCACAAAAAATTAAATAACCAAAGCCTGAAAAAGAATATGCATATTCTGTTAATGGAGAATTGTAACAGAGGATAAAAGTAATAATTCCTATAAATTTTATTGACGCAGGTCGTTCCTGTGGCTCACAGTGGGCCAAATCCTCTCCAGAAATGCAAGGGCACAAAAAATTAAATAATCAAAGCCTGAAAAAGAATATGCATATTCTGTGAATGAAGAATTAGAGCAGAGTGCAGAGGTAATGTATCCTATAAATTTTATTGACGCAGGTCTTTCCTGTGGCTCACAGTGGGCCAAATCCTCTCCAGAAATGCAAGGGCACAAAAAATTGAATAACCAAAGCCTGAAAAAGAATATGCATATTCTGTTAATGGAGAATTGTAACAGAGGATAAAAGTAATAATTCCTATAAATTTTATTGACGCAGGTCGTTCCTTTTGTTCACGTTGGGCCAAATCCTCCCCAGAAATGTAAGGGCACAAAAAATTTAATAACCAAAGCCTGAAAAAGAATATGCATATTCTGTGAATGAAGAATTAGAGTAGAGTGCAGAAGTAATGTATCCTATAAATTTTATTGACGCAGGTCTTTCCTGTGGCTCACAGTGGGCCAAATCCTCTCCAGAAATGTAAAGGCACAAAAAATTTAATAACCAAAGCCTAAAAAAGTATATACATTTTCTGTTAATAGAGAATTGTAACAGAGGACAAAAGTAATAATTTCTATAAATTTTATTGACGCAGGTCTTTCCTGTGGCTCACAGTGGGCCAAATCCTCTCCAGAAATGCAAGGGCACAAAAAATTAAATAATCAAAGCCTGAAAAAGAATATGCATATTCTGTGAATGAAGAATTAGATTAGAGTGCAGAAGTAATGTATCCTATAAATATTATTGACGCAGGTCTTTCCTGTGGCTCACAGTGGGCCAAATCCTCTCCAGAAATGTAAAGGCACAAAAAAATTTAATAACCAAAGCCAAAAAAAGTATATACATATTCTGTTAATAGAGAATTGTAACAGAGGACAAAAGTAATAATTCCTATAAATTTTATTGACGCAGGTCTTTCCTGTGGCTCACAGTGGGCCAAATCCTCTCCAGAAATGCAAGGGCACAAAAAATTAAATAACCAAAGCCTGAAAAAGAATATGCATATTCTGTTAATGGAGAATTGTAACAGAGGATAAAAGTAATAATTCCTATAAATTTTATTGACGCAGGTCGTTCCTTTTGTTCACATTGGGCCAAATCCTCCCCAGAAAAGTAAGGGCACAAAAAATTTAATAACCAAAGCCTGAAAAAGAATATGCATATTCTGTGAATGAAGAATTAGATTAGAGTGCAGAAGTAATGTATCCTATAAATTTTATTGACGCAGGTCTTTCCTGTGGCTCACAGTGGGCCAAATCCTCTCCAGAAATGTAAAGGCACAAAAAATTTAATAACCAAAGCCAAAAAAAGTATATACATATTCTGTGAATGAAGAATTAGAGCAGAGTGCAGAGGTAATGTATCCTATAAATTTTATTGACGCAGGTCTTTTCTGTGGCTCACAGTGGGCCAAATCCTCTCCAGAAATGCAAGGGCACAAAAAATTGAATAACCAAAGCCTGAAAAAGAATATGCATATTCTGTTAATGGAGAATTGTAACAGAGGATAAAAGTAATAATTCCTATAAATTTTATTGACGCAGGTCGTTCCTTTTGTTCACATTGGGCCAAATCCTCCCCAGAAAAGTAAGGGCACAAAAAATTTAATAACCAAAGCCTGAAAAAGAATATGCATATTCTGTGAATGAAGAATTAGAGTAGAATGCAGAAGTAATGTATCCTATAAATTTTATTGACGCAGGTCTTTCCTGTGGCTCACAGTGGGCCAAATCCTCTCCAGAAATGTAAAGGCACAAAAAATTTAATAACCAAAGCCAAAAAAAGTATATACATATTCTGTTAATAGAGAATTGTAACAGAGGACAAAAGTAATAATTCCTATAAATTTTATTGACGCAGGTCTTTCCTGTGGCTCACAGTGGGCCAAATCCTCTCCAGAAATGCAAGGGCACAAAAAATTAAATAACCAAAGCCTGAAAAAGAATATGCATATTCTGTTAATGGAGAATTGTAACAGATGATAAAAGTAATAATTCCTATAAATTTTATTGACGCAGGTCGTTCCTGTGGCTCACAGTGGGCCAAATCCTCTCCAGAAATGCAAGGGCACAAAAAATTGAATAACCAAAGCCTGAAAAAGAATATGCATATTCTGTTAATGGAGAATTGTAACAGAGGATAAAAGTAATAATTCCTATAAATTTTATTGACGCAGGTCGTTCCTTTTGTTCACATTGGGCCAAATCTGCTATATTTCTTCATTCACAGAATATGCATATTCTTTTTCAGGCTTTGGTTATTTAAATTTTAGTGCCCTTGCATTTCTGGAGAGGATTTGCCCCACTGTGAGTCACAGGAAAGACCTGCGTCAATAAAATTTATGGGAATTATTACTTTTGTCCTCTGTTACAATTCTCCATTAACAGAAAATGTATATACTTTTTTAAGGCATTGGTTATTCAATTTTTTGTGCCCTTACATTTCTGGAGAGGATTTGGCCCACTGTGAGCAAACGGAAAGACCTGCGTCAATCAAATTTATAGGAATTATTAATTCTGCCCTCTAATATAATTCTTCATTCACAGAATATGTATATTCTTTTTCAGGCTTTGGTTATTAAATTTTTTGTGCCCTTGCATTTCTGGAGAGGATTTGGCCCACTGTGAGCCACAGGAAAGACCTGCGTCAATAAAATTTATACAAATTATTACTTTTGTCCTCTGTTACAATTCTCTATTAACAGAAAATGTATATACTTTTTTAGGCTTTGGTTATTAAATTTTTTGTGCCTTTACATTTCTGGAGAGGATTTGGCCCACTGTGAGCCACAGGAAAGACCTGCGTCAATAAAATTTATAGGATACATTACTTCTGCACTCTACTCTAATTCTTCATTCACAGAATATGCATATTCTTTTTCAGGCATTGGTTATTAAATTTTTTGTGCCCTTACTTTTCTGGGGAGGATTTGGCCCAATGTGAACAAAAGGAACGACCTGCGTCAATAAAATTTATAGGAATTATTACTTTTATCCTCTGTTACAATTCTCCATTCACAGAAAATGTATATACTTTTTCAGCTTTGGTTATTCAATTTTTTGTGCCCTTACATTTCTGGAGAGGATTTGGCCCACTGTGAGCCACAGGAAAGACCTGCGTCAATAAAATTTATAGGATACATTACTTCTGCACTCTACTCTAATTCTTCATTCACAGAATATGCATATTCTTTTTCAGGCTTTGATTATTTAATTTTTTGTGCCCTTGCATTTCTGGAGAGGATTTGGCCCACTGTGAGCCACAGGAAAGACCTGCGTCAATAAAATTTATAGGAATTATTACTTTTATCCTCTGTTACAATTCTCCATTAACAGAATATGCATATTCTTTTTCAGGCTTTGGTTATTCAATTTTTTGTGCCCTTGCATTTCTGGAGAGGATTTGGCCCACTGTGAGCCACAGGAACGACCTGCGTCAATAAAATTTATAGGAATTATTACTTTTATCATCTGTTACAATTCTCCATTAACAGAATATGCATATTCTTTTTCAGGCTTTGGTTATTTAATTTTTTGTGCCCTTGCATTTCTGGAGAGGATTTGGCCCACTGTGAGCCACAGGAAAGACCTGCGTCAATAAAATTTATAGGAATTATTACTTTTGTCCTCTGTTACAATTCTCTATTAACAGAATATGTATATACTTTTTTTGGCTTTGGTTATTAAATTTTTTGTGCCTTTACATTTCTGGAGAGGATTTGGCCCACTGTGAGCCACAGGAAAGACCTGCGTCAATAAAATTTATAGGATACATTACTTCTGCACTCTACTCTAATTCTTCATTCACAGAATATGCATATTCTTTTTCAGGCTTTGGTTATTAAATTTTTTGTGCCCTTACTTTTCTGGGGAGGATTTGGCCCAATGTGAACAAAAGGAACGACCTGCGTCAATAAAATTTATAGGAATTATTACTTTTATCCTCTGTTACAATTCTCCATTAACAGAATATGCATATTCTTTTTCAGGCTTTGGTTATTCAATTTTTTGTGCCCTTGCATTTCTGGAGAGGATTTGGCCCACTGTGAGCCACAGGAAAGACCTGCGTCAATAAAATTTATAGGATACATTACTTCTGCACTCTGCTCTAATTCTTCATTCACAGAATATGCATATTCTTTTTCAGGCTTTGATTATTTAATTTTTTGTGCCCTTGCATTTCTGGAGAGGATTTGGCCCACTGTGAGCCACAGGAACGACCTGCGTCAATAAAATTTATAGGAATTATTACCTTTATCCTCTGTTACAATTCTCTATTAACAGAATATGCATATTCTTTTTCAGGCTTTGGTTATTTAATTTTTTGTGCCCTTGCATTTCTGGAGAGGATTTGGCCCACTGTGAGCCACAGGAAAGACCTGCGTCAATAAAATTTATAGGAATTATTACTTTTGTCCTCTGTTACAATTCTCTATTAACAGAATATGTATATACTTTTTTTGGCTTTGCTTATTAAATTTTTTGTGCCTTTACATTTCTGGAGAGGATTTGGCCCACTGTGAGCCACAGGAAAGGCCTGCGTCAATAAAATTTATAGGATACATTACTTCTGCACTCTTCTCTAATTCTTCATTCACAGAATATGCATATTCTTTTTCAGGCATTGGTTATTAAAGTTTGTGTACTCTTACTTTTCTGGGGAGGATTTGGCCCCATGTGAACAAAAGGAACGACCTGCGTCAATAAAATTTATAGGAATTATTACTTTTATCCTCTGTTACAATTCTCCATTAACAGAATATGCATATTCTTTTTCAGGCTTTGGTTATTTAATTTTTTGTGCCTTTGCATTTCTGGAGAGGATTTGGCCCACTGTGAGCCACAGGAAAGACCTGCGTCAATAAAATTTGTAGAAATTATTACTTTTATCCTCTGTTACAATTCTCCATTAACAGAATATGCATATTCTTTTTCAGGCTTTGGTTATTAAATTTTTTGTGCCTTTACATTTCTGGGGAGGATTTGGCCCACTGTGAGCCACAGGAAAGACCTGCGTCAATAAAATTTATACGAAACATTACTTCTGCCCTCTACTATAATTCTTCATTCACAGAATATGCATATTCTTTTTCAGGCTTTGATTATTTAATTTTTTGTGCCCTTGCATTTCTGGAGAGGATTTGTCCCACTGTGAGGCACAGGAAAGACCTGCGTCAATAAAATTTAAAGGAAACATTACTTCGGCACTCTACTACAATTCTTCATTCGCAGAATATGTATATTCTTTTTTAGGCTTTGGTTATTTTTTTTATGCCCTTGCATTTCTGGAGAGGATTTGGCCCACTGTGAGCAAACGGAAAGACCTGCGTCAATCAAATTTATAGGAATTATTAATTCTGCCCTCTAATATAATTCTTCATTCACAGAATATGTATATTCTTTTTCAGGCTTTGGTTATTAAATTTTTTGTGCCCTAACATTTCTAGAGAGGATTTGGCCCAATGTGAACAAAAGGAAAGACCTGCGTCAATAAAATTTATAGGAATTATTACTTTTGTCCTCTGTTACAATTCTCCATTAACAGAAAATGTATATACTTTTTTAGGCTTTGGTTATTAAATTTTTTGTGCCTTTACATTTCTGGAGAGGATTTGGCCCACTGTGAGCCACAGGAAAGACCTGCGTCAATAAAATTTATGAGAATCATTACTTTTGCCCTGTACTACAATATTTCATTCACAGAATATGTATATTCTTTTTCAGGTTTCGGTTATTTAAGTTTTTGTGCCCTTACATTTCTTGAGAGGATTTGGCCCCGTGTCAATTAACTTAATAGGATTTTTTACTTTGCCTTCTACTACAATTCCCCTTTCACAGAACATTTAAAACAATTTTTACGATTTTTCTTCACACTTTTACCTGAAATCGAATTTAAATATTAAATATATCACCAAGTTGTTCCGTCATATCGAATTTAACTTTTACGTTAAATCGAATTTATCTTCATGTTGTTACGTCATTTCGAATTTAACTCTTACGTAAAATCGAATTTATCTTCATGGACTTAAAAAATAATACGTTTTAGAGGAACTTGATTTGACACAATTATTGAAAAAGTCAAATTCACAGGTACACAGAGTCGGTTTTTGGTCTTTGTCTAGCAGTTTTCTCACCCGTGTAAACGCGCCTTTATACTTAAATATCATTTAGAATCGAACATCGGTTAAAACTAGTTTTCCGGATCGAATACCCTAATATATTTTCTAATGTTATGTCGTGTTTTTGGTTTATATATTTGTTGACACTAAAATATTGGTTGTATTTATGTCTGCCACTTTTTCTTTTGGCGTTTGCATTAAAAATTGTATTTATTTTTTATTTGATTTCTTATTTTTTATATATTCATTAGGGATATAACTTTTGAACAGTTTTTGAAAATTTTAAATCGGCCCTTTGAAGGCGGTATACAGCATGAATAACTATGAAGAATGGCGGTATTCCATTTTCTTGACATTTCTTCATAGAAAAAATTTTAAACGAATTGCAATCAACAAAAACGCGGATTCGATAAATTTTTTGATTAAAATTCCTCCAAATAAGAAAATTGTTATACCAATCATCAAATTGTAGGTGATTGATTGAAAATTTTTTCAATCAAACATTTTTTCAATTGTGATCAAAAATTTGATAAATTTTTCATTTCTAGTCAATCAAAATAATGATTGATCTGGTATGTTGAAAATTTGTAATTCGACAGTTAACGAAAATAACAAAAATTTCAATCAAAATTTCAATTGAAAATGTTTAGCCAATAATTTTTTGTGTGTTGAAAAAAAAATTGTGACATCAATAATAATATAAAAACACAAAATTTTCTTCGGCTTCAATATTTTTTCTTTTCAAAAATGTAATTTTCCTACCAGCTGTCCAAAAAAAATAACAAAAACGGACGCACAGTGGGGCAAGATGGGCAAAAATGCCAATTCTTTTTTGTAGGCCGAAATTTTTAACTGATTTCAACTATTTTTTTTTTCCTGCTTATAGTTTATTTTTTAACGTTTAACATCGAAAAAACTGAATCCATTATAAATCTTGATAATATGTATAAAAAAATGTTTTTTTTACAAAAAATTTTTTTCTGGATAGGGTTTTAGATAAAGAGGTTTATGCGGAAGGTTTTTGTTTCGAAATGTCCCAAGTAAAGTGGTTTCAGTATCAGTACATCACTAGCCATTATGTAAGACTAGGTTCGAAATTTGATTATACCCCTAATATTCATGCATACATACATATTTAATGTGTATGTGTGCACTAGTATGTTTTCAAATACCCTTTGGCATAAAAAACATTATAGATCCTTGAGCATGATGTTGTTCTCTATGCATGTGGTGTTCAACAAAATGAAAAATATAAATTAAAAAAGAAAAAAAATCAAATCAAATTTTTATAACTTTGATATATGATATTATTAGAAATAAAACAACGGAAAAACAATTTAAAAATCAAATAGAAAAGTAGATCAAACACCTTTTTATAAATAAAAGAAATATTTTTTTTTAAACTAAAAAAACTTTTTAACTGAAAAAAGCAACGGGAAATCAAATGCCTTAAATTAAGATATTTCAATTATAAGAAATAAAAGTGAAAATATGACAGTTATGAAAACAAAATTTTAAATGAAATTTTGTTTGGTTTTTAAAATGGATTGTGCCAGAACTTGGGTGCCACTAACTCACCTTAAAGTTTTCACGTGTATTAAGGATCAACAAATATAAATCAAAAATTCAATAAAACATGTAAAATTTAAACTTAATGTAATAGTTTCTCTAGTTTTCGTTAATTTGGAAAATCATTAAAAGTGGATGATATTTCCGACTTAACCTCTTTCTTAATAAAGTATCATCTACGCCTTACTGTTAGTTCGTTTTCCCTTCTTCAATAAAGATATAGATTTTTTTTACAAATTAGTTGTAGTAATCAGTTAAAGTGTTACAAGTAAGTTATAACATAAGTTTTTATTGTTTTTCGACTAGCATAATATGTAATCAATTAGAACATGAATAGCTTTGTTATTTATTTCTGACAATAATAAAACATTAAATGAATAAACCTAAGTAGTATGTGTATGAACTAAACGTATAAAACACTCAATAAAATGTGTATAAAAATAACAGTAGAAAGACTTCAAAATGGATAGAAATTCATTCAAAATACATTACAAAAATACAAAAAAAAAAACAAGTAAAAATTAAATTCGGTCTTGCCGAATGTAGTGATACCCTCCAAAATTTCAAATAACTTTTGAAAAAAAAAATAATAATTTTTTGAAAAAAAACTTCCGCAAAAAAAAAATTTTTTGTTAAAAAAAAATCCGCGATTTTTGTATTTTTTGTCAAAAAGTATGTTCATGCTTGTTTAGATACCGTTTGGTGTTCAATTATGTTCACATATGTCAACCAGCAGCCGAATTAAAGCATTTTGTATTTTTAGGTTATATTGAATGTACTTACATTTTTGAGGTGTCCATACGTTTTCGTTCATAACTTTTGAACCGCTGAACCGATATCGCTCAAATGCAATACCAAACTTCTCGGGAGAACTTTCAATAAATATGTTAAGTTTCAGTCATCTCCGTGTAATACTTTGGCCGTGATCACCATTACCACAGACAGACGGACATCGCTAGAATGTTTTAAAATGGATCGGGGATTATGAATATATATGGGGCATTCCAAGCCAAATCACTCACTTTTAGACCCGACCCCTTTCGATTTATTTTATTTTTGGATATGTTTTAGTATTTATTAAATGCAACTTGGACACCAATTTTCAGCTTTTTATTTCAAGATGGTGTTGAGTAATCAATTTTTCAAAATGGCGATTTTCCCAAAAAAATTAAAAAATGAAATTTTTAATTAATTTTGACCATTATAAAATATAGATATTTAAAAAAAAGTTTGACAACGTTTTGTTGGTATTTAAATGTAGTTTTAGAAAAAAAAATATGAAAAAATTATTCGAAGTAACTATCACTTATTATTTGACGTTTTAAAATTATAATCGACTTTTTGAAAAAGTTCGAAACCTTCGATTTTTTTGTAAAAAACTATAAAAATTCTACTCTAAATTACGCAACTTTTAAGTCATAATTCGAGATGTGATCACAATTCTTTCTATTTTTTATACCCTCCACTCTAGTGATAGAGGGTATATATAAGTTTGTCATTCCGTTTGTAACACCTCGAAATATTATTCTAGGACCCCATAAAGTATATATATTCATGATCCTCGATCGATTTTAAGACGATCTAGCGATGTCCGTCCGTCCGTCCGTCCGTCTGTCTGTCTGTCTGTTGAAAACACGCTAACTTTTGAAAGACTTTACGGAGGCTCCTGAACAGGGGCGTATCCAGGATTTTATTTCGGTGGGGGCCCAACATTTTTTTAAAATTTTTTTTTTACAAAAAATTTACATAACAGCACATGTTTATGAATTTTTCTCGATCTTTCCTTGAACTGAATGTAACACAATCAGATTCTTAATTTTTGTGTAAGTTTAAAACTGTTGCGGGGGAAAAAAATTAAATTTTTTTTTTTATATTTTAAAATTTTTTGAGAGCCTTAAGCCTTGTTTTAAATTGTGAATTGTATCAGATGCTGATACATTTTAACAAAGAAGATTATCAGAATCTGATTTTTTTTTTAAAGAAAAGTTTAAGATTCTATGACAATTTTCAGTTAAGACAGTTTTTGTTATAGAAAAAGTCAGACTCTAAATCATATTTCCAATGGAAAACGTTTGATAAATTAAAACACGAGTGGAATATGTATTTAAAAGTAATTCATGTATTTACAAAGGTTAGAAATGAAGTAAGGTTTAAAGAACAGTAATTCTATTATATATGTTACAAAACGTGTTGGTTGTAAATAGCTGAATACAACAGCCAATAGGAATGTGACACATGTTGAAAGAATAAGGATAAAATGGAATTGTTAATAATGCATATGATTATGCAGTGTTGCTAATTAAACAATGTTTTTCTTAACACTCTCACTCATTGTTTGATTTAAACATTCCCAAAAGATTTAGGTTATTCTTGAATCGTTGAGGAGTTAATGGCTTAGTAAAAATATCGGCTCGTTGTAGATCAGTATTAACATATTTGATTTCAAGGCTTTTATTGTTCTGAAGCTCTCTGATAAATTGCAATCTAATGTCAATGTGTTTTGTGCTGTGGTGTAATTCTGGATTAGCGATAAGTCGAATTGCCCCTTGGTTATCGACATTTAAAATTATTGGCATTTTTTGATCATAGCCAACATCAGCTAAAAGTTGTTGAAGCCAAATCGCCTCTTTGGCACCTTCGCACACCGCCATGCACTCTGCTTCGGTTGTCGATAACGCAACTGTTTTTTGCCGATGGCTTCTCCAAGTTATTGCGCTATTATTGATCAAAAATACGTAGCCTGTTGTAGATCTTCTAGTATCGATATCACGAGCGAAATCGGCATCCGTATAACCTTCAAATTTAAAGGTATTTTCTGATTTATATACAATACAATAGTCTAATGTAGCTTTTAGATATCGAAAAATTCGTTTTAAAGCGATGACGTGACTATTTTTAGGACTCTCGGTGAATTTGCTCACTTCTCCTACTGCATAAGAAATGTCGGGTCTGGACACAATTGCAGCAAACATAAGGGAACCAACAGCTTGTCTAAATGGAAATTTTTCTTCACATTCTCCACTTAATTTTGATAAATATATGTTGGAGTCGAAAGGTGTTGAAATTGGATTTGCATTATTCATATTGAATCTGTTTATAATTTTCTTTATGTATAATTGTTGATTTATTTTAATGCTTTTGTTGAATCTATCGCGGTGAATTTCAAGTCCAACATAATAATTATGTTCACCATATGTAATACAAAAATTTTTTGATAGTTTATCAATAAATATTTCAATTGCTGCTTTGCTGGGAGATATAATCAAACCATCGTCAACGTATAATAGCAAAATTATTTTGCTGTTATTGATATTTCCAAAGAAAACGCAAGGGTCGGCAATTGATTGTTTTAAATTAAAAATTTTAAGAAACTCAACAAATTTAAAGTTCCAATTACGAGAAGCCTGTTTGAGGCCATAAAGACCCTTTTTGAGACGGCAAACATAGTCCTTACCTTGTTCCACGTTTATGCCATTTGGAATTTCCATATACACTTCTTCGTCAAGATCTCCGTATAAAAAGGCTGTTTTTACGTCGAACTGCATCATTTCCATGTCTTCGATCGCGGCTAATGCCAGAAGTGCTCTCACTGAATCGTATCTTACGACTGGAGAATATGTCTCCTTATAGTCGATTCCAGCTTCTTGCGAATAGCCCTTGGCGACTAATCGAGCTTTGAAAATCGGTTTCTTGCTGCTTGGACTTGACTTTATTTTAAACACCCACTTACATCCAACAATATTTTTGTTGTTGGGTTTCTTAACCAATTGCCAAGTGTTGTTGTTTTCGAGCGAACTTAGTTCGTCATTAATTGCAGAGATCCAATTTTCAGCATTTTCTGAAGTTACTGCTTCATGGTAAGAATCCGGTTCTGAAATGGTTGCCAAACAGCTCATATAATCAAAACCAAGTCTCTGGGGTGGATTTATTTCTTTTCGAAGAGCATATCGCTTACTTTCTCGGTTTGTTTCGACTGTTGGATCTGGATCTGTTGAGCTCGTTGGTGTTGTTATTGTGTTGGAGGTGGGCGGTTCATTTTTTATTGAAGATATTGGAGTACTTGATGCTTGTTGTTTGAACAAAGAAATATTAGAAACATTTTGCTGTTCTTCAGATTTTATTTCGTTTGTTTCCTCCTCTTTTTCGTCCCCACGAATTGTTGCTACCTTAATTGCCTTCTCATTAAACACTACGTCGCAGCTAACAATCACCTTTCTAGATTCTCGATCATACAAACGAAAGTTTTTTGCTGTGGGTTCGTAACCGACTAAGACCATCTTTTTTGCTTTTGGATCCCACTTCTTCCTTCCAAGCTGTTTCGGCAGGTAAACCATGCATTCGGTGCCAAAAACCTTGATGTGACTTAAGTCTGGCTTTTTGCCAAACCAACTTTCATACGGTGTAATTGTTCGATTTGTTGTTGTTGTCGATCTATTTAGTACGTAAACAGCTGTTCTTACAGCTTCGGGCCAAAGAAATTTATTTAAACCACTTGCAAGTAACATGGTACGTGCCGACTCTTGTACCGTTCTATTATCTCTTTCGATGAACCCATTTTGCTCAGGGGTGTATGGAGAAATTTTTTCGAGCAAAATTCCTTTGTTGCTTAGCAGCTCAAGTACATCTTTATTTATGAATTCTGTACCATTGTCGCATCGTATGTATTTCACTCGTTCGCCAGTCATGTTGTGTACCATAAAAATAAAACATTTTAGTTTTTCAAGCACTTCAGATTTGTTAGATAAAAAATAAACATACCTGAAACATGTGCTTTCGTCCTTAAGCAACATGAAATAACGAACTCCTTGAATACCAGTTTCACTCATTGGGCCGCACAAATCCATATGAATATATTCACATTTGGCTGCATCACGTTTAGAACTTATACCATGTGACGAACGATGCATTTTACCACGCTTGCAATCCTCGCAGAAGAAATCATTTTTATCGGAAACAAGTATTCCATCAGCAACTTTTTTATCAGACATATTTTTAATTGATGCCGTGTTGATGTGCCCTAATCTACAATGCCATTGTTGAAGAGAATCTAATTTTGCAGAATTAGCCGCATCATTACCTCGTACTGTAAAAAACATACGGAATTGATTTTTAGAATCTTTAACACCTGTTGCCAAAATATTTTTGCTCTTATCCATCATAACGCATGTTGTTGTTTCAATTAACATTGAAAACCCATTTGATGTTGCAGCTGCAGCAGAAAAAAGATTTTGTCCCAACTGCGGAACATATTGAACGTTTTTGAGAACACGCGGAACCCACTTGTTGTTTACTAGAGCATTAATGTGTATCGTACCAAAACCCTTTATTGGCAATTTCTCATTGTTGGCAATACAAACAAACCGATCAGAACTTATCATTTGTAAATCTGAGAACCACTCTTTGCGTGACGTCATATGCTGTGTTGCACCTGAGTCTGCAATCCATACGTCTTTATATGGCGCAAATACTACATCAGATGTCGAAGCAACGAAAGCAACCTCATCAACACTTTTGTCTCTTTGTTTGCCATATTCGGTTTTGTTTTTTATTTGTTTCTTCTTTGCACGACATTCTCTTTCCCAGTGACCCAGCTTGTGGCAAAAATTGCATTTTGATGTTTTCTTTCTTTCGGCAATTGATTTTTTGTATTTTTCGGTTTTGACATTAAAAGCAGCATCTGTGACATCAACTTCACAATTCTTTTTATGCTGATCTTCTTCAAGTTGAAGTTTTGCCATAAGATTTTCAATTGTTCTTCCCTCTTTGATATTATGCCATACCGTTTTAAAGTTTCGATACTTTGGTGTTAAACTGCTAATAATTCGTACCATTTTAATATTATCAGAAAGATTTTCTCCTTGTGCCTCAATCTCAGTTGCCAATGAAGACACTTTTGACACATATGCTGCCACTGACTCGTCCTCTTGCATTTTCTGTGAGAAATATTCTTCATAAAGACACATAACTTTAACTTCGCTTTGCTTGTCGTGAATATTTTGCAATTTGTTGTAGACTTCATTAGACGTTGTACATGACAATACATGATTTGCCTGTTCCTTTTCGATGGACGAAATTAAAATACCCATTGCTTTACCATCACGCTTCATCCATAAATCCTTTGCATCTTGGGAGGAGGTATCATTCAACTGCGCCTTCCCTTGTACTATTCCTAGCAATCCCTGGCCTTTTAAAACCGCATCGACATTGAACTTCCATAACCTGTAGTTGCTGTTGTTCAGTCGGTGAAAAATATGGATGGTATCATCAGTCATTTTTTTTTTAAATGAATTTAAATTTTTTTTTTAAAAAAACTTTTAACTATTTAACATTTGCAAACACAGTAATTTTACACACGTTTAAACAAACTCCACTGGGCCCATAACCTGATAAATTAAAACACGAGTGGAATATGTATTTAAAAGTAATTCATGTATTTACAAAGGTTAGAAATGAAGTAAGGTTTAAAGAACAGTAATTCTATTATATATGTTACAAAACGTGTTGGTTGTAAATAGCTGAATACAACAGCCAATAGGAATGTGACACATGTTGAAAGAATAAGGATAAAATGGAATTGTTAATAATGCATATGATTATGCAGTGTTGCTAATTAAACAATGTTTTTCTTAACAACGTTTTTCGGGAAAAAGTCTCTTTAGAAAATGATTCTATAAACATATTCATAAAATATTTTTCTAAAAGAAAATACTCCGATTGTAAGACATTTTCCCAGAATCTCAGATATTTCTAGTCTAGCGCATTTTCTCAGATTCTGAAACATTCTACACAAAGAGTTTTAGATTCTGAGAAAATCTTCGCTTTTTCTATAAGAAAAATAATTTAGATCTTTAGACCTTTTTAAAACGACAACAGTATAAAAAAAGTCTTAGATTCTAAAACATTTTTCCTTAAGAAAAACTCTCGGATTCTGAGAAAATTTTCATATAGAAAAAGTCTAAGATTCTTAGACATTTTTTCTATAGAAAAAGTATCAGATTCCTACACATTTATCCTATAGAAAAAGTTTCTAGATCTGAGACATTTTTCCTATAGAAAAAGTCTCAGATTCTTCGACATTTTTTCTATAGAAAATGTCTCAGATTCTCAGACATTTTTTCTACAGAAAATTTTTTAGATTCTAAGACATTTTTCCTATCGAAAAAGTCTCAGATGCTTAAACACTTTTCCTATAGAAAGAGTCTCAAATTCTTAGACATTTTCTTATAGAACAAGTCTCAGATTCTGAGACATTTTGCCTATAGGAAATTGTGAGATTCTGAAAAAAAAAATACTCAGATTCTGAGACATTATTCTTATAGAAAAAGATATTTTTACAATAGAAAAAGTATCAGATTTTGAGCATTTTTCTATACAAAAAGTCTCAGCTTGTGTCTCTGAGACTTGTGTGTTCTCTGAGACATTTTTCGTAAAAAAGTATAAGATTCTGAGACATTTTCCTAGGTTGTAAGAAAAATTCAGAAAAATTATTCCTATAGAAAGTTTTCAGATTCTAAAACATTTTTCATATAGAAAAGCCTCATATTCTAAGAACTTTTTTTTATAGAATAAATCTCAGATTTTGAGACATTATTTAGATTCAGAGACATTATTCCTATAGAAAGTTCTCAGATTCTGAAAAATTTTTCATATAAAAAAGTCTCAGATTCTAAGAATTTTTATAGAGAAAGTCTTCGATTCTGAGACATTTTTCCTATAGAAAAAGTCTTAGATTCTGAGAAAAAGGCCAATATTTTAGACATTATTCCTAGACATTTTTCTTATAGAAAGTTTTAGATTCTGAGACATTTTTCTAAAAGACAAAGTCGCATTTTTAAATTTGACTACATTTTACTTACAATTAGGTCCATTTTTTGTACACATAAAACTTCAGGTTTATTTTTTCATTAGTATCTTAAGTTGAAAAGTTTCAAATTCTAAGAAAAAATTTTCAGATTTTGGGATTTTTTTAACAGGAAAATTTTCAGTATCAAAACATTTTTCTTCAAAAAATTTTCGATTTTTTTTAAGAAGTTTTTTAATATTGTACTTGTTATTTGATACCAAATCCTGATATTTGTGAAATCATTTCGCCACTGCTCCTGAAGTTTGGCATATATGTTGGACATTTACCTGGTCAGGTTGGTATTGCAATCCAGCGAAATCGGTCCAGTGGTTCAAAAGTTATGATCAAAAGACTGAGTTTCGGCAAGGGTTTTCGTGAATTTATGAGATAAAAAGCACTATAACTTTCGAAAATCAATTCTGAGGATGCTGAAGCTTGGCATATATATTTTTCGTTCCTCCAGCCTAGTTCGTATTGAATTTCACACAAATCGGTCGAGTGGTTCAAAAGTTATTAGCAAAACTGTGAAAAAATATTTTATACTAAAACAAAAAAAAAAATACACTCGAAAAAAATTTTACACTCAAAAAAAATTTTACACTAAAAAACAAGTAGAAAAGATAAATTCGACTTGGCCGAATCTATGAATACCCTCCACAATGCCCTTTTTAAGTGATAGCAAATTTTCTAACGTGAAAAAAATAACATTTTTGGTTAGAAATATTTTATTTTGTGTAAAAAAAACTTTTTTTTAGTAATTTTTGAAAAAAAAAAAAAAAATTTACTCATTTTTTTTTTTGAGTGTATAATTTTTTTTGAGTGTAAAATTTTTTTTGAGTATATTTTTTTTTTGTTTTAGTGTAAAAATATTTTTGAGTGGCAAAAATACCTTGTAAAATATTTTTGTGACTTACTAATGTTTTTAAACATGTTTAACGGGTTTCAACACGTGAATTTAACATGAAACTAATCTGAAATTCACGGCTTTGCTAATAACTTTTGAACGACTTGACCGATTTGGGTGAAATTTAAAACAAATCGGACCAGAGGAACGACAAATATATGTGCCACACTTCAGCATCCTCAGAATTGTCGTTCGGAAGTTACCGTGTGTTTTAACTCGTAAATTCCAGAAAAACCCTTGCCGAAATTCACTCATTTGCTTATAACTTTTGAACCACTGGACCGATTTTGCTGGATTGCAATACCAACCTGACCAGGTAAATGCCCTACATATATGCCAAACTTCAGGAGCCTCCGTCAAGTCTTTCAAAAGTTAGCGTGTTTTCAACAGACAGACAGACGGACAGACGGACGGACGGACGGACGGACGGACGGACGGACATCGCTAGATGGTCTTAAAATCGATCGAGGATCATGAATATGTATACCTTATGGGGTCCTAGACCAATATTTCGAGGTGTTACAAACGGAATGACAAACTTATATATACCCTCTATCACTAGAGTGGAGGGTATAAAAAAATTAGTAAATTTTTTTTTTAATGTAAAATTCGAGAAAATTTTACACTCAAAAAAAAAAATAAGTAATTTTTTTTTTAATGTAAAATTCGAAAAAATTTTACACTCAAAAAAAAAAATAGTATTTTTTTT
Organism: Pegoplata infirma; assembly: GCA_963921195.1. NCBI lineage: Eukaryota > Metazoa > Arthropoda > Insecta > Diptera > Anthomyiidae > Pegoplata > Pegoplata infirma. Next base: position 203,173,158 of record OY992537.1, on the reverse strand, counting down.
TCAAAAATTACTAAAAAAAAAAATTTTTACACAAAATAAAATATTTCTAATCATAACTGTTATTTTTTTCACGTTAGAAAATTTACTATCACTTAAAATGGGCATTGTGGAGGGTATTCATAGATTCGGCCAAGTCGAATTTAACTTTTCTACTTGTTTTTTTTTTTCTTTTTTCTTTATTTTTTTTAAAGTTTAGATGTTTGTTCATCCACACAAAAAAAATCAGAAACACGTTCATCTTTTTTTTCGGGAAAATCGCATTTGAACTTTAAATTTCATAACAATTTTGTTATTTGCTTGTATTTTCTTGTGTCAACAGAGCATATGACGAATATTTATGTAATTAATATTACACATTCGCAACTTTAAAACAAAGAAATACAAGCAAATAACAAAATTGTTATGAAATTTAAAGTTCAAATGCGCTTTTCTCGAAAAAAAAAGATGAACGTGTTTCTGATTTTTTTTTGTGTGGATGGACAAACATCTAAACTTAAAAAAAAAATTTAAAAAAGAAAAAAAAGTGGCCGGATTTTTGATAAATTGGCTTTTCTAAAAATGGAAAATTTCAGAACGGGTTCTGAAAACTTAAAAAAAAAAAATTTTAAACGATATCCCATACAAAACTATATAAGAATGTAAATTTTTGATATTGTGGTGCATTCCGTTATAACGTGATATATATTTAATCAAGGCAACTCGCCACATATTTGACCATTTTTCCAATATTTGACCACGCCTCCTAAGCCCAGTTTCTGAAAAATTTAAAAACCAAAAACGCAATTTTCTAAGTTCCATATAGGGCTATCCATACAACCTATTCAGAAGTTTACGGTACACATGTTTTTTTTTCGCTGGACATTTGGTGTGGAATGCCTCATCTGTGACCAAAATCGCGGTTTTGGGATTTTTCAAATATTTTTTCCAATGTAGTGCGCCAAATTTCCGAATTTTTAAGCCGGATTTGGTAAAAAAATTCCGACATGAATTTTGGTCGAAATACGTAATTTTTTCCAACTTTGACCAGTGGTTGCTGACTGAAGATGACCTTCCAAAATTTTTTCATAAATTTTCCCAAAATCAACTGTAACGGGAATTTGAAAATTTAAATTTCTGTGGTAAATTTTGTGTCACCACAAAAATTTTGTTCAAATTTTGTATAGAACATTTAGTGTTGCCGTTATAGCGATAATTCATACACTAAGAAAATTATGTCATTAACTGTTTGTAGGTTATTTTAAAAAGTAATCAGTAAAGTCATTTTAAAAGAAAAATCACTTATTTTATAAAGGATTTAATTTTTTTACTGTTTCTGTAGTTTAAAAAAAATAATATACTGTATTAAAAACGAATTTTCTGTTACATTTAATTTCGGCAGTAAAAAATTTCTTCTATAGTTTTACTGTTTTTCAATACAAAATAACTGAATATTCACTAGTTTTTTAATGTTTTGGTTAGTCATTAAATTAACGTTTAAAATTGACTGTAATGTGTTTTTATTTTAAATGAAAAAACTATGGAATGGTTTTTAAATAAAATTTCATTTGTTTTAAGTGAATATTCACTGGAATTTACCTACATAATTCTTTGAGTGTACAGTTTTCAAGATATTCGGTGTTAAATGTTACATATTCTTACTATGCTTCCAAAAAGGTGGACATTATTTCATATAAAATGGACCTCCTTATTCCAAAACTGCAATCCAAATTTTTCTAGCATGCTCCGTTTTCGAGATATTCGTGTTGGAAAATTTGTTCACGCGAAAACTTCAAACGCGAATATCTTGAAAACGGAAGATGTTAGAAAAATTTTGATTGCAGTTTTGGAATTAGGAGGTCCATTTTATATGAAACCAAGTCCTATTTTTTGAAAGCAACGTAAGAATAGGTAACAGTGGACCGCTAAATTTTAGTTTTTAACATGATAATGTTTTTAGGCTGGTGTCTAATTTTAAAAAAGTTGCAGGACGCCACCTCAGTTTGACTATATAAGCTAACAATTAACGAAAAAGAAAACAAGAATTACTATTTTAATTTTCTTAAAACCAAAAATTTTAAAACCAAAAATGGTGAATTAAAAGTAACAAAATTATTTTTCAACAAAAAAAAAATTTTTTTTCATCATTTTTTTTTCATAAAAAATGTTTTTTTTTTCATCAATTTTTTTTCATCATTTTTTTCCATAATTTTTTTTTTCCATCAAATTTTTTTTTCATCAATTTTTTTATCAAATTTTTTTTTCATCAAAATTTTTTTTTTCATCAATTTTTTTTGTTTTTTCATCAAATTTCTTTTTCATCAAATTTTTTTTTTCATAATTTTTTTTTTTTCATATTTTTTTCATATTTTTTTCACATTTTTTTCTTCAATTTTTTTCTACATCAAAAAACTTTTCTTTTTATCAAAAAACTTCATCAAAAACTTATTTTCATCAAAACTTTTTTTTCACCTAAAATTTTGGGTTCATTAAATTTTTTTTAACATAATCTAAGCTTTTTGCATTAAAATTTTCCATTTGTTTATAAAATGTACATTAAACAAGTGAGACTGTTATATTCTTTGGTGCCGAATCTTTTATACTCTCCAAAATGTAAAAACACTTTTTTGCACTCAATTACGAAATGTACAGCTCATTTGGTTTTTTTATGGGGTCCTCGACTGATATTGCAATTCGTTTTGCATGGAATAGCAAGTACAAGTACACCCAAATCTTCCGCAAAACATTATCATAATTTAATATTTTGGGCAAGAGTACAAAATTCGCAGGCATTTTTTTTTTACTTTTTAACAGCGAATATCTCAAAAACGTACGTGCTAGAAAAATTTAAGTGGCAGATTTGGAATCAGAAAGCAAAATCTATGAGAATCAGTTGGATATTTTACTGGTAGGATTTTGTTGTAAAACAGTGTAATTATTTAGGATTTTCTAGGATTTTCATGATAACGATTTTTAAAGCTCTAAATAAAGAGGAATGAAATGTCATCACCCAATTTTGTCACAATTTTTACTAAACCTTCAATTGCTTGAAAAGGTATGTGTTTAGTTTTATTTAACTTTCAATTCGTCAGTGCTTTTACTGTCTATTGATTACATTAAACTCAAGATGTTTGTTGTCGGACTTATGAAGGTTTTAATATGTTATTAATTTTCAATTACTCCTACACTTCCATTAAGTAATTTATTTATATTTCATTTCTTAGAAAATGAAATAGTTATTTTATATACTTATTAATTTATTTCAGACGAAAAAGTTATTATGTTAATTGTTTTAAGAAAAAAAAAACTTTCAGATTACAAAGGTCACCAGGTAAAAATAAATAAGGCTTTAATTTGACATTAAATGGTTTGGGAGTCGCAATTAATTAATTTTCCTAAATTAAGAAATTATAAGGTGAGAAATGGAATTATATTTCAAAGACAAAAAAGAGTTTTATATAAATACAAAATTACTGCATTATTTAAATCAGGGAAAGGAAATGAAGTGAATTAAAATTTTCTTGAAAATATTTTTATATTTTTCAATATTTCTTTAAAAAAAACTTTAATATTTTAACTTTGCCTTATCAGAAAAATTATTTAAATTTAAACAGACATGTTTTCGCTCAAAGTTAATTGTTCCAAAAGAAAACTAACAGATTTCGTTTACCAAAAAACGCAGATAAAAAAACTGTATATTAAATAACATGAAATTTTCCATCATGAAATATAAAGTGTGTAAGTGACACCCGCTTACAATTTTTCAGTTTTATATATTTTTTTTTTTTTGAGGACAAATTGTTGTTTTTCGTTTTATTTTTATTTTTCTGTGAATTTTACATCTTTTTGTCAGCAAAAAAAAAACAAAAATGTTTTATAAAAAAACTGACAAGCCACCACCTGTACGGTGTCATGTCAAGTTTTGGCGAGTCTTGCTTTCAGGGAAATAAAAAGTTAATTAATTTTTTTTTTTGTATGTATGTATATGATTATTAAAATGTTGATGAACCTTTGTAAGCCCAGGGACAGAAAAAAAAAAATAATCTCGAAGGTTACAAAAATATGGTTCCTGTTTTGGAACAAAATTCTTTTTAAAAAAAATATGTCTCTTGTAAGAAAACTCAAAACAGGCAGTAGTGAGACTCTTAACAAAATGTAAAGAATTGCATGACAGTAAAATTTCTCAAACTTCGAAAAAAAAATTTACAGAATCTGAAAACTTGTTTATTTGGAAAAGTTTTAAGATGGTTAGACATGGTGAAAAGTTCTTATTTAATATTAGAAAGAATATTTGCTGACATTTCACATTCTGAAACATTTTTTTTTTTGCAACAAAAGTCTGATTCATTTTTTAAGGCAAATTGGTTCATTACTGTTGGGATACTTCCCTTATTAGTGTTAGAAGGCATATATATATCGGTTTGGTAACCCATTATACTCTAAAACATTTTAGCGATGTCTTTTCGTCTGTCTGTTGAAATGGCGATCACTCCCAAACTATTAAACAGATATGAATCAAACTGAATATGTTTACTTGTAAATGTCCCGAGCAGTTTGGCATTGCATTTGAGCGATATCGGTTCAGCGGTTTAAAAGTTAAAATAAAAGCGAAAATGTAAGGACACATCGAAAATGTTGGTACATTCCTTATAACCTAAAAATACAAAATGCATGAATTGGGTTGCTGGTTGACAAACGTAAACAAACTTGGATACCGAATGGTATTTATACAAGTTCAAACATATTTTTTGACAAACAAAAATGTTTTGCAGATTTTTTTTTACATTTTTTTTTTCGCAGAAATTTTTTTTCTTGCACAAATACCACTACCGAGCATTTTAAGAAAAACTTGACCAAATAAAATATGACCTTACCCAGTTAGTTGCAATTACTCTAGTGATCACAAATTTGATCTCCAAGCTCTATCACATCAGGTTTTTGAAAGAATTGAGGACAAAATTAAAAAAATCGCCATTTGGGCATATTCGAAAACAAATAGCTGATGAACCAGATGTGATAGCGACTTAAAAATAAGTCATTTATAAAGTTTAAACATTGTTTTTCAATGATGGCTTATTCCCCAAAAATGATTTTTACCGCTAAAAATCATATAAAAAAAATTTCTGCGAATGGACTTTTCCATTACATTAGGTTGTTGAGAAATTTGAAATTGCAAAAAATCGCATTCTTGAATATATTTGACAACTCATATCGTTTGAACCCGATGTGCTGACGACATGAAAAATTGCTTTTTAAGATGCATAACTCGTTTGATCAGTCGTTATTTTTCCACAAAACTATTTTCTGGGAAATAAGACATCATTGGAAGTCAATTGGTGGTACCTTAAGGCAACTGACCGAATGAGTTCTGCATCTTAAAGGGCACTGTCTAACCTTCGACCTGTTTTTAAGTCGCCAACACATTGGGAGCATATGGCTAAGAGTTCCTAAAAATGCCCAAAACGCCAATTTTTTTGCAGCAAGACAATTATATTCAAGTGTTCATGGTCGCGTCCCAGTCGCATTTTCGATTTTTAGTAGTGTAATCTTTTTGATATTGTGCACACCTATCTTCAAGCAAATTAAGGTTTTGTAAAAATGGTGATAAAATTGGGTAACGTCATTTCATTCCTCTTTATTTAGAGCTTTAAAATCGTTATCACGAAAATCCTAGGTGATCCTGTTTTCAAGTTATTGCTAAATAATTACACTGTTCGTTTATAAAAAAATCATCCCAACTGGTTCTTACAGATTTTTCTCTCCTGATTCCAAATCTACCATTCAAATTTTTCTAGCACGTACCTTTTTTGAGATAAACGATGTTAAAAAGTCAAAAACCCGAAATTTGGTCGTCCACTATTACATATTCTTGCCTTGTTTAAAAAAAATAGGAATTGTTTTCATATAAAATGGACCTCCTATCCTGATTCCAAAACTACAATCCAAAATTTTTTAAGCATGTTTCACGATATTTGCGTGAAAAAAAAAATATGGAAACGCGAATATCTCAAAAATTAAAAATATTAGAAAAATTCGGATTGCATTTTTGAAATCAGGAGGTCCATTTTATATGAAATCAAGTCTTAATTTTTGAATGCAAGGAAAGAATATGTAACAGTGAACCAACAAATTTTGGTTTTTTGACTTTTTAACAGCAAATATTTCAAAAAGGGTACGGCTAGAAAAATTTGTATGGCAGATTTGGAATCAGGAGAGCAAAATCTATAAGAATCAGTTGAATATTTGACTGGGAGATTTTTGTTGTCGAACAGTGTAATTATTAAGCAATGGAAATATGAAACAGTGAACCCCTAAATTTTGGTTTTTTGACTTTTTAATAGCGAAGTATTTCATATTCGTGTTGATAATTTTTAAAGATCTAAATAAAGAGGAATAAAATGCCATTACCCAATTCTGTCATTATTTCTACACAACTTAATCTTGCTTAGAGAGGAGTATGTGTGGATGGCATCAAGACAAAATTTTTTTTAACAAATATTTTTTTTCAACAAATATTTTTTTTTCATAATTTTTTTTTTGTCAGATTCAACAAAACTCTTTTTTCTCAAAATTATGAATAAATTTACCCAATCATATCTGATTTGATATAAATTTTCCTGAATTCTTTATAGCATTTTCAGATTGCGCATAAATTTTTCTGATGAACAATTTTTTAGGTTCCATGACATTTTTCCTGTTGCAAAGTTATGAGATTCTGAAAGGTTTTTCCTATAAAAAATATCTAAGATTCTGTCTAATTTTTCTTAGAATAAAGAGGCCCTGTGAACCTCGACCTTATAACTCCTTTATATATTGAAACATATCATAGTCAAAACTAGTGATGGGCATATGAACAGGCCATTGCGTAATTCAAATTGATTTGCTAAATTCTCTTGACAATGGAATTTGACAAATTCCGAAACACGTGTCGAGTTAGTCTTGCAAAATGACCAAACAAATCAATTAAAACAAACAATTTTATTAACAGTTTCTTAAAAATTGTTACTTTGTCAATATCATCGTAATGTTCAGTAAAAGAAGTATGACCTTGAGCTAGAATAATCTTTCTTAATAAAGAATTTTAGTCGAATAATAAATAATTTTTAATTGATTTAAAAATTAAAAAAAGTTTTTAAAATTGTTTTTTGTATAAATAAGGGTCTCGAGAGTGTGAGACAACGTAAGTGTGAGTGAATATGCTCGTTAGTGAGCGTTCGTGGTTGGAAAATTAGTCTTTTTTATACAAAATTTGTCTAACTCCGGGAAATTTTTCACATAAAAAAATCTCTGATATTTGAATTTTTCCCTTCAATAAACTCTCTGATATTAACAAGGGAAGTGTCTCTGGTGTCACCCTCCGATATGGTGTTGTTCAAAACGAAAATTAATTCGTTTTTATTATCGTCCCAAACTTATTTTTAGAGGGAGTCTGGGGTATGGGGGAATTGAAGTTATTTAGTTTTTAACGCTTTCCGCCTATTTAAACAAAATTAATATAGGATTTAGGAATAAAGGTATTTAAAATACCCATCTCGTGGTGCTAACAACGTGCAATAAAAGTTAATATTTTTCGACTTATTAACAAAAATGTCCTAAAATGTTGGTATTTTACTCAATGTGACGAAAAATTATGCATTTTTGGACACTCATAGATAGGTTTTCCAAAGACCTTTCATTTGATATGCAACTAGATAAACGAAAAAAAAAAAATGAAAAATGGTCCCTTCTTCCCCACCACCATTCTATCAGATTCTTTACTGAAATGGATATTTTAAGTAAATTCTCTGTCATTCAGTTTTAAAAAACAAGAAAAAATTTTCTGCAATTTTACTTCTGTTTGCTGAATTTTAAAATATTTTGGTACAGATTTCAGATTATTTTGTTATTTTACAGAAATAGTTTGTTGGCATTTTTTTTTTTTTAATTTTTAAGTATTTTTAATTAAGATTTTTTATTTGAGATTTTGTGAAATTTAAAACCCTTACTCTAAAAATGATTCAAGTTACCAAATTAAAAAAAAAAAGCAGATTGGTTTATTAATTTCACAGAATTATTTAGTTATCCCGTTTTGAAAAAAATTTTATAAGTTTTTTTTTTTCAAAATTCGAATTTAAAAAAACTTGGAAATTTTATTCTTTGAAAGCAGTATAACTTAAAGAAAAAACTGCTTTAAAAAAGTTACTATCTCATAGTATGTCTGTACTGATCAGTTTCATCCCCACTAAAGGAATCTTCAGCAGACTTTAGAGAATCCTCGTTGGTCAATCAAACATCAAACCAGACATAATATTTGATATATTTCCCAAGTTATATGAGAAGTACTATTATGAAGGTCCGAAATCTGTTTTCCAACAAAAATAACACTTTTAAAGCAAAAATTGTATATATTAAATCACCGTCGGTAACTATTAATATATGTGTTGCTGTTATTTTACAATAACAACAGTGCCTAACCAAACAATAGTGTTGGTAGGATAAGTCGTACTAAACTTTGTGTTAAATGTTGTTTTTTTATTTTTAGTACCAAAAGGTACATAAAAATAAAATGTATTTATTCGGCCTTTATATATGTATATATATTCGATTAGAGTTTTATTCTAGTTCGAGGCCCAAAAATATTTCTATTTATGATATTGTCATAATAGAGTATTTTTAATTTATTGCTTTAAAAAAGTTACTATCTCATAGTATGTCTGTACTGATCAGTTTCATCCCCACTAAAGGAATCTTCAGCAGACTTTAGAGAATCCTCGTTGGTCAATCAAACATCAAACCAGACATAATATTTGATATATTTCCCAAGTTATATGAGAAGTACTATTATGAAGGTCCGAAATCTGTTTTCCAACAAAAATAACACTTTTAAAGCAAAAATTGTATATATTAAATCACCGTCGGTAACTATTAATATATGTGTTGCTGTTATTTTACAATAACAACAGTGCCTAACCAAACAATAGTGTTGGTAGGATAAGTCGTACTAAACTTTGTGTTAAATGTTGTTTTTTTATTTTTAGTACCAAAAGGTACATAAAAATAAAATGTATTTATTCGGCCTTTATATATGTATATATATTCGATTAGAGTTTTATTCTAGTTCGAGGCCCAAAAATATTTCTATTTATGATATTGTCATAATAGAGTATTTTTAATTTATTGCTTTAAAAAAGTTACTATCTCATAGTATGTCTGTACTGATCAGTTTCATCCCCACTAAAGGAATCTTCAGCAGACTTTAGAGAATCCTCGTTGGTCAATCAAACATCAAACCAGACATAATATTTGATATATTTCCCAAGTTATATGAGAAGTACTATTATGAAGGTCCGAAATCTGTTTTCCAACAAAAATAACACTTTTAAAGCAAAAATTGTATATATTAAATCACCGTCGGTAACTATTAATATATGTGTTGCTGTTATTTTACAATAACAACAGTGCCTAACCAAACAATAGTGTTGGTAGGATAAGTCGTACTAAACTTTGTGTTAAATGTTGTTTTTTTATTTTTAGTACCAAAAGGTACATAAAAATAAAATGTATTTATTCGGCCTTTATATATGTATATATATTCGATTAGAGTTTTATTCTAGTTCGAGGCCCAAAAATATTTCTATTTATGATATTGTCATAATAGAGTATTTTTAATTTATTGCTTTAAAAAAGTTACTATCTCATAGTATGTCTGTACTGATCAGTTTCATCCCCACTAAAGGAATCTTCAGCAGACTTTAGAGAATCCTCGTTGGTCAATCAAACATCAAACCAGACATAATATTTGATATATTTCCCAAGTTATATGAGAAGTACTATTATGAAGGTCCGAAATCTGTTTTCCAACAAAATAGAAATATTTTTCTGTTTTCCAACGAAATAGAAATATTTTTGGGCCTCGAACTAGAATAAAACTCTAATCGAATATATATACATATATAAAGGCCGAATAAATACATTTTATTTTTATGTACCTTTTGGTACTAAAAATAAAAAAACAACATTTAAAGAAAAAACTTGGAACATTTCTTTAAGTTTTTTATGAAGATCTTTCTGCAGTCTCGACAGATTTCTCTGCTGAATTCACCTAGATAAACAAGACAGATATTTAGTCTGCTAAAATAATGGGTGTAGTTTCAGAAAATTTTCTGCTGATTGGACAGAGAATTTATTGTCCACACACAAAAAATTATTGGCTAAAAAATATCAATTAAATCTATTGATCAACAAAATTTAAATAAGTCAATTATTGTTTTGATCAACACTTTTGTTATTTTCTTTAACTATCAAATTTCAAATTTTCAACATACCAGATTTGTTTTCGCTTCAATTTATTTGAGTACATTTATTCAAAAATATACTTTATACTAGGTTTTTAATTTTTTTATTGTGGACAACATATTGGAAAGCAAAAAACATGAATTTCTTTACAGCTTTTCAATTGATAAATCAATCATTATTTTAATTGACTTTAAATAAAAAATTAATTAAATTTTTGATCAAAATCGAAAAAGTGATTAATTGAAAAAAAAAAATCAATTAATCACCTACAATTTGATGATTGATATAACAATTTTCTTTATCGGAGGAGTTTCAATTAAAAAAATTAATTGAATCCGAGTTTTGGCTGATTGACTTTCGTTTTCAACTCTTTCTGTGCAGAGTTAGACCGAAGATGGTCACTGGCTTTTGTCATCTATTAGAAACTTTAAATGCTCACATTTTTTGGCTCAAAAAAGTTTCTGTTCTGAAGTTTCTTTAAGTCATTTGAAAATTTAACGAAATAGGGTCAGTTTTGCTTCCGATATTAAAATAATAAAAATCTTATATATTTTCTAATGAATTTTCATTTCAAATGTATTCTCATTTGAAATTAATATTTCATTTTTAATTTTTTTCAATATCTTTCTTATATTCTTTAGAAATAGTAAATCATAATAAAAAGCCACATAAAGTCCTCCACAACCGCAATACACACGCGTTTTCTCATACTTATTCATAATACTCAACCTCCTTGCCAACATTGCGTATGAACAATATTTATTATCTATTTCACAAATAAATATCAATCATACGCTCCCTTAACCACTTCATACAATCTACTTAAATTGTTTGAAAACTACTCAACAAAACTAAAACAAAATTTTCTTGATTATCAAATCATCTTTCGTATGTGTATTTATCATTAACATTAGATAAACAATCAACAAAAAGTTCTATTATTGAAGAAAATAATTTATTATTAACATGATTATGTTTACCGAAAAATAACAAAAAAAGTAGATAATAAGTTCTTTCATTTTGTTTACATAGAGATATTATCAATACATATGATGAAACCTTGTATGTAATAAATACAAAAGAAAAACTTAACTAAATATGATATGAATGTTTTTGTATGTGTGTAAAATTCTATATTAAACAAAAACATGTTATTTTCAAATTATAATATTTTTTTTGAGAGTTGAAGTAGTATTAAATAATCCCAAAGATAAACAATAAAAACAAAATCTACTAATTTCTGTGCTTCAATGATTACAAACAATTTACTATTTTATCTGTAGTTTTGTATTGTACATGTAAATACATATATTTGAACATTTCTATAACTAAAATGATAAATGTTTTTTTATTTTACAAAACAATAAAAAATATTGATGCATAATGAGTTAGAGAAATATATAAATTTGCAGAAATTCTGAAACGAAATCTTCTATAGTATTTGTTTACTTCCAACAGTAATTTTCTAATATTTCCCATTTAAGAAAGAAGAAATAGTTCAAGTAAAAAATTAAATTTTGAGTAAAATTTTTTTTAAGTATAAAAAAATGATAAAAACATTTTTTGAGCTACACAAAATATTTTAAAATTGAGTGAAAAAATATTTTAAGTATAAAAGTATTTTGAGGGAAAACAAAATGTAAAAAAGAAGTTTAAATGGAAAACAATTAAAAAAGAAATTGAGCGAAAAATATTTTAAGTGAAAAAAAAGAAAGTTGAGTTTTGGGGAGATAGTACAATAAATTGGACTCAATAAATAAAAAAAAAAACATTGAGTAAAAACAAAAATGTAAGTCAAAAAAGATTTTAAGTTAAAATAGGCCATGCCGAAGTTATTGAAACCCTCCACACTTGAAAACAAATAAAAAAAATCAGAGTGGAAACTATAAATATTCACATATATAAAAAACAGTTTTTATTAACAAGACAAACCGACATTTAAAATCCTACTGATGATAACACTAACTGGGGTGTTTGAAACCGGTATGGGAAATACCAGAAATGTCTATAATTTTTAGAAATTCAATTTTTCTTCTGCATTTTTTCCAACTTGAACCCTTATAACAAATATAATTAGAGCCCGTGCTCGATCTGTACTTACAGAAATAATCAAAAAAAAAAAAATCAGAGTAAAAAAGTTTTTAAAAAATTCTGCGATTTTCTTTTATAAAAAATATTAAATCGAAACTTTATTTTTGTGTAAAAAAATTAAGTTAAAAAAACTCTAGTAAACATATTTTTGAGTGGAAAAAAAATATTAAGTGAAAAAATTTTTCAAAAAATAAAATTGTCCAAAAAAAATTGTCAAAAAAAAAAAAAAAATATATTAAACAAAATTTCATTTCAATTCGTTCCCGGTTTAATTAAAATTATTTTCTATTTCATTCCATATCGTTACAGGTGGGGTTCAATCCTTTCGGTTTAACATACATTAAAGAAATCAAAATTTTCTAGGGTCTTCAGCTCAATAGATATAAAATGTACGCGCCAATTTACTCCACTTTTACCCATTGAACAGTAATTGATATTAATTTTTTTTGGCATAAGTAAGAACTTGACGGACTGCAGTAAAATTTATACCGATTATAGCTAACGTAATTTCTAGCGTAAGTTTAGACGCTTTACCCCAACTGTGCAAAAGGGGCACCACCAAGGGCCCTAAAGGGCTTCATTTAGCATACAAAGAATTTTAATGCTTACAATTTTCTTGATTATTATAAGCAGGGACAGAAACCTCATGCACTAAAAAGCTATGTTTTAATCTCCCAAAGAAATGCACTAAAAATTATGAAATATAAAAATTATTACTATAAAAAAAAAAAAAAAAAAACAAGTTAAAAAGTGTAACGTGGCAAATGGCCAAAGTGGCCTCATTGCTACTAACATAATTATTCCTTATAAATTTTGGCTTAATATTCGTATATTTTACATAATATTAAGATTTTATCATAATCCAACCATTTCTGCTGCATTTCGCGTTACTTCTAATCCACCACTTGCACCCTAATTTTAAAATAGCTCAATAATTAAGTGTCTCCCTATTAATTTTAGTCTTTCCTACTATTTTTTACTTTTATTATATAAACATACGAATCCCAACAAGAAAGAGCCACCTTAATAAAATAACCCCATACGAAAGCCACCCTAATACATTATTTTTTTATAAATGTATATACATATGTGTGTGTATGTACACAAATTCATTCGACCAATAGCAGTACTGGGTGAGTTATTTCCCAACAAACATCAATTCCAGCCTTTGAAAAAAAATCAAACTGGCACTAAATATCAAGGGTGTTTTTCAAATTGTTTTCAGTGACAAAAATTTAAACATTTAAACTAAATTTGAAACATGTTGGAAATATTTGTTTTTTCCTATACTATTAATTCTTTTCAAAAAAATATAAACATCAAATTGATTTACCATGTTTCTCAAACCTAATATCGAACATTGATTATGGGTGGAAATAATTTTGTTTTCAAATGTTGTTCAATTCCGAATTTCAAATTGTCAGAAAACTTAAAATTTTGTTTTAAAAATTAAGAAGAAAAATCTAGAAATTTTATGTATTTTAATGCATTTGTGCCAATTAATTGAATGCTATCACAGAAAAAAATAAAAATGAATTTCAATTACGAAATTCGTTGATTCAATTAAAAAATTAATTGATTTCGGACGTATCACGAAAATGCGCATATTAATTACTCATTTTGTTTGAAAACAGTTTTAAAACTTAATTAAATTGTTAATTGAATCAATTAAAGTTTTAATTGAAAATAAAATGGAAAACCAATTAAAATTGTAATTAAATAAATATATAAAAAAAAATTAATATAAAATTGAAAATCAATAATATAGATTTATTGATTCACATAAAATTTTTAATTGAAAAAAGACCAAAACTCAATTTAATTTTAAAAGTTGAACTTCAAAAAATGCCTAAAAATAAATAAACATAGAATGTTTTTGTTTTACATTATTAAGAAATTTATTTTCTTTATTAAATATAAACACTTGGTATAGTTTTGCATAGAAACATTATAGTAGTATTTTAAAATATCAATAACTATTTAAAATTACATTTTTATTTTTAAATCTTGTTATTGCATGCATTTTTGTCGCCTTAGTAAAGTTGAATCAAAAAAAAAATTGTATTATATTTCAATGTGCAAAACACAACTGTACACATTTTATTATCAAAACAATTTATCCGCAACGACCGCTCGCCTTAAAGAAAACAATAAAACTAAATTTTTTTGTTGCTTTCATGTATTCATTGGCTGCTACCACCAAAACAAACAAAACAATAGTTCAAAAGTTTTTTTTGTTGTTTTTTGCATTTTATTTTTTCATTTGCTACTAACACTAAAGCATATAAAACCGGTTTCGTTTGTTTATTTTATTTTTATTTTCAGTAAAGTTAAGAATTCAATTAAAACATTAATTGAATCAATTAAAATGTTTAATTGAAGTTAAATTTAATATCAAATCCATTTTTAATTAAAAAAAAAATCACGATTTTATTTGCTGTGATAAGTATAAAAACTTGCATAATCGTTTAAAAAGTAAGTGCACATGAGTTTATGAAAAAAAAGTTAAACATTTAATAACGTCTTTTCTTTTAAAGAGCAGACGGCTGAAGAAGACCTGGAAAGAGACGACCTCTAAAATGGCATTCGATGTAATTTTTTTATTAACAATTTTTAGTGCAAATAAATAGCAAATATTATTAAAATTCGTATTTACAGTTTTTTTAATAAAAAATAGTATTGAGGTTCATTTGAAAAATAATGTTAAATTAACATTATAAATAAGGCTGATAATTCTTTGAAAACTACACTAAAATTCAATTAGATAGTAAGTATATTTTCAAGCTAAAAATATTTGTGTACATTGGAGAAACATTATACATTTAAAAAATCTCAAACTATATATCAAATCTAAATAAACTTGAAAATTTTACTTGAGAACTAACATGCCATTTTCTTTGACAATGCTATTGTTTTCACGTTGAGAACTATGTTATTTTCAACTGGTTTTCAAGGCTAAGGTTTAAATTTTAAACTTGCTATCAATATAATATTCAATGTATTTCAAAGGTAAATGTTTGTTGGGTTTTATTTGTTTTTGGTTGTTGGTGATTCTGATTCAAGCAATTCTCGTTTAGTTAAATAAAACATAGTCTTAAGTAGTTTAGTTTGGGACACAAATGGGGAAGTTGAGATTAGACGAAAGTATTTTATCAATCACTACAGAGACTCGTACATCAGTCGAGATACTGTGGGCCTTAAATAAAGGGCAGTGATAGATAATTTTTGTGAGGGCAGCCTAGGTTGCACTCTAATAAATAAATTCTCGTGCCTTCGGGTACAGTGTTCTTCTCGTGCCTTCGGGTAGTGTGTTCTTCTCGTGCCTTCGGGTACAGTGTTCTTCTCGTGCCTTCGGGTAGTGTGTTCTTCTCGTGCCTTCGGGTACAGTGTTCTTCTCGTGCCTTCGGGTAGTGTGTTCTTCTCGTGCCTTCGGGTACAGTGTTCTTCTCGTGCCTTCGGGTACAGTGTTCTTCTCGTGCCTTCGGGTAGTGTGTTCTTCTCGTGCCTTCGGGTACAGTGTTCTTCTCGTGCCTTCGGGTAGTGTGTTCTTCTCGTGCCTTCGGGTACAGTGTTCTTCTCGTGCCTTCTGGTAGTGTGTTCTTCTCGTGCCTTCGGGTACAGTGTTCTTCTCGTGCCTTCGGGTAGTGTGTTCTTCTCGTGCCTTCGGGTACAGTGTTCTTCTCGTGCCTTCGGGTACAGTGTTCTTCTCGTGCCTTCGGGTAGTGTGTTCTTCTCGTGCCTTCGGGTACAGTGTTCTTCTCGTGCCTTCGGGTACAGTGTTCTTCTCGTGCCTTCGGGTACAGTGTTCTTCTCGTGCCTTCGGGTAGTGTGTTCTTCTCGTGCCTTCGGGTACAGTGTTCTTCTCGTGCCTTCGGGTACAGTGTTCTTCTCGTGCCTTCGGGTAGTGTGTTCTTCTCGTGCCTTCGGGTACAGTGTTCTTCTCGTGCCTTCGGGTAGTGTGTTCTTCTCGTGCCTTCGGGTACAGTGTTCTTCTCGTACCTTCGGGTAGTGTGTTCTTCTCGTGCCTTCGGGTACAGTGCTCTTCTCGTGCCTTCGGGTACTGTGTTCTCCTGGTGCCTTAAGGTGGAAGTACATAGGACTGCGTTGCGTCCGATCCGTTTTCACCTCTTCGTACTTACTATGCGTTAAAAAATCCAAGTTACATAGTAACTGCGTTGAATGCGGCAGCCTTGCATAAATATCTCGCTATTTATTTGCTTTTTTGCACTTATATTTATTTTTTTTATTCCTAGTAATTATATTTTTTATTTTTCTATTTAAATTTTGTCGAAATTTATAAAAAAATATTGTTTATTTTAAAAAGAAAATACAAAAAAGAGAATTGTCAAAAAAAATGTTCAGGACGCAAAGAGTGGTGAATATTTTTAAAATTTTTTGAGTTCTATGCGTTTTGAACTTTTGTATTGTAACTTGCTTCATTCATTTATTCAGTTTTAACTTTTTGACAACCGGACGCTCCGCAAGTTTGTTCCTATGTACTTCCACCTTTACTTCATCACCGTCATAATATTCACTGAGCTGTGACCTGCCAGTGTGCCAGTTACCGACTATAATACTGAGCTGTGACCTGCCAGTTCAAAACTAGTCACCATCGTATTGCTGCCTTCGTCGCCGATAGTACTGAGCTGTGACCTGACAGTCCAACGCTAGACACCATCGTAATTCTGCTTTTGTCGCCGATAGTACTGAGCTGTGACCTGCCAGTCCAACGCCAATTACCATCGTGCCTCGTTTCCCGACCGTCTACCGCCAGCCGACACCTTTGTACCGATTACCTGTATCCCGATTGTCCAGTCATCACCAAGTAGAGCGATCGTGCCAGCCTCATTCGTATCATAGCGACGAACAAAGTGACTAAGTATAGTGGAGAAGAAGGATTGTTGTTCGTGACTTATTACAAATACATTAAACATATTGTATTTATATTTAATTTAAATAAAAGATTAATTTGTAAGCCCCATAAAGGGTTAACCAACGTCTTTTCACTCAAGGTTTTGTGGGTCCTAGAGTATACTACCTTGGCCACGACTGAACTACCTCAGCCAAGTCAAAAACCACGTTACAAAAGTTAAATTCGGCCTTGCCGAATGTATTGATACCCTCCACAATGTAAAAAAGGTTATTTGCAAAAAAAAAAATATTTAAAAAAAAAATTACGCGGGAATTTTTTTTGGTGCAAAAAAATTCCGCGATTTTTTTCCGTTGGGTAAAAAATAGGTTTTACTTGTTAAAATACCAGTCTTTGTCCAATCATGTTCACATTTACCAACCAGCAACTAACTTAAATCATTTTATATTTTTAGGTTATGTCGAATATACCAAAATTTTCGAGGTGTTCTTACATTTTTGTTCATAACTTTTTAACCACTAAACGGATCTCGCTCAAATGCAGTATCAAACCACTTAGGACAACAACAAAAAATTTTCTAAGTCTCAGTCATATATGTTTAGTACTTTGGCCGTGATCACCATTTCCACAGACCGACGGACTGACGAACATCGCTAGAATGTCTTAGAATCGATCACTGATCAATAATATATATACTTTATGGGGTCCCAGACCAATATTTCGATGAGTTACAAACCGAACGACAAACTTATATATACCTTCTATTTCTAAGTGGAGGGTATAAAAATGTGCATTTTTACATTAAAAAAAAATTAAAAAAAAAAAAAAACAAAAAAAAACATGTTTTTTTATAAGGGATTAAGTTGAAAAATGTAGAAGAAAAATTTAATTTCTAAAAGCTTTAGACATTTCTGGTATTCCTATATCGGTTTCGGCCAGTTCCAGTTTAACTGTCTTCATCAGTAGGATTTTAAATGCCAGTTTGTTTTGTTAATGGTAAATTGTTTTTCTAATATGTGATTTTTTTTTATTAAAATCAATACCCAGTTTGGAATCGAACCTATTTTGTTATACCATTAACAATACTGGCAGGACGTCACTTTTTTATTTTTTACGTTGTTGGCTTATTAACAAAAAAATCATTTGGTTCAAACAAGTATTTAACGTCGAAAAAGTTAGTGAATTGCGCTACAGTAGCGCAATTCACTAACTTTTTAACGACAAAAATCGGTAGTTATATTGTCAAATATCGTTAGTTATCGACAATTGTCTTTGAAAGCAATTCTATTACTTTTTTTATACCGAATTTTGTCGTTATTGAAAATCGTTAACTTATCAACAAAATTTTTTTTGAAGTTAAAGTTAACGAAAATTTTCGGTTCTCAATACAATTTCAAAATAAAAAAATTTCAAATTAACTATTTTTGTTGTAAATTCTTGTCGATAATTGAAAAATTTATAGAATCACATATTCGTTAAAACAACCGACAATTCTCGTTAGTTATCGATATCGATAATTTCGTTAAAAAAGTTACTGAATCGCACTACTGCTCAAAAGGAAAATTAATATTGTTTTGAAAAAGTTCAAATAAATAATGAAAAAATATGCTTAAACTAAAATTTTTTACAAAATATGACCTAAAATTATGCATTTATAGTAGAATATGCAAAAATATGCATTATCAGTAAAATATGCAAAAATATTCACTAACGAATCGGAAACGGATGACATTTTAAAACAAGTTTTTTTGATTTGCAAAGATATTTGGTTTATGCGTTTCTAAGACTACCCAGCAAAAAAAGTGCGGAGTACTTCTATTTGGAGTGCTTTAAAACTATAACAAATGCAATGAAATACAACAAAAATAACAAAAAACACAAGAAAAAAACACACAAACAGTTTTTTCTTCTCCATAAAAAGTTGTTATTCAGCAATTAACTCATTACCAGGGAAACCAAAAATATGCAGTATCATGTTTTTTCCTGCGCATTGTATTGATATATGGGTAAGGTATTTATCCGTTTCAGAAGATTTTAAGAAATCTGGCATCGATTTGTTAGAGCATATTTTTGCATATTTTAGTCTTAAGAGCATATTTTTGCATATTTTATGTTTAAGAGCATATTTTAGCATAAGAGCATATTTTTAGAGCATTTTTTCAGTTTTTAGAGCATTTTTTAACTTTTAAGAGCATATTTTTAAATTTTTACAGCATATTTTTAAATTCTTAGAGATGTTTTTATTTTAATTTTTAGAGCAATATTTTCCATTTTTTTTTTTTTTATTTTTAAAATTTTTGAATTTTTGTGGGAAGTTTTTCTTTTTTTTATTTTGTAAGTTTGTTAAAATGTTTGTTTTCTTGTCAGGATGAAATGTCTGGTAACTCTGCTAAAAAAATAAAATTACATTGAAAAACAATTTCAATTTTTTTCCAAAATTTCGGGGTTCTGACGATTGATTCCCCTTTGGCCTGTTCTTCATATCGGTATATGAAACTATGTTTTCTTTAGACCTAAGTGTAGTGTATATTCAGAAACTTTGTAGAAAATATTAAGGCAAATAATTTTGTAGAACATATTAACCCTCTAACTACCCCACATAACGGTATTTTTTTGGTCTATTCTCTAACATATTGTAAACAAGTAAGAAAGTTATAGTCGGTCAAGACCGACCATATAATACCCTACACCAGAGTTTCCCGGAAAATGGATCTCATGGACCGATTAGATCTATATGTTGTAAAATCTTTAATAAGTGTAAAAAACACTCACAAATCAAATTTGAGTGAAATAGGCTTCTATTTGTTGACAATAAACCGCTTTAACTGAATATCGGGCGAAATTTTCACAAGGGGCCTGAGTCCAAAACTGGTCCGATGATTATCAGGTTTGATAAGGTTATTTAAGTACGCGTTTAACATACACAAACAAAATTTTAATTAAACATTTTCTATTTTCATGACTTTTGAGACATTTATGCGAAAATCGGGAAGGTGGTTTGTATGGGGGCTACAAGAAGAACTGGTCCGATTTCTTTGAAATTCGGAATGATGATTTGTGAAAACAAAACATGTTTACCATCCAAATTTCAAAACGATACCTTCAATAATACGGTTATTAGAGTCATTTGAGCCAAAACTAAAGAGGACCTTTGTATGGAGGCTAGGTCTAAATATGGACCGATTTTTTCCAATTTCAATAGGCTTCGTCCTTGGGCCAAGAGAGACTTAAGTTTCAAATTTCAAGTCAATTGATCAAAAATTGCGACCTGTACCGTGTTTACACCGTTTACATGGACAGACAGACAGACGGACGGACGGACGGACAGACGGACGGACGGACGGACATCGCTAAATCGACTCGAAAAGTGATTCTGAGTCGATCGGTATACTTAAAGGTGGGTCTAGGACCAATATTTCGGGTAGTTACAAACATCAGCACAAACTCATTATACCCTGTACCACAGTGTGGTGTAGGGTATAAAAACAACGCAAAAAGGGGGACATAATTTTTTTTTAAGAGCATATTTTTATTGTTTTTAGAGCATATTTTCGGTTTTTAAGGGCATTTTTTAAGCGCATCCCAGCAAAACTTAGATTACCAAATAAGGTATAAAATAAGGTATAGGATCTCTTATTTTATACATTGCAGAATTGATGATTTTAACAGGCGATGAGACTCAAAGTAATGCATCCATATTATCACAAAGAATACCAGTAAGGTATAAAATAAGTCATAAATTTATAACGAAGAATACGATTTGAGAAATACTATTATGAAGGTCCGAAATCTGTTTTCCAACAAAAATAACTTACAATTTTTGCTTTAAAAGAGTTATTTTTGTTGGAAAACAGATTTCGGACCTTCATAATAGTATTTCTCAAATAACTTGTGAAATATATCAAATATTATGTCTGGTTTGATGTTTGATTGACCAACGATGATTCTCTAAAGTCTGCTGAAGATTCCTTAGTGGGGATGAAACTGATCAGTACAGACATACTATGAGATGAGTAACTTTTTTAAAGCAATAAATTAAAAATACTCTATTATGACAATATCATATATAGAAATATTTTTGGGCCTCGAACTAGAATAAAACTCTAATCTTATGCATTTTTTTATAAAATAATTATTTTTTATGTTATTGTAATGCATTATGCAACCAATTATAAATAATACATTATTTCAAACTTTCAAATAATACGTAATGTAACCAAATATAAGTCATCCATGATTTAATGTTTAGAAATAACAAATATGAAATACATTTTTTCCAATAATCATGCATAACGTAGCAAATTATTAGTAATGCATTATTTTTCACTTGAAAATAATACGTTGTGGAACAAATGTTTGGTAAGACATCATAAAATAATGCTACAAATAAGTTATATGCATTACCTGGTAATGTGTTATATAATCACTACCCATTACCAAAGTTTTGCTGGGATAAAACGTGTTTTTAAGAGCATATTTTTGGTTTCCCTACTCATTACCTTCCGCGACACTCCCATACAAAAGTAGGTAGATATTCAGTAGATAAGAAGTACTCCGAGCTTTCAAACAACTTCCAACTAATTCCCTGGAGTAGTTCTTATCTACTGAATATCTACTTACATTTGTATGAAGGTGTCGCGATAGGTAATGAGTTAAGAACTGAATATCTTTGTATTCTGGAGCAGAAAAAACTGTTTGTGTGTTTTTGTCTTGTGTTTTTTGTTATTTTTGTTGTATTTCATTACATTTGTTATAGTTTTAAAGCACTCCACTGAGAAGTGGTAATGACTTTTTTTGCAGGGTAATAGAAAAAAATGCCTGTGAGTTGTATACTCTAGCCCAAAACATTAAATCATGTTAATGTTTTGCTGAATATTTGGGTGTACTTGCCTAAGTTAAAGTTATGTTAATGTTTTGCTGAATATTTGGGTTTACACTCATAAAAATTTGTTAATATTCCTTACAAAAAAGTCTGTTACCATTACTAATAAAGTTTTCAATTTGTGCCCGATAACTTTTTCAGTTACCATTACAAACTTTGGTTTTCAAAAATTAGTAATCTTAAAAATACTAAAAAAATTAGTATTACTAAATTTTTCTGTACAATTTTTGTAAAATGGATTTTAAAACGCGTTTGTAAATAATATTAACTTTTTTTGTAAAAAAATTGTAAATTGTGTATTTTTAATTTTTGGTATTGATATTTTGGCACTTGTTGTCGCCAATAACTATTTCCATGCAAGTCAGTTTTTGTTAGAATTTTCGATCTAAAAAAGAGAAAATATTGAACACATTTTTTAATACAAAATATACATACTACCATATAAAATTAATTCTTTGAAGATTGATGTTGAATAAATTGGTGTACGGTGAACTAAAATAAAAAAAATATCAACATAATGTTTTAAATAAATCACATAAATATACAATTGTTACCTGTTGTCATCATTTCCTATTTTGCTTTATTATTCTAAAAATTAAAAACGAGTTACATAATTTTAAACAAAAAATACTTTAAGATTTGGTTACCTGCTTTTTTTGTTGTAATTTTTTTTTGTACATTTTTTTTATTCATTTTACCCGTCGCGCGATGTTCACCGATCGAATGTTATTTTGTGACTAAAATATTCAAAGAAAGGCATAAAGTAAATTACACAAAAATCAACCCTTTATGTGCGTGAGAAAAAAAATATTCGTGGATAGCATAAACAAAAAAATTCCACAAGTAATGGTAGAAACAGAACAAGCACGGCACGGGGGACGGTTGCCGTTGCCGGAGAAAATAGGCCCAAAACAATGACGGGGGACGGCGACGGCAAAAAATGTCATTTGTTTGTTCAGTGGTGCTAACTTTTAATAAAATAAGCGTAATTTTACGGAAAAAAATCGCTAACCACATAGTCAATGTGGTTAAGTTGGCACTACTGTACGTTCGTTACACCATTGTGAATGAAAAGATAAAAATTTGTTGTGAAAATGCGGCAACCCTGGAGTGTGAGAGGAAGGGAGAATGAGAGAACCCGGAGAACAAATAAAATAAGTTTTAATTTTTTGCCGTGCCGGTCACGGTTTTTAACTGTCAAATCGTATGGAAAAAGTCGTGCCGGGCTTGTTCTGTTCATACCTTAAAGAAGAAAGAAAAAAAAACTGATCTTAAGGTAGGAACAGAACAAGCCCGGCACGACTTTTTCCATACGATTTGACAGTTAAAAACCGTTACCGGCACGGCAAAAAATTAAAACTTATTTTATTTGTTCTCCGGATTCTCTCAATCTCCCTCCCTCTCACACTCCAGGGTTGCCGCATTTTCACAACAATTTTTAATTTTTTCATTCACAATGGTGTAACAAACGTACAGTAGTGCCAACTTAATCACATTGACTATGTGATAAGCGATTTTTTTCCGTAAAATTACTCTAATTTTATTAAAAGTTGGCACCACTGAACACACAAATGACATTTTTTGCCGTCGCCGTCCCCCGTCATTGTTTTGGGCCTATATTCTCCGGCAACGGCAACCGTCCCCCGTGCCGTGCTTGTTCTGTTTCTACCTTTATTATGGAAATTTTCCATTTGAAAAGGTCGGCATTGTTTTTTAAATTTTGCATGTTTTCTCTTTTCTCTATTTTGTTTCTTTTTAGTATATATTTCTTTTTTAAATTGAAAAAAAAAAAAAAACTAATGAAGCGTAAATGAATATTAACAAGTAAGAAAATTATAGTCGGTCAAGACCGACCATATAATACCCTACACCAGAGTTTCCCGGAAAATGGGTCCCAAGTTCAAACATGGACTGATTAGATCTATATTTTGTCAAATCTTTAATAAGTGTAAAAAGCACTCACTAATCAAATTTGAGTGGAATATGCTTCTTTTTGTTGACAATAAATCGCTTCAACTGAATATCGGGGGAAATTTCCACATGGGACCTAAGTCCAAAAATGGTCCGATGATAATCAGATTTGATAAGGTTATTAAAGAACGCGTTTAACATACACAAACAGAATTTTAATTAAATATTTTCTATTTTCATGAAATTTGAGAGATTTATGTGAAAATCGGGAAGGTGGTTTGTATGGGGGCTACAAGAAGAACTGGTCCGATTTCTTTAAAATTCGGAATGTTGATTTGTGTGGATAAAACATGATTACCTGGCAAATTTCGAAAAGATACCTATTAAAATGCGGCTATTAGAGTCATTTGAGCCAAAACTAAAGAGGACCTTTGTATGGGGGCTAGGTCTAAATATGGACCGATTTTTTCCAATTTCAATAGGCTTCGTCCTTGGGCCAAAAGAGGCTTAAGTTTCAAATTTCAAGTCAATTGATTAAGAATTGCGACCTGTATCGTGTTTACACCGTTTACATGGACAGACAGACGGACGGACGGACGGACGGACGGACGGACATCGCTAAATCGACTCAAAAAGTTATTCTAAGTCGATCGGTATACTTAAAAGTGGGTCTAGGACCAATATTTCGGGTAGTTACAAACATCAGCACAAACTCATTATACCCTGTACCACAGTGTGGTGTAGGGTATAAAAATAATAAACATATTCATACTCATCAAAGCGCAGTTTTATCATTAAAAAAATAACTAATAATATATTTTTTTATTTATTTTTTTTTAATTTCCAAATATTTTAATAAAATTGAATTTTTTTTAATTATAGTGTACAGGTTTTCTAGAGAAAAAAAACGAAATTTACTAACTAATATTGTAAAATTTACAAAATAATTATCAAAAATTAGTACGATAATTTTTAAAAAATCAACTGAAAAAATTATTAAAAAATCAGTATAAAATTAATAGTTTGTAAAGCGAGTTTACTAAAAAGAATTACTAAAAATTGATTTTTTAGTAGAATTTAGTAAAAAAGTAGTAAAGTTGAGATACAAACCACTTTACAGATTTTTTTACTAACGTATTTTTTTGAGTGTACTAGCCTAAGTTAACACTCTCACTTATTTTTTTTACATTTGTAAAACAAATGGAACATTTTTATAACAGAATTTTAGACCTGATGAAAAAGAAGTTCTGCTAAAAAATAAATAATAAGAAAAAATTAATAAAAAATAATCTTTTGATGAAAAAAAAAAATTAGATGAAAAAAAATTTCGGTGAAAAAAAATTTTGAAGAATTTTTTTTTTTATGAACAAAAGTTTTTGATGAAGAAAAAATATATTGAGGAAAATAATTTTTGATGAAAAAAAAAAAAATATGAAAAAAAAAATTTTAATGAAAAAAAAAAATTGATTAACAATTTTTATTTTGTTTAATTTTTTTTTTGTTAAAAAAAAAATTGATAAAAAGAATTGGTAAAAAAATTTTATAAAAAAAAAAAAATTATGAAAAAAAAATTATGAAAAAATTTTTTGTTGAAAAATAATAATGTTGCGTTTTATTCACCATCTGGTGAAAAAACGCTTTTATTCACCAGCAGGAGAGTTATTATCCAAGTTGCAAATTGAAGTTGCAAATCTTTTTGGTTTAAGAAAATGAAAGCAGTAATTCTAATTTTCTTTTTTGTTAGTCATTAGCAGGGAAACCAAAAATATGCTCTAAAAAACACGTTTTATGCGCTTAAAAAATGCCCTTAAAAACGGAAAATATGCTCTAAAAACAATAAAAATATGCTCTTAAAAAAAAAATTATGTCCCCTTTTTTGTTGTGTTTTTTACAATTTGTTAGAGAATAGACCCTCCAAATACCGTTATGTGCGATAGTAAGAGGGTTAAATATGTTCTACAAAAATATTTTCCTTAATGTTTTCTGCCAAGTTGCTGAATCTAAAGATAACATAGTTTCATTTACCGATATGAAGCAAGAACAGACCAAATGGGAATCAATCGTCACAATTTCGAAATTTTTGAAAAAAAAACATTCTCGTTGGATAAAAAATTTAAAAATACATGTTGTCATAAAAAAAATTGGAAAAGAATGCTCTAAAAACTTAAAAAAAAAATGCTCTAAAAATGTAAAAATATGCTCTAAAAAGTGGAAAAATACTCTAAAAATTGAAAATATGCTCTAAAAATATGCTCTTATGCTAAAATATGCTCTTAAACCTAAAATATGCAAAAATATGCTCTTAAGGCTAAAATATGCAAAAATATGCTCTAACAAATCGATGCCAGATTTCTTAAAAACTTCTGAAACGGATAAATACCTTACCCATTTATCAATAAAATGCACAGGAAAAAACATGATACTGCATATTTTTGGTTTCCCTGGTCATTAGCTTATGAGCAAATCCATGGGAAATTTAACTGACGGATCACCGATTTTGTTTATTTTTGGTTTTTTGATAAAGCTTTGTAAATGATTAAAAACCATATTTTTTTTTAATTAATACTTTGGAAGATATGGGCGTTAAAAAAGCGCTTTTTTAACAATATTGACTTTTAGACCGTTTTTAAACATTTTTGTACTTGGAAACCGTATGTCGTACGAAAAAACTTATAAAAGCAATATTGTGGATAAAATTATAAAGATTTAAATTAAAAAAAATTCAACAAAACATTTTGAAACCAATGATTGTGTGTCCTTTTTTCCTGGGAAGGACACCATGGATTTCCAAAAGCAAAATTTTGTTTAAAGTTTAGAAAGCCCTTTGAAGGCTGCTAAAGTTTCAGAAAGGTATTTTTTCCCATTGTTGAGCAATCCATTTTCAAAGTTTATTAAAGAACTTTAGCTTTATCACCGATTTTAAAAATGTAATGCTCGAAAATTTTAACAGCGCACAGTGGACGGTTTGTATGGAAAACGCGCGCATCGAAGTTTTTTGACTATATCTTCTAAACGGATAGGAGTTGTAAAACAAAATTAGGCATTCTAAAAACTAGGGACCTTAAGCAATTAAACCTATGATCAAAGTTTGTTGTCCTTCTTGCACCCTACATATAAATTGAATGCAAAATTGGTTAATTTATTTATATGAACAAATGCTAAAAAATGTTAAAATCATTGACATTTTTGATATATTATTACTGAATGTCGTTCGGATAGAGTAAATATACATCATTAAACATTATTAGTTAAAATACATATAAAAAATTGAGTTAAATCATGACTAAATGTATCGACTTTTTTAGTTAACAAATCTGACAATATAAATATATAACTGGAATTGCTTGTATCAAAACTATTTAAAATCGCAAAAAAAAACATAAATTTAATATTTGCAAACATTACCTTTCACCCTACACTAAAATATCCGGCACGTATGACTTTTTTATCAATTAAATTTTATTGATTTATAATAAATAAATAGTAGTAAAAAAAAATTAGTTCTTTTTTATTAGTTGCAATAGTTTCTTTGGATAAGGAACGTTTTTTACGAAGTTCGATGTTTCTTCACGTTAAATGGAAATTTTTGGATCTGATTCTACCATAAATTTTTGAAAAATATCTTTTAGATTTTTATTCTTGAATTTTTTCTGATAAAATTGCTTTTGTAAATCTTAAAATATTTATGCGACCTTTTTAACAATTCTTCTGATAACTGAACTAATATTTAAATTGTATAAGTTAGTTAATGAATTGCTTATATAGTTCAAAATATTTTTATTACCAACTGGTAACACCGAATTTTGAATAATCTCACTTCCGTATATCAGGACCTTATGTACAGTAGGACTCATTGTCCACCATCCATACATTGAGATTATAAGTTTTGCTGTGTCGAGTTACTTAACTCAATAAAAATTTGACAGATTGTAACTTTTTTTTATTTTTAACACTTAAATGTGTTTATTACTCCCATTTGGTAAATAGCTTTTTTGCTTTTTATTGGTAATGGTTTTTTACTCCTTTTTAGCAAAACGAGAGTAACTAATTACTTATTTGTCTTAATTCTCATCACTATTTATTTTTGTCTCACGCCCTTATAATTAGTATTAAAATAATTAGTGTTTCAACAAGTAACTACTTATTAACATTTGTTCCCATTACTAGTAATGCCAAATTTTGCTGGGTATTTAGTTAGTTTCTCAAGCCTATGCAGCATCACCAATTTTTTTTTGTAAATATCTAAATAGGTTGAAGCTGATATTTAATAATTTCGAAAAATAAAAATTTAAAAAAATAAATATATATAAGTTTTTTTTTTTCTTTTTATGGACCCTACTTTGGAGCCTTATCCTGAATTTAACTGCAAGTT
This sequence comes from Pegoplata infirma, assembly GCA_963921195.1. Classification (NCBI taxonomy): domain Eukaryota; kingdom Metazoa; phylum Arthropoda; class Insecta; order Diptera; family Anthomyiidae; genus Pegoplata; species Pegoplata infirma. Next base: position 203,144,781 of record OY992537.1, on the reverse strand, counting down.
ACTGCAGACGAAATGAAGTTCCACGTTTAGATAAATACCTCTAGTTTCATCCCATATTGAATTTGTCTGTATCCACAAGGTTCCACAAAAGATGCAGTCTATAATTAAGAGTCTTTTTTACACATTTCTTAAAAAATTACAACATTTGGCAGTCAATTAACGAATAACGCGGTTTAAAATTTTAGCTTATAAGGGCAGTTTTAATTAGTTACATATATTGTCAAAGCTGTGTTAAAATTTCAGGATGTTAGCTTACTTAGAAATAGTTTAACTCAATCATTTAAAAAAGGTTTCCAAAAAATTTTAATTTTTTAAAAAAACCTGAAAATGTTTGGACTTTGGAGAGACGCCCTGGTCGAAGTAAATGACATATAAATATTTTATGAATGGTTTTCTATCCCCTAGGATGTCTTTTATCAAACCCATGTTCAACCGATCAAATCGCTGACAATTTTGATTTTGTTACGATGCGCGTCCACCTTCCACTGTGCAGCGTTAAAAAGACATTCTAAACTTTAATAAAAAATTTTGATTTTTGAAACCCATGGTGTCCTTGAAAGAACATTCCAATATTGTTTTAAAATATGTTTGATAAATGATTTTTGAATTTGTTTTTTTAATTGTTGTTGTGGTTTTTTTGTTTCTAAATTTAAAATCTTTATAATTATTTTTATACAACTTACGGTTTTCGAGTAAAGAAGCACAAATAAACTGTCTAAAGCCAACTATTTGATTTTTTGCCAAAATTTTGAAGTTTAGAAAGCCCTTTGAAGGCTGCTAAAATTTCAGAAAGGTATTTTTTCCCATTGTTGAGCAATCCATTTTCAAAGTTTATTAAAGAACTATATATGATATTGTCATAATTGAGTATTTTTAATTTATTGCTTTAAAAAAGTTACTCATCTCATAGTATATCTGTACTGATCAGTTTCATCCCCACTAAAGGAATCATCAGCAGACTTTAGAGAATCATCGTTGGTCAATCAAACATCAAACCAGACATAATATTTGATATATTTCACAAGTTATTTGAGAAATACTATTATGAAGGTCCGAAATCTGTTTTCCAACAAAAATAACTCTTTTAAAGCAAAAATTGTATATACTAAATCACCGTGATTCTCTAAAGTCTGCTGATGATTCCTTTAGTGGGGATGAAACTGATCAGTACAGATATACTATGAGATGAGTAACTTTTTTAAAGCAATATATTAAAAATACTCTATTATGACAATATCATATATAGAAATATTTTTGGGCCTCGAACTAGAATAAAACTCTAATCGAATATATATACATATATAAAGGCCGAATAAATACATTTTATTTTTATGTACCTTTTTGGTACTAAAAATAAAAAACAACATTTAACACAAAGTTTAGTACGACTTATCCAACCAACACTATTGTTTGGTTAGGTACTGTTGTTATTGTAAAATAACAGCAACACATATATTAATAATTACCGACGGTGATTTAGTATATACAATTTTTGCTTTAAAAGAGTTATTTTTGTTGGAAAACAGATTTCGGACCTTCATAATAGTATTTCTCAAATAACTTGTGAAATATATCAAATATTATGTCTGGTTTGATGTTTGATTGACCAACGATGATTCTCTAAAGTCTGCTGATGATTCCTTTAGTGGGGATGAAACTGATCAGTACACTTTTAACTTTTTTAAAGCAATAAATTAAAAATACTCTATTATGACAATATCATATATAGAAATATTTTTGGGCCTCGAACTAGAATAAAACTCTAATCGAATATATATACATATATAAAGGCCGAATAAATACATTTTATTTTTATGTACCTTTTTGGTACTAAAAATAAAAAACAACATTTTATTAAAGAACTTTAGCTTTATCACCGACTTTAAAAATGTAATGCTCGACAACGCGAAAAAAACCTCCCTAAAATTTTAACAGCGTTAAAAAGACATTCTAAACTTTAATAAAAAATTTTCATTTTTGAAACCCATGGTGTCCTTGATAGGATAAAAGAACATTCCAATATTGTTTTAAAATATGTTTGATAAATGATTTTTGAATTTGTTTTTTTAATTGTTGTTGTGGTTTTTTTGTCTCTAAATTTAAAATCTTTATAATTATTTTTATACAACTTACGGTTTTCGAGTAAAGAAGCACAAATAAACTGTCTAAAGCCAATTTTTTGCCAAAATTTTGCCAAAATTTTGAAAAAAAAATCAAATATTTGGCTCTCTAACAATCTTTGAAAGCTTATTGCTAAACAATACGAAAAAACCCCTCTCTGAAATTTTAACAGCGTGGAAAGGGCATTCTAAACTTTAACCCCCTAACCGGCAGCCCCGCCTCTAGATGGTGTATACTAAATTGACCCAAAATGCATCAAATTATTTTTTTTTATGCTAATTAAGGGTTAATTCGGACTTTCAATAGACTTCAATTAACACATACATGTTTTTTCACTGTTGTGATCAGACACATAGTTAAAAAGTTATTGTCAATCAAAGTGCAATTTTTGGGTAAATTGCCAAAATTAAATATTTAGCAAAAACGTGATTTTATAAAAATTAAAAAAATATATTTTCAATTAATCCAAGGCTTTAAAAAAATCAGGTGAGTAGACCAAAGCCTCTAGAATGATTTTGCAGGTTTTGTTTATGGATTACTTGCAAGGATACTCCAGGAGATGTCTAGAAGGATAGACCATCTAGAGGCGGTCTTGCCAATTAGAGGGTACTTTTTTTTCTGGTTATTTCTGACACTTTAAAATTTTGATTTTTTCTTATTTTTACACAATTTCTTCAATTTTTCTATTTTTTATATTTCTTTTCTTAAAAACAAGTTTTTTAAAATAATTTTTGTATATTTTTTATTCGTTGGCAAGACCCTCTAGGCGGGGTCCCAACATCTGGACGGAAAACCGATAAGTTTTCTATACTTCTGAGTACAAAAATGGACTTTCCGTTCCCAAATTACCCTACACCGAAAAAAATCCATGCAACATTTTACGAAAAAAAGTTTCGTACTTTTTATTTTCGTAAAATACACGAAAGTTGACTACATATTACGAAAAACTTTAGTACTGAATTTCGTATTTTTACGAAAGTAACGAAAATGATTAGTAAATATTTTTTTCGTAATATTTACGAATGTTGACTACATATTACGACAAAAATGTTGTAAAAACTTTTGTAATTTTACGAAAGTAACGAAAAAAAGAATGTAAATGATTCTTTCGTAAAATATACGAATGTTGACTGCATATTACAAAAAAAGTGTACAGACTTTCGTATTTTTATGAAAATATTTCGTTTTTACGAAAATATTTCGTAAAAACTTCTTTCGTAAAATATACGAAAGTGGACTTTATATTACGAAAAAAAATAATCAAGAATTTTGTAATATTACGAAACTAATGAAAAAAAGAAAAAATCTTTAAATGCATGCTTAAATGGTGTTTTTATGCCCTTCAACTACAGTATTGGGGTATAATAAAAAAATATCGGTCGGGGACCCCATAAAGTATATGTATTATTGATTCATGATAAATTCTAAGGCATTCTATTAATGTCCGTCTATATAAAACACTGATACCACGGAACAAGTCTTTTGGTCATCAGCAGGTTAAGTTCGTATGTGGGCAAAAAGTTTTATTTCTTTAAACCAACCTCTGGAAAACCCAATTTTTTTAAAGTGTTTTTTGTTTATTTGTTAAACAAATGAAACATTTTTATGTCAAAAAAAAATTTAAAGTAATGAGCTTCGACCCAGGGGATTAGAAAATGTCTTGTGGTCGTGGGTATAAAGAATTAATTTCAATAATGATAACTCTGATATTTTTTTTACATATTTGGTGTAATAACAATTCGGCACAGCCGACTTAAAAGCTCTCTCTTGGTTTTTATTTATTTTAAGGATCAATTAAAATTTGAGGCTAATCGGATCAAATAAAATTTGAGGCTTGATGATATAAGTTTTTTTTACATGTGGGGAGGTGGTCCTCCAAAAAAATCATCTCAACATATCATAAGTTCTTGTAGTGTGAACGTAGCCTTAAACAAAATCACTGTAAATAATGAATGAAATCTTATAAGTCTCTGTTAAGAAGAAACAATTAATTGCTTGGAAATGTCGCTGTCAAAACGTTGAAAACGTTGTTCTTATTCTCAAGAAAGAATTTTTACATGTAATTTCGTTAATTTAAGGATTTTTTTTATTTATCAAAAAATTTTCGTGAAAATAAAAATATTTCGTTTATTTTACGAAATAATTTCGTAAAACAAAAAAAAATATTTCGTTTATTTTACGAAAATTTTCGTAAAACACAAAAATTTATTGCGTTTATATTACGAAATTTTTTTTGTAAAATACAAAAACAATTTCGTTTATTTTACGAAACAATTTCGTGCATTTCGTACATTGTACGCAAGAATTTCGTGGTGCGAAACAACGAAATTTTTCGTACAATGTACGAACGTTTTCGTACATATAAGGCAGGAATTTTTTTCGGTGTAACATAGGTGTTTTTTGTCCATTATTCGTATTGTTAAGGATGCCTTTTTGATTCACTAAAAGCAGGTTTTTTATCAAACACCAAAATTGGCTGTTAATTTCGCGAAAACCTTAAAAAATTAAGAAATTCGAGGATTTAAGGATAAGATAAAAAGCTTTAAACCAAATTTGCATAAGAAATATTGCTACACCGAAAAAAATTCCTGCCTTATATGTACGAAAACGTTCGTACATTGTACGAAAAATTTCGTTGTTTCGCACCACGAAATTCTTTCGTACAATGTACGCAATGCACGAAATTTTTTCGTAAAATAAACGAAATTATTTTTGTATTTTACAAAAAAATTTCGTAAAATAAACGCAAAAAATTTTTGTGTTTTACGAAAATTTTCGTAAAATAAACGAAATATTTTTTTTTTTTTACGAAATTATTTCGTAAAATAAACGAAATATTTTTTTTTTTACGAAAATCTTTTGTAAAAAAAAAAATCGGTAAATAAACGAAATTACATGTAAAAATTCTTTCTTGAAAACGTTGAAACGTCGAAACGTTTTCAACGTTTTGACAGCAACATTTCCAAGCAATTAATTGTTTCTTCTTAACAGAGACTTATAAGATTTCATTCATTATTTACAGTGATTTTGTTCAAGGCTACGTTCACACTACAAGAACTTATGATGATATGTTGAGATGATTTTTTTGGATGACCACCTCCCCACATGTAAAAAAAAACTTATATCATCAAGCCTCAAATTTTATTTGATCCGATTAGCCTTAAATTATAATTGATACTTAAAATAAATAAAAACCAAGTGAGAGCTTTAAATTCGGCTGTGCCCAATCTTTTATATCCCAAATAAGTAAAAAAATTATCAGAGTTATAATTATTGAAATTAATTCTTTATACCCACGACCACAAGACATTTTCTAATCCCCTGGGTTGAAGCACAGTATTTAAAATTTTTTTTGACATAAAAATGTTTCATTTGTTTAACAAAAATGCAGAAAAACACTTAAAAAAAATTAGGTTTTTCAGAGGTTGGTTTATTTCTTTAAGGGGAATTTTTTTTTTGCATGGACCGATTTTGCCCACATACGAACTTAACCTGCTGATGACCAAAAGACTTGTTCGTGCTAAACATCAGGAGTCTATCTTTTTTATTTTGGATGTTATCCGTGTTTTATGCAGACGGACATTAATAGAATGCCTTAGAATCTATCATGGATCAATAATATATATACTTTATGGGGTCCCCGACCGATATTTCTAAGCGTTACACACGAAATGACAAAGTGATTATGCCCCAATACTGTAGTTGGAGTGCATAAAAACACCCTTTAAGCATGCATTTAAAGATTTCTTCTTTTTTCATTAGTTTCGTAAAATTACAAAATTCTTGACTATTTTTTTTTTCGTAATATAAAGTCCACTTTCGTATATTTTACGAAAGAAGTTTTTACGAATTATTTTCGTAAAAATACGAAAGTCTGTACACTTTTTTTTTGTAATATGTAGTCAACATTCGTATATTTTACGAAAGAAAAATTTACATTCTTTTTTTCGTTACTTTCGTAAAATTACAAAAGTTTTTACAAAAATATTTTCGTAATATGTAGTCAACATTTGTAAATATTACGAAAAAAATATTTACTAATCATTTTCGTTACTTTCGTAAAAATACGAAATTTAGTACTAAAGTTTTTCGTACTATGTAGTCAACTTTCGTGTATTTTATGAAAAAACAAAGTACGAAACTTTTTTTCGTAAAATGTTGCATGGATTTTTTTCGGTGTAGAAGTCATATCTTTGTTTTCCATTCCATAAAATTTATTGATCATTCACTCTGCTAATTTTTTTGTTAAAAAACTGGATCAAAATCGGCAAATCTTTAACGACATTTTGCAAGAAAACTGTACCACACATCGAAAAACGGAGTACGCCATTCGAATCAGCATGACCGAAATATATAGAAATGATAGTCGTCACTCTTGTTTATTTTTTAGTGTTCCACAGTGTATTTTTTCAATCTGTAAAAGCCAAATTATTGGTAGGGACCTGTCCAACAATTAAGATTTGTTTAAATATTGATTTAGGAAATTGTTGTGGTGCTTATGAAGCAAAATGTGGAAAATTTTTTTTTTTCATGCTTTTTGAAAATATTTGACTTCAAAAGCACCACAACAATTTTCTAAATCAATTTTTTTTTGAAAATTTTAATTGTTGGACAAGTTTGTAGCAATAATTTGGCTTTTACAGATTGAAAAAATATCAATTAGTCGACAAGTTATAGCCAAAAATCCATTTAAACAATATGCTGAAAACCGGCATTTGACTGCAAAGTTCGAAGGTCGATTAAAAAAAAAATTCGAACTAACATAAACAAACGCCGCGATACTGGTCTTCTTATTTAGCCTCTATTTTCACCCTCACTCTCAGAATCGACCTAACTTTAGCTAACCTGAATTTGTTCCTCAGTGTAATCAAACAATTTTAAGTACAGTTTAGGCTGGATTACTCAATGCTCCGTTATAAAATAACTCTCCGTTAAATTTAACTTTTTCATACAAATTTTGACATAAGGCTCAGTTAAATCGGCAGTTAGCAGCTAACTTTTCATTGAGTAATCCGCCCTTAATTGTGTCAAATAAAAATTTACTCCAATTTGTTTGTAAGCATTTAATAATTTTTCTATTAAAATTTTACTTAATACTATTAAATCGGTTACTGGTGCAATATTAAGTGATTTTTACTCAATAGTGTTATAAATTTACTACATTTATTTTTTTTATTTATTTTTTTTCTGCCATCGGAAACTCTAATCCCATAGCTGTATTGCCATTATTTAATTTAAGCAATGTGTTTTCGTTTGTTGCAACATATTTTCGTTCGCTTTTGCTGAGTTACTCCCCAATTTAAATGTAACTGGAATTTTCATTATAATTCAAATAGAAATTTGTTTTTTTTTTTTTATTGTTCTAATTCCTTTTAATGCTTGCTACTTAAAGCTTAATTTTATAACATACACTCACTGGAAAATGTAGTACCATCATCATGATGATCATCTTCATTACCATCATTATATTATTGAAGGCAAATTAAAACGCCCCAAACATTTTAGTTCCGCTTTTGAAAAACATTCATTTCCGTTTCGTGTGCTTTGATGTTAAACAGATAATAAAAAAAAAATAGAATTCAAGTTGTTGTTGCCGGTTGTTTTTTTTTTTAACATTTGTTGCAATTACTGTGTTCTATGCAATACACACACTTTGAAATACACTCACACAATTGCACAAGTGGTTACATTACATTTGAGTACATAATTGTTAAAAGTTACAAAATGCAATTTTGAAAAAACAAAAAAAAAAACAAAAAACAACATCATAGAATTGTTGTAGAGTAGTAATCGTGAAAGTACATGTTATTCTTGTTGTTGTTGTTAATGTAGTTGTTTTTAAGTATGTATGTGTACTGTTTGGCTGTTTGTTAAAAAGGAAGGAAATATATGCAGTCATTTGCTACAAAACAATAGCGTGTTCATTTAAAATTACTATAATAAAATAAATTAAAAAAAAACATAAGCAACAGAGAAGAACAAATAAAAGAAACGTATTTGCACTAACTAGTTGGTTTTGTAATGTTCTTTATTTTAGAAGAATTAAAGCATTTTGAAATGTTTAAATCAACATTTAATTGGATTATTCGGTTGTAAATTTTTAAACAAGAGATAATTAAAGAAAATATTTGTCTTAAGGGGAGTTGTTACGTCTAAAACAGCACATAGAAAATAAATACACAATAAATATTTTGATATTATCACTCAAAATAAATTCTCTGCCCTATCAGCAGAAAAATATTCTGAAAATACACCCATTTTGGGCGATATGAGAAATCTGCTGATTTTAGCAGACACGGTTTGCTGAAAATCTGTCATGATTATCTAGGTGAAATCAGCAGATAAATCTGTCAAAACAGCAGAGAAATCTACTAAGACATTTTCTAGCAAATTTTTGTTTTTAGAAAATTTGTTTTAATGAAAACTTAGCTACTGCATTAAAGCACGATAATGTTTGTCTGAAGATCTGGGTGTACTTTCCAAAGCAAAATTTTTTTTAACAAAAATAATATTATATTCATTTGCCATTCCATGCAAAACGAATTGAAATATCGGTCGAGGACCTAGACTTGGTGAAAAAGTAGTCGTTGTAAAAAAAGGATTTTTTTTTTCATGAAAAACAATATTATGATAAAAAAAATTATGAAAACAAAATTTTTGGCGAAAAAAAAAATTTATGAAAAAAAAGTCTTGGATAAAGAAAAAAAAAATTTTTGATGAAAAAAAAAAGTCTGATTAATTTTTATTAAAAAATAAAAATTGTTATAAGGGTTCAAGTTGAAAAAATGCAGAAGAAAAATTGAATTTCTTAAAATTATTGACATTTCTGGTATTTCCTATACCGGTTTCAAACACCCCAGTTAGTGTCATCTTCAGTAGGATTTTAAATGTCGGTTTGTCTTGTTAATGAAAACTATTTTTTATATATGTGAATATTTATAGTTTCTACAGAATAAATTTTGACAGTTTCCAACACTACAATTCTATTTCTAGCAATCTCAAAATTGTTTTATTCGACCTTTAAAATATGATATTTTTAGTAGGTAGCTCGAGGTCATTATTTCCTTTTCTAATTAAAACTATGATATTCTCATAGAAAACTTTTCAAGAAAATTATTTTTCTGTTTTAAATTTATTTATGTTGGTCATTTTTTGCAATATTTAATCGACACGTGTTTCGGGATTTGTCAGATCACATTGTCAAGATTATTTAGCAAGATTATAAATACCCTATACTACAAGTAGCAAAGAGTTTTTAATGACAATCGGTTATGATCAAACTAAAATATTAATACATATTCGACTGTACTCACATTGGGAATTAGAAGACGAAAATTGTACCATCGTAGTAAGATCACGATCATCAACTATCAAACAAACAAATATTAAAACAGACATACATACTTATTACCCTCAGTAATTCTACATGCATTTGTTGTTGCAAATATTTTTATATTTACGTTTTAATACCATATTAGGGATACTAACCATTTTGTTCAAATTCTGATTAATTTTTATTAAAAAAAAAAATTGTCTTATTCTACCTTTAAAATATTATATTTTGAGTTGGTTGTTTCTTGCTCGATGTCATTATTTCCATTACTAACTAAAACTATGATAGTCTCATTAAATAATTTTCAAGAAAATTTTAATTTTTGCTAAATAATCTTGACAATAGGATCTGACAAATCCTGAAAATAAATTCTTGAAAATTATTCTATGAGAATATCATAGTTTTACTTAGTAAAGGAAATAATGACCTCGAGCTAGAAAAAACCTACTCAAAATAAAAAAAAAAAAATTATAAAACAAATTTTGATGAAAAAAAATCGAATAAAACAATTTTTTGATAAACAAAACAAATTTTAATGAAAAAAAAAAAATACATTTAAAAATTTTTTGATGTAAAAAAAAATTGATGGAAAAAATCATCTAGAAAAATAAAAAAAAAATTATTTATGAAAAACAAAAAATTTTTAATGAAAAAAAAATAAATCAGAAAAAACAAGTAAAAAAGTTAAATTCGGCCTTGCCGAATGTAGTGATACCCTCCACAATTTCAAAAAGATTATTGCAAAAAACTTTATTTAAAAGGAAATTACTTTTGAAAAAAAAAAACTTGTTTTGAAAAAAAAAAAAAATTCCGCGAAAAAAAATTTTGGTAAAAAAAATCCGCGATTTTTTTCTTTTTTTGTCAAAAAATATGTTTGTACCTGTTTAAATACCATTTGGTGTTCAATTATGTTCACATATGTCAACCAGAAGCCGAATTAAAGCATTTTGTATTTTTAGGTTATGTTGAATGTACTGAAATTTTTGAGGTGTGCTTACATTTTGTCCATAACTTTTGAACCGCTGAACCGATATCGCTCAAATGCAATACAAAACTTCCCGGGAGAACTTTCAATAAATATGTTAAGTTTCAGTCATCTCCGTGCAATGTTTTGTCCGCGACAGCATTTTCCACAGACAGACAGACAGACAGACAGACAGACAGACAGACAGACAGACAGACAGACGGACAGACGGACACCGCTAGAATGTCTTAATATCGATCGGGCATCATGAATATATATACTTTATGGGGTCCCAGATCGATATTTCGATGAGTTACAAACGGAATGACAAACTTATATATACCCTCTATCACTAAGTGGAGGGTATAAAAATTGACGAAAAAAAAATTTATGAAAAAAACAAGTGAGAGTGTTACATTCGGCTATGCCGAATCTTTTATACCCTCCAAAATGTAAAAAAAAACAATATAAAAAAAATCCAGGGGAGTCTTTTGGGGGGGGGTTGATGGGAGACGTTAGGGGGCACCTTTCCCTTGCGATTTTTAACTTCTTCTGAGATAAGAATGTTGCATTTGCTTAGCAAAAGTACAGAAAACCCTGTAAATATGCGTTTTTTTTTTCTTAGATTTGTTTAGTTCTCTAAGGGGGAACTTTTTTCCCCTTGGTCCGATTTTGCCTACTTTCGAACTTAACCTGCCTAGGAATATAGGACATATTCGTGCCAAACTTCAGAAGTCTATCTCTTTTATTTTTGACTGTGTCGTGTCCTCTACAGACGGACAGATGGACGAACGGACGGACATCGCTAGAATGTCTTAGAATCGATCGCTGATCAATAAAATATATACTTTATGGGGTCCTAGACTGATATTTCGATGCGTTACACTCGGAATGACAAAGGGAGTATACCCCCATACTGTGGTTGGAGGGTATAAATATTCGATAAAATACAAAATATTTGATGAAAAAAAAATTGATGAAAAATTAATAAAAAAAAATTGATAAAAAAAAAATTTGTGCAAAAAAAAAAAAATGTATGCAAAAAAAAAAATTTAATGAAAAAAAAAATTTATGAAAAAAAAAAAATATTTGAAAAACTATTATGTTACTTTTTATTTACCAGCTGGTGAAAACGGTTTTATTCACCAGGTGAATTATTATCCAAGTTACAAATCGAAGTTACAAACTTTTTTGGTTTTAAGAAAATGAAAACCGTAATTCTTATTTTCTTTTTTGTTAGTCGGTAGCATATATAGTCAAACCACCAGTTACAACTAAACTTTCTTTCCAATTGCATACAATTTTTTAGTAAAAAAAATAAAAATTTTTACTTCGAGAAAAAAAACATTAATTCACCGTTTTTCTAAAAACAAGTAATGGGAAGGCTATGAAATCATAAAATTTTTTATTTTTTTGCCGAACAACTGTCTCAGATTCTAACATTTTTGTCGTATGAAAAAGTCTAAATAAGAGATTTTTTAAAAGAAAAGATTTTTCGTAAAGAAATGCTTTTTCAATAGGAAAAATGTTTCAAGATCAGAGGAAAAATGACTCAGAATCTGAGACTTTTTGCCTAAAGAAAAATTTTTAAATTCTAAGAATTATTTTCAACAGTCTCAGAAAGTATGCGAATCTGAGACAATTTTCAATAGAAAGTCTCAGATTCTAAAACGATTCTGAAATCTCAAGTTCCGAAACCTTTTTCTTAAATAAAAAATTAAAAGAATCTGGGACTGTTTCTTATACAAAAGGTCTGTGATTCATAGACTTTTTCCTATAGAAGACGTCTAAAATTCTGAGATCTCATTCCTATAGAAAAACACTCAGATTCTGAGACCCTCTTCCAATAGAATAAGTTACAATTTTTTTTCAACAGAAAAAGTCTCAGATTTTGAGACCCTTTTCCTTTCGAAAAAGTCTCCGATTTTGGGACCATTTTCATATAAAATAAGTCTCAAATTTCAGAGACCTTTTTTCTTACACTCAAAAAAACCCTCCTAAAACGACAAGAAAAGTTTGTAACTTTTTTTTTTTATATATGGTTTTGAATTGAGAAAAGTGTTAAAGAAAAATTTTTTTTTTTTTTTAATTTTTCTAAAAATTTAGACATCCTGGTTTGTTTCTTACTAGTTTCATATTATCCAGTTATAATAATCTTCAGAAAAACTTTTAATGTCAAATTTATTTAGTTAATAGTCAATAAAACTCTATATGTGAAAATTATTTACAGATCGCAGCCGACAAGAATTGAACTCATCATCATCTGTAATACTTTGCTATTAACTGCTTGTAACGTACAATCACTCTAGACCGATACGCCAAGTAGGCTGTATCAACTAAATCTTTTTTTTTTTTTTATTTCCTTCTATTTGACAACAATTCATTGTAATTTTACAAGCTTTTTACCAATAATTTTGTAATTCCACAAGCTTTTTACCAAAAAAATTGTAAATTTACAAATTTTTTGGCGCAATAAAACTTCCAAGGAAATCTCGTGAATTTGCCAGGTTTTGTGTGTAAAAAAACCTTGAAAATTAGTAAAATTACAACAAAAAAAAATTTTAAATTATAAAAAAATTTAAATTTCGATTGAAATTTTTTTGTTAAAAAACAAGGAAAACTGTGAAATATTGGTAAAATAGGATGATGAGACTTTTCTTGTAATTTTACAAGTTTTTTTTTTTGTGTGTATAGAAAAAGTCTCAGATTCTTAGGCCTTTACTTATGGAAAAAGTCTCAGATTCTGCGATCCTGTCCTTTAAATAAGTTTCAACTCTGAGCCGTTTCTAGTTACAGAAAAAGTTTCAGAATCTGAGGAATTTTTAATATAGATAAAATCTCAGATTCTGAGATATTTTTTTCTATAGAAAAGGTCTCAGATTTTGAGACGTTTTTCCTACAGAAAAAGTCTCAGATTCTGAGACTTTTTTTCCTATGAAAAATTATCAAATTTTGAGACATCCTTTCTATCTCAGATGCGAGACATGTTTCCTATAAAAAATCTCAGATGCGAGATATGATTTTGATACATTTTTACCATAGAAAAAGTCTCAGATTCTGATCAATTTTTCCTATAGAAAAAGTCTCAAATTCTGAGACATTTTGTTAAAAAAATCTCGGATTTTGAAACATTTTTCCTAAAGAATTTTTCCTATAGATTTTGAAACATTTTTCTAAAGAAAAACTCTCAGACATTTTTCCTATAGAAAAAGTCTCAGATTGTGAGACCTTTTTTCTATAGAAAATATCTCAGACATTGTCTTATAGAAAAAAGTCTCAGATTCTTAAACATTTTTTCTATAGAAAATATGTCTGTGTCTGAGGCATATTTCTTTAAAAAAAAAGCTTCAGATTCTGGAACATTTTTCCTATAGGAAAAGTCTAAGTTGTCACGTATTCAACAATTTTTTCAAAGAAAGATTCTCTTCATTGTAAGAACTTCCAGATTGTCAGATATTTTTTCACAAAAAATTTTCAAATTTAGTCAAATTTTTCCTTTAAAAAGGATCAGATTTTCGCTATAAAATTTTTAAGATTTTTCTTTTAAAACTGTTTAGATTTTCAATTTGAAATTTTTGAAATTTCGTTAATGGTTTAGTGTCAATTTAAATTGTATGTTTGATTTTACATATTTATTTACAAAATTCTTGTATTTAAGTGTGTAATACCAATGAATACAATATCGTCTTGTGGTGGAACATTTCAAGTGTCAAATACTTCTTTCCGTGCAGTCATTTTTTAAAATCCCATAATAGCAACAAGGATTTCACTGGAGAACGAAAGTACACACACAAAAACAGACATCTATTTACAATATTTAGAAAAGGAAATTTTAGACATACACGTACATTAATACTAACCAACGGAATAATTTAATGATATAAAGGAGGAATTCCTAACATCAGTTTTTAAAGTAAAGAAAGAACATTTTTAAATTTGCTAACTTTTTAACTTTCTAACTTGTATTCAATGGACTAATTTACCAGAACTTTGGACTTTATCTGTTAGGAAAGACGAAAAAAAAAATGTTTTTAATATTCAACTCGGGATACACGATCAAATGGTTTTGCCAAATAACACGATTTCAACACACATAAAAACGGACATCGCTGGATTAACTTTAAATCTACCAGGATCATAAATATATATCCATGTGGCGTGTTCATATTCCACTGTGTTATAAACGATTTATAAAAGAACAATTCTTTTGACAAACATTTTAGGCTTACCTTCCATCCTTGTTACTGTTTGCGGTATACAATAATTGGCATCATGAGATTACAAACACTCCCCCATTCCATTATTTACTTTGAACAAATAGACATTAACATTATCCATGGGGAGAGATAAGTTGATGTTAATTGTCACACAAACTTGATTTTGTTTTTTAAGCTGAATTAAAGGGAGGTGGCTTTAAAATATAGAAATAAACTAGGTAAAGAAAAGTGAAAAAACATTAAAAATTAAAATAATTAGATATAATATTTAAACATTTAATATTATTTATTTTTATGTATGAATCTACTTTTTAAGACCAAACATTGTGTAAAAAAATATTTGCAGCAAATATTTTTTTAAATAATAACAGAAATATTTCTTTTTTTAATTCAATATGTCAATAAATTTTTTTTTTTTTGGGTTTTAACAACGATTAACTGCACCGTAAATCCTGATATTTATTAACAGAAGGTAAACAAAATTGAACACATTTGTCTGTATATGGTTTTTTGGGTTACTTTACATACCCTACTCTTTATAAGTATGTGGCTTAGTATTTAAAATGAAACATCCTTTAAATAAAATTGTTGTCTTGGTTCTTATGCGCTAATATTTGATTTATAAAGTTTTGTATTTCAGAATTTCTAAAGATTAACTTTTACCCCGGGGCCACTGTTTTATATTTCACTCCACATTTTTAAATTAATATAATTTTTTGTAGTGCCCTTACTGTGTTAGCACTGCCGTTAATGTTTTCGTTAGTTGTTGTCAGATTTTTTTTTAATTTCATTTGTATTTTAAAGCATTCATGAATGAATATCGTTTTCATCCCAGGAACATTTTTTGGAGTCAGTTTTCACCGCGTCATGTTAAAAACAAGCTCTTTTCCAACCAAATTTTACAGCGATGACTATTTGTTTCTTAACTAAACCAAAAATAACTTTTAGAGCTGGTTCGACGTTTAAGAACCAACCTCATCAAATTACACAGTGCAACAACCAAAACCGGAATGGGATGAAACCAAAAGCAAATTTTAACATAATAATGTTTTAAGGATGGTGTCTAATTTTTAAAATGTTGCAGGACCACCCTCAGATTGCTATACCGACTATAAAAAAAAAAATGCCTGCGAATTTTGTACTCTTACCCAAAACATTAAATCATGATAATGTTTTGCGGAAGATTTGGGTATATTTGCAAAAAAAAAGTTTTTTTTTAAAAAATAATGTTATATTACTTTGCTATTCCATGCAAAACGAATTGAAATATCAGTCGAGGACCCTATTCAAAAACCAAGAATAAGTGCAAAAAAGTGTTTTTACATTTTGGAGAGTATAAAAGATTCGGCACCAAAGAATATAACACTCTCACTTGTTTTATGTACATTTGATAAGCAAATGGAAAATTTTTATGCAAAAAGCTTAGACTTGGTGAAAAAGTGGTTTTGGTAAAAAAAAAATGATTTTTTTTTCACGAAAAACAAAATAATGTTAAAAAAAATTTAATGAACCCAAAATTTTTGGTGAAAAAAAATTTTGATGAAAAAAAGTTTTTGATGAATTTTTTTGATGAAAAGAAAAATTTTTTGATGTAAAAAAAAATTTATGAAAAAAAATTTTTTTTTGGTGAGAAAAAAATTGATAATAAAAAATTTGATAAAACAATTTGATGAAAAAAATAGATGAAAAAAATATGATAAAAAAAATTTATGAAAAAAAAAATTTTGATGAAAAAAAAAATTTGATTTGAAAAAAAAAATTAATGAAAAAAAATTGATGAAAAAAAAATTTTAATAAAAAAAATTTATGAAAAAAAAAAATTTGATGAAAAAAATTAATGAAAAAAAAAAAAAAATGTGATGAAAAAAACATTTGATGAAAAAAAAATTGATGAAAAAAAAAAATTTGATAAAAAAAAATTGATGAAAAAAAATTGACGAAAAAATAATTGCTGAAAAAAAAATTTAATGGAAAAAAAATGATGGAAAAAAAATGATGAAAAAAAAAATTTTATGAAAAATTTTTTTTTTGTTAAAAAATAATTATGTTACTTTTTATTCACCACCTGGTGAAAACGGTTTCATTCACCACGAGGTGAATTATTATCCAAGTTACAACCCCAACTTATTAAAATTTCTAGTTTTAGAAAATGAAAATAGTAATTCTTGTTTTCTTTTTCGTTAATTGTTAGCTTATACAGTCAAACTGAGTTGGCGTCCTGCAACTTTTTTAAAATTAGACACCAGCCTAAAAACATTATCATGTTAAAAAAAATACTGTTTTCATTTTTTAAAAACAAAAAGGTTTGTAACTTGGATAATAATTCACCTGCTGGTGAATAAAAACGTTTTCACAAGCTACTGAATCAAATGTAACATAATTATTTTTCAACAAACAAATTTTTTTTTTTTTTCAACAATTTTTTTTTTTTCATCAAAAATTTTTTTTGTCCAATTTTTTTTCGTCTATTTTTTTTTTTTATTAAAAAAAAATTTTTTTCCTATGATGGCACTTGTGATGGCAAACGAAAGGGGAGGATCTTCCCTAGTTTTTTAATTTTTTATTTTGCAATATCAGGATAAAGGGGTGTGAATAAAGTCATTTGAAAACTTTATCAAAATATTTTGTTGAAAATTTTTAATGATATTTAAGGACCAATTTTTAAAAGGACATAACTTATCTCCTTTTTCCTGATATGTAACATACTAAAATAGGAAAATTAAGGGAAATCCTCCTCTTTCATTTGCTATCACCAGTGGCATCCTAGGACAAGTACAAATATTAAAAAAAAAATATATATATAGGGCATTCCATGTCAAATCGGACACTTTGAAAAAAATTTTTTTTAGATTTCCCAATTTGTTGACAGTTTTTAGTACCCTTCGAAAACTCCTTCGTGGTAAATTTTCAGATTTATTTGATAACCCGTTCAAAAGATATCAAATTTTTAAAAATTGGTAGTTTGTTCCTGTACCCAAACTTCTTTTACTCATAACTTCTTCAATAATGGTCCAAATTTAAAAATTTTTTTTCAAAACTTTTGTCTTTTTACGTACTTTTAAAAAAAAAAATCCAAAAAATTCTTAAAAGCGCTCTAGTATGCGCTTTTTAAGTTTTAAAATTTAAATCTCATTTTTGAAAACGTTTGTACTCTTCGATTTTTTTTAATTTTTTTGTGTAAAACTTCTATCGATTCTACAAATTTTTTGCCCAGGAGGATCGTGAGATAACGGTTATTACTAATTTTTTAAATTTTTGAAAAAATTTTATTGTAATTTTCTAATCTTAAAATCATTTCTACTGCTCCAATGGTGCGTCATAGAAGGGTCCTTTATAAGACCGACCCCCATTAATTTTTACGTCTTTACATTTCTTTGGGCACTATTAGGGCAGTTAGAGCGGTTGGAGCAAATTTAAAAAAATGTCGTTTTGTGTGGGAGCCCCCTTAGAAATTGGAGATAGGGTATTAGTTTGTTCCAAAGAAATGTTAAGACGTAAAAATTAATGGGGGTCGGTCTTATAAAGGACCCCTCTATGACGCACCATTGGTGCAGTAGAAATGATTTTAAGATTGGAAAATTACAATAAAATTTTTTAAAAAAAATAGTAATAACCGTTATCCTACGATCCTCCTGGACAAAAAATTTGTAGAATCGATAGAAGTTTTACACAAAAAAAATTTCCAAAAAATCGAAGAGTACAAACATTTTCAAAAATGAGATTAAGATTTAAAAACTTAAAAATCGCATACTAGAACGCTTTTAAGAATTTTTTGAGATTTTTTTTTATAAGGAGTGAGATCATAAAAATGTTAACACACATAAAGTTAAATAAAAAACAGACTACTGAATTTTAAGACTTCAAACCAAATTTTTATTAAATAAAATTTAATACAAAATCATAACAAAAAAACCGCATGGAACTCTAACCACTACGAACAAAGTTATCCACTTTTTCCGGAAACCCTCCCATTAAGGCTTTTATGGTAGTTTCTGTCACCTTTTTAGAGCAGGTGGTCCATCTACGTTTGAAATCTTGCATGTCCTGGGAGACCTTTTTTGTGCCCTTTAATTCTTTTTTAACAAGAGCCCAATATCTCTCCACTGGCCTGAGCTCCGGGCAGTTTGGTGGATTTGCCTCTCTTGGTACAAAAACCACATTATTATCATTATACCACTCCAGCGCTTTCTTGCTGTAGTGACAAGATGCTAAATCGGGCCAAAAGTAAGTGGATACATTGTGCTGACTCAAGAACGGAAGAAGTCTCTTCTGCAAACACTCCTTGATATAAATTTCGCTGTTTATAGAGCCAGATGTCACAAATGACTGGCTTCTTTGGCCGCAGCTACATATGGCTTGCCATACTAGGAATTTTTTGGGGAATTTCGTTTGCTTTTTGACCGAAATTTTTCCGCAACATTTCCTTGAACATCGGAAACATAAAATTCTTGACCAGGGAGCTGCGCAAAATCAGCCAGGACATAAGTTTCGTCGTCCATTACACAACAGTTGTATTTTTTTATAAAATTTGATTTCAATTTTCTAGCTCTGGTTTTGGCCTCCAAATTTTTAAAAGCGTTTCTATCGGGAACTTTTTGAACTTTGTAGGACTTTAGTCCCGCCTTACGTTTCACTTTACGTACAAAAAAGTCTGAGCATTGGGCTAACCGAGCTGTTTTTCTGCCAGATGTGTTAGGAGCTCTCTTAAGGATGCTTTTAACTTTATATGCCTTACCAATGTTACGATAACCAGTCGTTGTTCCTGTTCCCGGCTTCCTTTCAATTGTTAGGTGTTCCAGATACCTTTTTACCACTTTTGAAACTGTTTGGCGGCATACATTAGTTTCTTTGGCAATTTTTTTGTATGTCCATGTTTGGTTTTGTTGAAAATATTTAATTATTTTTGAACGCACTTTTCTTTCATCGTCCATTGTGTAAAAAATTTCAAATTAAAACTCATGATGTAAATTAATTTATTAACTGACATATTTTTAAAATGTAAACTGCCGAAAAAAAAAAAATTTGGAAGCTTTACACCAAAGTTGTAGGCAAAAATGTGTGTTAACATTTTTATGATCTCACTCCTTAAAGTACGCAAAAAAACAAAATTTAAAAAAAAAAAATTGAAATTTGGACCATTATTGAAGAAGTTATGAGTAAAAGAAGTTTGGGTAAAGGAACAAACTACCAATTTTTAAAAATTTGATATCTTTTGAACGGGTCATCAAAAAAATCTGAAAATTTACCACGAAGGAGTTTTCGAAGGGTACTAAAAACTGTAAACAAATTGGGAAAATCTAAAAAAAAAAATTTTCAAAGTGTCCGATTTCACATGGAATGCCCCATATATATATGGGGGTTTTCGTGTCAACTGACACAACTTTTGAAACCGATATCTTCCGATCGGGATGAAATTTGCACCAGGGTTGGTCCTATTGGATAGTAGTTCAGACACAATTTTTCAACGAGATCGGTCAAGGACTCTCTGAATTAGAAGGGGTCGAAATTTGACATTTTGGCCAAAGAGGTGTTTATTGTCATCCATGTAACTTCTTACCTATTGTTTTTAGCAAAATATGTCCCAAATAGTTTAGACAGCTATTTCTTCAGTCTTTCGAAAAAAAAAAAATTTAATAAAAATAAAAAAAATTTTTCTTCTTAAAAATCCAAATTTTTTTTGACTTTTTCCTTAAATTGGGCCCTTTTTTCATACCCTCCACTCTAGTGATAGAGGGTATATATAAGTTTGTCATTCCGTTTGTAACACCTCGAAATATTGGTCTAAGACCCCATAAAGTATATATATTCATGATCCTTGATCGATTTTAAGACGATCTAGCGATGTCCGTCTGTTGAAAACACGCTAACTTTTGAATGACTTTACGGAGGCTCCTGAAGTTTGGCATATATGTTGGGAATTTACTTGGTCAGGTTGGTATTGCAATCCAGCGAAATTGGTCATGTCGTTCAAAAGTTATTAGCAAAACACTTAATTTTGGCAAGGGTTTTTCGTGAATTTACGAGTTAAAAAACACGCTAACTTTTGAAAGGCATTCTGGGGATGCTGATGCTTGACATATATATTTGTCGGTCTCCTGGCCTGGTTTGTATTGAATTTCAGCTAAATCGGTTGAGTGTTTCAAAAGTTATTAGCAAAACCGTGAATTTCAGATTAGTTTTACCTTAAATTCACGTGTTGAAAACCCGTTAAACATGTTTTAAAAACATTGGTAAGTCATAAAATTATTTTACAACGTATTTATGTCACTCAAAAATATGTTTATACTAAAATAAAAAAAAAAATACACTCGAAAAAAATTGACACCCAAAAAAAATTGTACACTAAAAAAAAATTACTAAATTATTTTTTTTTTCAAAAATTACTAAAAAAATGTTTTTTTACACAAAATAAAATATCTCTAATCAAAAACGTTACTTTTTTCGCGTTAGAAAATTTACTATAACTTAAAAAGAGCATTGTGGAGGGTAGGGGAAGCTCGACACACTTGATCCCTTAGAAGACTTGATCCCCCCCCAAATCTCAAAAACTAAATAAGTTAAAATTTTTTTGTGTAGCGTTTATTAGTCCTATTAGTAGCCTTCTTATTTTAATATTTTGTTTTTGTACTTCTCTTAAATGGGGAGCATGCACCGAACACCACTGAAAATTTGACTATGTTTGTGTTTTTTTCTGAGGTTACTTGAAAAGGGTTTTTGAAGTTTGTGTTCAATATCCAAAATGGCTCTTGTTTTGTGGTTAAAGAGTACAATGTCACGTATTAATTTGCATTTATAATTTTTGGATTGGCTTTTTTACTTTTTTTGTATTACACAAAAATGTAAAAAAGTCCTTTTTAACACACTTGATCCCTTTTTTAATTATACAGTTGATCCCGAGGATCAAGTGTATATTGTTTGACAATTATATATTTTAACGGTTGGTATAAGTTCGTATTATTGATCTTGATGTTGGTATTTATTATTTATGTTTATCTATCAGTTGGCTGCCGTGTTAATAAGTTGTGAAAAGTCAACGACTTCAGAAAAGTCTTTCTTTTCAATTTGATGTCAAACTCAGGGTCGCCAGTTTTTTTTTTGGATGCCATCCCCAACTTAAAATTTCTCATCCCCAAAAATCCCCAAAAAAAAAATTCTCAAAATTCACTATACGCAAAAAACATTTGCAACCCATCAAGTGCTTTTGAGAGATTTAGCCATTTTTTAGAACAAAAACTTCGTTAACTTATACACAAACTTTTACACAGAAACTTGGCTAAAAAGTGTAACTGTATTTTGCGTATTGAGTGATTACCACATCATTTGAAACCAATGTTTCGATAAGTAATATGATAAAATTCAAATACCAACGGAAATGTTTTATCAGGGATAGATAACTCAGGAAGTTTTAATTTACACACCACCAATAGAGTACTTTATTGGTAAAATTTGTGGAAATTTTTCATAATACAATAGAAAATGTATGAAAATCTACAATTTGGTTTAAAGAAAAAGAAAATCATTATAACATGATACGATCCAGGTTTTGACAGACACCGTAAAAAAATTTTAGTTTTTCTTTATAAATCTCACATAATTCCTACGTTTGCAGTTTTTTTTTGATGCTTTAATGCCCACGATTGATCAAAAATTGATAATTTTACCGATTTTCGCATTATTTTATGATTGATGTATTTAAAAAACACTTGTTTATCTAAAATATTTCATACCCTAAAAATCCCCGAAAAAATCAGTGTCATCCCCATGAAATCCCCGGATCCCCAAATCAAAATTTTCAACCCCAATTTACAAAAAAATCCCCTATTTGGGGACAAAACCCCTAAACTGGCAACACTGGTCGAACTGATCAAAATGTCCCAGCTTCCATCATGTTCAAAATAACAACAACTTCAAAACTCTTCGAATAATGACCAAAAACTTACTTAATAAAATAAAAAAAAATAAATAATTTTTGTGACATTGTTGTATATTTTTTTTCTTGTAATACACTTGATCCCCGGGGATCAAATCACTTTAATGAATACACATGATCCCGGGAACAAGTGTCTAATGCGAGGGATCAAGTATGTTGTAGCATATAGACACTTGATCCTTTTTCGCTATTTTGATTTTTTTGCTATAAATAAAAAAAAAAATTTTTGTAATTTTTTATATTGCCATTGGAGATACCCCTTACAGAGAGCTTTTAAAAAAAATTTACTTCAAGAAAATATATGAATTAGTTTAGAAGTTATAAGCGTTTGCCTTTTTAGGGATCAAGTGTATGGAGCTTCCCCTATTCATAGACTCGACCAAGTCAAATTTAACTTTTCTACTTGTTTTTTCATAAAATGGTCTTTGGCAACAGGACCGCTTTAATGTATTGCGGGGCCCTGGACACAGAAGCCCCGCGGGAAATTAAAAAGTCGCATGGCAAAAAAAAAAAACGTTTATTTGATTAAAATTAAACTCGTGTTATTATCTATTTTAAGACAATGTAACTAAAAAATAAAATATTTTGAGTAATGATATATTCTCGAGATATGCTCGAGGTAATTTTTCTTTACTAATTAAAACCATGATATTTGTCTAGAACAATTTGGTTTTCATGAGACCTTTTCTATCTTAGAATCTGAGACTTTTCCTATACGATATTTTTGCAACATTTCTTTGTTTATTTAAATAATTTTTTTTTAATGCTCAACTTTTTTTAGTAAAATAACTATTTATTTTTTGCGGCTTGTTTGTTACTTTTTTGTTATTTTGGAAGATTTCTTGAACTAAACTCATCTATTCTTGAAAACAAAGTAGAACTGCTTCTATGGAAGCATAAATTGTTCAACAATCGGTTTGGTTGCAGCCAAAAATGTTGCTGGGCTTACAATACACAGGTGCTTTGTGGTACCATTTTATTTTGTCTGCTTTTTTTTTACATTGTTACTCCATTGTTGTTGGTTATATAGAATAAGTGTTTGTATTGTAAATAGAAACAATACAGACAAACGATTGTTGTTTTTTTTTTGGATTACCTTTCAGTGTTTTTTACCTTAGGGCACTTGGGGACAATAGTAAAAGCAGTTAACTGACAATTGGATTAAGATAAATAAATAAATACTGATAAACAGAAATGTGAATTTTTTTTTATGGATATAAATTTTTCAAATCTGGTGTTTGGCTAAAGCGTTTAAATTAAAATATACAAATTTAAAAAAATTTTGCTGTTTAAAATTTAAAAAACATCTAATTTGTGTGGAATAATGCTGCAACAAAATGAGGATTTACGAAAATTGTTTTACTCAGGAAAAAAAAATGTCAGGTACAAATTCTTAGAATCATGTTCAAGATTCTCAAGACTCCATTAAATTTTTATCACAATATTCAATATATGAAATATATAATTTTTTATTACCTTGATTTAATTTTTATAACCCACAGATTTCAATTTTTCTTTTAGTGCATTAAACAGTTTTTTCACAAAAGTGTGCAGTTGATGATTTATTTTTTATTTTTATCCCACTGCTTCCAACGACATTTCAAAGTGTATTTATCTGAACAATTTAACAGCTTAACAAAGTTGTAATGTTAAGCACTTTTATTGTATTTTTATGCCGCTGGGCTTAAGATTAAATGTTAAAAAAATGTGGGTTTTAAAGAGGTTTCAGAGTAAAAAAATTACAATTTGTTGAAATGTAACATATGTGGATGATTTACAAAAAAACTATACAGTCGTTTCGTTTGCTTCACTTTAAAAGAAAATTTAAAAAATTCTGATTCATGTTATAAATCAGATTCTGAGACATTTTTTCTATATAAAAAAAGTCTCAGATTTTGAGACATTTTTTCTATATAAAAAAAGTCTCAGATTCTGAGACATTTTTTCTATATAAAATTCTGAGACATTTTTTCTATATAAAAAAAGTCTCAGATTCTGAGACATTTGTTCTATATAAAAAAAGTCTCAGATTCTGAGACATTTTTTCTATTTAAAAAAAGTCTCAGATTCTGAGACATTTTTTCTATATAAAAAAAGTCTCAGATTCTGAGACATTTTTTCTATATAAAAAAAGTCTCAGATTCTGAGACATTTTTTCTATATAAAAAAAGTCTCAGATTCTGAGACATTTTTTCTATATAAAAAAAGTCTCAGATTCTGAGACATTTTTTCTATATAAAAAAAGTCTCAGATTCTGAGACATTTTTTCTATATAAAAAAAGTCTCAGATTCTGAGACATTTTTTCTATATAAAAAAAGTCTCAGATTCTGAGACATTTTTTCTATATAAAAAAAGTCTCAGATTCTGAGACATTTTTTCTATATAAAAAAAGTCTCAGATTCTAAGACATTTTTTCTATATAAAAAAAGTCTCAGATTCTGAGACATTTTTTCTATATAAAAAAAGTCTCAGATTCTGAGACATTTTTTCTATATAAAAAAAAGTCTCAGATTCTGAGACATTTTTTCTATATAAAAAAGTCTCAGATTCTGAGACATTTTTTCTATATAAAAAAAGTCTCAGATTCTGAGACATTTTTTCTATATAAAAAAAGTCTCAGATTCTGAGACATATTTTCTATATAAAAAAAGTCTCAGATTCTGAGACATATTTTCTATATAAAAAAAGTCTCAGATTCTGAGACATATTTTCTATATAAAAAAAGTCTCAGATTCTGAGACATTTTTTCTATATAAAAAAAGTCTCAGATTCTGAGACATTTTTTCTATATAAAAAAAGTCTCCGATTCTGAGACATATTTTCTATATAAAAAAAGTCTCAGATTCTGAGACATATTTTCTATATAAAAAAAGTCTCAGATTCTGAGACATATTTTCTATATAAAAAAAGTCTCAGATTCTGAAACATTTTTTCTATATAAAAAAAGTCTCAGATTCTGAGACATTTTTTCTATATAAAAAAAGTCTCAGATTCTGAAACATTTTTTCTTTATAAAAAAAGTCTCAGATTCTGAGACATTTTTTCTTTATAAAAAAAGTCTCAGATTCTGAGATATTTTTTCTTTATAAAAAAAGTCTCAGATTCTGAGACATTTTTTCTATATAAAAAAATCTCAGATTCTGCGACATTTTTTCTATATAAAAAAAAGTTTCAGTTTCTGCGACATTTTTTCTATATAAAAAAAGTCTTAGATTCTGAGACATTTATTCTATATAAAAAAAGTCTCAGATTCTGAGACATTTTTTCTATATAAAAAAAGTCTCAGATTCTGAGACAGTTTTTCTATATAAAAAAAGTCTCAGATTCTGAGACATTTTTTCTATATAAAAAAAGTCTCAGATTCTGAGACATTTTTTCTATATAAAAAAAGTCTCAGATTCTGAGACATTTTTTCTATATAAAAAAAGTCTCAGATTCTGAGACATTTTTTCTATAAAAAAAAAGTCTCAGATTCTGAGACATTTTTTCTATATAAAAAAAGTCTCAGATTCTGAGACATTTTTTCTATATAAAAAAAAGTCTCAGATTCTGTGTCTCAGATTCTGATACATTTTTTTTATATAAAAAAAAGTCTCAGATTCTGATTCATTTTTTCTATATAAAAAAGTCTCAGATTCTGAGACATTTTTTTTATATAAAAAAAAGTCAGATTCTGAGACGTTTTTTATACCCTCCACTCTAGTGATAGAGGGTATATATAAGTTTGTCATTCCGTTTATAACACCTCGAAATATTGGTCTAGGACCCCATATATATTTATATATTTATGATCCTCGATCGATTTTAAGTCGATCTAGCGATGTCCGTCCGTCCGTCCGTCCGTTCGTCCGTCCGTCTGTCTGTCTGTCTGTCTGTCCGTAGAAAACATGCTAACTTTTGAAAGACTTTACAGAGGCTATATATTTGCCATTTACCTGGTCAGGTTTGTATTGCAATCCAGCCAAATCGGTCCAGTGGTTCAAAAGTTATGAGCAAAAGAGTAAATTTTGGCAAGGGTCTTTCGCGAATTTACGAGATAAAAAACACGATAACTTTCAAAAGACACTATTGAGACTACTGAAGCTTAGCACGTATCTTTCCCGTTCCCCGGGTCTATTTGGTTTTAAATTTCAGCTCAATCGGTTCAGTGGTTCAAAAGTTATAAACAAAACCCTGAATTTCAGATTAGTTTCATCTAAAATGCCACGTGTTTTAACAAGTCTTAAAAGCATTGGTGGTAACTAAAAAATGCTTTTCAAACTTGTTTAATTTTAAAGCAATGCTTTTTAAACTTGTTTAGTTTTAAAAGCATTGGTAACTTAAAAATTACACTCGAAAAAAATTTTACATTCAAAAAAAAAAAAATTACACTCAAAAAAAATTTTACACTCAAAAAAAAAATTTACACAAACAAAAAAAATTTTTTTTTTTTACAAAAAGGACAATATTTTGTGTACATACGTACGTGCATTCACTCAGAAATATTTTTACAGCAAAAAAAACATTACACTCGAAAAATATTTTACACTCAAAAAAAAAATAGTAATTTTTCTTTTTTTTTTTTTAAATGACAAAAAAAACAATTTTGTACTCAAAATAATATATTTCTAATCAAAATTGTTAATTTTTTCACGTTAAAAAATGTACTACCCTTTAAAAATGTATTGTGGAGGGTATTCATAGATTCGGCAAAGTCGAATTTAACTTTTCTACTTGTTTTTATATAAATAAGTCTCAGATTCTGAGACATTTTTTCTATATAAAAAAAGTCTCCGATTTAAAGAATTTTTTTTCTCAGATTTTGAGACATATTTTCTATATTAAAAAAAGTCCTTGATTCTAAGACATTTTTCATTATCTCAAATTTAAATAATCATAGCTACAAATCAATCCACTTCATTTTTAAATTTCCTATTATCTACCTGTATCATAAACTTTTCACAAATTTTATTAAAAAAAAAAAAAGTGCCTTCGCTAAAGGTTATATTGAAAAATTCTTAGCTCAGCTGAATATGCTGTTTAGTAGCACTATAACTGTTACAATTTTTATATTCATTTATTACATCCTTTAATCTTAAATTTAAACATTGCATTTTTTTTCTTCATCTTTGCTAACTTTCTTTTATACAACAAAAATTCTCATTAAAATTTCTTGGTATCCCCGGATAATAGAATGGAAAATTTTCTTTAACAATATAACATTCCTAACAATATTTTTTTTTCTCTTTACACAAAAAAAAAAAAATCGTCCTTTTCTTCTACGTTGTCTTGAATGCTACATTTTTTTATAAGATTTTAGAATGAAAAATATTACATTTTAAATAATGTCACTTTAAAAAACGGGAGTGCAAAAAAAAAAACATTGGATAAAAGAGTCTAATAGAAATTCCTTCGGAGACTGAATTCACTTTAAACTGTTTTTAATTTATGCTGACATTTATTATTATAAAAATGTAATTGTTAAGACGTGCAAATATGCGTGAAATTGCAATGCCAAGTTGGAAAAGAAGCTACAATTTAACAGAAGATGGCTAATTTTTTTTTTCGGTAATAACAAATTAAAGAAAGAATTTTATTTTATGTTCTTTAAATGTTTATGAAAAAAAATTATAAAAAAAAACAAGAAAAAATTATATAAATTTTTAAAAGTGTTTTGGAAAATTCTTTGCCACCTTTTATGGGTTTCTATAACGAAATTGTAAACTTAAATCAAAAGTAATTGTAGAACTTAAACACGCGATTCTTTTGTTGCATTAAAAAAAGGGTGATTTTTTGTTATTTGTGAATAAATAAGGGAAGGTATGTCTCGTCAAATTTAAACTTTCGAATTTCGTGTCGTAATAACTGACGAACGATGGCCACGGAGTAGGTGATTGTGGGAAAATTTATCAAAAAATTTTATTTTTCGACCAAAACTTCATTTTCGAATTTTTTAACCAAATCCGGCTGAAAAATTAGGAATTTTTGTGTACTTTATGAAAAAAACGTTAAAAAAATTCCAAAATAATGACTTTGGTCCACAGATGCCGATTTTTAAACATAAAAATTGTTTCTGTTTTATTTATTGTTGGACTTTATATTTTATAACTGAAGTTTTTTATTTATTTCGGTTTGAGTCCATATTAATTATTTCTGAGAAATAATTATTTTTGTTGTACAATGAGAAAATCTGAAAAAATTAATTGAAAACACAGGCTAAGTGGAGATGTCGACAGCTTTCGAAAGAAGCCACCCTTCCTTCGTCAGCACTCTTCGATTGTTCCTGTAGGTATGTAAGATTAAAATCAGCTATTTAAACGTAGCTGACATTTTTCAAGACTTGAAAAGTCCTACTAAGGGTTGCAACTCTGGGAAAATCTACTACAGAGTAAGAAATTACAACTGTGTTAGAAAAAATTAAAAATAGATTGATTAATTTCGTGCTAAACGTAACATATGGGTAATGAAATGTGATATAATTCTCGTCCTCTTTTTCACCTTAATGTACGTTTAAATAGCTGATTTTAATCTTACACACCTACAGTGACAATCGAAGTGTGCTGACGAAGGAAGGGTGGCTTCTTCCGAAAGCTGTCGACATCTCCACTTAGCTTGGGTTTGTCAATTAATTTTTTCAGATTTTCTCATTGTACAACAAAAAAAATTATTTCTCAGAAATAATTAATATGGACTCAACCGAAATAAATAAAAAACTTCAGTTATAAAAATTATCTTTTAACCAAATTGGTCTTAACTGTTGGAATTTTTTTATTATGATATGTGAAAAATGAAAAAAAAATAAATAAAAACAAGATTTTTGTTCTAAAATGCTGATTAGCATCTGTGGACCTAAATCGCTGATCAGCATTTTTGGACCAAAAATGTATTTTGATATCTTTTTGTAATATTTTAACATGATAATGTTTTTAGGCTGGTGTCTAATTTTAAAAAAGTTGCAGGACGCCACCTCAGTCTGACTATATAAGCTAACTATTAACGAAAAAGAAAATGAGAATTACTATTTTCATTTTCTTAAAATCAAAAATTTTACTAACTTGGATAAAAATTCACCTCGCGGTTTATAAAACCGTTTTTCACCAGCTTGTGAATAAAAAGTAACATAATTATTTTTCAACAAAAAAAAAAATTTTTTCATCAAATTTTTCTTTTTCATCAATTTTTTTTCTTCATAATTTTTTTTTTTTTCATAAATTTTTTTTTTCATCAAATTTTTTTTTTCATCAATTTTTTTTTCTATCATTTTTTTTTTTATCAATTTTTTTTTTTCATTTATTTTTTGCATCAATTTCTTTTTTTTTCATAAAATTTTTTTTCTCAATTAATTTTTTTTTTTTAAATAAATTTTTTTTTTTATAAAATTTTTTGATTAATTTTTTTTTTAAATATTTTTTTTTTTTTCACCAAATTTCTTTTACATAAATTTTTTATTACAGCAAAAATTTTTTTATCAGTTTTTTTTCTCATCAAAATTTTTTTTTTCATCAATTTTTTTTAGATCAAAAAATTTTTCCTTTTATCAAAAAAGAATTTTTTATTAATGATTTTTTTTTTCATCAAATTTTTTTTTTTCAAATTTTTTTTATCAAAAATTTTTTTTAAAAAAAAATTTTTTTTCTTCACCAAAAATTTTTTTTTCACCAAAAATCATTTTTTTCCCTTCTTTACCAAAACTATTTTTTCAACAAGTCTAAGCATTTCACATAAAAATGTTCCATTTGTTTATCAAATGTTCATAAAAGAAGTGAGAGTGTTAAATTCTTCGGTGCCGAAACTTTTATACTCTCCAAAATGTAAAAACACTTTTTTGCACTTATTTTTGCACTCATTTACCAAATGTTATATGGGTCAATAATATATAAACTTAACTGATATTTCAATTCGTTTTGCATGGAATAGCAAAGTAATATAACATTATTTTTTCTAAAAAAACTTTGCTTTGGCAAGTACACCCAAATCTTCCGCAAAACATTATCATGATTTAATGTTTTGGGCAAGAGTACAAAATTCGCACACACAGACAACGAATTTTACGATTTCCAACTGAAAGTCAGTTATTGCACAACTCATTTTCGGCGGTCATAACTGTCTTTTAATTGGGACAACTAAAAAATTTGGTTGTCAGAGCCAAATATAGTAGCAGCAACCGAATTTTGAGTTGATAGAACTGATAAATTCGATTGGAAACTTTTTTTCTGTGTGCAGGCATTTGTTAGATAACATGCTTAACATTTTCCAACTTTTGGAATCAATTTGGAAAAAAAAATATTTTTTCATAAATTTTCTACAATCAGCTATTCCGTGGCCATAGTTCGGCAGGTATTACACCGTCCGACAAAAATGACAAAAAGTCGTAGAAAACGAACCGAATAATATACGTTTGAAACTAGAGACCAAATGAAGTAAAACTGCACTTACAGTTTTTCATTTCGTGATCCTGTTTTCTTTTAAAAAAACATCAAAGTTTTAGAGGATCTAATTGTATAAAATAATTTTTAAAATTTGTACTTGCCCTTGGATACCACTAGTGACAGCAAATAAAAGAGGAGGAACTCCCCTATTTTTCATATTTTATTATTTTTACAAATCAGAAAAAATGAGGTAAGTGACGTCCTTTCCTTCAATATCATTTAAAATGTTCAACAAAATATATTGATACAGTTTCCAAATGACTTTATTCACATACTTTTATCCTGATATGGCAAAATAGAAAAATGGAAAAATTGGGGGAGATCCTCCTCATTCATTTGACGTCCGGTGTCATCCTAGGTCAAGTACAAATATTTAAAAAATATTTTACAAAATGTATTCTTCAAAACTTTGAAGTCCTTTTAAAAGGAAACAGGATCACGAAATGAAAAAGTGTAAAAGCAGTTTTACTCCATTTGATCTCTACTTTCAGACGTTTATCATCCAGTTCATGTTTAATATTGGCTTTACAATTTAAACATTTTAACACGTGCTGGCTTTTGCATAAAGTTTTATCAATTTCAAAAAGTTTTCCAAAAAAATCACAACTTTGCTTGAATTTGATTTCTAACTATAGGTTAGAATGATAGGATTTAACTCAAATTAAGTTGAAATGAAATTTTGTTTAAGTTCTATAACTTTTCCCTTGACCCTCAATGGAAAAAATGTCCAGTATTTTTTTATATCTCTTTAACTGAGGAAAACCTTCATTTTTTAAAAAATTTCAAGATGCGATATCTCAAAAGACTACACTCAAAAAAATATTGTAAAATTACAAAAAAAAAAGCCTCGTAAAACAATTGTTTGCGAGAGTTCCTAGTAAATTTTTTATTAGCAAAAAACTTGTTAAATTACCAACAAATTACAAGATTTTTATCAATATAAGTGTAAATTTTACAAGGACTTCTCTAGATTTTTTGCTACCTCCAATTTTATGAGAATTTCTATTAAAAATAACGAGCATTTTTGTAATTTTTCAAGCTTTTTACCAATAATAAGTAAATATACAACTTTTTTTGATGCGATAATACTTACGAGAAATTCTCGCGATTTTTTTTTTTTTGTAAAATAACCTTGGAAATTTGTACATTTACGAAAAAAATGTAAAATTACAAAGGAAAATTGAAATTTAGCTAAAAAAACAAGTAAAAAAGTTAAATTCGGCCTTGCCGAATGTAGTGATACCCTCCACAATTTCGAAAAGATTATTGCAAAAAACTTTATTTAAAAGGAAATTACTTTTGAAAAAAAAAAAAAATTTTTTTTAAAAAAAATTTCGCGAAAAAAAAATTTTGGTAAAAAAAATCCGCGATTTTTTTTTTTTGTCAAAAAATATATTCGTACTTGTTTAAATACCATTTGGTGTTTAATTATGTTCACATATGTCAACCAGAAGCCGAATTAAAGCATTTTGTATTTTTAGGTTATGTCCCAGTTGGCAAAATAAAGCCACACCTGACACACAGCTGACTCTTCCTTTATGAAATCGCTGACATATTCATACAATTTTTCAAAATGTCATCAATGACATGTCATCATTTGGTCAGCAGTGTCCACCAGTATCGGTGGCCACTAACAATTCGTTTAAACATCTGCTGACCAACTGCTGACATGTCATTGATGACATTTTGAAAAATTGTATGAAAATGTCAGCAATTTTATAAAGGGAGAGTCAGCTGTATGTCAGGTGTGATTTTTTTTGCCGACTGGGGTTGAATGTACTGAAATTTTTGAGGTGTGCTTACATTTTCGTTCATAACTTTTGAACCGCTGAACCGATATCGCTCAAATGCAATACCAAACTTCTCGGGAGAACTTCCAATAAATATGTTAAGATTCAGCCATCTCCGTGCAATATTTTGTTCATGACAGCATTTTCCACAGACAGACAGACGGACAGACGGACAGACGGACATCGCTAGAATGTCTTAAAATCGATCGGGCATCATGAATATTTATACTTTATGGGGTCCCAGATCGATATTTCGATGAGTTACAAACGGAATGACAAACTTATATATACCCTCTATCACTAAGTGGAGGGTATAACAAGGAAAACTGTCGAATATTGTTAAAATGGAATTAAGGGACTTTTTCTAATAATTTGACAAGTTTTTTTTTAAAGTACTTAATGAAAAATGCTGATAAGAAAAGTACCTTACAAAGTGATCGAGAAAAACTATTAGAATTGCCATACTATATGGACACCAGCCAATCCGATTTTTTTTAATATCTAAATTATAGAAATTCCTTTTTATATCACTAAGAGAACATTCCTAGTCAATATAAGTATTTTCTTACATTTTTTTTTCACTTATTTTCATTGTATGACTAAACACGATTTTGATTTGAAAAACATTTCAGTTTATTTTTTTTGCTGCTGCTTAAAATCCATTGTTATTTTAGTTTGATTTCTAAATTTGGTAGGCGTTTTTAGGTTTTTGTAATGTAATTCAAACTTTTTTTTTGCGGTTTTGTGTTATATTGTTGTATTATTTTCGTTATCGAATATTTACAGGAAAATTAACACCAAAAGGTGGTCTAAATAAAAAATAAAATAAAGTTTTTATTTTAAATTTCAAGTACTAAATATTTATGAGGTTTTATAGGTTCATAAGGATATGATATGAACAATATGTGGCACGAATAAGGCCTTTCATTATTTAACTTAATTGAGGTAAACTTTTAAAATCTTATATTAAATCTATGAATATATATTAAATCTATGAATATATTTGTCGTAATCACTAGAAATCCTCTTATTGTACTAGTCGTTTTTTAATTTTATACTTTTCCCAAAAACAATAAACCAGTAGCGCAATTTACAAACTTTTTAAACAAAAATCGGTAGTTATATTGTCAAATATCGGTAGTTATCGACAATTGTGGTTAAAAGTGATTCTCTAACAGTTTTATACCGAATTTAGTCGTTACATAAAATCGTTAAGCTATCAACAATTTTTTTTTTTGAAGTTGAAGTTAACGAAATTTGTCGGTTCTCCATACAATTTCAAAATAAACAAACTACTTTTGTTGTCAATTCTTGTCGTTAATTACAAAATTTATAGAATCACATATTCTTTAAAACAACCGACAGTTTTCGTTACTTAACGATATCTATAATATCGTTAAAAAAGTTATTGAATCGCACTACAGGAGAGCTGTATATTTGATAAATGAGGAAAATCAGGTTCGTTTGTCAGTGGAAAGTAATACGCACTTCGTATTTGAATTTAAGATGACTGTGGAAAGACTAAAAAAATTAATTGACAACACAGGCTAAGTGGAGATGTCGACAGCTTTCGGATGAAGCAACCCTTCCTTCGTCAGCACTCTTCGAAACCGAAATAAATAAAAACTTCAGTTATAAAATATAAAGTCCAGCAATATATAAAAAAAAAATAAAACTCAGCTGATAAGGTACAATACAATTTAGTAATTTTTCTAAGAATAAGAAATACGAAATATAAATTCAAACCTAACGGGCATTTTTCAAAACTTCAAAAGTCCTACTAAGGGTTGCAATTCCGAGAAAATCTACTACAGTGTAAGAATTTACAACTGTGTTAGAAAATGTTAAGAATATATTGATTAAGTTCGTGCTAAACGTAACATATGGGTATTAAAATGTGATATAATTCCCGTCATCTTTTTCACCTTAAAGTACGTTTAAATAGCTGATTTTAATCTTACCCGCCACAGTGACAATCGAAGAGTGCTGACGAAGGAGGGGTGGCTTCTTCCGAAAACTGTCGACATCTCCACTTAGCCTGTCTTGTCAATTTATTTTTTCAGATTTTCTCATTGTACAACAAAAATAAATATTTTCAGAAATAATTAATATGGACTCAAACCGAAATAAATAAAAACGTCAGTTTTTAAAAGACTTTATTCACATCCTTTTATACTGATATGGCAAAATAAAAATATGGAAAAATTAGAGGAGATCCTCCTCTTTCATTTGACATCATCAATGGCATCCTAGGACAAGCACAAATATTTCAGAAATATTTTATAAAATGTATCATTTAAAACTTTGATGTCCTTCTAAAAGGAAACAGGATCACGAAATTAAAAACTTTAAATGCAGTTTTTCTCCATTTGATCTCTTTTTTCAGATGTATATCTTTTTTCAGACGTATATCATACGTTTCGTGTTTAATATTGGCTGTCGGACGGTGTAATCAGCTCTTCAAAATGTATCGTTCTAGGGGGTATGTCCAAATGTTTTTCATATTTGGGACACTATAATCATAAATTATTTCATATTAGTATCAAATTATATTTGGTCATACATATATATGTATGAAGTTTCTATAGACAATTTTTTTTTTTGTAAAACTTTTCCATAAAAAAAATTCCCACCTCAGTTTGATAAAAGATTTTAATTATACGTCACCTGATTCCCAAAATATTTAAAATTACATAAATTTGTCGTGTTTTATTTAGATTAATTTAATTTTGTGTTTTTCCCATATACACAAAATTTAGTTTAAAATTTCATCAGTTTGGAAATTGAAATCATGACGTGCAAATATACGATAAGTATATACAAGCGTGTCCCGAAAATAGGAAATGTTAGAATTTCTTTTAGACATACACCGGGTATTTGTGAAAAAATTTGTGTTATCAAATAAAATAAAACAATACAGTGAAACTTTAAACTAACAGAATA
The DNA here is from genome assembly GCA_963921195.1 of Pegoplata infirma. Classification (NCBI taxonomy): domain Eukaryota; kingdom Metazoa; phylum Arthropoda; class Insecta; order Diptera; family Anthomyiidae; genus Pegoplata; species Pegoplata infirma. Next base: position 203,109,074 of record OY992537.1, on the reverse strand, counting down.
AAATACGATAAATAAAGCAAAAAAAAAAAATTAATGCAAATGTGCATCACCAAAAAACAAAACTTTAAACAAATATTTTACTTCTCTATTTCAATTAATTACAAAATTATTTGAGATCTTCCTTATGAATTTTTAGGCTAAACCCTTAAGACACACAAATCACAAAACTTTCTAAAGAAAATTCATATCAAAAAAAATCATTAGTTGTCAATGGATCGTTAACAAAAGCTTTTCTGTAAAATATTTTTTTGTTATCCAAAGTAGTTATCTATAGAAAATTCTTCGGCTATCGATATAAAGATAACACATGTTTTTTGTGTAAGAATCTCGAGTTAGCGATAACACAAAATTTTATCAAAAATCTTCCTTTATCGATGTGTCGATGACACAAAATTGTAAGTAGAAAAATCTTCGGTTATTGTCAGTAAAAAGTATTTTGGTTATTCAGTAGAAAGTTCTTCGGGTTTTTTACAGAAAATTTTTCTATAAAAATTATTTCGGTTATCCATCACTGAAAACACAATATTTTCTACAGAAAATTCAACAGTTATCGATTTATTGATAAAACATAGATTAGAAAATAAAATCTTCTATGCAAAACTTTTAAATCTTAAAGGGTTAAATATTGCATTAGTATTTTTTGTTTTTGTTCATTCATATAGCTTCAGACATATTTTTTATAACATTTGGAATGAACAAACAAATTATTTAAAAAAAAAATGGTTAAAAACAAAATTTGTGAAAAATAATACAAAATCACCAAAGGATTTTGCAAAGTCAGTTCGGATTTATTTTTTATGACCCACTGAAGTTAAAATTTTTTTATCAAAGCCGTTTGGAAAACGTCGAAAAAAACTATAATTAAAACCAATCTGAGCTTCAAAAAATGGTTTTATTTCTGCAGTCAAATTGTATGGTGGTTCTTTTCTTTAAACGTATTAACCCTCTAACTGTTATTTTAATAGGCCATTTTAGTCCGTTTCAAAAACTAAACAAAGAAGTCTAATAAAACGTCCATATAAAGATTTTAATTATTCTACAAATATTTTCCTCACAAAATTTCATTAGGGGTTGTCAAAGGTTGAAAGTTTGTGTGATATCATTAAAAATAAAAAAATATATTCATATTTTTATTCAATTTTTTTGCAAAAGCAGTGCTATATAACCCGAAAAAAATAGTGTAAATACAATGTTGAGCTAAAAATTTCATTCATTCATTTCATTTCATTGTGTTAAAAAATTTCATGACACTTCTTTTCTTTGGCCTAATTTAACCTCTAACTCCCGTTTTAAGGGGTAATTTTTGTACTTTTCTAATTGAAACACAAAAAAGTCTATAGTCTATATATAATGGCTGTTAGAGGGTTAAAATGTTCTACGAATATTCTGTGCATAGTGGTCAGCAAGGGCAGAAAATTCAACCAACATGCAGAAAATGCTTAAAAATGTAAAGTTTCAAAGTGTTGAGTAGCAGGTTTCTCTGCTGAATACGCCCATTGTTTTTAAATAATTTTTGTGTGATCACACAGAAAAGTTTTACAGTAACTATTTACGGTTATTCAACAAGTTTTTAGTTAAAGTTGTTTAAAACGTTTTATCGTTTGTTTTCCAGGAAACTAAAATATTGACTGATTTATACAGTTGTTAAAAAAATAAACTACAAAATTTACGGAAAAAAAGATTTATCAGGTAAATGATTTGTGACTGATTATACCGTATAATTTTACAGAAGTACGGTTATTGTAGTTTGTTATTAAAAAAAAAAAATATTTTTACTCCACAAAATAAAAAAATTTAAACAGTTGAAATAACTCAAATGTCATTTGTTTTTACGGAATGTTCAGTCATTTATTAACGTTTTAAAATAACTGAAAAAGTATGATGTTTCAAATGAAATAGTCCGTTATTTTAAAGGAAAAACGATTGTTTTAAACGTTTTTTCAGTTGAATTTACTTACAAAATATTTTGTGTGATGAACACGAATATAAAGAAAAATCTAGACGTTTTTTTTCCTACGTATATTCAAGAAATCTTATTTTTTAATCTTTTTTTCCTTGACCCTTTTATTAATCTCGAGACAAACTTACATTAAAACTTAATTTGAGCCAAATCAGATAATTTTAAAACGAGCGCATTTCTATGAAATTTTTTAATTTGCCAAAGTTTTCTAAAAACCAAAAATTTAGATCGAAGGAATAAATAACTTGCAAAAAATGTATGGTTTTGGGAGTTTTGTTTAAAAACTTTTTAAGAAATTAAAAATTGCTTGTGCGTTTTTTTCCCTTACAAGGGTAGAATTCCAACCATTATGAACCGATTTGCCTGAAACTTAAAAGCCATATAAAACAGACGATTAAGGTTGTGGTGTCTCGGCTTATCGGCCATATCAGTGTTTAAAAATTTCGTTATCCCCTTATGAAACAATGGAAACCTTCCGGAAAACTTCGATAACTCCCGAAATATTGGGAATATCGTCAAGAGAAAAATAAGTGTCGACTTAAATTTAATTAAGATTATTTCATATTCATATGAATATCGTTGTCTATATAAATAAGTCTTTACATAAATATCCCTCAAAATTCACACATTTTCGTGAAAACAATTTTTAACCGAACTTTTACAAGGTTATACCACCATTGGATAGGAATTTCAAAAACCTTTCTTCTCATATAAAAATATCATGATAAAACATGGCCGAAAAGTCCAAAAAACGATATTTTTCTCAATTTTTTACCCAATTTTTGAAACCCTAAATCCCCGCTATGTCCGATAATCCGAGACACACCAACCTTAGAATTGTGTCTTTTAAAATTAGATCATAGGGGATGAAATACTTCCATTGTTAGAATCATTATTTCGAAAAAACAGCCTTAGAGGAAATATAGTCAGAGATGTTAGTGTTATGTTAGTGTTTCTTTTTAAACTAATCTGATGAATATCACTCAATCGACTTCCATATTTCAAATAGGTTCAAGTAGTTCATAATTAAAAAAAAATAATTTCAGGTTTTCTTAAAAACCCAAAGTTTTTAACAGCGTGTAGGGTATTTAAATATTCGCCATAGCCCAACTTTAGCACTCTTTCTTGTTTTGTTCGGTATTTTTTGGTAACATTTGCCACAACATCACATCATACCAAAACACAACATAACAAAAAAGAAAAACGTCATCTGTTGAAGTGTAGTGATGCATAAAAGCATGAAACTTTTGGTTCACATAACACACATACGAGTATACACTAGGGTGGCTCTTTTTGGACTTTTCTCTCTGATCAAATTCTAATACCCGACAAAAGTGTCGGTCTCCTAAGGGTAACTCACATGCAAAATATCACTTCGATCGGAGTTCATCTTCTGTCTCCACTTTGAGCCTCAAAACTGGGGTTTTTGGAAAAAAGGACTTTTTAAAAAAAAAAAAAAATTTAAGTTTTTTTTATTAAAATAATGAAAAAAATTTTTTTGTATAATATTTGATTATAAATACTTAAATATGAAATTTAAAGATTTTACGGTATAATTAACCCGTTCAAACTTGATACCAAAAAAATGGCATGATTTTGGGGGCGTTTTCAAAACACCTTTTTCAAAATTTGAAAATTTTATTAAAAAAAAATTTTAAATATACCATTTTTTCTTTCTGAATTCATTAAGAACACCTTGGAGAAGAAAAATGTGAAATATGGCGGATATCCGTCAAGCCACTTTTGGAGAATCGCCGGGGGGAAGTTAGCGGATTTCAAGGAAATGTTGGTTTTATCAATAATTTGTATTAATAAAATCTTATAAATTTCATTTTTGGGCAAATTAACTGTTTTTTGGTGTCGTGGCATTCTATTAGATAACTTTAAGTCTGTCATGAAATCTTACCGATCTAGGACGTCTTTAACCCACATTGGCTGGGGTTCAAAAATGACCCCCGCAAGAAATTTGAAGTTTAGAGCTTAAATTTTGTGCTATAAACAAGTATAAAACGGCTTTTGTGTGTTTTACCTCAACTTTTATTTCGTATTAATATATTATCTTTAAAAAAATCGTTAACCCTTCTTGGTAGGGGGTCAAAAATGATCCATTCAATAAAAAATATAAATTTTGTTGATATCAAAAAATTCAAGCATTATGCCGAAAAGTTTTTGCCGGGGTCATTTTTGACCCCTGGCCAACGTGGGTTAAAGATATCTTAAACAGGTGAAATTTTAGGGCTGATTTAAAGTTATCTAATAGACTGCCACAAATTAATTTTCTATAAAAAATATATACTTTTTATTGAATGGGTCATTTTTGACCCCCTACCAAGAAGGGTTTACGATTTTTTTTAAGATAATATATTAATACAAAATAATAGTTAGGGTAAAAAACACAAAATCCGTTTTATACTTGTTAATAGCACAAAATTAAAGCTCTAAACTTTTGACCCCCAGCCAATGTGTGTTAAAGACGTCCTAGATCGGTAAGATTTCATGACAGACTTAAAGTTATCTAATAGAGTGCCACGACACCAAAAAACAGTTAATTTGCCCAAAAATTAAATTTATAAGATTTTATTAATCCAAATTATTGATAAAAAACAACATTTCCTTGAAATCCGCTAACTTCTCCCCTCGATTCCCAAAAAGTGGCTCGACGGATATCCGCCATATTCCACATTTTTCTTCTCCAAGGTGTTCTTAATGAATTCAGAAAGAAAAAATGGTATATTTAAAATTTTTTTTAATAAAATTTTCAAATTTTGAAAAAAGGTGTTTTGAGAACGCCCCCAAAATCATGCCATTTTTTTGTGGAAGTGGAGACAGAAGATAAACTCCGATCGAAGTGATATTTTGCATGTGAGTTACCCTTAGGGGACCGATACTTTTGGCGGGTACTAGAATTTGATCAGAGAGAAAAGCCCAAAAACGAGCCACCCTAGTATCCACAAAATACACATTATACTCATACACTCAAATACTAAACAACATTATTCGACAAATGGGTGCACAATAAAACAGCAACAACAACAACAACAACAATAACAATGGCAGCAAAATATAAAAAAAAACCGACGACTAACTACATCATCATCTTGCATACGGGATGCTTTTGTTAAGCATGTGTTATAAAAGTATGCATGATAAGGCAAACACACATATCAATTGTTCATTAATGTGTGTGTGTGGTTGGTTGTGTGTGTGGGTTTTATAATAAAATGAACAAAATAAACATCCTTCATATATGATTACACACACACCCATACAAAATATTTGTGTATTAGGGCGGAAGTTTTTTAAAACATTTAATTTTCTGAAGTGTGCGGTCAAATTTCTAGGCTACGAGTATGGGGTGCAAATTTGAGAATAATTGGTTTAAACTAACCCTGGCGCCTAGCGATCAAAAATTTAATAATTAAAAAATAAAATAAAACAAAAAAAAAATAAATTAAATTAAAAATAAAATAAAATAAAATAAAATAAAATAAAATAAAATAAAATAAAATAAAATAAAATAAAATAAAATAAAATAAAATAAAATAAAATAAAATAAAATAAAATAAAACAAAATAAAATAAAATAAAATAAAATAAAATAAAATAAAATAAAATAAAATAAAATAAAATAAAATAAAATAAAATAAAATAAAATAAAATAAAATAAAATAAAATAAAATAAAATAAAATAAAATAAAATAAAATAAAATAAAATAAAATAAAATAAAATAAAATAAAATAAAATAAAATAAAATAAAATAAAATAAAATAAAATAAAATAAAATAAAATAAAATAAAATAAAATAAAATAAAATAAAATAAAATAAAATAAAATAAAATAAAATAAAATAAAATAAAATAAAATAAAATAAAATAAAATAAAATAAAATTATATAAATTAAAATAAAATAAAATAAAATAAAATAAAATAAAATAAAATAAAATAAAATAAAATAAAATAAAATAAAATAAAAAAAATAAAATACCATACAAAATCAATAAGAATCATTTGAATATTTCCCTGGAGGGGTTTTGTTCAAAATAAAGAGGAGTGAAATGTCTTTACCCGATTTTGTCACCATTTTACCACAACCTAAACTTTTTTGAAGAGGGGTGTACACAATTATCAAGAAAAATTTTAAATCGGTAGAACGGTCAAAATATCGCCATTTGAAATTTGCTCGAAAATTTCTCAAAATGGTGGATTTTTTCTACTTTTAACTTTTAATTTGTCACCCATGGCTTTCTAAGAAAATTTTCTCCGAATTTCTTAAAAATTTCGTTGTTGCTATACAATGTTTTATCCGCCCTACTATACATGCAAGCTAACACTCATACCTACTTACACACATGATTGGTAACTTAAGTCCTTAACAAAAATATTAAATAACAGCTTCTAAAAAATGAAAATGCAAAAAAGAAAAATTGAAAAATTGAATGTTATAGATGAAAAGAAAAACTAACAAATATTCGAAAAGTCTTTACAGAATGAGAAACATTTTTGAAATGAAAGAAATTTGACTGGTATTGATGTGTATCATCATTTTTATTCTCATCACTAACAAGGAAGGTATTCTTAAGTTTACACTCAACTTAACAGTGGACGAAAAACTTAAATTTGTCTTATTTTATGTGGTATCTAAATAAATAAAGGAAGAAAAAAAGTTTTTTTCAGAGGCTCTTTTGAGGAATTACCCAATGATGACTTGGACTCGGCAAAATTTGACTTTTTTGGTCTAGGACCCCATAAAATTTATATATTCTTGATCGTCGATCGATTTTAAGTTGGGCTAGCGATATTCGTCTGTCTGTCTGTATATTGATGTCTGTCTGTACGAGGATGACTTGTTGAAATAATTTCTGACACTATAGAAATAATTTCTCAGAATCTGAGACTTTTTCTGTAACAAAATTGTCTCAGAATCTGAGTTTTTTTCTACAAAAAAAAATTCTCTAAATCTGAGACTTTTTCTATAAAAAAAAATTCTCAAAATTTCATACTTTTTCTTTAGAAAAATGTCTCAGATTCTGAGACGATTTCTTTAGGAAAAATGTTTCAGATTCTGACACATTTTCTTTAAGAAAAATTTTTCAGAATCTGACACTTTTCTATAGAAAAAATTTCTCAGAATCTGGGACTTTTTTATGGAAATTTTTTATATAAAAAAAATCTCAGATTCTGTGATATTTTGTCAATAAAAAAAATTTCAGATTTTGAGATTTTTTCTATAGAAAAAGTCTAAAATTCTGAGATATTTTTTCTATAGAAAAAGGCTCAGATTCTGAGACATTTTTTCTATAGAAAAAGTCTAATATTTTGAGACATATTTTCTATAGAAAAAGTTTCAGATTCTGTCAGATTCAGAAAAAATAATTCTATAAATAAAGTCTTAGATTCTCAAATTTTTTTCTATGGAAAAGTCTCAGATTCTGAGAATTTTTTCTATGAAAAAAGTCTCAAATTCTCAAATTTTGTTTTTATATAAAAAGTCTAAGGTTCTGAGATATTTTTTATAGAAAGTCCTAGATTCTAAGTTTTTTTATACAAAAATCTCAAATTCGGAGAAATTTTTTCTATAGAAAAAAATCTCATAATCTGAAACAGTTTGAACATGATAATGTTTTTAGGCTGGTGTCTAATTTTAAAAAAGTTGCAGGACGCCACAAGAATTACTATTTTTATTTTCTTAAAACCAAAAATTTTAATAACTTGGGTTTGTAACTTGGATAAGAATTCACCTCGTGGTGAATAAAACCATTTTTCAACAGCTGGTGAATAAAAAGTAACATACATAATTATTTCTCAACAAAAAAATTTTTTTTTCATAAATTTTTTTTTTTTCATCTATTTTTTTTTCCATCAAATTTTTCTTTTCAAAAAAATTTTCTTTTCATCAATTTTTTTTTTTTACGTCAAACTTTTTTTTTCATCAAATTTTTTTTTTTTTCATAAATTTTTTTTTTCATGAAATTTTTTTTTCATCATTTTTTTATCACATTTTTTTTCATCAAATTTTTTTTTCATCAAATTTTTTTTTCATAAATTTTTTTTTTTATCAATTTTTTTTTTCATCAAAATTTTTTTTTTTTTCATAAATTTTTTTTTATCATTTTTTTTTTTTCATCAAAAATTTTTTTTTTTTCATCAAAAATTTTTTTTTCATCAAAAATTTTTTTTTTCATCAATTTTTTTTTCATAATTTTTTTTTTTAAATAATTTTTTTTAATCAATTTTTTTTCATCAAAATTTTTTTTCATATATTTTTTTTATCATATTTTTTTTCATCAATTTTTTTCATAAATTTTTTTTCAACTAATTTTTTTTATCAAATTTTTTTCTCACCAAAAAATTTTTTTTCATATTGTTTTTTCATCAATTTTTTTTACATCAAAAAATTTTACTTTTCATCAAAAAAATTCATCAAAAACTTTTTTTCATTAAAATTGTTTTTTACCAAAAATTTTGGGTTCATTAAATTTGTATACCCTCCAACCACAGTATGGGGGTATACTCACTTTGTCATTCCGTGTGTAACACATCGAAATATCGGTCGGGGACTCCACAAAGTATATATAATATTGATCCATGATAGAATCTAAGGCATTCTAGCGATGTCCGTCCGTCCGTCTGTAGAAATAACGATACAGTCCAAACCAAAAGAGCTAGATCCTTGAAATTGGCCAAGTATATCTCTTAAGTTATTGGTAAGGTTAAGTTTGAAGATGGGCAAAATCGGACCAGGGGCAATAAAGTTCCCTCTTAAAGAACTAAATCGACCCCTGAAAAATACGATATTTTTACAAGTTTTTTAAATTTTTGCTCAACAAATGTAACATTTGTATGCCATATTATGTTCATAGACCAGCGCTTGGACCAAGGGGGTTAGAAAATTTGATTTTTTTGGTTATAGAAATTAATTAAAAATGGTACAGGTGTCCCCACCAACTCCGCCGACCCCCCACAAAAAAAAAAGTCGCCCCTTCGATTTTTTTTTTGAATTTTAAACGTGTTAGAGGGTATAAAAGATTCGTCACAGCGAATATAACACTCTTACTTGTTTTCAACATAATTTTGTTTTTCGTGAAAAAAAAATATTTTTTTTTTACCAAAACTACTTTTTACCAAGTCTAAGCTTTTCGCATAAAAATTTTCCATTTGTTTATCAAATGTACACAAAACTAGTGAGAGTGTTATATTCTTTGGTGCCGAATCGTTTATACTCTCCAAAATGTAAAAACACTTTTTTGCACTTATTTTTGCATTCACTTACGAAATGTACAGCACTTTTGGTTTTTTAATATCCTCGACTGATATTTCAATTCGTTTTGCTTGGAATAGCAAAGTAATATAACATTATTTTTTTTTAAAAAACGTTGCTTTGGCAAGTACACCCAAATCTTCCGCAAAACAATATCATGATTTAATGTTTTGGGCAAGAGTACAAAATTCGCAGGCATTTTTTATTACAGAATTGGGAATTAATAAAAAAAAGTGTTACAACTAAAAAAACAAATCTATAGTTCTTTCTATTCAGTGTTTAATTATAAAGTAATTTCTTGACTATCATTAATATTATCACCATTTCGTGTTTACTATCATTACACTTCAGCTGCAAACAAAAGAAAAAAAAATATTCTACTAAATACTATTTACCTGCCTAAATGGAAACAAAAGATAAATTTTGCAAAACAAAAATAGAAACTGTATTTTATGCAATAAAACATAGATATCATGGTTATATTTCTTAACCATAAAACTTCAAGTATTTTTAGTTTATCTGTTTATATATTTTATCATGGAAAATTACATTTGGCACGCAATAATATCTTTAGAATTTTAGAAGAACAGACCGACAAAAACTAAATAAAAAGACACATACATTCAAAAAAAAATTTAACGAAGCGAAAAACTAAGAAATTACAAAAATAGTTTGTTAAAGAAATTTTTACGAAAACAAAAAAAAATAGTATATCATGAAATCTTTTTTAAATTTCAACTCAGTGAAACTGAAATAAATGTTTAAAAAACCCGGCAGTTTTTGGAATTTAGAAAAACTGTAAATGCAGTTGTGTAAACAAGACCTTGAACCATCACTGAGCAATGTTTAAGGATTACCCCACTTTATCCGTAAAAGTTACAAAGGGTAAAAGTTGAAAAATCGATAAAAATGGCTTGAAATAATCCATAGTTTTTACATTCTTTCGCTTTATTTTTTAATTTCTCCTTATATTTCAATCTTTTCCGGCATAACACAAAGTCAGTACATACTTATAAGAGATTATTTTAATGTTGGCTTGATAGATGCTTCATCGCTTGGTAAGAAGTTATAAGACGGTTAAGTTTTGAAACCAAAAATTAAGAGTTTTTAAATTTTCGAGGTTTTTTGATCAGGGATTTCGGCCCCCTCTATAAAATGAAAAATGTTAAACTAGAGTTGGTAGCTGTTGTAATTCTTAACATTTTGGAATTAATCCCGTTAATGTGCCACGAATAGTTAAGAAGTTTTAGCAGATCAAAGTTCGAAAGAAAAAACGTAATTTAAAAAAAAAAACAGTTTTTCGCGAGGCACATTCGCTGTTTCATTCGAAATTTCGTGGACTCTTGCGTAAACCGAGTTTTTTAGGAGTTTACATAAAAAAATCACTGGCGGGTTTATAAAAAATAAATTGCAAAAATGTTATGGCATTTATGAAAATTGTGCGAAATTTGCAAATCTGTTTCCAATTTTTTTTAAGTAGCAATTAATGCATCATGTTCATTTTAATACACCAAAAGACGTGCCTTAACGAGTAGAACTGATTTGCTTTTTGACTTTTTACTTTAAGCCATTCTGAGCGGAAAGCGCGATGATTTTATCTAAACCTGTTTTGATCTGGCACATCCAAGGCTTTACACGAAATCGGATGAAATTTTTTTTACATGAAAGCCCACTTGATGTGTCATCATAAAATCAGAGGCGGGTTAAAAAATTTTGATGATTATAGATTTTTTGGACCATATTAAATTTTCTTGTTATAAAAAAGCATCACCGATTTTTTTAAACACTGGTTAAATGATACGATTTTCCGTGATTTTTTTTTCAGTAATACCAACGCGCATTGCCTAAATATATTATAAAAAATTGTGAAACTTTTCTTTTACCGCGAATTAATGGCGATTTTAGGTATATAGATATTTTTTTTTTAAATCGTTTGGTCATTAAAGGGTTAAATTTATATCATATATTTTAGAAGAAATGATATATCCTGGCATGTTTTAATAACGCATGCAAAAAATGTGTAGAAAAAAAATATTTAAAATATTTTTAAGATTTTTTAAAACCGCTAAATCTTAAAACCGCCATAACTTTTGACCCCCATGCGCGATTTAATTGACGCGAACGAATTTCTTATTCTTAAATAGCTTCTAATATTTATGCCAACTTTCATCGATGTGCCATCAAAACAAAAATCAAATCTTTTTTACCTCAAAATTTAAGTCGTAGCCGGAACTCCTCATATATTTATTTATTGAGTTTTATTTGTATTATAAAATATAACACTTTGTTTTTCAAGACGATTCTTTTTTTGTGGTTGATAACAAATAGTTGCTTAACATGGGATATGTTGTCTTTTGCACTATGGACGTGGCGTTTATAAATTCAAATGTTATTAAATTAAGATGCCATAGTACAGAAAATTTGTTATTTTGAATTATTTCTTTTGCACTATGGACGTACAGTTTATAAATTCAAATTAAACTAAAGAAAGATGCCAAAGTATAGAAAATTTGTTATTTTTAAATATTCTGCACTATGGGCCAAAATGCAATTATTTTACAAAAACTATTTAAAATTTAATGAGGATATAAATATAAAAATATTAACAAAAATCATAATTTTACTCATGCAATACATTTTTATTTTTAATAAATAGGGCATATTAGGGTATTTCTAGGGTACTTTAGATAAATTTTCTAAATTTTAAATAATATTTAAATTTTGCACATTTTTTTACTCTTCTCCCATTGTGTCATTTTTAGCTTAAATATACAAAAGCAGTTGCTAAAACTATAAGAAATTCCACTAGTTTGCACAAATAAAAAAAGAATGACAAAAGTGATGACTAAATAAATGAAATAAAGCAAATTGTATGTCAACACAGGATAAAACAAAACTAACAAAGAGAATGGAGTGATAAATGTATAGAGCAGCAAACAACAACTTCTTACATTCATGGTACTCAAATTTTTACATAACAGGCAGTCAACACCAACTGTACCGCTACAGAAAAACATGTGTCTTATGAATTTCTGAATGGGTTCTAGTAGTCCTATATGGAACTTAAAAAATTGGGTTTTTTAGTTTTTAATTTGTTTAAAACTAGGCTTAGGAGGCGTGGTTAAATATGGAAAAAAATAGTAAAATTTGTGTCGAGTTGCCTTGATTATATATTTTTTAAATTAAAACGGAATGCACCATAATCTCAAAAATTAACATTCTTGTGTATATTTTTATTTTTAAAAATTTCAGAACCCGTTCTAAACTTCCTTTTTATACCCTACACCACTCTGTTGTACAGGGTATAATGAGTTTGTGCTGATGTTTGTAACTAGACGAAATATTGGTCCTAGACCTACCTTCAAGAATACCGATCGACTCAGAATTACTTTTTGAGTCGAATTAGCGATATCCGTCCGTCCGTCCATCTGTCCGTCCGTCTGTCCATCTTTTGGCCCAAGGACGAAGCCTACTGAAATTAGAGAAAATCGGTCCATGTTAAGACCTAGCCCCCATACAAACGCCCCCTTTGGATTCAGCTTAAATGACTCTAATAACCGTATTATAACAGATATCGCTTTGAAATTTAGCAGGTAAACAAATATTGCACAAATTTGCACGAATCACCATTCCAAATTTCAAAGGAATCGGGTCAGTCCTTCTGGTAGTCCCCATACAAACCACCCTCCCGATATTCACACAATTCACTCAAAATTCATAAAAATGGAAATATTTGATAAAAATTTTATTTTTATGTGTTAAACGTGCACTTTAGTAACTTATCAAATCGGAATATATTTGGACCATTTTTGGACTTAGTCCCCCATATAAAAATTTCGACCGGTCTATTGACAAAAAAAATAAACCAATTCCACTAAAATTTGACCTGTGTGTGTTTTCTACACCAAATAAAGATCTAACAAAAGACAGATCCAATGGGTCCATGTTTGGACTTGGGACCCATTTTCGGAAGTTAGAGGGAATATATAAGTTTGTCATTCCGTTTGAAACTCATCGAAATATGGGACACCATTAAGTATATATGGGGCATTCCACATAAATCGAATAATTAAAAAAAATGGGTTTCCTAATTTGCTTACAGTTTTTAGTAACCTTTAAAAACTCCTTCGTGGTAAATTTTTAGATTTTTTTGATGACCCGTTTAAAAGATATCGAATTTTTAAAAATTGGCATTTTGTTCTTTTACTCAAACTTCTTTTACTCATAACTTCTTCAATAAAGGTCCAAATTGCAAATTTTTTTTTCACAATTTTTGTTCTTCACTTACTTTAAAAAAAAATCCAAAAAAATTCTTAAAAGTGCTCTAGTATGCGATTTTTAAGTTTTGAAATTTAAATATCGTTTTTAAAAATGTATGTACTCTTTGATTTTTTTGAAATTTTTTGTGTAAAACTTCTATCGATTTTACAAATTTTTTGCCCAGTAGGATCGTGGGATAACGATTATTACTATTTTTTAAAATTTTTTAAAAAATTTTTATTAATTTTTCAATCTTAAAATCATTTCTACTGCTCCAAATGGCATTATAGAGGAGTCATTTCCAAGACCAACCAAAATTTATTTTTAAGTCCTAACATTTCTTCGGAACAAACTAATACCCTATCTCCAATTTCTAAGGGGGCTCCAACACAAAACGATTTTTTTGTATTTGCTTCAACCGCTTTAACTGCCCTATGAGTGCCCTTAGAGCAATCAAATGCAAGACCGACCTAAACATTTTTTTAGTCCGAACATTTTCTCTCAACATACCTACTCTCTATCTTTAAACTCTTAAGGCGGTCCCCATTCAGAGTAAATGTTTGGAATCAAAAAATATTGTGGGTCGGTCATACAGGGCAGTTAAACCGGTTGGATAAAATTTAAAAAAATGCCATTTTTTGTGGGAGCCCCCTTAGAAATTGGAGATAGAGTATTAGTTTGTTCCAAAGAAATGTTAAGACGTAAAAATTAATGGGGTCGGTCTTATAAATGACCCCTCTATGACGCACCATTGGAGCACTAAAAATGATTTTAAGATTGGAAAATTACAAAAAAAAATTTTAAAAAAATTTAAAAAAAAAGTAATAATCGTTATCCCACGATCCTACTGGGCAAAAAATTTGTAGAATCGATAGAAGTTTTACACAAAAAAATTTCAAAAAATTAAAGAGTACATACATTTTTAAAAATGTGATTTAAATTTTAAAACTTAAAAATCGCAGTTTAGAGCACTTTTAAGATTTTTTTTGATTTTTTGTTTTTAAGAAGTACGTAAAAAACAAAAATTTGAAAAAAAAAAATTGCAATTTGGACCATTATTGAAGAAGTTATGAGTAAAAGAAGTTTGAGTAAAAGAACAAACTACCAATTTTTAAAAATTCGATATCTTTTGAACGGGTCATCAAAAAAATCTGAAAATTTACCACGAATAAGTTGTCGAAGGGTACTAAAAACTGTCAACAAATAGGGAAAATCTAAAAAAAAAAAAATTATTCAAAGTGTACGATTTAATATGGAATGCCCATATATTACCCAGTTCGTGTTTAAATTTTTTTTTTAATTTTTGTCGGACGGTGTTATAATAATGTTTTTTACATTGTTGAGGGTATCCTTACATTCGACTATGCCGAATTTAACTTTTATACTTGTTTTTTTATTGTAACACAAATCATATCATTAAAAAATTCAGATTTCACTTTTTCTAGGTGACTGTGTTTTATATGACAGCCAATTAGAAAAGCAACAGGACAGAAAATCCTTGAAGGTGTTAACGTTAATGACTGGCTGTAATAAAAGTTTACATGTATTTTAATATATAAAAACAAAGATGAAAAAACGAATGAAAATAATTACTTTGTTTTCTCTTGGCACTTGAATTGTAATAAAAAGGATTGTTTCGATAGAAAAACAAAAAGTGTCGTGTGGATGAAATTTGAAAGCAACAATTAAAGCTACGTTCACAATGTTGCAGTCACTTCACATTCGATCACAAATTTAAATGTTAACTGTTGAATAATGTAATTGTCAGTTTACTTTTATCATAATTTAGCAAATTACATTTTTTAACATTGTTTAATATTTTTTTGTAGAAATCTGTGTAAAGATAATTTTTTTATTTTGTTTATTTTTTTTTTTTAATGAAATTATTAGTGATGGCACTTTCGCAACCTAATATAAGAATTCCGATTTTTTTTACACATTTGCCAATAAAAAAAGTACTAAACGAAGTGATCGATAAAAACTATGAGCATTTCTGTACTCTATGCCCTACACAAAACCTGAAATTGAACCACTGCATTTTTTTTGGTGTAGCACAGTGTTTTTGTTCTAAAAATTTTTGATTGTACACAGTACATCTCGAAAAAAAAAACAAGTGAGAGTGCTAAACTTGGCTGTGCTATATTTTTCTTAACCTCCTCCAACATTTAAAAAAAATTGCTTGGTCGTTTTTTTCGTCGGGTGTCATTGGGGTTTAATCATTATTTAATTTAATTCAATTTGATCATTATTTTTCTAATATCAACGCCCATAGTAGGGGTGGACCGAAAACAACGACATTATTAATTCCCCTGGGTCCAAAGTCAGGGAATTGATCTTCCTCATGCGCAAAAATGTTTTATTTCTTTAAAAAAATACCAAAACAAATTTAAAAAATTGTTTTATTTTCAGAGTTTGGTTAAGTTCTCCAAGGGGGGATTTTTTTCGCCCTTGTCCGATTTTGCAGTTTTACGAAATTAAACTGCCTATGACTATAGAACATATTCGTGACAAACTTCATGTATTTTATTTTGGATTGCATCGTGGCTTATAAAGGTGGACAGACGGATTAATATTAAAAATATCTGGGACATTCCATGTCAAATTGGACACTTTGAATATTTTTTTTTTTAAGATTTTCCCAATTTGTTTACAGTTTCTTCGAAAACTCCTTCGTGGTAAATTTTCAGATTTTTTTGAGGACCCGCTTAAAAGATGTCGAATTGGTAGTATGTTCCTTTTTTCAAACTTCTTTTACTCATAACTTCTTCAATAAGGCTCCAAATTGCATTTTTTTTTTTTCAAATTGCGATTTTTAAGTTTAAAAATTTAAATCTCATTTTTGAAAACGTTTGTACTCCTTGATTTTTTTGATTTTTTTTTGTGTAAAACTTCTATCGATTTAACAGTTTTTTCCCCAGGAGGATCGTGTGATAACGATTATTTTTTGAAAAAATTTTATTGTAATTTTCCAATCTTAAAATCATTTCTACTGCTCCAATGGTGCGTCATAGAGGTGTAATTTCCAAGACCGACCCCCATTAATTTTTACGTCTTAACATTTCTTCGGTACAAACTAATACCCTATCTTCATTTTCTAAGGGGGCTCCCACACAAAACGACATTTCTCTGAACACACCTACCTTCTATCTTTAACTATTAAGGCGGTCCCCATATAATTTTTTTTTATTTTTTGTGCATTTGTTTTAAAAAAATGTTGAAAGGTAAAAATAAATGGGGGTCGGTCTCACTAATGACCCCTCTCGGACGCCCCAATTGGACCTGTAGCAGCTGATTAAATAAAACAAATTTACAAAAATAAAAAAAAATTGTATGGGAACCGCCTTAAGACTTAAAGATAGAGGGTAGGTGTGTTCAGAGAAAATGTTTGGACTGAAAAAATATTGTGGGTTGGTCATTCGTTTCATTGCTCTAAGGGCACTCTTAGGGCAGTTGGAGCAAATTTTAAAAAATTTCGTTTTGTGTGGGAGCTCCCTTAGCAATTGGAGAAAGGGTATTAGTTTGTTCCGAAGAAATGTTTAGACGTAAAAATTAATGGGGGTCGGTCTTGGAAATGACCCCTCTATGACGCACCATTAGAGCAGTAGAAATATTTTAAGATTTGAAAATTACAATAAAATTTTTTCAAAAAACATGTTTTAAAAACATTTGTAAGTCACAAAAATATTTTACAACGTATTTTTGTCACTAAAAAATAATTTTACACTAAAAAAAAATTTACACTCAAAAAAATTTAGTAAATTATTTTTTTCCAAAAATTACATAAAAAAGTGTTTTTACACAAAATAAAATATTTCTAATCAAAAATTTTATTTTTTTCACGTTAGAAAATTTACTATCAATTAAAAAGGGCATAGTGGAGGATATTCATAGATTCGGCCAAGTCGAATTGAACTTTTCAACTTGTTTTTTTTTTTTGTCTCTCTACTAGAATTATTCCTCAGATCATCATAATTGTGAAAAAAGTTTGAAACTGTTGTACATAGTTATTTTACTTATTTACCTTTTAATTTAGTTTAACTGAAAAAGTTTGTTATTGTTGTACAGTGTTATTTCACTTGTTTACCTTTAAATATAATTTCCCTACTACCACAGCGTATGATTTATATTTAATTTTTAAATATTACGTATACGCTTAGGTTACGAAATTAATATAAACCAAGTTATTGCTTTTTAAATTAGTTCTCGTTTACTATTTTTTATGTTTCTTAGCACAATAAAACTACTTCAATTTTAATTAGCCATCATTATGTTCAAAAAATATTTTTTTTTTCTTAAATTAGTTTTTCCTTCTTTCCACTTTTTTCCATATAAATTTAAGTGGTGCCAGAAACAACTGCAATATTTTTTTTTTTTTGCAATACATAGTTTGAAAAATATTTATGTATTATTCATAACTTTTATCGTTTTTTATCCAGATTTAACTCCACCATTGGGTGGAGGAATAATTGCCTATTATACAGAAACGACACTAGTTTCGTGCAAAAATGTACCTGGCCTTATGATGAAAATTTCCAATATAAACTGGATATTGATTTCGCTATAGAAAGGTTCAATCACAGTGGTAGTAAAATTGAAATCGCCTATATTTGATTTAAAATTTATATATTAGTGATTCTAAGATATTCTAGCGATATCCGTCTGTCTGTTTGCCTTTTAAAATGTCTCAGAAATTACTC
Organism: Pegoplata infirma; assembly: GCA_963921195.1. NCBI lineage: Eukaryota > Metazoa > Arthropoda > Insecta > Diptera > Anthomyiidae > Pegoplata > Pegoplata infirma. The sequence continues at coordinate 203,090,899 of OY992537.1, read as the reverse complement.
AGATATACCTGAAGCTTAACATATTTATTTTTTGTTATCCCGAACAGTTTAGTCTTGCATTTGAGAGATACCGGTTAAGCGATTCGAAAGTTATGATTGAAAATGTAAGGAGACCCCGAAAATTTTGGTACATTTCACATAACCTAAAAATTTCAAATGCTTTAATTCGGCTGCTCGTTTCATTTGTGAAGAGAATTCAATGCCGAAAGAAACAAAAATATTTCTTACAAAAAATTGTTTCGAGGATTTTTTTTCCAAAAAAATTTCCCCGCGGATTTTTTTTTTCAAATAATCTTGATTACATTGTGGAGTGAATCAATACTTTCGACAAGGCCAATGTTAACTTTTTTTCTTGTGTTTTTTTTTGTTTATTGGGCACTTATAAATTTTTTTTTTTTTTTTTTAATTTTTTCCAAATTAGCTTAAAACATCATCTCTCTTTTTATTTAAAACATAAAAATACCTACATGCATGTGTTGTAATTTTTCAACCATGTTTTTTTATAACTAATTGGAATTTACTATGGGATACCAATTCCAATGGACTTTACATTTCATTTGCAAATGTACAAAAAATTTTATGTTGTTTTAACATATTTAAACAAATATTTTGTGTCACTTATTCAGAAACACCCTCGGTGAAAACAAATTAACAAGCAGCAATCTGTTGAGTTTTTGTTTTTATGAAAAGAAATTGTATTTACACATCAAATTATTGATGCATAAAATTTTAATGAATTTTTTATTGATAGATATATTGGGGTGGAACGAGTTTTCCGTTTTCGATTTTTGATAGTGAATAGTTTCCATTAAGGGTCCATAATAACACAAAACAATATTGAACCTGTGCACAGTGGTAAATTCCGGCCAAAACCCTATAACTTCTTTAATTTTTTATGTAAACTTATAAAATGTTGTAGGTAGGTTAAGAATATAATAATAAACCAATTTCGCGAAAAAAAAAAATTTCCGCAGAATTTTTTTTTTCCGCGAAAAAATTTTTTTTGTTCGCGAAAAAATTTTTTTTGTTCGCGAAAAAAATTTTTTTTAATGTGTTTTAAGATGTTTTGTATTAATCGTCAGTATTTCATCCATCTTCTTTTTTTATGTGTTTTCCACAGCTCAAAAAGCTCTTTATTTTATATAAATGACCCAACTTTAAAAGGCTCTAACTGAAAGACTTGGTTAAACTTGGTACTGATGTTAATTAGTACTTACTTGGGAACCCTTATACTAATTTGTGGTATAGCGACTTAAGAGCAATTTTGAGCAAAAAGTATTTTTTTGGGCTTTCCAAAGTTTGTATTTTTTATAATTTTTTTATTTTTTTAGATTTATTTTCACCACCACTGTTTAAATTGATCCACACACTTGAAATTACCGAAATGCATATGACATGTAAAAATAATGCTAAGTTTTCAAAATATATCAATTTCAAGACAAAATTTTTTTTTTTAGTTTACAGCCTACTTGGATTTCAAAGTTGCAAATCACAACTTTTAAATTTAAAAAATAATAAATACAATTACTCAACTTTGCTTCGTTATAAAACCTAAACTAGTCAAGGGTTTGGCACAAAACTTTGTAATCGCACGTTTTGAAGTGTTAGCTCTCATTTGGCATCAATTTGGAAAAAAATAAATTTTTTTTTTTTTTAGTTTTGGCCGGTTTTTACCTCTGTGCTGTGAGGCAATGTCCGTGAGTTCTTTTCTGACATGAAAACAGTGATGCCTTAAGAAAGTGAAAAAACATTTTTTTTTTTTTGTTAAGAGTATTATTCTATCTCGAGGACCAAAAATATTTTTTTTTTTTTTGATATTCTCATAAAAGATTATTTTTTATCCCAGGAAAATTTTTCAGAACCGATTCTGACAACACCTGTTCTAGAACAGGTTCTTCGGTAACCATACACTATTACACTTTAATTATTCAGAACAAGTTAAGTGAAAATTATTGTAAAGCTTGTTCTCAGCAATCAAAGTTTCATAACATTTTGGTTCTCAGGAATTAAAAAAAAAATATGTGTCAAAATAATTAAAAAATTAATATCAATTTATTTTTGTAAACCAAGAAAAAACACGAAATTCTATTAAAATAGCAGGATATAGTCGTGAAAACTGTTGAAACAAAGGTGAGTAAATTAAATTTTCATTGTCTGGGTCGGGTCAAATACTAATAATATTATGTTTTTTATTTTTGTTTGCAGAAAATCGATGTTCTGGTATGTCATTTTTGCAAGGCCAAAAATGCAACTTTGGAAGCGAAAAAGGATATCTTTGTGTTAAAAAAATGTAAATATTCTATTTTATACATATTGTCTATATATGTCTTTATCTTTGTTAAATAAATTAATGCAATTCAATATATTTCTTTAATTCTTATTTCTGTTCCAAATTTTACTTCTAGAACCGATTCCGAGGAACAATATGTTCTTATTTTGCTTACAAACACCTGTTGCTTTTGGGACAATCCCTTTGTTAAAAGAATCGGTGTTGCACAAGAATTAGAACAGGTTCTAGGGAAGTATAAGTTGTTCCACAATCGGTTCTTTGCAACCGAAAATTTTGCTGGGATGTATTGCATGTTGTTTTTTTATTTTTAGTACCAAAAGTTACACAAAAATAAAATGTATTTATTCGGCCTTTATATATCGCTCATTTACTTGTATAGTGTCATAACTCAAAATGTTTCATTTTGCAGAAAACCCGTTTAAAGTTTACAATTGAAACTGGTTGTTCATTAAAAATGGCCGGTACATAGAAAATGTAATAATTACGTATTTTCTTCTCAAATGATGAGTTTTAAAGATATAAATACGAATTTTTGACACAATATAAAGCATGATATAACAAAAAGTGCTGCATTATTAACTCAAAAATCACATTTTTTGAGTTATGACACTATACAAGTAAATGAGCGAGAATCATCGTTGGTCAATCAAACATCAAACGAGACATAATATTTGATATATTTCACAAGTTATACGAGAATATCAAATGTTATGTCTGGTTTGATGTTTGATTGACCAACGATGATTCTCTAAAGTCTGCTGAAGATTCCTTAGTGGGGATGAAACTGATCAGTACAGACATACTATGAGATGAGTAACTTTTTTAAAGCAATAAACTTAAAATACTCTATTATGACAATATCATATAAAGAAATATTTTTGGGCCTCGAACTAGAATAAAACTCTAATCGAATATTTTATGTATTGCTTTAAAATTACTCACCTCATCTGTACGGATCTGTTTCACTTTTAATATGACAATGTTTTTAGGCTGGTATATAATTTTAAAAATGATGCAAGACGCCACAATATAAGCTAACGACTAACAAAAAAGAAAATTAGAATTACTGTTTTTATTTTCTTAAAACCAAAAAGGTTTGCAACTTCGACTTGTAACTTGTATAATAATTAACCTGCTGATGAATGAAAACGTTTTTCACCACGTGGTGAATAAAAAGTAACATAATTATTTTTCAACAAAAATTTATTCTTTCATAAAATATTTGTTTCATTAATTTTTTTTCATCAAAAAAAAATTATTTTTATTTTTTTATTCATAAAAAATAAATTCATCAATTTTTTTTTTCATTCATCAAATTTTATTTTTTTCGTCAGTTTTTTTTTCAAATTTTATTTTTTTTGTGAATTTTTTTTTCGTCAACTTTTTTCTTTCATCAAATTTTTTTAATCAAAAACTTTTTTTGTCAAAAATTTGTTGCATCAAAGAAAATTTTTTTTTTTCATTAAATTTTTTTTCATCAATATATTTTTTTTCATCAATTTTTTTTTCCTTTATCATCAATTTTTTTTTTCCTTTATCAAAAATTTTTTTTTTTTCATCAAAATTTTGTTGTTTATTTAAGAATTTTTCTTTTCATTTTTTATTTATTTTTATTGTAATTGTAAATGGAAAATTCGCTCCACCTTATTGTATATAAAAATTATTTTTGGAAGACAATTTACCTTTTGTTTGCCAATGGCAACGCAGCGTATGATTAATATTTACAAAATTAATATTATGTATACGCCATAGCAAAATATATTACTGACTAAATGTTTCTTCAGCAGCAATGCTTCAACATTCTACATTATAGTGATGCCATCTTTTTTTGGCTATAGGCAAAAGCGCCCAAAGAAAAATCGCCCAAATAATTTTATGAAAAATCGCCCAAATGCAAAATCGCCCAAAAAATGTGAAAAATTACCCAAAAAGAAAAATACGAAACTTCGCTCAAAATTACAAAAAAAAAATGCCCAAAAAATAAATGAAAAATGGCCCAAAATAAAATAAAAAAAGATTGTTTCTAACACATTTTTTCCAAAACACATATTACATAGAAAAGCTTTTTTTGCGGAGAGGGTAGGTCTAAGGCATGGAGTTTGTAATCCCTAAGCCCGGCCGAAGGCCGGCTACGCAGAAGAACTTTCAGACAAAGACAAAAACTTTTAAGATAAGACCATATGTTACGTGGTTATTATTTATATTTTTAGATCGTTGTTTTGGAAAAACAGCCCGTAAAATGCATCAGTAATTGATGTAAAAGTTTTAAGTTTGAAACTTAAATTTTAACGAAATAAAAAAATTGCGCGATTTTTTGTTAAAATTTGTTGGTAAAATTTTTGGCTGTAGGCAAAATCGCCCAAAGAAAAATGGCCCAAAAAAGAAAACGAAAATTCGCCCAAAAATTGTTCATACAAATTTGGGTCATATTTCATATGAAAAGTTACCCAACATTTTTGGGCAAATTTTCATAGTTTTTGGGCAAAATTTCGAAATTAAAAATTGGGTGATTTTTCATTACGAAAAATTACCCAAAGATTATATATGAAAAATTGCCCAATTTTATTTTGGTTTTATTTTTTGTTAAAATCTTAAAATGTCACAACTGAAATATGTATGTCACAATAAATCAGTATATTATTATTTTTAGAAACAGAAAACGCATATCGTGTTTTTTTTGTAAATTATATATTGAACTAACCAAGAATAAGCTGAAGCAAAACCGTTCCGTTGTTGCTAACATACAAAGGCTTTGGTGGGAATCGAAACCAAAACCCCTGCTCTTACTTGCAGATTACGCGCGATTTTTTGTTAAAATTTGTTGGTAAAATTTTTCGCCTGCGGCGCTTTTATCGAAGTTAATTACAATTTTTTTTTATTTCGTTAAAATTTAAGTTTCACACTTTACGGGCTGTATTCTCAAAACAACGATCTATAAAAATAAATAATAAACACGTAACCTATAGTCTTATCTTAAAAGTTTTTGTCTTTGTCTTAAAATGATTCTGCGAGATTACAAACTCCATGCCTTAGACCCACCTTCTCCGTAAAAGAAATTTTTCTGTGTAGTATGTGCTTTGGAAAAAATGTGTTAGAAAAAATATTTTTTTATTTTGGGCCATTTTTCATTTCGTTTTTGGGCTTTTTTTCGTTTATTTTGGGCGAAGTTTCGTATTTTTATTTTTGGGCCATTTTTCATATTTTTTGGGCGATTTTGCATTTGGGCGATTTTTTATTAATTTTTTTTGTGCGATTTTTCTTTGGGCGATTTTGCCAACAGCCAAAATTTTTGCCTGCGGAGCTTTCATCGGAGTTGCACGCTGTTTTTAAATTCATTACTTTTGATTTTCTACTGCATGTAAGAGCAGGGGTTTTGGGTTCGATTCCCACCAGAGCCTTTGTATATTAGCAACAACGCAGCGGTTTTGCTTCAGCTTATTATTGGTTAGTTAAATATATAATTTATAAAAAAACTGTGTTTCTAAAAATAAAAATATACTGATTTACTGTGACATACATACTTCAGTTTAGACAAAAAATAAAACCAAAATAAAATTGGGTAATTTTTCATATATAATTTTTGGGTAATTTTTCGTAATGAAAAATTACCCAATTTTTTGTTTCGAAATTTTGTCCAAAAACTATGAAAATTTGCCCAAAAATTTTGGGTAACATTTTATATGAAATGTGACCCAAATTTGTTTGAAAAATTTTTTGGCGAATTTTCCTTTCCTTTTTTGGGCCATTTTTCTTTGGATGATTTTGCCTACAGCCTCTTTTTTTTTGTACAGAGTTTAGTTTTTATACAGTGTTTTATTTTTTTTTTATAAAAAGTTTAAAATTTATACATATTTTTAATAAAGTAATGTTTGTTTTAAATAAAATTATTAAGAATCCAAGCCATTTTGTTTAAAAATTTGCTTAATTAGTACCAACTATATATGAGGTGTAAATTGTTTTATATTAAACATCAAAATTTTGTTGTTTGCTGCAATGCTGATCAATTATAACACAGTGATACAAAATCGAAGTATCGGAATAGGGTGAAACCAAAAGCAAATGATAGCTGACGTTTTCCATAACAAAACCCTCAAGGCCTTTTTTAGGTCAGAGCTAGATTTTTTTTACACAAATTTAAAGTTGGTGATTTTAAAGCATTTAAAGTTTTGGTGTTCTAAACAAATCCTACTTTAAGGGCCCCTGATGGTGCCCTTATTGAACATGTGGGGTCCAGCTTCCAAACTTAAGCTCAAAATTACTTTAGCTATAACTGGTATGAATTTTACTGCAATCGGTCCAGTACTTTTTTACTGAATATCCAAATTATTAAAATAAACCACTGTACACCGTTGCGTATGATTGTTATTTAAAGACAATTATTAATATAAACCACTGGACACCGTTTCGTATGATTGTTATTTAAAGGCAATTACAATATTAATCATACGCCACTAATACAGTTTTCAAGTATTTATTATTATTATTATAATAAAATTTCACTAACTTCAAATGCGTGTAAAAAAATCTAGCTCTGAACTAGAAAAAAGCCTTGAGGATTTTGTTATGGAACTTTAATTTGCTTTTGGTTTCATCCCATTCCGATTTTGGGTGTTGCACTGTGTATATGATACCAAACTTAGAAAATTATGTATGTTTGTTTACATCAATTTCTTACTATTTTTACTACAACTTGAAAGTTTTGTTTGATTTTTGTATAAAAATTATCAGCTGTAGAACAAGATCAAATAAAAGTAGACTGTAGTAGGGGAAACAAACAAACATATTATCATAAAAAACAACTAAAAAATCAGCCACAATAATAAAAAATTGTAAAGTTTCATAAAAAAATTTTATTTCTAACATATTTTTTTCAATCACTTTAAAGGGTTAACTTTATTTTTCTCTGAATTAAAATAAGAGAAATAAGAGAAACAAAACTTAAATTGCTCTTGTGTGTTTTATTTTTTATTTTTGTTATTTTTCTTTCTGAGAGTAACTAAAGAGCATGAAAAACATGTAACATAGGACAATAATAATAAAGTTAATGTAGGTCAGCTTTACTTTAAAAAAGAGTAATGCTAATCAGGCGCTTTTTTTGCAGCAACAAACATATTTTGAAATTTTAAGGTGATTACCTTGCGAGTAAAGTCGAACCAATTGATGTGAAAGTGACCTTCCTGTGACTGAAGGAAATTCAAGAATTTCAATGTTATACACTCTAAAAAGTCCTTGTAAAAATACTACTATAAAGTGGGTAAATTTTTGTGTAAAATAACACACAACGCCTAAAATTGAGCACCAAGTGTTTAAAATTTTAGTTTACACACAAAAATTTTAATATTACGCACATTATATAGTATTTTGTGAGTTTATAAATATATTTTTAAAATTATAAACACAAAATTTTTAAAATTACACATCTAATGTTTATTGTAAACATTAAGGAGTGAGATCATAAAAATGTTAACACACATTTTTGCCTACAACTTTGGTGTAAAGCTTCCAAATTTTTTTTTTTCGGCAGTTTACATTTTAAAAATATGTCAGTTAATAAATTAATTTACATCATGAGTTTTAATTTGCAATTTTTTACACAATGGACGATGAAAGAAAAGTGCGTTCAAAAATAATTAAATATTTTCAACAAAACCAAACATGGACATACAAAAATATTGCCAAAGAAACTAATGTATGCCGCCAAACAGTTTCAAAAGTGGTAAAAAGGTATCTGGAACACCTAACAATTGAAAGGAAGCCGGGAACAGGAACAACGACTGGTTATCGTAACATTGGTAAGGCATATAAAGTTAAAAGCATCCTTAAGAGAGCTCCTAACACATCTGGCAGAAAAACAGCTCGGTTAGCCCAATGCTCAGACTTTTTTGTACGTAAAGTGAAACGTAAGGCGGGACTAAAGTCCTACAAAGTTCAAAAAGTTCCCGATAGAAACGCTTTTAAAAATTTGGAGGCCAAAACCAGAGCTAGAAAATTGAAATCAAATTTTATAAGAAACTACAACTGTTGTGTAATGGACGACGAAACTTATGTCCTGGCTGATTTTGCGCAGCTCCCTGGTCAAGAATTTTATGTTTCCGATGTTCGAGGAAATGTTGCGGAAAAATTTCGGTCAAAAAAGCAAACGAAATTCCCCAAAAAATTCCTAGTATGGCAAGCCATATGTAGCTGCGGCCAAAGAAGCCAGTCATTTGTGGCATCTGGCTCTATAAACAGCGAAATTTATATCAAGGAGTGTTTGCAGAAGAGACTTCTTCCGTTCTTGAGTCAGCACAATGTATCCACTTACTTTTGGCCCGATTTAGCATCTTGTCACTACAGCAAGAAAGCGCTGGAGTGGTATAATGATAATAATGTGGTTTTTGTACCAAGAGAGGCAAATCCACCAAACTGCCCGGAGCTCAGGCCAGTGGAGAGATATTGGGCTCTTGTTAAAAAAGAATTAAAGGGCACAAAAAAGGTCTCCCACACTCAAAAAAAAACGTGGGTATTCAATACTAAAAATTTAGCTACGAGTACTAATGTTTTAGTCCAAAAGGACCTAGTGCAGGAATTGGTAATCAATACTAAAATTTGTTACTAATATGTAGTACATGAAAAATACTAAAAAAACAGTAAATATTACTGCAATTTACTACAGTTTTAGTAAATATAATTACTAAAAAAAATCATAAATATTTTAAATTTGTGTCCTATTTAGTAAAAAAAATTACTAATTTTAGTAAATAAAATTGCTAATTTTAGAGAATAAAATTACTACCTATATCAATTTTAGTAAATAAAAATCAGAAAAAAATTATATATATGTAAATGATTTTTATTTCACTTCGGGTTTAAGATATACTTAATTACATGTCTTCTTAAGCTGTTAAAAACAAATTTTAGCGTTGATTGTACCACATTTGAAAAAATAAATGATTGATGTCGCCATACCATTGAAATCTACTTTGCAAACGATCGCTAAAAATATAAAAAAGAAATAATATCAATACATGTTCAAATGTATGTACAAACATTTTACCACAGAGGGTGCTTTTTTTACAAACATTTTTTTGTATTCGTGTGTGTATCCATAAATGCTCTTCATCTTGAGTTTTTTTTCACACAGCCATTGAAATAAAAAACGATTAAACAAAAAAACTGATATAGAAATGTTATTTTATTTAATGAACATATTGAAATAAATAAAAAAACATATATTCAATTACTTTAACACAATTTAATTTAATAAATTTATAATATATATTTTTTTACAAACACTCCGTGACCGGGTATCGCGTTGTTTCGGTTTTAATTCTTTTTCGCACTAAACAAACAGAAAAATCTGTTGGTAGCACTGCAGTTAAATGCGAGAAAACGTGGTTATCGCACACACTGCAGCAGCAAGCAGCAGACGGCAAGAAATATAAAGAACTGTGTTTAATTATAAATTATACATTTAAAAAATAAGGACTTTTTGTATTTGCAGCTAGGGGTATGCACTTTTAATGTTAAGAAATAAAAAATGCGTCATTTTAGTGAAATTATAATTAAATAGACTACACATCATTTTTTCTGTCTGCTGCTTGCTGCTGAACTGTGAAGAAGCATTTGGTGGCTATTACAGACAGTGTTGCCATTACCAATATAATAAAAAAACGCAAAAATCGTAAGAAAAGGGTAAAAATTTACAAAAAAAAAATCAGCTACAAGAAAAAAAAGAGAAAATTAAAAAAAAATGGAAAATGTGCTTTTTAAGGTTAAAAGGATAAAAAGCGGAAAAAAGGATAATAAAAGTATTTGTTTTTATCATAAATTAAATAAATAAGCTGATACAATCACGAGTAACAATAATATTACATTCATATTACTTAAAACAAGTAAAAAAGTTAAATTCGGCCTTGCCGAATGTAGTAATACCCTCCACAATTTCAAAAAAAATATTGCAAACAACTTTATTTAAAAGTAAATTACTTTTGAAAAAAAAAAATTTCCGCGAAAAAAAATTTTGTTAAAAAAAAATCCGCGATTTTTTTCTTTTTTTGTCAAAAAATATGTTCGTACTTGTTTAAATACCATTTGTTGTTCAATTATGTTCACATATGTCAACCAGAAGCCGAATTAAAGCATTTTGTATTTTTAGGTTATGTTGAATGTACTGAAATTTTTGAGGTGTTCTTACATTTGCGTTCATAACTTTTGAACCGCTGAACCGATATCGCTCAAATGCAATACCAAACTTCTCGGGAGCACTTCCAATATATATGTTAAGTTTCAGTCATCTCTGTGCAATATTTTGTCCGCGACAGCATTTTCCACAGACAGACAGACAGACAGACGGACAGACGGACAGACGGACAGACGGACAGACGGACAGACGGACATCGCTAGAATGTTTTAAAATCGATCGGGCATCATGAATATATATACTTTATGGGGTCCCAGACCGATATTTCGATGAGTTACAAACGGAATGACAAACTTATATATACCCTCTATCACTAAGTGGAGGGTATAAAAACAATAAATTTAATACAAACTTTTGTATTACATTCAATCAACACGCCACAGATCTTTTTTAATGAAATGTTTGGATATTTTATCAGTTTAATTTTTATGCATTTTACTTCATTTTGACAGTAAACAAACTTGTTTCAAAAAACAACAGTCATTAAATATTTTAAAAAATACGTAGTTGTAAAAAAATGTAGAAAATATGTACCAAAAAGTTTATAATACATTCTCATTAAAAAATATTATATAATATAATACATTTTCTTTAAAAAATATTGTTAGTATTTCCAATCCGTATGAAGTGATATTATACAGGTAATTTAGTAAAATATTTTACTCATATCTTTCGTGGGGAATCCCAATATTTAAATGTTATAATCCAAAAACTAAATTGTCTTGATGAAGCAAAAAAAATATAATCCAAAAACTAAATTTGCTAAATGAAACAAAAAAAAATAAATTGCGAAAAATTTTAATTTTTGTACGACCGGTACAAAACTTATTTAAGTTTTGAATCAAATAACAACCAAAAACAGCGATGCCAATTCAGCGCGTTTCGTGCTGGATTGAAAGCTATCCGACCACCCAAAAAGCGCATTTTTTTAAATCTAAGAAATGGAAAACTTTGTTGAAAATTTTTAAAAAAAGATATTTCACAATTTTTAGACTTATTCTGTGAATAGGCCTGATGATTTTCTATTTTTTTTTAAATCTTGAATTAAAATTATTTTTTTATCGCTTTTTACTTTATTCAAATTTAGCGCTTTTTGAGTCACTGTTTTGCGCGTTTTGCCTGTTACACAATTTTCGAAAATAAACCCAAATTTTCTTTATTTAAATCTGTCAAAAATACATATTTTAATTGCATCATTAGAAAAATACAACTCCATAAGAAATCCGCCGTCGGCAAGCAAAATGGGCCAGTGGCCAGCGGCCCGCCACCGCAAAAAATTCCTAGTCGGCTTGGTAACCTGCTCACGCATACTAATAAAGTATAAATCAATTATTTTTTATTTTCATGAATTTTGAGAGAACATTTGGGATCTTGATTTGTGAACACAAAACACGTTTACCTGCAATTTTGAAAGGATACCTTGAGTCAAATTTAAAGGGGAATGTTTTTTTCCAATTACATTAGGTCTAAGGCGTAAGTATAATATAAAAATTGATAATATAAAAATCACAAATTAAAAAAAAAATGTCGCGAAAAAATGGGAAAAAACCATATATACCTTATTTTTAAAAACGCGTATTTAAAAAACGGCAAGACCAAAAAAGCACCAGCAAATACCCGAAATGTAACATAGTGACAACACTGAATTCAAGTTTAACGATTTTGCAAAAAAAAAAAAACAGTTGGTAGCTCTGCTTGTAAACAAGCGCCCCCTTACGGAATTATTACTAACAAAAATAAATTAAAAACCTAATAAATTACTATATATTAGTACTTTTATGAACTAAAAATAGTAAAAAAATTAGTAAAACCAACTACCAACAAAAATTACTCATAAACAGTAAGAAATACTAATTTTAGCACTTTGAAGATACTAAAAAAACTACTGTAATACTGGTAATTGGTAACTTATTAGTAGATTTGGGTTACCAACGCACTTACTAATTTTTTTACTGTAGAATTATTTTGAGTGCAGGACATGCAAGATTTCAAACGTAGATGGACCACCTGCTCTAAAAAGGTGACAGAAACTACCATAAAAGCCTTAATGGGAGGGTTTCCGGAAAAAGTGGATAACTTTGTTCGTAGTGGTTAGAGTTCCATGCGGTTTTTTTGTTATGATTTTGTATTAAATTTTATTTAATAAAAATTTGGTTTGAAGTCTTAAAATTCAGTAGTCTGTTTTTTATTTAACTTTATGTGTGTTAACATTTTTATGATCTCACTCCTTAAGTGTTTAATTTTCAATATTAAACATTAAATGCGTAATGTTCAACAATTTTAAAATACAAATTGTCAAAATAAAATAAAAAAGGAAAATTTAACCAGAAAATTTTGTTATGCTCGCAATTAAACTAAAATAACGCAAAAAAAACATAAAATGAAAACAAATAAATTAAAAAAAAATAAAAATATTAACCAACGCGTTGCTGATCAAAGACACAAAAACAAACCCGATTTTTTTTAAATTCGTAATATTTATGAAAAATATACATTGCATTTTTTCTTAAATATTTGCAATTATAAATCAGAAAGGTAAGTACCACAAATGTCTTGGATTTTTTTAATTATTCTTTACAAAAATGTGTGGATATCAGAATCAGAATATTTTTTGGAAAGAAAAAGTGTCTCAGATTATGAGAATTCATCTACAGAAAAAATTTTTTCAAATCCTTAGCAGATTCTGGGAAGATTTCAATAAAAATTGTTTGATTCCAACAGATTTTTTTCTGCAAAAAAAAATTTACCAGTTTCTGAGAATTTTTCTATAGAAAAATATTTCTGATTCTGAAAACTTTTCTATCGAAAAAATATTTTTGATTCTGAAAACTTTTCTATAGAAAAAATATTTTAGTTTCTGAGAATTATTCTATATACGAAATATCTTAGATTTTAAGAATTTTTCTATAGAACAAAAATATATTCTCATATTTTGTCTATAGAAAAAATATGTCAGAATCTTATATTTTGTCTATAAAAAATATATCAGATTCTGAAAATTTTTCTATAGAAAAATTCATTAGGTTCTGAGAATTTTTCTATAGAAAAAATTCAATGGATTCTGAGAATTTTTTATAGAAAAAAATATCTCAGGCTCTGAGAATTTTTCTAAAGAAAAAATTTCTTATGTTCTGAGAATTTTTCTATAGAAAAAATATTTTAGATTCTGAGAATTATTCTATAACAGAAATATTCAGATTCTAAAACTTTCTGTAGAAAAAAAATCTCAGATTCTAAGAAATTTTCTATAGAAAAAAATATCAGATTCTGAGCAATTTTCTGTAGAAAAAATATATCCGATTCTGAGAAATTTTTTATAGAAAAAATGTATCAGATTCTAAGAATTTTTCTATAGAAAAAACAAATCAGATTCTGAGAATTTTTCTATGGAATAAATATCTCAGATTCTTAGAATTTTAATATAGAAAAAATATCTTCGATTCTAAAAATTTTTCTATTACAAAATATCTTAGATTCTGAGAGTTTTTCTGTAGAAAAATTATTTCAGATTCCGAAAATTTTATAATTTTCCCAGATTTGGAGAATTTTTCTATAAAAAAATATCTCAGATTCTAAGAATTTTTCTATAAAAAAAATATATGTAAAAAATATTTTAAGAATTTTTCTAAAGAAAAAATATTTTAGATTCTGAAAATTTTTCATAGAAAAAATTCTTTAGATTCTGAGAAATTTTCTATAGAAAAAATATCTCAGATACTGAGAATTTTTCTTTAGAAAAAATATCTTAGATACCTAGAATTTTTCTATAGAAAAAGTATTTTAGATTCTGATAATTTTTCTATAGAAAAAATATCTCAGATTCTAAGAATTTTTCTTTAAAAAGATATAACAAATTTTAAGAATTTTTCTAATTTTTAAATATTTTAGATTCTGAAAATTTTTCATAGAAAAAATTCTTTAGATTCTAATAACTTTTCTATAGAAAAAATTCTTTAGATTCAGAAAAAATATCTCAGATACTGATTTTATAGAAAAAATATCTCAGAATTTTACAAAGAATTTTTCTATAGAAAAATTATCTCAGATTCTGTCTCAGATTCTGACATATTTTGTAAAGAAATATTATTTTGAATTCTGAGAATTTTTCTACAAAAAAAACTTCTCAGATTCTGAAAATATTCCCTTGTATGATTTAAATATCAAAAATATCTCGTAAATAATGTGAAATTTTTTTATACTTGCAGTTTGAGACAACAACTTATGATAAGAAAGTAAAGTTCCAACGAATTCTCCACTCATTGCGATTGTCAATTCTTTAATTTAACAAATTTTATCTTTTATTTGGTTATTGTAACGTGTTATTTTTCATTTGTTATTAATATTTAGTTTAAGTTACGAATAATTTTATAACCCCAAAAAAATTTGTATTTTAATTATAATTTTTGAATATTACATATTCCACTATTATACCCATTTTCATTTCAATTTAAATAAAAACTATAAAAATAATAATAAAAATGCATTTTTGGTTTAATTTGTTTATAGGAATATAAATTTTTTAGCAGGTTGTTAAAAATTAGGCACCTTTTATGTAAAAGAAAACATTTAAGATGCAATTTTAAACATTTTAAATCTATTTTTGAGCACAAGTAAGCTAAAATTACACATTTTGTGTGTATTGCCAGAGAATTTTGAAAGCAGTTCATTTGTAGGTTTACACACAAAATGTTTACAACTACACACTTTGTGTGTAAATTTAAACACATCGAGTATTTTTACCCACTTTATTGTAGGAGAACAGTTACCTACAATAAAGTGGGTAAATTTCAACAAAAATTTATAAGAGTGTATCTGTGACATGTTCTTTCGTAATAGTTCTTAGAGAATTGTTGTTCGAAAGTTAGCTGTTTTTAACTGACAGACGGACGGATGTCTCTAGATCGTCTTAAAATCCTAGACCTTTTTTTTCGAGGTGTCACAAACAGAATGACAAACTAATGTAAGTTGTAAGTATCTAAAAATTTAACTGGCTCCAATTTATAAAATTTAATGTTTTAAGGTACTCGTATCAGAAAAATCCGTGCGTTCACATTTAAATGACATCCCTTGTAAGTTAACAGTTATTTATAAAAAAAAAATTGTCTCTTAAAAATTTCTCTCTTAATTTGAATTTTAATTTCTCTTTATTGCTCTTCCTCAGAAACTAATTTACTTACACCCCACTTCAAAACACTATTAACTATAAAAAACACCAACTAACAAGGGAAGTCTCCCTAGTGTCACCCGCGGATCTTTATGGAATTGGTTTTATTTTGTAGATCAGAAAAAATAAAGGGACACGTATTTTTTTTTAGCGGCCCAAATTCATATTTAGGGGGTAAAAAGGAGGGGGGGAGACAAGTCCATTTTTCAGTTTTTTTTCGTTTATCTACTATATTATGTAAAGAAACCTAGTCATGTTACATACCAAATGAAAGGTCTTTGGAAAACCTATCTACGTGTGCTAAGAACGTGTCCAAACATGCACAACTTTTCGTCATATTGAGTAAAATACCAAAATTTTAGGACACTTTTGTTAATAAGTCGAAAAATATTAACTTCTGTGGCCCGATGTTAGCACCACGAGTTAGGTATTTTAAATACCTTTAATCTGATACTACACATGCCTATATTAATTTTGTTTAAGTAGGCGTAAAACGTAAAAAACTGAAAAAGGTCAATTTCCCCCCATACAAATCGACCCCCCCTAAAAATGAGTTTGGGCCGCTAAAAAAAAATACGTGTCGAATTAATTTTCGTTCTTAACAACATATCCAAATTTCATGAAGATCGGAGGGTGACACCAGGGAGACTTCCCTTGTAAGTATACAATAAAAACCACAAATAAAAATAAAGAAACAAAAAAGTCAAGTAGCGAAAAAAATCAACCCAACACCTTGTTTGTATATAATGCAAAAAAAATAAACAAGAAAAAGTATCGGAAGCAAAAAAAATTTAATTTTTATTGTCCGAATCCAGGAATACCCTACACAATGTCCAAAACAAGATTGAGTAAGAAGGACCTTGAGAGCAAAAATATATTTAGCTTGTAAGACAATTATCTTCCCAGGAAAATTTTTTGGAACAAATTCCTGGTTCAATAGATTCTTGAATACATTCTACGGTAATCACAACAAAATTTTCTATGTAAAATTATTTTTCAAAAAAACTACTTTCAAAAAAAAATATTTCAAACAAAAATCATTGATTCTGGAATGTTAAGTAGAACCGGTTGCAGGGTAGTTTGATGGGTTCCGGAACCGATTATTTGGAACAGAAAATTTTGCTGGGTTATGAAAAAAGAAAAGTTTCGATAATAAATTGAGAGAACATTTTCATTGACTAAATATAACGTTGGCTTAGTCGGCAAACCTGTCAAGTCCGGTTTTTTTAATTTTTCAAGAGAGACAAAAAACTGTCTAACTTTTTTTTGGGTTAACTTTTTTTAAATCTGTAAACGCATTTTTTTTCTTAAGTTCATCTTGTTTAACCCCAAAAATACATAGAACTCTAAAATAAAAGAAAGGAACACTTATGGGCTCTTTCTGGACTTAGCACATTTGCTCTTTATAATTTTGTATTTTAATTGTGGACTTAGCAGCTTTTCTTTCCATTTTGTGGACTTAACAGATTTTTTTGTATTTTTTTTTTGTTTTTATTGATTTTTTTTGTGTTTTTTATAATAAAAAATACTACTACTACATACTTTTTCATTGTTGTTGACAAAAAAAAAAAAAAATTATTTATAACCTAAATCGTAGGATGGGTCGATGATATGGATATTTGCGAATCTCGTGAACTAATAGCAAAAAGTCGGTGAGCATTTTCGAGCTGATAACGGGAAAAATTATTAAAAAAAATTGCAGGCTTCTTTTAGACCTCTACAAGCGGTTTAAGTTCGCGGTTTTTGGAAAAAACAATATTTTTTTTAAAAAAATATTTTAAAAATTTTGTGTTGACAAAAGCTTTCAGCTGAACAACAGCTCCAGAAAGTGATTTTTTTTTTGTTTTTTCTTTTATTTAATTTTTAAATATCCCTCTGAAGATGTTGACTGAAATGCTGGGACAATAAAAAAAAATTAAAATAAAATATGTTTATATTTTTTATTTAATTAATTTATTAACTCATGACCTAATGCCGAACAAAATCAACAAACTACTAAACTAAAGGTCAACTATTCACAACTTTAAACAATTTTGAGAAATAAAAAATTAAAAAAAAAAATGCTGATAAATTTTGGTCCATATATATATGTTCCTCTAACTCCCATTGGAGCATAGAGTTATATATTTGAATAGCCCTATTATTTCGGCCTCCCTCTCTCCTCCATTTCTAATTATAATAAGTAAATCTAACTTGAATTCTCTCATTGAGATTAACTTTTAATTTGTTAACTATTTTATTCATCAATTGTTCTTTATCTCATATTTATCAAATATTTCCTTTTATTAATTTTATCGTTATTTTGAATTTTATATTAATATATATTACAAAGCTTTTACTACCGTTATATTAAGAACCATATAAAAGAGATGTTTAATGAATTTCGGAGTCAGTCTTTAATTGATCATTCTAGTGATAAGTTCAATATAATAAATAATAAACATGATATATTAATAATTTAAATAAATATGAATTAATAATTAAAATAAATATTAATAAATAATTTGAAATAAAATATTTACGCACCGATTGTTTTAATCACTTTTACGCACAATTGTTTTAATTAATTATAGGGGTCCATGGAAGCACATAAAACCCAAATTTTATTTTTTTAATGCGCTTTATTTTACCAAATTTTGCCATTTGAATGAAATTTTGAAGAAAAAAAAAAATGCTTTTTTACATAAAATATCTATCTTTTCTGGCTTTGGAAATGCCATCATGTACCAAAATTTATCAGCTACATTTTTTTTTTTTGAAATTTTTGCCTTTACAAGTTATATTTTGCAAAAAAAAAAAAAACAAAAAAAAGCATGTATTTCCATACGATCTCTCTTTTTGCGTCCTTTTAATAAAATAAACAAACATCGAATTTAAATCTATTGAAGAAATTTGTTGATACAATATGTGTGTTGTTTTTAGCTGGACTTAGCACGTGGCTTTCGATGTTTTTTTTTTTTTTTGGACTTGACAGAATTTCTTACCACTGCATAACAAGAAGAAAAAACAACATAACGGCATTTTGTTTTTTGTAAATGATGTGTTTTGAGTCATACTAGCATACTACATCAAAAACTCAATTTGCATAAAAATTGGACTTGACAGGTTTGCCGACTAAGCCAACGATAAATATTTTTTCACTCCTAACAAACCAAATTTGGCTTTTTTTTTGAATTTCAAAAACATCGGTGTTGAGAAAATTGCTTTTCTGGGTCGATGTTAACACACAAAAATATTAAACACACAAAACAAGAACAATGGCTTTAGGTTATTTTTTTTACTTGAAAATCTAAGAGTTCTGAACAAAGTAAAAAAAATATTTGTTTTCTTGAAACATTAGTTTATATATGAAAATTACTGAAAAAATCTATTAATGCCCAAAAATTTTATTTTGTCTGTAAAATATTAAAAAAAAAAATTCCTCCAAAAGTTAAAGTTCAAAAATAATTAATTTTTTAACAATTAATTTCAAATTTCATTAAAGCCCAAATAATTTAGTATGATTATTAAAAATAAACATTTTCTCTGAGCTAATAATATGTTATATTTTGACTTTTCCCTTATATCTCGCATATTATACATTAGACCGGGTCGAAAAAAAGTTCCAATTGGGCGCGCTTAATTCTAAAGCTTACCTCGAAAAAGTTCTATAGCCAAAATATTAGATATTTAGGTCGCGATTTGCTACCGCCGAAATCGTTATTTGTTCATAACTTTGTCATTTGATGTCCGATCGTTATAAAAAAAAATTGTTAGAAAGTCCTCAGCGAGTACTAAATTTGACCCATATCTGGTTTTGACCTGTGAGGTCATCTTCGTGTTATGAGTGTTAGTTTCTCAGCATATATCATTTTAAATAATATACCAATTGCAATGAAATTTTTTTAGGTTAAAGCTTATCATTTTGGTAAATAAAGTATTTTTGCAAAATTGTTTAACTCTTTTTATCGAATTTATAATGTTACAACTTTTTTTTTAAACAGACAATTTTAAAATTCCAAAAATCATAAGGTAAAATTTAAGCAAAAAATAAAATATTTTTTTTTAAAAAATTTTGTGTACCAATTATGACTAAGCAAAACATAAGCTTTAATCTAAAAAAGATTTCATTGGTACATTATTTTAAAGAGTTTTTAAAAGTGAAAATTCTTGTATTTTTGTCTGGTTATAAAAACAAAAATAATAATATATTTTCAAATACTAACCACGTCGTTGATAAGGGGTTCCAATACCTTTAATTTAGTCTATGAAGCATATTTATTCCATGCATAATACATTTTGATTGCAAAAATACTGAAAAAATTAAAATTTTCTGAACTTTAGGAAAATATAAAAAGTAATCCAAAATTTTTTTTTCTAAAATCCACCATGATAGATCGATGCGGAATTTTATTAGCTAAAATACAAAAAAAGAAAACCAAAATCGGTTAAGAATTGCGACCTGTAGGCAAAATTGGACAAAAAAAAGTCCATTTTCCCCCACTGTGCTCCGTCCCAAAATATTACATTTCTATATTTTTGCAGGGATTATGGATTTTTTTTTGAAAAAAAGATATTTTTTGGTAAATACATACTATCATTAATTTAGAAACTCCATATTCCTTTGCAATTTTTAAATTTACGTGCAAAATGCATTCAATAAACTGCATTCAGATAAATCGTGTTTTTGACGTTACAAACAGGTATGTTGTCCATTATGGTCGAAACGTTGCAAATAAGTATAAAATACGGCATATGAAATAAAAAAAATCAACGCTTTTTGACGGGTTTTAAAAATGAATTATGGATGCATTAGGGGCAGATTGCAAATAGTTTTACTTAATTTTATTAAAATTTTGGTATACGAGATTGGCAAAAGAGTGGTTTTTTAACGTTTAGCCCAGGAAAATAAGGGGTTATCTGCGGAAAATCGGATAGGTTCTCTGAAAATTTGCACAGATCTTAGTTTTGGGAATCTAAATAAGGAAAAAAACTCCCAAGAAATCACCCGTGTCCTTGCTGAGATATTGAGGTCAAAGGTCACAAAAACCGGGTTTTTTACATTTTTTTGCTAATATCTCGCTCGATATGCATCGTACGCTTTAAGAGTCTATTACAAAACTTGTCATAGACTCAATCTGCTCTAGATCAGACTCAAATAAAAGCTAGATTAATTATTTACGTAGCACTTTTTATTTTTTAGTAATACACGATTTTTTTTTAAAGATATGCCCTTTTCAGTTTTCATGTTTGGTGTCATTATTTCGTGTCCCTTTTATATTCATTAATTAAAGATAAATTCGCCCATATCTCAAAAACGGTGAGGGATACGAAAAAAAATGTAAAGAGAAATTTGTACATAATTTTATGTTCTACTAGCTGGCCTGGTCCGCGTTGCTGGCCCAAATTTATAATCAGTGTTATATTTCGTCTCGCTTCAAATATATAGCCCTGCAAAAAATGTAATGAATTTCTAGGCTTAGAAAAATTTGTGGGCGTGGTTTTAAAGACCCGCTTAGGCAGATAATCTTCAAATTATATTTTAGGAACTAAAAAAAATTACCATGTCTTCAACTTTGCGAACTGTACAAATTTAAAACATCTTTTGTATCAATACGAACAATACAACAAATAAATTATGTATATCCTTCGTTCTTATCGTGAGCTATTGCCTTGTGTTCAAACAAACCTTTATATTTTTTTCAAGAATTTTTCATTTTTCCAGGACACTTTTCTCATATATATTTCCTTAAAACAAACAATTATATGGACTATTACGAACATTTAAAACAAAAAAGTTAGCCAAATTGGTCCAGGCGTCCTCAAGTGTTGCAAATTTTAAGGATAATGAAAAATAGTGGCTTTGAAGTGGGGGAGGACAATAATTATTTTCGTAAAATTCGTACTTAGAAAAAAGAAAAAAATTACCCAATCAGGCCAGTCGTTCCCCGATTTTAGATGTATTGAAAAAAATGGGAGTTGACAATTTTTCTTACCATAAAAAGAAAAATGGCGTTCGTGATAGTACAACTACTACTAAAAGCCAAATCGGCCCTGCTGTCTCTCTATTTTAAATATATCGAAATAAAAGTGGGCGTGAAAAATTTTTATTTTCGTTTAAACCTAAGTTGGACTATGACGAACATTTAAAAAAAATTTTAGTCAAATCGATCCAGCCGTTTTCCGGTTTTAGACATATCGAAAAAGGAGGCGTAAAAGTGAGCGTGAATTATTTGTTTTATGAAAAAAGCTAAGTCGAACATACAAAATAATAAGACGAACATTTAAAAAAATATTATCCAAATCGATCAGTTCTTAAGTGATGCGATTACAAACGAACTAAATTTGATTTTTATTTATATTTTATTATTTTATATTTAATTTTTCTATAGAAAATATTTTATATATATCGAAAATAAGAGGGGATGGACAACTTTTCTTACTGTAAAAACCTTATTTGAATTTAACCAACTCGGTCCATCCATTCAAAAGTGGGCGTAAAATGGAAAATTGTTCTTTCTGAAAAACCTTAGTTGGACTATGACGAACATTAAAAACAAAATAAGAGAAATTGAACCAGTTCCATGATTTAAAATGTATATATAGGGAAAATTGGGCGTAAAAGTAGGCTTGGACAATTTTTCTTTCCTTAAAAATCTTTTGCGAAAAATAACCACATAGAAAAAAGTGGGCGTGGGAAATTTTACTATGCGTAAAAACCTTAGTTGAATTATGACGATAATTTTCAACAAAAATTAGCCAAAATAGACGTAGTCAATTTCTTTAAAAAAAAAAAAAAATAGTCAAATCGATCCAGCCATTCTCAAATTTTAGATAAATTGAAAAAGTGGGAGTAAAAGTGGGCGTGGTCGATTTTTCTTTCAGTAAAAACTTAAATTGGATTAATACGAACCTTTAAATAAAAAATTACCCAAATCGGTGGAGCCGTTTTCCGATTTTAGATAAATTGAGAAAAGTGGGAGTAAAATTGGGCTTGGTCAATTTTTCTTTACGTAAAAACCTAAGTTGGACTATGACGAACATTTAAAAAAAAATTGTCCACATCGGTCCAGCCGTTCTCAACTGATGCGGTTACCAACGAACGACAATTGATTTTTATTTATATAGATAAGTTTTTTATTAGACTTTTAAAGCGTATCACTCATATCAAGCGACAGCGACGTATCCAGGAGTTTGAAAAGGGGGGGGCCCAACTCCAATTTTTTTTTTATAACCTAATATTATATTCTTGGACTACCCCCCCCCCACACTGTACAAAAAATGTCTAGAAATCTGCGTACTTTTTTAGTAAAACCATGCCTCAGAATTTGTGAATTTTCTAGAGAAACAATGTTTCAGGCTCAGAAATTTTTTAAACATCAAAATTTAAAACATCACAGAATCTGAGGACTTTTTTATAAAAAACAACGTTTAAAATTTTTCCGAAAATTCAAACAGCAAATTTAGGCGTAGACGTATTCTCACGTAACCCAATAAACAAAATAACGATAAGCGACAGTGAAAATAGTATCACCTGTATGATACCGACTACGGATTTTTCTATCGTCATTCCTGTAAATTTATATAGCGAAAACGATATCACATATTCATAACGAAACGATATCGTTATCGCCTGGAATAACAATAGTTTTTCGATAAATTCAAAAAATGGCAAGTTTACTATCGTTATGACTGGAATTACGGGTAGCGAAATCGATATCATATTTTTTTGGAAAATCGATATCATAAGGAAAGGTACATTAAGAATGAAAACATTATCGTTTTCGTATAATATGTGATAACTAGGTGATAATGCCTTGATATCATAAGGGTATCATTTGGTTTACTGTGAAAGGATTCCAAATCAGCTATCCAAATTTTTGTAGAACATTCCGTTATCGAGATATTTGGACTTGAAAAATTAATTCTTTAACGCTTTTTACGACTCCACTGTAACATATTATTGCGTTGGGGAAAGGTTTTATGGCTGGATTTTTATAAAATGGATCTCTAACCTTCAAATATGTCATCAAATTTTTTTAAGGTGCTTTTGTAAATTCGTTTATGAAAATTTATCTACACTCAAAAAATTATTATTTTAACTGAAAATGTCAGTTAAAATAACTACTTTGTAAATTGTTTTGGGGTCAACTACTTTTTCAGTTAAATCAACTAACAATGTTAGTTATTTTAACTGACAAAAAACAACTGACTTATGAAGAAAGAACTACTTGCATTTGTAGTAAAAACAACAAAAATGTAGTAAAAATAATCAATATATAATTTAGTTTTTTTATAATTTTTCAGAAAAAAAAATTGAAGACCAAATTTTTTCCAAGTCTTTTTTTTTTAAGAAATTGTGAAAAATAAAAAAAAAACGAAAATTTATTTTTATTTTTTGGAAAAAAACTTTGAAAATTTTTCAGAGATAAAAAAATAAAATTAACTACTTTAAATAACTGTAACTACATCACAGTACTTTTTTGTGAGTTATTCAAAAAACGACTAAAAATAACTAACAGAAATAGTTGTTTGATATTTTGTATGCTAAAACAACAGACTTTGTAGTTGAAAACAACTAAATACTGTAAAATATACAATCAACTAACATGGAGTAACTTACATAATTTTCTGAGTGTATGTTTATTCACATAAAAAATAATAGTAGTACAAGTTTTTAATATTTTGCCAGTTATATATTGTCCCAAGTCGTTTTTAAATACTCAAAACTGCAGTTTTTCAATGCAAATCAAACCCGAGTTTTTTAAAAAAGTGCTAGATTGAAAATTAAATATGAAAATTTTTCTTTTGAAAAAAATTTTCAAAATCTAAAAAATTTTTTAAAGTCTTTAAGTTTTTTACAGAAATAATATCTCAGAATCTGAGACTTTTAATAATAGAAAAAGTAACTTAGATCCTCAGAGTTTGAAACTTTTTATAGAAAACGGTTTTTATTACCCTGATGCATACTTTTTTATTAAATAAAACCAATATAATGTGTTTTCAATAGATATTTTACAGAAATTTCAATATAAATGACTTTTTAAAATCTAAAATTTACTCATGAAATCAAGAGTTTTTATAAAAAAATAATTAAAACTTGTCTTCAAAAACCAAAATATTTACAATATTAAAAAACTTATGTATGTTACTTGTATCATGTGTTGAAGTATTTTATTTTTTTTTAATTTTCGAATCCAAAAGGGGGGGGGCCCGGGCCCCCTGGGCCCCCCCCCCTGAATACGTCCATGTCAAGCGAGATATTAGCAAAAAACTATAAAAAATTTGGTTTTTGTGAATTTTGGCCTTAATATCTCAGTAACGGTGAGAGATACGGAAAAAGTATTAAGAAACATATTGTAGATAATTTTATATTCTACAAGTTTTGTAATAGATTCTTAAAGCGTACGACGCATATCGAGCGAGATATTAGCAAACAACTGTAAAAACCCCGGTTTTTGTGACCTTTGACCTCAACATCTCAGCAAGGACACGGGTGATATCTTGAGACTTTTTTTCCCTTATTTAGATTGCCAAAACTAAGATCTGTGCAAATTTTCAGAGAACCTATCCGATTTTCCGCAGATTGCCCTTTTTTCCTCCTCATTTTCCTGGGCTAGTTGTCTTGTATTATCTCAATTAAAACACTGCTTAATAAAATGTAAAGTTTATTTTGGGACAAAAAAATCGATGGAAATGTTAAGATTATTTCGGGACGGAGGTAGTAATATAAAATTATTTTTTGATAAAATTTCAAACTTGCTTTCCTTTTTAATATTTTTAAAATTTTTCGAATGAGAAAGCATGAGTTTTGTACAAAGACATCACTATTTTACTGCATCATTATTGTGCATTAATCGGCGCTGCAAAGAGTGCTTCAATCATTTTATCTTTAACACATTTTGAATGATATCATATCAAATGATAAATAGGCCAACCAAAAAACAGAAAATGTTTATTTTATTTCATAGAATAAATAAATTTCCATTTATATTTCAGAAATTTCTATTTATTTATAAAATAAATTTCAATTTATAATACAGAAATTTCTATTTATGTTTCAGAAATTTCCAATTCTATTCAAGAAATTTAAGATTTTATTTCCAAAATTTTATAAATGCTTTTCAGAAAATTCCATTTGTGTTTTAAAAATTTTCATTTTTATTTCAAAATTTTCTAAATTCTTTCCAGAAAATTCATTTATATTTCCATTATTTGCAAAATTTTAAAATAGAAATGGAAGTTTCTTATATGAAGTTGGAAATTTCTGAAACATAAATAGATGTTTCTGAAATATAAATGGAAATTTCTGATATAAAAATATAAATTTCTGAAATACAATTTGTATTTTCTAAAATAAAAGTGGTCAGAACTTTTAACATAAAAATTTTTAATTTTTTAACAATACTTCAAAATAAAGTTCAGAGTTTGGTGTACAACTTGTACACCGATGTTAATAATAAGTAAAACCACGTCTTGTTTGTTTGGTGATTGGCGAGTAACAACCTATTATGTATAACATAAAATATCTTATATCGTCCATTCCAACAGACATTTGGTGATTTTAGGCATTTTTTGACCGAGGGTCTTCCGATTTTTGTTATTTTTTTCATTTAGATACTCTATGGAGCCAATTTCAAATTTCAGCCAACAGATCGAAAATATTCGAAAAACTCGCGATTTTGGGGCATGTCACAGACTCAATTCCGTTCGGATTTGAAAAAAGTGGTTTACTCGTACAACGCAAAAAGAATATTATTTTTTTCGGAATGAAATCATTTTCAAAAATCAAAGTGGAATTGAAATGCATAAGTGGTTTCATTCCGAAAAAAAAATATTCGCTTTGCGTTTTACGAGTAAACCACTTTTTTCAAATCCGAACGGAATTGAGTCTGTGACATGCCCCTTTATTCGCGATTTTCGTTTTTAAAAAAGTAAAAAAAATGCAAAATCTGTGTAACTTTGAGCAGCTGTATTTTCTAAACTACTTATCGCATTTTAACAATCTATAGCGCATACGAATCGTGCGAAAGTCTATTTTAATACATTTTAAACTGAAAAAATATCGGTGGTTTATAAGTGCATTTTATATGCAAATGCAGTTTTGAAGTGCATTTCGCGAAACTTTTACCCCTTTTAATTTTTTTTTAATTAGCATATTTGGAAAATTTAGAATTTTTGCTACAAAAAAATGTTTTCATTACAATGGACCGAGAATGTATGCTATTTTTAATATTTATTTTTAAAAAATACTTCCTTAAGTTTCCCTTATAAAAATTTTTATTTTTTAAATTATACCAAAATCATATAAAAAGACATGTTTTTAAATCGTTATATTTTCAAAAGTACTAATCGTATCTTATTGTTTTTATGAACATTAGAAAGATATTTTTGTCCATTTCTTGAATTTATTGACCGCAAAAATATTGGTGTTTCACAAATGCATTTTAAATGCAAATGCAGTTTTGAAGTGCATTTTTCAAAACTTTTACCACTTTGAATTTTTTTTTTTAATTATCATATTCGAAAATCTTATAATTTTTACTTAAAAATACTGTCCTCCTTATAATGGACCCACTGTGTGTGCTATTTTTTAAAAAATTTTTAATATTTTCCAAATATGCTAATTAAAAAAAAATTAAAAGGGGTAAAAGTTTCGCGAAATGCACTTCAAAACTGCATTTGCATATAAAATGCACTTATAAACCACCGATATTTTTTCAGTTTAAAATATGTTCAAATAGACTTTCGCACGATTCGTATGAGCTATAGATTGTTAAAATGCAACAAGTAGTTTAGAAAATACAGCTGCTCAAAGTTACACAGATTTTGCATTTTTTTTACTTTTTTAAAAACGAAAATCGCGAATAAAATCGCGAGTTTTTCGAATATTTTCGATCTGATGGATGAAATTTGAAATTGGGTCCATAGAGAATCTGTATGAAAAATATAACAAAAATCGGAAGACCCTCGGTCAGATTTTTTAAAATGTCTCATGGAATGGACGATATACTAAATTAAAACTAGAATCTAAAAATAAAACTACCTGCGTAGACTACACATTTCGTCTACACAGTTCATTTCTTAAAATAGATAAGAATCTACGCGACCTCACGTAGATCCCTAATGCAACAAGAAACGATCATAAAATACAATGTTTAATTGCTATGCATACAAATGTGCAGCACACATTTTATGACCTTTCGTTGTACCCCAGCAAAACTTAGATTACCTAATAAGGTATAAAATAAGGTATAGGATCTCTTATTTTATACATTGCAGCATTGATGATTTTAACAGGCGATGAGACTCAAAGTAATGCATCCACATTATCACAAAGAATACCAGTAAGCTATATAAAATAAGTCATAAATTTATAACGAAGAATACGAGTAAGGTGTAAAATATATGATATTTTATAGGTTACGAGAAATGAAATAATATAGCATACCAGAAGATAATATATAAGGTGTTACGAGTAGTGAAAAAGTAATTTTGTATTAACCCTTTCAGACATTTTGTCCAATATATTGGACATTTGGTTTTCTCTGTTTGAAGTCTTGTAGATTTGGCACAAATGAACCGATTTTGACATATAGTACCGTTTTCGAAAGACAATTTACTTAACTTTATATGCATGTGATTTACGTGGTAATTTTTCATTAGTTTTTGTTAAATTAAGTGGTTTTTAAAATTTGTCTATTATTTCCAAAAAATTTAATGTTTATTTTTTTATACAACGCAGAAGCAATTGATTTTTTAACTATCACAAAAAATTATTTTGTTTATTATTTTTGTCCCATTAAGTTTCTTAAAATTTAAATGTGCGAAACGTGCCCACCGGGAATTTTGTCCAATATCTTGAAAGACACTTTGCGGCCAGATGGAAGAACTTACATGTTATCTGACTTCAGATTCTTAATCAGCACCCTCGAATTAACTAAAAATCTAATTTTCAAAGGTTTTTCTCAACTAGTTCTAAATAATGTCTGAAAGGGTTAAATTTACTCACGTGATTGTAAGTGAGTGTAAGTAGATAAAATATGCTCGTGAGTGTGTGTCGTTAGAAATTTCCTGTCGTGAGCCCATCTCTAGTTTAAATGTATGCATTTTTTTATAAAATAATTATTTTTTATGTTATTGTAATGCATTATGCATCCAATTATAAATAATACATTATTTTAAACTTTCAAATAATACATAATGTAATCAAATATAAGTCATCCATGATTTAATGTTTAGAAATAACAAATATGAAATACATTTTTTCCAATAATCATGCATTACGTAACAAATTATTAGTAACGCATTATTTTTCACTTGAAAATAATACGTTGTGGAACAAATGTTTGGTAAGACATCATAAAATAATGCTACAAATAAGTTATATGCATTACCTGGTAATGTGTTATATAATCAATACCCATTACCAAAGTTTTGCTGGGACGCTTCTTCAACATAGATACATAATTAAACAGTTGGTTTATATCATTTTCAACTGTATTTCAGAAATAGCCAACAGAGTTTCATAAATAGTCAATTGTATTTCAGATTTTCCAATTGTATTTCAGAAATATTCAAATGCATTAATTCATCTTTATTCTGCTTAAATCAGCTCTTTAAAGATGAATGATACACTGCATCTTTATAGCGTCTTAATCAGCGCTCTAAAGATACGTGATTTCAGTGAATCTTAAGAGCGCTTTTTTAATGTATCCAACTAGCGTTCTAAAGTGTGACATGGCCTTAGAGAATCATTCATGAAATCAGCAGGTTTGTATGCTCAGCAACATTTCTGCTGGGGTACATAAAAAAATTCACTTTTGGTTTGTTGGTTTGTTGGAAAAATTATTTGATCACTGAATAAAACTACTGGACACTTTTTTAAATTTCTAAGGTTTTAACTTGGAAAAAATCGACTAAGAAATATTTTTTAAAAATGTTCTGAACAATGTCTATAAATAATTTCATTTTCCAGATCGACCCTCGTAGCACATCGTAGCATGCTATAAAGCTTAAATTAAAGCACTATAAATTTCCTACATAACGTTTTTAAAATAATACTCGTCTGATATTAACAACGTTTAGTATTGTTAACTTTGTCTTTTACAAATTGCATCTACTATAAAAAAGTTTCCAATGTATTGTCACCCACTGTATTTCCTTTAAAGAAATTTTTTCCAAGAAAAAAATTCTCAGATTATTTTCTTTTCATTCCTTTCTTTTTATTCTTTTTTTCCTTTTGAATTCGGTTTGCGTGGTGGGAAATTTCGTATTATCCAACCGCCCCCCCCCCCCCACCACGTACATCCGCGCCAGCATTTAGTCACATTTTTCCTAATTAGTCATATTTTCCTTAAAATATTTTTAGATTTTCGCTTTAATAATCTTATGTTTTAAATTTTTCGAATTTTAAGACTTTTTTTCCAGGAATTTTAAGAAAATTTTCTAGGTTGTTATTTTTATTCACATAGTATCTTTTTTTCTCTGTTTTTTTATTTTTCCAAATTGTTTTCGGGGGAAATTTCCTCTTTTTCCACCCCTTATCGCCTTTTGTTATGGTATTTCGACCAAAACTTCAATATGTTACAAACGAAATAACAAAATTATATATTTCCTCTTTTAATAAGAAGGGTGTACAAAAATTATACATTAAGTCATGCGTTATGAACCATAAAAAATTTACTCACTGTTTATGACATAAAAGACTCGTACCAAACATAAAAATACTACAACCACACACTATATCAACACATACGCACACATACACACTCACTCCTTAATTCTAACGCACACATTTAGATAAACCTCTACCATACCATGTATAAAAACCCAGCCAAACATATTTATACACTCAATAAAAAATTACTTAACTGTGACTAAAAAAAAAAACACAACACAACAGCAATAACAATAACAAAGACATCAAACAAACTAAAAGTCAAAAGACCAAAACAACATTTTCATTTGTTTGCCTTTTAAAAAAGGCAACAACAAAAACAACATCCTACAAAAAGAACAGAAGTGAAATACAAAAGGGAAATGGCAGTTTTTTTTTTATTTTCTTGGCTTGGAACTAAATAAAAACGGAAGGATGTTTGTGAAAAACTATGTAACAAATAGAAGAATGTTTTTTCTTAGTATTGGATGTGTATTACATTTGTATAAGTTTGTATACACAAGAGTGTGTGTGTGTGTATGTAAATGTTTACAAATTTGTATAGAATTTTCTCAATTGTAGCATACTTTTAGGCCGTCCTTTTTTGTTACCATAAATGATTTAAATGCTTATTGAATGCTGGGGTTTTTTAGAAAAAAAACATAAATATATACAAATTGAAAATGATAGATTTTTATAACTGCAGTTTAATAAAATATGTAAAGAAAATTTATTATGCCGCAAATAAAAATTTAAAATTGATATTGTTTATTTATTAAGGCTTTTAGTGAAGAAAAGAAAACTGTATTTATGTGGCGCCAAAAATGGAAAAATTAAGTGTTTATTAAATTCATTGGCGTAGATAGCCCTGGGCTAATCATTCACAATTTTTTTTTAATAACACTGTGCTACAGTGAAAAAATACTTCTGATGTGACATAGTATAGGTTGTTGGTCTTGTCGAGTAGACCACAAAAATGCCCACTAAACTTGCCAGACACCCTCAAATTTTAGAGTTATGGTCAAAAAACGTTTTTTTGGGTCTTTTCTCACTAAACCTTTTGTAATTCAGAAAATTTTCAACCGATTTTAAATTTTTTAACTGTTTTTGTTAGAAGAAGGATTGGGCTTTCAATGTGTGTGAATTGGTCTATACATATAAGAAAGATATTTATTGATTTTTTCTATAAAATCTAGTTTTTTGTTATTTTTTGAAAATTTTTCGAGTTTATCGATTTTTTTCTGCTATAGTTCATTTAACAACCTTTGCATTTATAAAAGTATTTTTAAAGAAAATTTGATTCTGAATACGATAAGCTTTATCGTGCAGAAATCGGATAACAATTGACAGAGTTGTGATAATTTTTCTAAAAAAGAAAATTAAGATTTTGCAGGAAATCGCCGTTCAGATATCCCAGGAAAAAAAATTATTTTATCATAAGAGGTCATGTACAATATTTTTAAAGGTTTTTGGCGCTCTGAATCCAAATCTGGCCTTTAAATTGCTCTATCTCGTAATGTTTTTGAGATATTTAACATAAACTGATATATCAAAAACTAAATAAGATAGCGCAATTTCAAGGTCAAATTCGAATTCAGGAGGCCAAAAACCTTTAAAATAATGATACACGACCTCTTAGTATGTTCGTTTATTTTTTTATTTTTTTTGCCTGGGCAATTTCAAGCAAAATCTTAATTTTCTTTTTTAGAAAAATTATCACAACTCTGTCAATTGTTCTCCGATTTTTTCGGCATAAAGCTCATCGTATTCACAATTAAATTTTCTTTAAGAAAACGTTTATAAATATAAATGTTGTTGAATGAACTATAACAGAAAAAAATCGATAAACTCAAAAAATTTTCAAAAAACAACAAAAAAATTAGATATTGTAGAAAAAATCAATACATATCTTTCTTATATGTATAGACCAATTCTCACACATAAAAATCTCTATCCTTATTCTATCCAAAACAGTTGAAAAATTGAAAATCGGTTGAAAAATGTTTAAGTTGCACGTGGTTTAGTGAAAAAAATCCCAAAAAATCGTTTTTTGACAATAACTTTAAAATTTGAGGGTGTCTGGCAAGTTTGATGGGCATTTTTGTGATCTTTTCAACGAGACCTACAACCTTAACTACCTCATTTCAAAAGTATATTTGATTTTGTGTTTTTTGTAGCACAGTGTAATTTAATGATTTCATTAATTTTTTAATCATAACGAGTTCTTTAGGACTCGTTATGATTATTTACGAGTCTTAAGGACTCGTAATGATCACACAGCTCAACATGAAAATGCGTATTGGATTTTGGTATGTAATTTTGGTAGTGTTCGTTGCGCTGATTCCAAATCTGCAACCCAAATATGTCTATCACGTCAGGATTTTGAGTTATTCGCGGTTACAGTGCCGAAAAAGGCCATTTTTGACCCTTTTTGAAAGCTTATAATATAAAATCCTGACATGCGATTGACTTGGTATCAAGCTCATTCAAAAGTATGTTATTTTCTCTATAAGACAAGATAAAATATTCTTGGAATTTAATTTTCTAAAATGGTAAAAAAATCATTAACAAAAAACCTTCCATTTTTTAAATATTTAGTTTATTTACACAGTATTTTTTAACAAATTTCCATACAAATACATACGTAAATATTAGATTTAAAGCAATTATATCTAATGATTTTTTTACCATTATAAAAAATTAAATTCCAAGAAAATTTGGTTCTGTCTTAAAGAGAAAATTACGCACTTTCGAATGAGCTTGATATCAAGTCATTCGCATGTCAGGATCTTATTTTATAAGCGCTCAAAAATGGCCAAAATTGGCCATTTTTGACACTTCAACCGCGATTTTCTCAAAATTGTGACGTGATAGAAAAATTTGAGTGACCGTTTTGGAATTGGGAAACCAAAACCTATAAACATTTTTGGTATAATTCAAAACGCAGCCATTGGCGTAGGAAGCCAACATTTCTGGATATGTTATGAAAATGAAAGATTTTTAATGTTTTTCCTATAGTAAAATCTTTAGATTACTATGATTTTTTTCAAGAAAAAGTTCTGATGATTGCAAAAGTTGACGATTATTTTTTTGAATTTTTTGTTTTTTTTTTAATAGAAAACCCCAGACCTATTTCTGAAGCGTTCCCTATATCATGTGTCTAGGTGTCCTAGAAACGAATGCCCTCCGAAAGCGGTTAAAAATTCATATTTTTTTTAAACAAATTTTGATTCTGAAGATTTTTCGGAAATTTAGAACTCCCAGATATGTTATGAAAATGAAAGATTTTTAATGTTTTTCCTATAGTAAAATCTTTAGATTACTATGATTTTTTTCAAGAAAAAGTTCTGATGATTGCAAAAGTTGACGATTATTAGTCAAAATTCTCAGATTCTTTCTTCCAATGACTTTTGTCTATAAAAAACCACTTAGAATTTATAAACTTTTTTAAATCAAAGAACTTAAAATGTTTTCCTGAAGTTAAAATCCTAAGATTCGGTAAAGTTTTTATTACTTACAAAAACATCATATTCATATAAAAACTTTTTGCAATAATTCAGACTATTTTTCAATAGGAAAAACTATTAGATCTAATATAATAATCATTACGAGTCCTTAAGACTCGTAGAATAATCATAACGAGTCCTAAAGACTCATTATTATTATTTATTGTTGCAAAAATTAATGAAATCATTAAATTATCAAAAAAAAATTGTGAATGATTAAAATTCTGGGGGGGGCTAAAATTATTCTGGGGGGGGCTAAGCCCCCCCCAGACAGGGCTATCTACGCCAATGAACGCAGCGACAAACCTCAGATTTGAAGAGCTGTGTTATTATATTAGATCTAATAGTTTTTCCCATTGAAAAATAGTCTGAATTATTGGAAATGGTTTTTATAAGAATCTGATGTTTTTTTCAGTAATAAAAACTTTACCGAATCTTAAGGTTTTACACGGTGCCCTAGAGAGGATTTAAATAAAATTTTGGTGTTACTCCAATTTTTAAGCGGATTATGTTTTTAGACGATAAAAGAAAGAGAATGAGCCAAAAAAAGAAAAAAAAAGTACTAGGCGCTTTTTTTTGGCGGGCAAAAAAAGAATTACAAAAAAAGAAAAAATAATTTATTCCTTCAAATGTATTACAAATTTTTTATACAGATGTAAATTAATCATATATTCACTTATCAGTGAGATTTAAATATATATGTGACATATTTTTCCAGTATGAGACTTAAAAGAATAATTTCACTATTTATTGAGACTAAATAAAATATCATCTTTAATTTAATGAAAATTTTAACTCAAGGAGTTACTTCACATTTAAGACTGATCCTATTTCTAGATTTTGAAGGGGGGAAGTAATCCTAACAATACAAACAAAATTTTTCAAAAATTATCCCAACCACTTTCTGCATCTCTTTTCAAACTATTTACATTATTTTACTCTTCCTTAGGCATTGCAAACTCATTTTGAAATGATTTTTGCTATCTTTTTTCACTTTTCTTAGTTTTGAAATAAAAATTTTAACAAAAAGTTATAAATTCTTTTAAAATAATATGTCTCACTAATGTCTAAAGTGTGGCAACTTTGAGTTTTTCTGTCCTTTTGAGTTGTACACTAAAAAAATTTGTGAACCTACATTTTTAAATAATTTTTAAGAACAAATTTCATTTAGTTTCAATTAATAGTGAAATTATTCTTTTAATTCTCATATCGGGAAAAACATGTTACACATATATTTAAATCTCACTGATAAGTAAATATGTGATGAATTTACATCCTTATAAACAAATTTTAATGCATTTAAAAGAATAGATTCTTTTTTGTTTTTTTTTAAATTCCTTTTTTTGCGCGCCAAAAAAAAAGCGCCTAGCACTTTTTTTTTTCTTTTTTGGCTCATTCTCTTTCTTTTATCGTCCAAAAACATAATCCGCTTAAAAATTGGAGTAACACCAACATTTTATTTAAATCCTATCCAGGGCACCGTGTTTAACTTCAGGAAAACATTTTAACTTCTATGATTTAAAAAAGTTTCTAAATTCTAAGGGGTTTTTTATAGACAAAAGTTATTGGAAGAAAGAATTTGAGAATTTTGACTAATAATCATCAACTTTTGCAATCATCAGAACTTTCTCTTGAAAAAAAATCATAGTAATCTAATGATTTTACTACAGGAAAAACATTAAAAATCTTTAATTCTCAAAACGTATCTGGGAGTTCTAAATTTCCGAAAAATTTTCAGAATCAAAATTTGTTAAAAAAAAAATATGAATTTTTCGTTTCTAGGACACCTAGACGCATGTTTAAGGGAACGCTTCAGGAATAGGTCTGGGTTTTTCTATTAAAAAAAAAAAAAATATTTAAAAAATGTAGGGGGGGCTGTAGCCCCCCCCCCCCCCCCCGGAAATGTTGGCTTCCTACTGATTCCTAATGATTAAATTTAACATGCTGAATATGAATATCAAAAAATTTTGAAAATAGGTTAAGCGGTTTTTGAGACATCGTCATTTGAAATTTGTTAAAAAATTTCTAATAAAAATCTCAAATTTTTTTCATTCACTATTTTAAAGATATTGAGACAAACATTTATTTAAACTTAATATGAGCCAAATCAGACCATTTTGAACCATTGTACTCTCCGATTGCAGCTTAGAGTTTTGGTGGAAATTTCTAAGAAATCAAATCCTTGAACGAAGGGCACCACGAGTAAAAGTGGTCGTATTTGGCTCAAATTAATATAAGATGAAAGTTTGTTTCAGGCGCTATAAAAATATCAAGGAAACAATATTCGAGATTTTTTTAATTTCTTGACCGTATAAAAAACGCTGTTTTTAGAAAATTTCAAATATCTATATTCGCTGTGCAAATTATGGTTCGTTGTGGTCTTAAAACTCTATATTTAAATTTTAGCAAAATCGGACAAAACTAACGCGTGGCTTTGGGGGGTTAAAGTTTTGCCCCCAAAAAAAATGTTTTTTCCCATACACACTAGAGGTGTCCTTAAAAACGAAAATCACCTTTTTATACCTGGTGGGGTCCTAAATTGTTCTCTAGTATCTAAAAATGAGTGAGCCAAAATTTGGGGACAATCGGCTAAAAATAACTCTTGCCGAAAATGGATTGAAGTTTTGGGACATTCTTATGTGAAAGAAAAAGCCATTTTTTCTAGTTTTTAGAAAAATTATGGTATTTGTTATTTTTTGTTAAATTTTTAGTAAAATAATATGAAAAGGGTATTATATAACCTTTCCAAAAAGTCTAATAAAATTAAAATCGGATAAAAAATAAGCATTTTACGCATACATGCCCCAGACCATTGTAGGCTTTTCAAAGCCAGAATATCAAAATTTTCCAAATTTTTAGGCAAAAAAATAAAAAAAAATTATTTTACTTTATGATCATATTGAAAACATGTTTAAGATTAAAAATAGCAGATATGGTATTCAAGTTTTTTTTTTTTTTATTTGGTACGGTTCGGGATAAAACTTCTGCGGATTCCAAATAAATTGCGTTTTTCTGCAATAATTTAGCAAAAATGGGAAAATTTTATCTCTATTGTACAGAAAAAAGTGTAAACGTAAATTCTGAAACTTTTAATAAATCGGATATATGCAGATATTTTATATTATAGAAATGTATAATGTCCCAAATTTGTCATTTCACCTCGGCAAAAAGGGGTTAAAGATGCCCGATTTTGCAAAAAAATTTACAGAATTTATATTTTTCACTTCGTATCCTACAATACAGACAAATTTGTTTTCCATATTTAGAAAAACCAATTTTCTTTGGAATCCGCGGAAATTATATCGCTACCCACCCCAAATGAAAAAAAAAATGCTAGACTACCATATCTGTTATTTTTTGTATATAACACGTATCTAATAAGATTATAAAGTAAAATTTAATTTTTTTTATTTTTTTGCCTAAAATTTTTCAAATTTTTCAAATTTTGGCTTTAAAAACCATGCAATGGTCTGGGGCATGTATGCGTATAGTGCTTATTTTTTATCCGATTTGAATTTCTATAAGCTGTTTGGAAAGGTAATTTATTACCATTTTCATATTATTTAACAAAAAATTTTGCAAAAAATAACATACACCAATATTTTTCAAAAAACTAGAAAAAATTGGTTTCTTCTTTTTATAAGAGTGTCCCAAAACTTCAATCCATTTTCGGCACGAGTTATTTTTATCCGATTGTCCCCAAATTTTGGCTCACTTATTTTTAGATACTAAACTATAATTTAGGACCCTACCAGGTATTAAAAAGTGATTTTGAAAAATTACCTTAGTCGTTAGGACACCTTTAATGGGCACATGAGCAGAATAGAGGGTGATTCACGGGTGGTCACGTGTGAGTGAGACGAATTCAATTTTACTCTAGTGATTTCGAGTGAGTGTAAAAAAACTTGCGTGAGGCGAGTGTGCGTGAGTAAGATTTTTGCGTGAGTGACTGTGCGTTAGTTTACTTGATTTATGTATTTTCCTTTCATATTTTAAAATTGGGCTAAACTCACACACAAAAAAAACTTTTCCTTGTTTTTTAACAAAAAATTTTCGATCGAAATTTACATTTGTTTTGTAATTTTGCAACTTTTTTTTGTAATTTTACAAATTTTCAAGGTGTTGTTTTAAAAAAAATCTAATAAATTTACGAGAATTCCTTGTAAGTTTTATTGCGCCACAAAAGGTTTAAATTTAAAATTTTATTGGTAAAAATCTTGTACACACAGAAAAACATTTTTTAAATATCCAACTGAAACTCAGTAAATACAACTAAAAATCGGTTGATACACTTATATATAGGTCGTAGCAATTGAATATCGGTATTATCAACTAAAATTGGGTTGATACAGCAAATATTTATTTTATACAACAAAAAAATTCGTTTGTCACACCAAAAAATTATAGCGACAACCTAACTATGAGTTGATACAACTAAAAAATTCGATTGGAAATTTATTTTTCTGTGTGTAATGTTAAAAAAAGCTCGTAATTTTTACTAGAAATTCTCGTTAAATAGGAGGTAGCAAAAAAATTTAATAAAGTCATGAAACCTCATTGTAAGTTTTATCGCGTCAAAAAAATTATAAATTGACAGTTTTATTGGTAAAAAGCTTGTAAAATTACAAAATTATTGCTAAAAAGCTTGTTAAATTACAAGGAGTTCTTGTCAAATAGGAGGTAGCAAAAAAAAGTTACAAACTTTTCTTGTCATTTTACAAGGTTTTTTTCTGTGAGTATTAAAATTCCGTAATTCTTTTGTATTTAATTGTGTCAACACCGCGTATGAGTAAACAATTTGTTTATTTCGCAAATATTCGTTACTCATACGCGGTGGATTCAAAATACAGATAAAACTTAGTTTTTTGGTTACAAAATATATTTATTTTGACAGAAAATTCTGTCAAATATGTGACGAACTTGGATTACTGTTTACTTTAACATTAAAGTTACTTAATACTTCCAAAGTTTTTGTGGTTTGTAAACGTGTTAAATGCAACACAAATAGATCTTTAATGGAAAATTGTCTAAAAAAAATTGTGCGTTTTGTCAATAAATTTGTATTTTGAGCATTTTTTAAACAAAATTAGGAATGAATGGGGAAACATATCTATTTTTATTTAGGATGGCTTCCATTCATAATCAAATTTTTATAAAATATTGAACGAAATTTAAAAATGTTTATTTTCATTGTGCAATAATATTGTTGTTGTTTTTGAGCATATTATAATGCAATTTTAGATTTACATAGGAAAACTGAAACAAAATATAAAAATTTGGTAAAAGAAATCCCCCAATTTCCCATTTGTTGTACACAATTTCCAAAAAAAAAAAGGATTTTTCGCAATTTTTTTAAGTTTTCTAAAAATATAAGAAAAAACCGCCATTTTTTGGAAATTTCAAATACACTCGAAAAAAAACTTTAAAGTTAGCACAAAAAGCATGTAAACCTACAAGAAAATTTGCTGATTTTGAACCCACAATTTTTTTGGTAAAGTTAGCAAAAACGTGTTGCTAAAAATTAGTTAACTGAATTTTTTTTTTTTTTTGAACTTACAAGGGAAGTCTCCCTAGTGTCACCCGCGGATCTTTATGGAATTGGTTTTATTTTGTAGAGCAGAAAAAATAAAGGGACACGTATTTTTTTTTAGCGGCCCAAATTCATATTTAGGGGGTTAAAAGGAGGGGGAAGACAAGACCATTTTTCAGTTTTTTTCGTTTATCTCCTATATTATGCAAAGAAACCTAGTCATGGTACATATCAAATGAAAGGTCTTTGGAAAACCTATCTACGTGTGCTAAGAACGTGTCCAAACATGCACAACTTTTTGACATATTGAGTAAAATACCAAAATTTTAGGACATTTTTGTTAATAAGTCGAAAAATATTAACTTCATCGGCCCGTTGTTAGCACCACGAGATAGGTATTTTTAATACCTTTAATCTGATACCACACATGCCTATATTAATTTTGTTTAAATAGGCGTAAATCGTAAAAAAGTGAAAAAGGTCAATTTCCCCCCATACAAATCGACCCCCCTTAAAAATGAGTTTGGGCCGCTATAAAAAAATACGTGTCGAATTAATTTTCGTTCTTAACAACATATCCAAATTTCATAAAGATCGGAGGGTGACACCAGGGAGACTTCCCTTGTTAGTTCATACACATTTGAGGACCCCATTGGGTTCGGACCCGATAGGTCCAGACCCCGATGGGCCTAGACCTACTTGGGTTCCTTAAAAATCGTCATAGTTTTTGATCCAAAATTAGTGTCCGTTTCGCTCTACCTTGCTTAGTTTTTGAGATACGTGATTTTAGGGGACCACCGGTGTTTTGAGAATTACAAAACTCGATAACTTTAAAAATATTACTCGGAGAGCTTTTGATTATTTTGCGGTCTTGTTCTACGTGGTGAGAGCTTCTGGACTTTTTGTTGTGTCGGCAATATTTACCGAGATATGAGCATTTTAAAATTTTCGGGAATGCTAACTTTTTTGGATCCAAAGTTAGGACCCATTAGGGTCCACAAATGTGAAGAGGACCGGCGATACTATGGCTTAGTTTCCGAGATAGCGCCATTTTAAGTTTTCTGAAAATAAAAAAAAAATTACCATTTATTCTTGCTAATACTAGCAAAAAATCTTGTAAAAATGTAAAAATGTTGTCAACTCAATTTCAAATTTAGCAAAAGAAATTAGTTCAAAGTTTGTTTAAAATTGCTAATGTGCTAAATGAAGTTTACAAGAATTTTTTGCTAACATGATAATCTCAACTAAAATCTTGCTAAAAGTTAGCTAACTAGCGTTAGCAAAAAAAAAATAGTAAATCTACTAACGTATTTTTTTGAGTGTAGCGATATCTCGATATCTCGAAACCCGTTTGACCGATATTAAACTTTTTTGTGATATTTGTGCTCACAGGTCCAAAATTCATAAATGTAATGTATCGCAAGATATATACATATTTTTTTTTAATTTTCCAAAAGTAAAAACTTTTATCGCAGTGTGCCACGGGTTCATTTGATCCGATTGTTCTCAAATTTGTACCACACAAGTTTTCGACCTATTAGGATAATACAAAAGCGTACATTTAAAATCGGAAGAATAACTTCTTTGCTATACAAAAAAAATTACCCAAAATGTTAATACTACAATTTTGTCATAGATTTTTGTTAAAATAACTAACAGTAGTAACACTTGTGCATTCCTATGCAATTCGTTTACTACACTCAAAAAAAAAAAAAAACTGTAAAGTTAGCAAAAAAAGCTTGTAAACCTACAAGAAAATTTGCTGATTTTGAACCCACAATTTTTTTGGTACAGTTAGCAAAAACGTTTTGCTAAAAATTAGTTAACTGAAATAATGTTTATTTCAACTTAGTTCATACACATTTGTGGACCCCATTGGGTTCGGACCCAATAGGTCCAGACCCCGATGGGCCTAGACCTAGTTGGGTTCCTTAAAAATCGTCATACTTTTTTATCCAAAATTTGTGTCCGTTTCGCTCTACCTTGCTTAGTTTTTGAGATACGTGATTATAGGGGACCACTGGGGTCTTGAGAATTAAAAAACTCGATAACTTCAAAAATATTACTCGGAGAGCTTTTAACTATTTTGCGGTCTTGTTCTACGTGTTGAGAGATATGAGCATTTTAAAATTTTCGGGAATGCTAACTTTTTTGGATCCAAAGTTAGGTCCCATTAGGGTTCACACATGTGAAGAGGACCCGCGAAAGTATGGAGATTCTAAGAACCAAAAATGCCCTCCATTTTGCTCTATCTGGCTTAGTTTCCGAGATAGCGCCATTTTAAGTTGTCTGAAAATAAAAAAAAAAATTACCATTTATTTTTGCTAATGTTAGCAAAAACTCTTGTAAAAATGTTGTCAACTCAATTTCAAATTTAACAAAAGAAATTAGTTCAAAGTTTGTTTAAAATTGCTAATGTGCTAAATGA
The DNA here is from genome assembly GCA_963921195.1 of Pegoplata infirma. Classification (NCBI taxonomy): domain Eukaryota; kingdom Metazoa; phylum Arthropoda; class Insecta; order Diptera; family Anthomyiidae; genus Pegoplata; species Pegoplata infirma. Next base: position 203,049,161 of record OY992537.1, on the reverse strand, counting down.
AGTTTACAAGAATTTTTTGCTATCATGCTAATCTCAACTAAAAATTTGCTAAAAGTTAGCTAACTAGCATTAGCAAAAAAAAAAATTAGTAAATCTACTAACGTATTTTTTTGAGTGTAGTCAATCGTTTAAAACATGCTTTGCGTGTGGCTGGTAAAGTTTGTAAAAACTGTTTGTATGTGTGTGCTCTTTTGGAGACGAAAATAGCAAGTCATTTTTAAACTGCCTTTATTAGTGAATGTGTGTGTGCTAAGTTTATCAATGCACACACTTAGACACTTATGTTGTTCAATTATTATCCTGTATCGGTTTGTTCTGTTTGTTTCATTTTAACTATAGGTGTATGCATCTGTTCATTGGTAAATGATTCATATCTGCTCTCATTTGTGTGCGTTTTATTTTCAAAAATTGTATAAATATAAGTGTACATTTGCTGTGACTTTGTTCATTTTTCATATTCATATGTATTGGATATTCATTTGTGTTAGTAGTATCGTTTAGTTCTTGTTTAAAATTAAAATTGGAAAATATTTTCGAATTTTTGGTATCAAAAACAAAATATACATATTTAGAATTTTTTTTGAAAAGAGTTGGAAAATCCTTTTTTATTATTAATGACTTTGGGAAATTGAATTCTCATATCAAAATCAAAACAAATAAGTAGAATTGAAAGAGATAATATACAAAATAACTTCAAATTTTAAACAATAAACAATTGAAAACATTTTAAAACTAAATAGTTTAAAAGTGTCTTAAAATGTTAATATTTGAAAGTTGAACTGTGAACACAGTTGGCAACGTGACTTTCTGGCATGCTGACTTTCTGGGGACATGTCACCTAAGCTTTCTTTGGGAAAATGTCGGATGTAGGTCATGCGCAATTACAAAAAAAAATTTCCTTTTGTTTTTCTTTTATCCATTTTCCTTTATAAATTATCTTTTTCATATTAAGAGAAAACTTTTCGCCTTCTTAAATCCCATCTGGATTTTAACCTGGAACCTCCAGTTTATTAGTCCCACACCCAACTACTTCTTCCAAACTTTATTTTGAAATTGTTTGACTGTTTATTACTTTTATACTACGTGTTATATGGAGTTCACACTACCGACTTTAAACATCTCATGAGTGTTTAAGCGCTAAACGATCAAAATTTGACTTGTTTCCCCATACATTTGGTTGTTCAGCTAAACAATCAAATTCGACTTGTTTCCCTGTTGAACATTTCGCTAAACATTTCAAAGGCAGGGTTCGGTATATTTCCTTTTAATTTTTCTTTATTCTATGCCAAAAAAAATATTTTATAGCAACCAGCTTCTGTGTCTGTCTGCCATTTTCTTAGCAAAACATTGGAAAATTGAGAAATTATAAATATTTAAAAAACTAATAAAAACTGAAAAATCAGAAAAAATTGTGTGTTTTATTTATAATTATATTGGAAAAGCTGCACTAATAGTGAATTTTGTCTTCCATCGAAGTGTAAATATGCAAACAGCTTCGGACAGGTCCGGAACAAAAAACAGAAAACTCTTCCTATTTACTTGGAATGAGTCAATAAAAAGGTGTTCCGTGTAGTGGTGTTATGTAAATGTTATAAAAAAATTAAATATCTTGTCTTCCGCCAAAGTTTAAAAGGTTTTTAGAAATATTTTTGCAATTTTTTTCAGAATTAGGTTATGTGCGTTTGTTTACAAACGTTAAACACTCAAAGTTAAACGCGCAAAATGTAGTGTGAACGATTTTGTTTACTTTTTTAAACAAGTGGCTTAAACGAGTACAAATTCTCTAGTGTGAACTCCGTATTAGATTTTGATTTAATTTTAAATAAATCGATAATATTGATATCTTTTTCATAGAAATTGAAGATTTGCCCAGATTTAAAATTCTTAATTAAAATACTGATATTCTGAAGACACTTCCTTTTCGACATCTAAGAGGAATTGTCCACACTCTTAAAACAATCATTCAGTGCTGACAATGTTAGGACATGTCATCAAGACTTTTCTATGATTTGTCAGAACCTGTAGACATTTAATCAAGGAATCACTGTGTAAATTTCCCCAGTGATAAATTTTCCAACTGGGAAGCTCGTCTTAAGATCTCGGAAAAGGTGAAAGGAGAGAAATTTTTAGATTTTTTTTTAAAAACTTATTAAACGTTGAAAAAATAGGTTCTTTTGCTGTATGAATAGGTGTTCTTTCCAAAGCAAAATTTTTCTAGAAAAAACAAAGCTATATTAATTTGTCATTCCATGCAAAAAGCATTAAAAAATATCGGTCATGGATTGTCTGTTTGTCTGTGGTTGTCGATCAAAAAATGTTTTTAATGAAAAATGATTTATTGATAAAAAAAAATATTTGATGAAAAAAAAAAATATGAAAAAAAATATGGATGAAAAAAAATTATTGATAAAAAAAAATTATGACAAAAAAATATTGATGAAAAACAAAAATATTGATGAAAAATAATATTGATAAAAAAAATGTTTGATGAAAAAAATATTGATGAAAAAATATTTGATGAAAAAAAATATTGATGAAAAAAATATTGATGAAAAAAATATTGATGAAAAAATATTGATGAAAAAAAAATTTATGAAAAAAAAAATATTGATAAAAAAAATATTGACGAAAAAAATATTGATGAAAAAAATATTGATGAAAAAAATATTGATGAAAAAAAAATATTGATGAAAAATATTGATAAAAAAATATTAATGAAAAAAAAATATTAATGAAAAAAAAAAATATTGATGAAAAAAAAATTATGGCAGTAAAATATTGATGAAAAAAAAAAAAATATGGATGAAAAACGTAAATATTGATGACAAAAAATATTGATGAAAAACAAAAATATTGATGAAATATAAAAAAAATATTGATGAAAAAAATATTGATGAAAAAAATATTGATGAAAAAAATATTGATGAAAAAAAAATATTGATGAAAAAAAATATTTATGAAAAAAATATTGATGAAAAAAGATATTGATAAAAAAAATATTGATGAAAAAAATATTGATGCAAAAAAAATTTGATGAAAAAAAAATATTGATAAAAAAAAAATATTGACGAAAAAATAATGATGAAAAAATATTGATGAAAAAAAGTTGATGAAAAAAAATATTGATAAAAAAATATTGATAAAAACAATATCGATGAAAAAAAATATTGATGAAAAAAAATATTGATGAAAAAAAAATATTGATCAAAAAAAAATATTGATCAAAAAAAATAATGATGAAAAATCTATCGATGAAAAAAAATATTGATGAAAAAAATATATTGATGAAAAAATATTGATTAAAACCATTATCATGGTAAAAACTTTTGAACCTTTTTTCAGCATTAGAACCCCCAAGATACAGTCGTAATATATAACACCGTCCGACACACTTCTGTACACATGGACCGGAAATTCTGAAAGTAGGGCCAAAAAAAAAAAATACAAAAAAATTTTCGCTTTTCAGAAAGTGGGGCTCAAAATAACATTCTTGTATTTCCCGGTTTTTCTATATCAACTCGCGTTTTCGCGAAAATGCATTTTTTTTGCACACTTGAAAAAATTTACTACATTCCGAAAATAGGGCTTAAAATAAAATATTTTTCTGGTTTATCCATATTAATTCACGAAAAATGCAATTTTGAAAAAATGTATTGCATCATTTTTTATAAATATAGAACATAAATATACATTAGGGTTAGTACTTTTTGCATTTTTTGCAAATATGCAACCTCCATCCTCGGAATCGTGTAGGGCATGGAAAATACCTAAAAACTGTTAGTTTAGTTTTTCGCGATCGTGAAAAAACTTCACGCACCAAATGCATTGAAGTTTTGTATACACGATTTTTTTATTTTTTTTAATTAAAGTTTCACTTTTCTCTTAATAACCAAGTTTTTCTTTCAGAACTTTCAATAATACTTTGTACTTCAGAGAAAAAATTAAACGCAAAAATATCGGGATTGGAATTGGTCCAGTTTTCATTCCAAATGCGTAGAAAACGATTAAATAATGAAGATTAAATAAGAAAATTTCAAAAAAAAAAAACTTTATTTGGAGCATAGATGGGAATTTTTCATTACCATTGAAATTTAATTACCATTGGTTGATATCAATGGTAATGAAAAAATTTTCATTACCATTTAATGGTAATTAAATTTTTTTAATTGAAAAAATAATTACTAATTGTAATGAATGCACCAATTGTTAAAAAACACCAATTATAATTAGTTTCAAAACCATTGGTTTGCACATTTTTGTTTTTTTGAAAAGTTAAAAATTTAAACATCAAAGTATGTTTTTACAAAAAAATATGAAAATGTCAAAGACAAAAAACAAAACGCAAATAAAAATTTCAAATATTGTGTTATACAAAGGCAATCCACGTGTGTTTGGTTTATAAAATGTGAAAAACTAAAACACCATATAACAAAAAACAACAGATATTTCCAATATTAACGATTTTGACAAAATTGTGACGACATTTGCTAATGGTAATTGTTTTTTTTTAAGTGATGGCATACCAATGGTAATTATTTTTTTTTAATTTTCATTAGTAATTAAATTGATAAGTAATTTAATTGGTACAATTGATACAACCAATGGTAATGAAAAAAATTTCATTACCATTGACATCAATTAAATGGTAATTAAACCATCAATTAATTGGTCCCTTTAATTAATTAGTCCCATCTATGATTTGGAGTAAAAAAACTTAAATTATGTAACATATTTTAATCGCTAAAAAAATCACTTATATCGCGAATTATCGAAACTTTCGCAACAAAATGGTGTGAAACACATATGTATGTAGGATTATAATAAAAAACAACAAAAATTTTAGGTAGTTATCACTTTTATTAATTAAAAAAAAAAAAAATTGTTTACATAAAACTTCAATGCTTTTGGTGCGTGAACTTTTTTCACGATCGGGAAAAATCATAAGCATATTTCTTAGTATTTTTCCATGCCCTACACGATTCCGTGAATGGAGGATGTCGCAAAAAAAGTCATAACCCTAATAAACATGATTTACAGTATAATTACGGTCCTTATACAAAAATTGCTAAAAATAAAATTCTCGTGTTTCCCAATGTTTTATGTATTTACTAGTCGAATAGCCTGTCCCTGCCAGGCGGAATACCAAATCACTTTTCTTAATAATTCAAATTTTTTACCAAACTTTATAAAAAATTATGTTTGTGCTTCAAAAATTTAATATTGCTAGATTGAGTTACATCAATGTATTTCCCAAACTGGAAAAAAATTTTATGACAATAAAAGGTTTTATTGATAAAATTTTAGAACTAAATTTAGCACTCCCATTTCGTTTCCATCCTTAATCCCGATATCAAAAATCCATCGTGTGGATCTGTCCCATGGTCACTCCTATATACATGGCAATTTGTATCTTTGTTAGTCATGAAGGGTTTTAAAATTAGAAAAAATTTTGAAAAACACAATTTTTTTCACTTCAATTTTTTTTTATAATTCTCCGTACTTAATAAGGATATGATACATTGTCAATACTTTATGCTGTACAATTTTCAGCTTCCTTAGTCATTAGTGGTTGCAGAAATAGTTTAAATTATTGAAAATTTAATTTCGCCGTCTTCCGCCACTCCCCCTGTCTCAAAGGCCGAAAATCCGGCTACGTTACAGATTATATGTATATATAAACTGAACAAAATTCACAACGTTTTTTTTTTGTATCTCCGCCATTTCACTGGATATCCAGGTTAGTGTTGATCTTTGTCATAGTCCGTGCCACATGCATCCCAATTTTCATCTTTCAAGGTCATAAGATGTAAAAACATAATGTTTCAACGCCCATTTCTTCTGTTAATTCTCCCTCCATATTCCAAAATCTTTAAATCTGACTACTTTAGGATAAGCTCCATTGTTAGTACTATGCTCGTATCCACGCCCCTTTTCCCTCTTAATTCTCCGTCCACAGTCCAAAAATTTCAAGTCTGACTACTTTAGAGGGTGCTGTGGCTTAGTGGTTAGCGCGTTGGACTACTTGCCAGCAAGCCTGGGTTCGATTCTCAGCTCAGGCAGACCAAAATTTTTTTCAGATATTTATTAGTTTCTATTTATAACTAATATCTATCGCAGCATCCTCCTTTGTTGATAAATAGCACTAAAAACGTCAACGAAGTAAAATAATAAAATAATGGCTATAAACACAGCTTCAAAAATAATTCGCCAGATCAATAACAGATGGTGATGCAACAACTGTACTCAAAATTATCAACACGCTCAATTACAGTGTTGCCATACTTCTATCTTTCAAATCCTTCATCTCTCTTCTATCCCCTTTCCGAAAGAAGCATCACGGTTACATTGGTAATTGATAGGCAGCATTGCCTGAGTGTTGCTTCTTTAAAAAAAAAAAAAAAAAGAATATGCTCCAGTATCAGGACAATATGCTTGCCAATTTTCGGCTGCGTAGGTCATTAGGGCTTTAAAGTTAGTTAAATTAAAAAAAAATAAAACACAATATTGCCTTGCAACCTTTTTCCTCTCATCTCTCCGTCTACATTCCAAAAATGTTAAATTAGACTACTTTAGAATATCCTTCATAGTTAGGACAACATATTAGGAATTTTCAGCTTCCTAATTCATTGGGGTAGAGCTTAAAAATACTCTCAAATGTTAAAAAAAAAAATTAATTTTGCCAAGTCCCCTTTTTCTCGTAATTCGCCGCCCACAGGCAAAAAATGCGGCTTCGTAAGAATCTCTCCCTGGTGTTTTACTATACGCATGCTTAAGCTTTAAGTCTATCAATGAGATTCAAAAGGCGCTGGATACACAAAAAATAAGAGAAACACAAAAAAAAATATATATACATAGAATAGATGGAAATAAATTTACCACGCCCCTTTGCCTTTTTTGTTCTCCACCCACACACTGGATATCAAAAATCCAGGTTCGTGTTGATCTTTCCCATGAAACCTACTATATACATTAGGGCGGAGTAATTTTTTTTCGACAAAATCGTCTAGCATATTCGGATTCTACATAAAATTCTAAGAAAAAATGCCGAACAAACCATGTCTCAAAAATAAGTTTTGACCCCCCAATTTTTAAAAATAGTTTTGCATGATATACGACTTTTTTGGCTGGGCTTATAATTTGGAATATATTGTTTTACTAATAAATTTTGCTTCTATTTTGTATTTAGAGGTGTACCTGGTATTTTTGGGTACGGGGAATCCATATTTGATATTTATTTTGCTCTAAACCGCCGCTAGAGGGCGCTAAAAAACAAAAATCTGGATTTGGGTCTTCAGATTTTTTTTGTTATGAAGGCAGATACTCTAAGAAGCCATTTAGACATTCCCATTTAAAGGTTAATTAAATTCCAAAAACTCCCGATTTTATTCGCGATTTTAATTTTTTAAAAATCCACAGAAAATTAAAAAGTGGTAAACTACACCACTCTTTTATTGCCACAATATTTTTGAACTTTTTCGTTCAAAGTCGAGGGTTTTAGCTTCCAATTTCAATTTGGATTATCAAAATCCGATATTTACTTAAGGAGTTATAGATCTTCAAAGTACATCGATAAACGATTTGAAAACTCTAAAATCATTTATTAACAAAATTCAAAAAAAAAAATTCTTTTTATATGGGCATAATTAAAAAAAAAATTAGAAAAAATAGAAGACTTTTGTGTCATATTAAAATGATGACTGTTTTTCATAATATGTTAATTAAAAAAAATCAAAAGAGCCAAAAGTTGACGAAAATGCACTAAATAATGCATTTGCATTTAAAATGCATTTTTTTAATGACACAATTTTGTTTTAACTTTCACGTTTAATGTAGAGGACTTAAGCTTTTAATTCCAATTTTGATTTTAAATATCGGATATTTACTTAAGAAGTTATCGCTCATCAAACTACAACACTTTTTCATATGTTGTGATTTTTAAAAAATGAAAATGGCGAGATTTTGGAATTTAATAAAATAGTAAATGGGAATGTCTTAATGGCACCATAGTGTATCTTTGTATACAATCTAAAGATCCCAGATCCCCTTTTCTGCTGCTGATTGATGGAAAAGGCGTATATCGCACAAAACTATTTTTGAAAATTGGGGGTCAAAACTGATTTTTGAGACATGGTTTGTTCGGCATTTTTTCTTAGAATTTTATGCAGAATCCAAATATCCTAGACGATTTTGTCAAAAATTTTGCTCCGAACAAATCACTCCGCTCTAATATACATGCCAATTTTCATCTTCCTTAGTTATTGGGGGTCTTCAAATTAGTTAAAATATTAAAAATCCCAATTTTTCACGCTTTTTATCTTTTAATTCTCCGTCCACAGTCGAGAAATTTTAAATCCGATTACTTCAGGATATACTACATCGTTAGGACTATACGCTATGCATTTTCCGCTTCCTTTGGGGGATTCAAAAGAAGTTAAAATGTTAAAAATCCCAATTTTGTCACTCCCCATTTCCTTTCAATTCTCCGCCGACAGTCAAAAAATTTAAAATTCGACTACTTCAGGATATGCTTCATCGATAGGACTATATTCTAGGAAATTCTCAGCTTCCTAAGTCATTAGAGGGCTTTAAAATATGCAAAAATATAAATTTTCATCTTCATAAGTCATTGGGGGCTTCAAAAGAAGTAAAAATTAAAAAAAATCCCTATTTTGCCACGCCACTTTTCCCTCAATTCTCCGCCCACATTGCGAAAATTTTAAATCCGACTACTTGGGGATATGCGCCATCGTTAGGACTATATTGTAGGAAATTTTCAGCTTCCTAAGTCATTTGGGGGCTTCAAAAGAAGTAAAAATGTTAAAAAATCTAAATTTTGCCACTACACTTTTCCCCTCAATTCTCCGCGCACATTGGGAAAATTTAAAATCCGACTACTTGGGGATATGCGGCATCGTTAGAACTATATTCTAGGAAATTTTCAGCTTCCTAAGTCATTTGGGGGCTTTAAATTAAGCAAAAACGTAAAAATATTGAATTTTGCCACGCCCACTATCCCGCTTATTTCTCCGCCCACAGGCAAAAAATCGAAAATCCGGCTACGTTAGGATCTGCCCCAAGTGTTTAGCTATATGTCTGCCAATTTTCAGCTTTGTAGCTCATCAGTGGGCTTCAAAAAGCTCTGGATAGACAAAAAAAGAGGAACACACAAATAGGGAAATTATATATATAGATTCGCGTTTTCGCGAAAATGCATTTTTTTGCACACTTAAAAAAAAAATTTGCTACGTTCGAAAAGTGGGACTTAAAATAAAATATTCACCTAATTTTTTTAAATTAATTTAGGAAAAATGCAATTTGAAAAAAAATTATTGAATTATTTTTATTTTTATAAGTATAGAATATAAAATTTAAGTTAAATAATACTAAAAACAAATAAAGCCATATGATGACAAAATATTATTTGAAAACTCATTAATGGTATTCATCTAACCGTATAAACACCTCGTATAATATGTAAGTCTGATAAATTTATACAATTTATGTCAAACTCCATTTATAAAAAATAAGTTTGGTAAGTTTATACTGTATACTTGGTGTATACGAGTTTAAATGAATACGGCCATTGTACTTTTTTATGTAAAAAATAATAATGAAAAATAAACTATTGAAAATGGGTGTTATTATTTTTTTTTTTTTTTTTAAATAATTACATTTTTCGCAAGTACGCAAATTAGCTGGAAAAACTCTGATACATGGGAAATTTCTTTTTATCTCTACACTCAAAAAAAAACGTGTGTATTCATAACTAAAAATTTAACTAAAGTACTAATTTTTTAGTCCAAAATGATCTAGTGCAGGCGTTGGTAATCAATACTAAAATTTTTTACTAATATTATTCAAAACCAGTAAAAATTACTAATTTTAGTACTTTGAAGATACTAAAAAACTACTGTACTACTGGTAATTAGTAACTTATTAGTAGATTTAAGTACAATATCACTTACTAAACTTTTTACTGTAGAATTATTTTGAGTGTACTTGAAATTTTGCAAGTGTGCTAAAAATAACAAAATATTTTTTTTTTTACAAATTTGCGAATTGATATGAAATAACTTAGAGAAAAATGCATAGATTTAAACCCAATTTTTTTTTAACAGTGCAAAAAAAAAAAATTTTTGCGTTTTTCGCGAATACGCGAATTGATCGCGAAAACCTGAGAGACACGGGTGTTTTTTTTAACTCCACTTTCTGAATAGCATAGTGTTTTTTCTATTGTGGAAACTTTTTTTTGTTGCATTTTTCGCGAAAACGCGAATTGATCTAGAAAAACTGGGAGACACGGGTATTTTATTTTTGGCCCAACTTTCCGAATTTTCGGGTCCGGTTCATGTGTACAGCCAAAAGTTGCAATTTGTTGGATGGTGTAATAATAAGATTTCCAACAAATCCACCCAAAATATATACCAGTTTTTGGCATTTGAAATAATTTTCATAATTTTATTTTTTTAAACTTCTACAACTACATTTAAATTTATTTTATTCCATTTGCAAAACTCCCTTCTACAAGTGCATGAATGTAAACTTATGTTACCGTGGGGACACGTTTAATAGTAGAAAACATACATTTAAATTTGTTTTCTTATTTTTAGACTCAATTTATTATAAAGCCGATTTTACAGTAACAACTTAAGTTATTGAAGATAATTGTAAATATTACCGGTTATATTAAATATCGGATAAGAAAGATAGGACCAGGATTTGATGAGGATTTGAGATAGGATCAGTAACAGGATTTTCTGAAATTCACCCCTATGGAAAAACCCTCCCAGTGTTATATCTAAATGATTCTTATAGATTTTTCTCTAGAAATTCCAAAGCTGCCATTAAAATTTTTCTATCGCGTACTGTTTTTGAGATATTTGCTGTAAAAATTCAAAAATCCAATAATTTAGCACATTTTCGGGTTCACTGTTAAATATGCTTACGTTGCTTCAAACAAATAGAACTAGATTTTATATAGAATGGATCTCCTGCCTCGAAGTCGGGAAATTTTTCCTATTGTGTCGATATTACCGCACAAAAATCTTACACATGCAGTAAATTGGGTTCCTTTTTATGACTTGAAAATCGAAAAGTTCCGAACAAAGTGAAAAAATAAATTTGTTTAAACTTATATTTTAGGTTAGGTGTGGTTGGTTAGGTTGTAAGTGGCTGCTGACGTTATATGTAAGCACACATAGACTCTGAGAGCCGTTGTGATACCACGGAACTTTAATAGGTTTCCCTTCTAGGCCCTGCCGTTAAACCAATTTGAGCTTCTTATGAAACTACTTAGATACCGAATTTTTGACATTTTTTTGAAAAAAAAATAATTTTTGAAGCTAAAAAAATTTTTCATGAAACTAAAAAAAATAAGTGAAAAAAAAATTGTTTTTTTTTTTGTCGTCAAAGGTCAGGAAAATTGAAAAAGTTAAACTTGTGTCACCTTGTTTTATCATGTTAACAAGTAAATATCGAAAAAATGTTCAGCTTCAATCAAAAATGGGACCGAAATAAATTTGAATAGTAAAATGTGACCCTTCAAACACAAAAGCTAGATCCGCAGCTGATCGTGAATAAATACTGAAAGAATCTAATCCAAGTCTCTAGAAAATCCTTTCACTTAATGCTAGTTAATTCTTAACTTTGTACTGTTAAATTCATGCCTCAGTTTATCTTCTTAACTTCTTTTAGATAAAAAAAAAAATGAATTTCAATTTCCAGCAATATACATATAATTTTACAAAAGGGTTTATAAAATTATAATATTGCAACTGAAATAAAAAAAAATAAAAAAAAACGATAGAAAAACTTTTGATTTTAGTAGCATAAAGGGAATAATTTTTACGCCAAAAGAAATAGAAAAAGAAAGTTTTTAAAAAAGAAACCTAGTATTAGAATGGAATAAAAGAAAAGAAAATTATTTATAGAATGAAAGGACAAAAAGTTTCTTATTATAATGCTTTTAAATGCTACAAATAAAAATTTAATATCTAGTGGAAAGTTGCTTCAACAGTTAACGATTGAATTAAAAATTTATAAAAAAAACTGGCAATTTGTAAAAAGGACAAAACTTTATACAATTTGGTTAACTCCAGAAATACCCTACACAATAGGTAAGAATTTCTTGTAATTTTACAAGCTTTTTACTAATAATTTTGTAATTTTACAATCTTTTTACCAATAAAACTGTAAATTTACAATTTTTTTACACGGTAAATCTTTCAAGGATGTCTCGTGACTTTACTAGATTTTTCGCTACCTCCTTTTTTACGAGAATTCCTATTAAAAATTACGAACTTTTTTGTAATTTAACACGCTTTTTACCAATAAAATTGTAAATTTACAATTTTTTAGGCGCAAATTGTAATTTTTCAACTTTTTATGCCCAAATTGTAAATTTACAAGTATTAAGGCGCAAAAAAGGAATTCTCGTGAATGTACTAGATTTTTTTTTTTGTAAAAAAAAGTTGGAAATTTGTAAGATTACAAAGAAAATTGTAAAATTACAAAAAAAAATGTAAATTTCGTTCGAAAATTTTTTGTTAAAAAAGAAGGAAGGAAAGCTATCAAATATTGGTAAAATAAGATTACGAGACTTTTTCTTGTAATATTCAGGACAACAACAAGTAAATACTTTGTAAATAATTTGGCCGTGATCGCCATTTCAACAGACGGCCATATAGGCAGACGAGCATTGCTATAATGTCTTACACTTAAAAAAAACCTTGACAAATTACAATAAAAAGTCCCGTAATCCCATTTTACCAATATTTAACAGTTTTCGTTGTTTTTAGAAAAAAGTTTCGATCGAAATTAAAATTTTTCTTTATAATTTTACAATTTATTTTGTAAATGTACAAATTTAATGTACAAATTTCCAAGTAATTTTACAAACAAAAAAAAAAACTAGTTAACTCACAAGAATTCCCTGTTAGTATTATCGCTTTAAAAAAGTTATAAATTTACAATTTTTTTGGCAAAAACTTGTAAAATTACAAAAATGCTCGTATTTTTTACTAGAAATTCTCGTAAAATAGGAGGTAGCACAAAATCTAGTAAAATTACAAGAATTTTAATCGAGTCAAAAAAGCTATAAAATTGTAATTTTTACTAGGAACTTTCGTAAAATAGAATATAGCAAAGAATTATTTTACGAGGCTTTTTTGGTAATTTTACAAGATTTTTTTTTTTTGAGTGCAGCATCGATCACTGATTTGCCAACAGGGATACATACTTCTTGGGGTTCCAGACATGTACTTTATTGAGTTACAAACAGAATGAAAACTTTATACGAGGCATTACATACCAAATGTTACGCTACAGAAAAATATGTTTCCAAAGAATTTCTGAATAGGTTGTATTGATATGATAGAATATGGAATATTTAGGAGTGGCTAAATATTGAAAAAAAATAGTCAAATTTGTGTCAAATTGCCTTGATTAAATATGTTAAGAATAGGGGGATTGAATTATGATACTTGAAGATGGTGTGGGGAAGCAGCCAAAGACAGCTATAATTTAAACTTTTTAGCTCTTATTTCTTTTACACCTTTTCCAATTGAAATTCAGAAAAGATCAATTGTAATTCAGAAATCCGAATTGAAATTCAGAAAAGCACAATTGAAATTCAGAAATCATAATTGAAATTCAGAAAAGCCTAATTGAAATTCAGAAATCACAATTGAAATTCAGAAAAACCCAATTGAAATTCAGAAATCACAATTGAAATTCAGAAAAGCCCAATTGAAATTCAGAAAAGATCAATTGAAATTCAGAAATCGTAATTGAAATTCAGAAAAGCCCAATTGAAATTCAGAAAGCACAATTGAAATTCAGAAAAGCACAATTGAAATTCAGAAAAGCATAATTGAAATTCAGAAATCGTAATTGAAATTCAGAAAAGCCCAATTAAAATTCAGAAAATCACAATTGAAATTCAGAAAATCACAATTGAAATTCAGAAAAGCCCAATTGAAATTCAGAAAAGCACAATTGAAATTTAGAAAAGCACAATTGAAATTCAGAAAAGCACAATTGAAATTCAGAAAAGCACAATTGAAATTCAGAAAAGACCAATTGAAATTCAGAAAAGCACAATTGAAATTCAGAAATCCTAATTGAAATTCAGAAAACCCCAATTGAAATTCAGAAAATCACATTTGAAATTCAGAAAATTACAATTGAAATTCAGAAAAGCCCAATTGAAATTCAGAAAATCACAATTGAAATTCAGAAAATCATAGTTGAAATTCAGAAAAGCACAATTGAAATTCAGAAAAGCCCAATTGAAATTCAGAAAATCACATTTGAAATTCAGAAAAGCCCAATTGAAATTCAGAAATCGTAATTAAAATTCAGAAAACCCCAATTGAAATTCAGAAAAGCACAATTGAAATTCAGAAAATCATAATTGAAATTCAGAAAAGCCCAATTGAAATTCAGAAATCATAATTGAAATTCAGAAAAGCCCAATTGAAATTCAGAAATCACAATTGAAATTCAGAAATCACAATTGAAATTCAGAAAATGTAAACAAACCAATTATGAGTCACACATTAAACAAATGCTGTACAACTATGAGAGTATTTAACTTTATTCTCTTGCTACGTATTGTAGAGAGCAGACAGACAATAATACACTCATAGAATGTTGTAGGTAAAATTTAGTTTAACTGAATTTTTATTATTTTTTGTAAATTAATTAATATAGTGAACAAAAAAATTTACTCTACCTTGACAAATACATTAATAAAAAATTAGTTTTAAAGAAAAATAATAAAAAGTCAGTTTCACTTGATGTTACCTTAAGCATTTTATGAGTGTATTGTCTGTCTGTCTGCTCTCTACAATACGTAGCAAGAGAATAAAGTTAGATACTCTCATATACACATTTCTGTGCTGCATTTGCATAATGTGTCTATGTTTGTAGTGGTGACTAATAATTGGTTTGTTTACATTTTCTGAATTTCAATTGTGATTTCTGAATTTCAATTGGGCTTTTCTGAATTTCAATTGTGATATTCTGAATTTCAATTGATCTTTTCTGAATTTCAATTGGGCTTTTCTGAATTTCAATTTTGCTTTTCTGAATTTCAATTGGGCTTTTCTAAATTTCAATTGGGCTTTTCTGAATTTCAATTGTGATTTTCTGAATTTCAATTGTGATTTTCTGAATTTCAATTGGGCTTTTCTGAATTTCCATTACGATTTCTGAATTTCAATTGGGCTTTTCTGAATTTCAATTGTGCTTTTCTGAATTTCAATTGTGCTTTTCTGAATTTCAATTGGGCTTTTCTGAATTTCAATTGCGTTTTTCTGAATTTCAATTGTGCTTTTCTGAATTTCAATTGCGATTTTCTGAATTTCAATTACGATTTCTGAATTTTAATTAAGATTTCTGAATTTCAATTGGGCTTTTCTGAATTTCAATTGGGCTTTTCTGAATTTCAATTGTGCTTTTCTGAATTTCAATTGTGCTTTTCTGAATTTCAATTGTGATTTTCTGAATTTCAATTACGATTTCTGAATTTCAATTGATCTTTTCTGAATTTCAATTGGGCTTTTCTGAATTTCAATTACGATTTCTGAATTTCAATTGTGCTTTTCTGAATTTCAATTGGGCTTTTCTGAATTTCAATTGTGCTTTTCTGAATTTCAATTGTGATTTCTGAATTTCAATTGTGCTTTTCTGAATTTCAATTGGGCTTTTCTGAATTTCAATTGGGCTTTTCTGAATTTCAATTGTGATTTCTGAATTTCAATTGTGATTTTCTAAATTTCAATTGTGATTTCTGAATTTCAATTGGGCTATTCTGAATTTCAATTGGGATTTCTGAATTTCAATTGTGATTTCTGAATTACAATTGATCTTTTCTGAATTTCAATTGGAAAAGGTGTAGAACTTATTGGAAATTCGAAAAAAGAATCCTTGGGTAGTTTTTGACCCCCAGCCAATGTGGGTTAAAGACGTCCTAGATCGGTAAGATTTAATGACAGACTTAAAATTATCTAATAGAATGCCATGACACCAAAACCAGATAATTTGCCAAAAAATTAAATTTATAAGATTTTATTAATACAAATTATTGATAAAACCAACATTTCCTTGAAATCCGCTAACTTCCCCCCGCGATTCCCAAAAAGTGGCTCGACGGATATCCGCCATATTTTACATTTTTCTTCTCCAAGGTGTTCTTAATGAATTCTGAAAGAAAAAATGGTATATTTAACATTTTTTTTAAATAAAATTTTCAAATTTTGAAAAAAGGTGTTTTGAGAACGTCCCCAAAATCATGCCATTTTTTTGGGTATCAAGTTTGAACCTGTTAATGCTACCGTAAAATCTTTAAATTCCATATTTAAGTATTTAAGATCAAATATTATACAAAAATATTTTTTTAATTATTTTAATAAAAAAACTTAATTTTTTTTAAGGCCTTTTTGCAAAAACCTAAATTTTGAGGCTCAGAGTGGAGACAGAAGATAAACTCCGATCGAAGTGATATTTTGCATGTGAGTTACCCTTATGGGACCGACACTTTTGGCGGATATTAGAATTTGATCAGCCAGAAAAGCTCAAAATCGAGCCTCCCTAGTGCACAACGAATTGTAAAGGTAGGCGAATGAGTGATATAAATATTATTTATACATATTGAATATTGCTCATACGCCTACGTTCAGTTTAGATATGCAGAATTTAAAGTCTGATAAACGATTCAATATAAAAACTAATACTGCGTTGATTAACTTAAATTTCCCTTTGCAATTTTTGTAGTGTTAATACTCACATTCTACTTAATATCTTGGGACTATGTATGAGCAAATATTTTTAAATAATGTACATAATAAAAATATGTAAAATATACTCTCAAGAGTATTAAATTTACTATTAGCAGATTTTTTTTTTACTATTGTCATTAAAATAAACATTCAGAAGTTTATGATGATGTATAAATAAAATATGTGAAATCATACTTAAAAAATGTTTTATATTAATGGAATTTAAGGAAAAAAATTAGAGCTTACGGTCAGGACCGGTTACGCGGGTAAAACGAAAATCGGTAGACTGGTTTTTTAGATCCGTCGACCAGTCAGCCCGGGTAGACCAGTCTAAATTTAAAATTCGAATTTGGAAAAATTTTAAATACCAATGTCTCGGTAATTATTGGCCACACGATAAAAGTTTAAAGACTTTGGTATTTGAAACCGGTATGGGAAATACCAAAAATGTCTATAATTCTTAGAAATTTAATTTTTCTTCTGCATTTTTTCAACTTGAACCCATATAACAAATATAATTAGAGCCCGTGCTCCATCTGTACTTACAGAAAAAATAAAATAAAATTACTGACAAAATATGTCGCCATTAGGCACGTCTCCGAAATAGAAAATGCAAATTCCTTCATTTGTGTCTGCAATTCCAGATCATGTTGGTAACCCTTGCGAAATAATGTAGGAGACAAAAAAAGTTGAAAGAAAGTATGAAGTGAGGTTGAGATTGCTAGAAATAGAATTGTAGTGTTGGAGACTGTCAAAATTTATTCTGTACACATAGAAAAGTTTTACAGTAACTATTTACGGTTATTCAAAAAGTTTTTAATTAAAGTTGTTTTAAACGTTTTATCGTTTGTTTTTCAATGAAACTCAAAAATTGAATGATTTATACACTTGTTAAAAAAAAAATTATTTGTGACTGATTATACCGTATAGTTTTACAGAAGTACGGTTTTTGTAGTTTGTTATTTAAAAAAAAAAATATTTCAACTCCACAAAATAAAAAATTGTGCACAGTTAAAATAACTGAAATATCATTTGTTTTAACGGAATATCTAGTCATTTATTAACGTTTAAAAATAACTGAAAAAGTAAGTTGTTTCAAATGAAATATAAGTAGTCCGTTTTTTAAAATGAAAAACGATTGTTTTAAACGTTTTTTTTTTTTCAGTTGAATTTACTTACAAAATATTTTAAGTGTAGAAACTAAAATATATAAAAAAAACAATTTTCATTAACAAGACAAACCGACATTTAAAATCCAACTGGGGTGTTTGAAACCGGTATGGAAAATACCAGAAATGTCTATAATTTTTGGAAATTCAATTTTTCTTCTGCATTTTTTCAACTTGAACTCTTATATACATTTTTGTAAATTTTAAAATTTTCGAACGCTGTTATAACAGATTATTTAAGTACCCATAAGTAAAACTAAATATTTTTACAACTTAAATAATTACGGCCATATACTGAATCGCACAATGTTATTCTACCACTAATGACAAACATTAATGCCGCTTTAATTTTAATTGTAAAATGTTATAAAATGGTCATTTAATGTTTGGTACAGTATCTGGACTTTTTAAAAGGGACTCATATAAGATGATAAAAACAACATTTTAAGACAAGTAAACAACTTAAATTTCGCCTTACCGAGTATATTGATACATTCCACAATGTAAAAAAGATTAATGCAAAACACTTTTTAAAATTTTTTCTTTTAAATAATTCCGCGGAAAAAAAGTTGATGAAAAAAAAAAAATAAAAAAAAATTTGAGTAAATTAATTTCTTGAGCTTGCTAAAATACAATTAAACCATTTTGTATTTTTAGGTTATATGGAATTGTATCCGTCCCGTTTCACTATAGGGAATTTTCTGGTATTTTCTGCCAAAACTCTAAAAGCTGGGATATTGACTCGAAATTTTGCAAGTTTATTTGGCGGTATATTTTAAGGCGCTGTATAAAAAATTGGCATGATCAGGACTGATAAATCGCGTTTTTAATGCAAATTTGTAACAAAATTTTGCAACTTTTTTTACATCCACGCCCACAAAAGGGGGCTGGCAAAAAAATAATTCTTCTTGCCCCTTCGGTCCAATTGCAGGACTTGTGGCGTAAGTTTTGTTAATTTTAAAGCGAATGTTAAAAAAAAATGTAAATAATGGGGTTTTTAGTAGGTATGATTAGTTCATTAAGTAGGAGCTTTTTTAAACATGGTCCGATTATGAAAATTTTTTAAAAAAATTGCGTCATTAAAAAAAAATTATTTTCAAAGCACTAAAAAATTGCATTTGCATTTAAAATGCATTTTTGTATTGAGACCTTATTCTGAATTTTTACGTTTAAAGTAGAGGATTCTAGCTTTCCATTTCAATTTTGATTATAGAAATCAGATATTATTGAAAAACAATTTAGAAAACATTCATTTGAAGGGCTTATTGTAAAAACTCGATAAGCAACATTTCAATTTATGGTGGTTTTTGACTTAAAACTTTTGAAATAATGTAGACAACAGATCTTTTGAAGAAATTTCATACTCAAGATATTTGTACGAATGGTTTAAGCAAGACTTCTCCCGAAAAACTGTCAATGGAACATCAGTAGAAAGCGAAAAACAACAAAAAAAAAATTTTGATTAACAAGTTTTTGCAGTAAGCCCTTCATTTATAAAATTTTGAAAAACAGAAAAAAAATATCTTTTTTTTATTTTTGTATGGAAAAAAAAATGATCAACATTAAAAAAAATATTAAAAATAGAAGACCTTGAAAATAATGACTGTATTTGTTTGTTACAAAATCAAAAGGGGTAAAAGTTGACGCAAATGCACTCAAAAAATGCATTTGCATATAAAATGCATTTTTTTAACACAATTTTTTGTGATTTTTAAAAAATGAGAATCGCGAATAAAATCCCTAGGCGACATTTATTTTTTTATAGGTGTTTAAAAATTGCTTAGTTTGAGGCTGTTTTTTCTTTAATGCCCCCCCCCCCCTCTTTAAGTCAAACCACTTATTTAAAAAGTTAGCAATATCTCGAAAACTGATCCACTTTTGAAACTTTGGATTCAATGCGAGATTTTATATAGAAAATAAAATTAAAATGTCCTGTATCAAAATCTCTGTAAACTAGTGTAATTTGTTAAGTTATTGACCACGAATGACAGATATAAAGGATGAAGAAGGATGATAGAAATCCGTGTGTACTAAAAAAATAAAATGTCGAACCAAAAAGGAATTGTGAAAATTGTCAATTTAATTTTTTTTTTTTTTGTTATTTGTTTAAAATATTTGAAAATTGTGTGGTTTCCTCGTAATTTTTTGTAAATTATGAATTTTTGCTAATTAGTCTTTAAAAATTAAGGAATTGTTTCTGCTAAAAGTGTGTGAAATTGCAAAAAAAAAAAAAAAATTTAAAGAAAACACCAAAACTTGTCAAAAAATTTACATGACCGACCAGATGCACAATCTTATTCAACCTGATATATGTATATAAACCGTGTTATTTACATAGTTATTTTTTTTACAAAACTCTTAGATTTTGAAAAAATAATTAAATTTGTATTCTTTAAACATCTGTTTTAAATGTATTTTGTTTCCTTGCGTTTATAACAAAATTTTACCATAAAATTAAATAAAATAAAATTGTGCACAATAAGCAACTCATTGTCAGTTTAAGCATTAAGTAAGCCCATTAATAACTAAAGCACATTCAACTTTTACGTTTGGTTGCCTGCTGTACTGAATGAATCTAAAACCATAGATAGACAAATTTTTACAAACCATCAGAGTCATCGGCGTATACAGGGGGGGGGCCCAACAACAACAACAAAAAAATATTTTTTTTATATGTATTGGAAAACACGAATCTCACGAAAAAAACAACAAAATTTTTTTTGTTGTTGTTGTTGGGCCCTGAAAAAACAGTCCTGCATACGCCGTTGATCAGAGTCAATAAACAAACAACAAAGCCACATAAAAACATTGAACTATGAAAATGATAACATAGACAGACACATAATGTTTGTGTCATAAAAATAGCATAACCGCAACAGACAAGAAAAAAAGACTGGGAAAAGAGCAGGTTACCAAGATATTCAAATCAAGAACCGAACGACAATATGATTTAACGACATGCAAAAGAATTCGTTGCAAACTGTGAATTTTCTACTTGATTCAGTTACACATGACGTATGATCAATATATGACAAAATATTTGTTACTCATCATACGCCCCGTATAATTATAGATTTAATAACACGAATTTTATTCATACATGGCGTATGATTAATGTATATAAGGGTGAAGCAACTCTTCTTTTTACCGAATTTCAAAATCGCCGGGTCGGAATAGTTGCCTTTTAGGGTCAATTTTACTACAAAAATATATTTAATCTGTAGAGCAATGTCTTTGGGTTTCTTAAAAATCGTGAAGTTCCGAACAAAGAAAAAAAAATTTTTTGGATTTTTTTTTTAATTTTTTTAGCTTTAACTTTTATATAATATTCAAACATTACTGGAAAACCATTTATGGCAAACCAATTTTATTTTTTGTCTATAATTTTTGTTTTGTTTTTGCAAAAAAAAAAAAAATTTTTAATTTCTTTTTTTGATGAAAATATAACGTAATATTAGTAGAGTATTAAAAATATGTATATTTTTAATATTATTTTTTGCCTTCTATGCAATTTGAAATTAATTTAGAAACAAGCAGAAAAGTTAAATTCGACTTGGCCGAATTGATAAAAAATATTTTGTTTACGAAATACCCTCCACCAGGGGCGTATCCAGGATTTTATTTCGGTGGGGGCCCAACATTTTTTTAATTTTTTTTTTTTTTACAAAAAATGTACATACATAACAGCTTTTTTGTTTTAGAATTTTCTCGATCTTTTCCTTGAACTGAATGTAACACAATCAGATTCTTCATTTTTGAGTAAGTTTAAAACTGTTGGGAAAATTTTTTTTTTTTTAAACTTAAGCCTTTTTTTTAAAGTGTGATTGTATCGATGCTGATACATTTTCAGAAAGAAGATTATCAGAATCTGAAATAATTTTTCAAAGAAAGGTCTAAGAATCTATGACAATTTCCAGTTGAGACAGTTTTTGTTATAGAAAAAGTCACTTTAAAAAATGTTTCTATAAACATATTCATAAAATACTTTTCCAAAAGAATCTGAGTTATTTCTAGTCTAGCACATTTTCTCAGATTCTGAAACATTCTACACAAAAAGATTTAGATTCTGAGAAAATCTTCGCTTTTTCTATAAGAAAAATAATTCAGATCCTGAGACCTTTTTAAAAGAAAACAGTGTAAAAAAGTCATAAATTCTAAAACCTTTTTCCTAAAGAAAAATTCTCGAATTCTGAGAAAATTTTTCTATAAAAAAAGGCTTAAATTCTTAGACATTTTTCCTATAGAAAAATTCTGAAATTCTTAGACATTTTTCCTATAGAAATTGTTTCAAAATTTCTTAGATTCTGAGACATTTTTCATATCGAATAAGTCTCAGATGCTTAAACACTTGTCCAATAGAAAAAGTCTCAAATTCTTAAACATTTTCCTATAGAACAAGTCTCAGATTATGAGACATTTTACCTATGGAAAATTGTCAAAACTTTTCTTCTATGAAATGTTTTTCATATAGAAAAAGCCTCAGATTTTGAGACATTTTTCTTAAAGAAAAAGTCTCAGATTCTAAAATATTTTTCACATAGAAAAATACTCCGATTCTGAGACGTTATTCTTATAGAAAAAGATATTTTTACAATAGAAAAAGTCTCAGATTTTGAGCATTTTTCTATACAAAAAGTCTCAGCTTGTGTCTCTAAGACATTTTTCCTATACACAAAATATTAGATTTTGAAATAATTTTCCTTAAGAAAAATTCGTTGACTCTGAGACATTTTTCATAAAAAAAAAGTATAAAATTCTAAAACATTTTCCTGGATTGTAAGAAAAATTCAGAGAAATTATTCCTATAGAAATTTCTCAGATTCTAAAACATTTTTCATATAGAAAAGCCTCAGATTGTAAGAATCTTTTTTATAAAAAAATCTCAGAAAAATCTTATTCCTATCGAAAGTTCTCAGATTCTGAAACATTTTTCATATAGAAAAGCCTTAGATTCTGAGAATTTTTTATAGAAAAAGTCTCAGATTCTGAGAAATTTTTCTATAGAAAAAGTCTCAGATTCTCAGACATTTTTCCTATAGAAAAAGTCTTAGAATCTAAGAAAAAGGCCAATATTTTAAGGCATTATTCCTATAGAAAAAGTCTTAGATTCTCAGACATTTTTCTTATCGAAAGTTTTAGATTCTGAGACATTTTTTTTAGAAAAGTGTAAGATTCTGAGACATTTTTTTTAAGAAAAAGTCTCGTTCTGAGACTTTTTTCTAAAAGACAAAGTCGCAGTTTTAGATTTGACTACATTTTACTTACAATTAGTTCCATTTTTTATGTACATAAAACTTCAGGTTCTAAGATATTTTTTCATTAGAATCTAAGTTGAAAAGTTTCAAATTCTAAGAAAAAATTTTCAAATTTTGAGATTTTTTTAATAGAAAAATTTTCAGTTTCAAAATATTTTTCTTCAAAAAATTGTAGATTCTTAATGTTTTTCGATTTTTTTTAAGAAGTTTTTTATATTGTACTTGTTATTTGATACCAAATCCTGAAATTTGTGAAATTTTTTTCGGGTGTATTTTTTTTAGTGTAAAAATATTTTTGATTGACAAAAATACGTTTTAAAATACTTTTGTGACACACCAATATTTTTCAAACTTTTTTTTATGATTTTTCAACACGCAAATTCTATCAAAAAAACATTTTTTTTGAAAAACTTTCATAGCCCGTTCTAAAATTTTTCAATTTTTTAAAGCGTCTACGGCCACATTTTTTTAATTTGTTTATAAAGTTTAAATGTTTGTCTATCCCCACAAAAAATTCCGATGGGCATTTTTCGTATTTTTTGTGAAAATTGCATTTGAATATTAAATTTCATAAAAATTCTGTAATTCTCTTGCATTTTATTGTTTCAACATGGCGTATGAATTACAAAAAATTCTTTGGTTTTTCAAATATTTGATACTCATACGCCATGATGAGACAATTGAACACAATAGAATTACAGATGTTTTTAATACTCAAATGTGATTTTCTCGAAAAATGCCCTCCTGAATTCTTTTTTGTGGATAGACAAATATCTAAACTTTCTAAAAAAAATTAAAAAAAATATTGTCTGGATTTTGGATAAAGTGACTTTTAAAAAAATGAAAAATTTCACAACGGGTTCTGAAAATTTAAAAAAACTTAAATTTTTTATTTGAAAGTCCATAAAAATATGTAAATTTTTGAGATTGTGGTGCGTTCCGTTTTAATTTGACAAATATTTTCTCTAAAGAACTCGACACAAATTTTACCATTTTTCTAGTATTTAACCCACCAAGATTTTTTTGCGTGGATAGACAAGATTTTTCAGGTTTTTCTCCTATATTTACCGAATCCAAAATTACCAAATGCAATTAAAAAAAATTAGTTTTCTTAAAAAAATGTCTTTAATTTTTTTTGTTTTTTTTCTAAATCTCAAAGTTAATTAAAATAAGATAAAAATTTAAATGAACCAAAAAAAAAATTCAATTAAATTTTTTTTTTTTTTTTTTATGCCATAATAACCAAAAGACATTAAAAAAATAGTTTTTCTTATGAAAATATTCCTTAAGATATTATTTTTTTTTTTTTCAAAACAAACGAAAATAAGATAAAAATATTAAATTAACTTGAAATAATCAATGAAGATTTCTTAAATTTTTTCCGAGATCAAAAAATCATTAAAAACTTAATTTTTCTTAATAAAATGTTGCTGCCCTTATGATGTTGACTTTTTTAAAATCTTGTTCTTGTCTTTTTGTAGGGGTTTTATACAAACATTTTCTAAATTTCAAATTTGTTTAAAGTAATTATCATACTTTTGTAGAAAAACCCTTCAAAAAGACAAGAAAAAGATTCTAAATAAGTTAACATCATAGGGGTTTTAAGAATTTTTTTTATATTTTTTTAAATCTTAAAAATCTCAAAGCAAACAAAAATATGATAAAAAAAATCATTTTTTTTTGTTTTGTCAATGAACTTTTTTTCTAATTTGTATACAAAAGCAGGAGTTGGACTTTTTGGCTTTGGATTTTTTCCCATAACCAAACTAAAATTAAATTAAACGACGTTTTGCACATAAGAATTTATTGTTAGTACTGAATAACTTATTTGTAATAGATAAAACTAAAAAAAAATGGATTTGGTCACATTGGATTCCGATGAGCTCATATATAAAAACCTTAGAAGAATTCCAAAATTTTTGACTACGAAAAAAACACTTTTTCGGCCTTACCTATTTTAATTGTATTAAAAATTGGTATATATGTTCTTCTGATTTTTGTTGAATTTCGGTTTTTGTTTTTTAGTCAAAATTGTGAATGGTTCGCGTTTTATCGCTGTTCAAAGTTGGCATTTTGCGACAATTGTATGATAAATACACAATGTTTAAATGATCATATCTTTGGAACGCATCATCCGATTGCCACGAAATAAAGCGCAAAATAATGGTTATGTCCTCTACTTAAAACTGAATTTTATAAAAGGATAGGATGCTTTGAAAAAAGGATATTGAAATTAAAAAAATGTCCTTAATTTGCAAATATCTCAAAATGCGTATCTTTAATTTTCCTATATTTTTTTGCACATATAGCCCAAAATGTACCTAACAACATATGCAAATCCCAAATTGGGGTGATAAGCAGTTTAGTTGTAAACGCGGTTTCATGAAACGCCTTATTGATTTTTGTTAATAACTCTCGTTTACAAATGAAAAACAATTTCTGCGCACTAACCGCGAATAATTTTTTTATATGTATTTTTGATCGCTAAACTCAAAAATTTCATTAAAACAACATTTCGCGAATACATTTTTGTTAAATGAATTTTTTAGCGTTTTTTGGAGGTATTTTAACTGTTTTGCTTATATCTTAAGTTCTGCTTATCTGATCTTCTCGCAATAAAAACCAAACTAAAGATAATCTAATTTAAAACAAATCCTACATTCGTCATTTTTTCACCAGTTCATAGCTTTACGCGCAAATAATTTTTTTAGCGTTATTTGAAGGTATTTTGACTATTTTTCTTATATATTGAGTTTCGTTCATCTGATCCTTCCGAAATAAGAACCAAATTAAAGACAATCAAATTTCCAACAAATCCTTCATTCATTATTTTTATATCAGTTCATAAATTCACGCGCAATAGGCAAACAAGGAAAAACATTTTTTTTATTAACAAAGCTCATTTCGAAAAAAATTAAAAAAAAACAGAAATCGTTACAAATTTTTTTATTAATCTTAAAAGACTGAACATTTACAACGATTATAAAAGGGTTTCATTAAAATCTATGAGCAAATTCCAAAGTTATGAAAAATTTTATGAAACTACCCTAAAGATTTTCCTTGTTTTTTTAAACAGCTTAATTTTTTACTTTTTTTATATATCAATATAATACCTTTAGTGCTTTTCTCATGTATTTTCATATAATTTGTGATAACTTCGGAGTAAACCTATTGATTTTCATCAAATCAACTTTATTATATTTCTAAATGTTCAGGCTTTGCAGATTAATAAAAAAACTTAATTAATTGCAAAGATTTCTATTTCTTTAAATTTTTTTTCAACGATTTGTTAATCAAAAAACTTATATTAGACATATGTTTGCCTATTGCGCGTAAAGTTATGAACTGATATAAAAATAATGAATGAAGGATTTGTTGGAAATTTGATTGTCTTTAATTTGGTTCTTATTTCGGAAGGATCAGATAAACGAAACTCAAGATATAAGAAAAATAGTCAAAATAACTTTAAATAACGCTAAAAAAAATTATTTGCGCGTAAAGCTATGAACTGACGAGAAAATGATGAATGTAGGATTTGTTGGAAATTTGATTATCTTTAGTTTGGTTTTTATTGCGAGAAGATCAGATAAACAGAACTTAAGATATAAGCAAAATAGTTAAAATACCTCCAAAAAACGCTAAAAAATTCATTTAACAAAAATGTATTCGCGAAATGTTGTTTTAATGAAATTTTTGAGTTTAGCGATCAAAAATACATATAAAAAAATTATTCGCGGTTAGTGCGCAGAAATTGTTTTTCATTTGTAAACGAGAGTTATTAACAAAAATCAATAAGGCGTTTCATGAAACCGCGTTTACAATTAAACTGCTTATCACCCCAATTTGGGATTTGCATATGTTGTTAGGTACATTTTGGGCTATATATGCAAAAAAATATAGGAAAATTAAAGATACGCATTTTGAGATATTTGCAAATTAAGGACATTTTTTTAATTTCAATATCCTTTTTGCAAAGCATCCTATCCTTTTTTAAAATTCAGTTTTAAGTACAGGACATAACCATTATTTTGCGCTTTATTTCGTGGCAATCGGATGATGCGTTCCAAAGATATAATCATTTAAACATTGTGTATTTATTAGAGTTGTCAATTATTCGACTTTCAACTTTGTTCGAATAATTCAAATAATTGTTTTTCCTCGTTCGATCAAACGATTAAAGATCAAAATTTATTCGATTAATCGAAGAGAATAACGAATAAAAAAATTATTTTTAAAAATATTTTTATTAACAAAAAAATAAACAATTCATATAAAATAACTTAAAATAAGAAAGTTAAAATTTTTATTAACGAAAAAATGCATAAAAAACTTCAAAATAAAATATTTAAAAGTTAAAAAAACTTAAAAATTGAATAACTGAGATCACTTTTAATTAACGGATGTCGATTTTAATACTTGTTTAGAAATAATTCAAATACAAATTATTATTTGAAGAATTCAGACAAAATATATTATAAATGATTTTAATTTTTGTCAAATAAGACAATTTAAGTTGTTCTTAAGAAATAATCTTTTAAAAATAAAAGTTGACTCAATTTTTTTGCTTTCAAACGATTCTTTCGCTAATTCCCAGCAAAAACTTGCATTACCAAGTAATGAAATGTGTAATGGGAAATTCAAAAGTTATAACTACTTCTGATTCGAATTACCTTTCCCATTACATTTACAAGCAAATGTGCCAAATGTAATGATTATCAAACCAGTATTAATAACTAATTACATATATACTTACAGGTAATGAAAAAATTATTTAAAAAAAAAAATTAAAAAAATAAAAAAATATTTAATTTTATTTTTATTCAAAATAATGTACAGTGAGTCAGAAAGTGAAAATCTAGTTCTGAAATTTTTTTATTTTATTATAATGACTTATGTAAGTCATTATTAATAAGTCCTTATTTTACATTTCAAAATAATGCTAAAGGTAATTTTCTGTCATTACTACGTAATTCGAATGGTAATGATGTGTCATTACCAAGTTTTTGCTGGGTTGTTGAAGTAGGTGATATAGTAAGAAGAGCATACAAAAGTTTATCTAATTTTTCTGTTCTTTTTTCAGATTTTCCCAAATATACCATATCGTCTGATATATCGCTGAAGTCCTTTTTATTTTCTGAATTTTTAATATGTACTTTGAATTGAATTATTTAACTCGCATAAAAGGTTATTATTTTCATTACTAATAACTTCCTCTATTTCAATACTTTTATCTGAATTATTGTGATTACTTTCAACATAAAATAATCTGGAGTAGAATTCATTTGCATATTATTTTGTTTCGCTTTTTGGAGAATATTATAAGAAACTTTCATTGCTCGGAAAATTTCCAGAATTTAGAAAAATTATTACCGTATTTAACATTTTTATACGTCTCTCATTAATTCTTATTTTAATACGTCTGATGCAAAAGAATTATTAATTTTTCCTAATTCTATAATGGATGTGCTATCCAGGGCTATGGCTACAATATATTTTAACTTTCCTACATTTTGTATAAAATCTTTCAAAATTTATGAGAATAAATTAAATTCTTAGCATTTATTTAATTTTCTAATTAAAAAAAAAATTGTTCGATTAATCGACATTAATTAATCGATTTATTCGTTATTCGAAAATCGTCATTTTATAATTATTCGAACAAGAGTTGGGTTTTATTTGATCGATTAATCGAATTATTCTTAATCGACTGACAACTCTAGTATTTATCATACAATTGTTGCAAAATACCAACTTTAAACAGCGATAAAACGCGAACCATTCACAATTTTGACTAAATAACAAAAACCGAAATTCAATAAAAATCAGAAGAATGGATGTGTTAATTTTTGGATAAATTAAACCACCATCGGCGGATTGCCGATGCTATTTTAAATGGAACCAGTCCTTAATTTAATTTTCAATATAATTTTATAAAAACAACTATTATTTCAAACTAAGCAGTACTTATTAAGTACCTAAAAAAAATATGACACTAATAATGACAGTCATACCTCTAAGGCATTATTAATAATCATCTTGATAACGACAAAAGAGAGGAAAAATATCAATAGAATAAAACATTATGGACAAAATACTGAAAATGAGAAAACTAATAACATTTCAAAAAAAAAAAAAACTTTAGTTTAACAAAATCAAAAAAAACCGTCAAATATAAAAAATCTAATATTAGCTGCCGTTGAATTTTTTATCAAAAAAAAAAAAAAATTGTGAAAAATTAAAAAAAATATTGAACTAAGGATAACTAGACATAAATGATATTCATCGTAATTGTAAAATGCAATCTGAAAAAAAAAATGTTATGAAAAAAAAATTATGAAACAAATCATAATCATGATAATGCACTTGTCACTATTGATTATACCATTACCAGTCATTCGTCAATAATAAAAAGAAAATTATAAATAGTCTTTGCAATGCCCAAATCATATTGAATTCAAATGATTTTATTGAATGCCTATATTTTTAAGTGTATATAATTTTTACACAACAAAAATTTATTAAAATTTTAATTATAAAAAAATCTAAGATTCGAAAATTCTATGAACAAAAAAATTTGGAAATTTTTTCTAGAACAAAGTCCCCATATAATTTCTCTTTATTATTCTCCTTCCTTTTTACCCATATTTTTCTCAGATTTTTTTCAAAAGAAGAATTATCAGATTTTCCCGAAAGAAAATTCTCAGATTTTTCTTATAGAAAAATTGGCAGATTTTTCCTTTAAAAAGTAGTAACATTTTTTCTTTAGAAAAAATCTAAGATTTTTCCTTTAGAAAAATTCTCATTAGAATTTGCAAATTATTCAAATAGAAGCTTATCAAATTTTTCCTATAGAAAAATTCCCCAATTTTTCGTCTAGAGAGACTTTTTTCATATAAAAAAATTTATAAATTCCGAGACATTTTTCCTTTAGAAAAATTTTAAGATTATTTAACATTTTTCATAAAAAAATTCTCAGATTATTATACCCTACACTCTAGTGATAGAGGGTATATATAAGTTCGTCATTCCGTTTATAACACCTCGAAATATTGGTCTAGGACCCCATAAAGTATATATGTATATTCATGATCCTCAATCGATTTCAAGACGATCTAGCTTTGTATGTCCGTCTGTCCGTCTGCCTGTCTGTTGAAAACACACTAATTTTCGAAAGACTTTACGGAGGCTCCTGAAGTTTGGCATATATATTGGGCATTTACCTGGTCAGGTTGGTGTTGCAATCCAACGAAATCGGTTGAGTGGTTCAAAAGTTATGAGCAAAAGACTTAATTTCGGCAAGGGGTTTTCGTGAATTTACGAGATAAAAGACACTATAACTTTTGAAAGGCAATTCTGAGGCTGCTGAAGTTTGGAATATATTTGTCGTTCCCCAGGCCTGGGTCGTATTGAATTTCAGCTAAATCGGTCTAGTGGATTAAAAGTTATTATCAAAATCGTGAATTTCAGATTAGTTTCACCTTAAATCATGAGCTGAAAACCCTTTAGACATGTTTTAAAACATTGGTAAGTCACAAAAATATTTTGCAAAGTATTTTTGTCACTCGAAAATATTTTAAACTAAAAAAAAAACATACACTCGAAAAAAATTTTACACTCAAAAAAAATTTACACTCCAAAAATATTTAGTAAATTATTTTTTTTTTCAACAATTAATTACAAAAAAAAGTTTTTTTTACACAAAATAAAATATTTTTAATCAAAAATGTTATCTTTTCACCTTAGAAAATTTACTATCACTTAAAGGGGTATTGTGGAGGGTATTTATAGATTCGACCAAGTCGAATTTAACTTTTCTACTTGTTTTCTATTGTATTTTTTTAAAGAAGTCTAACGTTCTTTCTACAACAAAATTTTTAAGTTTTGAAAACTATTCTGTAGAAAGTACCAAAGATTAAAAAAATTTAAGTTTTTTCTTAGACATTTTTCCAAAGAAAAAATATAGTTTTCTGAGACTCAAACATTTTGTTTTCTATAAAAGAAAATTTTGTGTTCTGTAAAATAATTTTTTTTTTCTATAAAACACTCACAAATTCTGAGACATTTTTCTTATCAAAAAAGACTGAGATTTTTTTTATCTATAAAAAAGGTCTCAGCTTTTCCTATTAAAAAGTCTTAAATTCTGAGACATATTTAAAATATAAATAATTTCAGATTTTGAGACATTTGTTGTGTTATTCAATTATTTGTACTTATTAGGTACATTTTCTAATATCATCCGCAAAGTGTGCTTTAAAAATGCTAAAAAATACAAATATTGAAAGTTTCAAATAAATAACGACAGAGACGCTGTATGATGTGATGGGGATATTTATTGTACGCCCTTAAAGTATGCTTTAAGAATATAACAAAAGTTCTGTATAAAATACATTTCACTAAAGGGAGAGTCAACAGTTTGCTAATCCGTAAAAATAATAATATTTATTAACTCCACATATTGTATGGTAAATCCTAATATAAATGCTTGCAAACCACAGATTCTGTGTTATTTTTCCTATAGAAAAAGTCTCAGATGTTAAGTCTCAGATGTTAATACATTTTTCATTTAAAACAATTCTCAAATTTATTCCGAAGAAAATTTTCTTTTTTTTTCCGATAGAAAATGTAAAGATTTCACGATATTTTTCCTATAAAAAAATCTAAAACTCAAAAGTCTATGATTAAAAAAATTTTTACATTTTTCCTAGAATAAATTCTCACTTAATTTATTTTATTTTTCTCTTTCCTTTTTACTCATAATTTTCTCAGATTTTTTCGAAAGAAAAATTATTTGAAAATTCTCAAAATTTTCTTTTAGAAAATTGCTTAGATTTTTCCTATAGAAAATTGTCATATTTTTCCTATAAATAGTCAAATTTTTTCTATAGAATAATTCTTAGATTTTTCCTACAGCAAAATGCTCCTTAGTAAAATTTGCATACTATTCCTACAAAAAAATTCTCTACTTTCCCAAATTTCCCAAATTTTTCCTAGAATTAAATTCTCACATAATTTACTTTCATTTTCTCTTTCCTTTTTACCCATCATTTTCTCATATTTTTTCGAAAGAAGAATTGTCAGATTTTCTATTAAGAAAATTCTCAAATTTTTCTAATAGAAAAATTCTCAGATTTTTCCTATAGAAAATTGTCATATTTTTTCTATAAAAAATAGTACAATTTTTTCTTTAGAAAAATTCTCAGATTTTTCTTACAGCAAAATGCTCAGCAAAATTCTTAAGTTATTCCCATAGAAAAACTATTAAATTTTTCCTGTAGAAAAACTCCCAAATTTTCGTCTAGAAAAATATTTTCATGTTTTCTTAAGAAAAATTGCTATATTCCGAGACTTTTTTTGAGATAGAAAAATTCATAAATTACGAGACATTTTTCCTTAAGAAAAATATAATTATTTTAAGACATTTTTCGTAAAAGAATTTTTATAAAAAAATGTTTCTTATAGAAAAATTCGCATATTAATCCTTTAGAAAAATTTATATTTTTTCCTAAAGAAAAATTGTCAAATTTTTCCTAAAAAAAATTCTCAAAAATTTTCATATAGAAAAATTCTAATATTCCGAAACATTTTTCCTTTAGAAAAAATTTAAGATTATTGAACATTTCCATTCCTGTTCTTTTTTTTTCTATTTTTTCGAATTCGGTTTTGGGGGGGATTTCTTTTTTACCCCCACCCCAGGATCCGCGCCTGGACTAGGAAAAAAGTTGTAAAACAAACCAATCCGAAAAAACTGCATATAGTGTTTTAAAACTGCTAATATGTGAAAAGACGTAAATAATTTCTATTTTTACCATTTCTAAAAATATTAAAAATTTTAATAAAACAATTTTTTGAGTATAAAGTTTTATTTTACTTGTAAAATTTTTACTTGTAAAATATTTTTTGAGAGCAAAAATTTTTCAAATTTTCGAAAAAAATTTTAAGAGCCTAACAAAAAACTTTGCACATGTATCAAAACTAAATCTATAATAACTCTAACAACTATTTATAAGAATACTTTGTGTCATGTTGTATTTAGCATGTACAATTTAAAATCCTACAAATACAATGTCAGTTAAGTGTAGTATATTGCCATTAGATAGAGAAACCTGAAAGGCAAACACGTAAAAATGGATGTGTACGCATTTAGATGCAAACAGAAATTTATGTAAATAGAAAATGACTTGGAGATATGAAATGTGTTAGTATGTGTCTGATTCTAAGAGTGTGAATGAAATTGATAGTGTATGGCATTTAAAGTGTGTGTGTGTGTGTGCTTGATTAAGATTCAACATGTCTTTTAAACAAAGACTAAATGGGTTTGATTTGTAAATGTTGTTTAAAATAGATCAGGAAAATTGTTTAACAACAGGTAATTTTATAAAAACTTAATTAATCAATTTCCTAAACAAATTTTACGTAATAAAATAAAAAAAAAACAATTTAAACTTTAATATTCAGTAAAGCCGAATCTTTGAATAGCCTACACATAGGTGACACTGTGCAACAAGAAAAATGAGCCTCAATGGCTTTAACGCCACATAAAAAAACACCATCAATACCATGTCCCGAAATCAGGAAATTTTGGAATTTCTTAAGGGCATTCTCCTAGAACGATGCTTATTGAAGAGCTGATTATGGGAAAAATAATTAAAAATTTAAAATTTTCTAAATTACAGGACGTTTAGTAAGAAAAGTCCCAAAAAAAAACGTTTTTGACAATAACTCTATTTGAGGGTGTCTGACAAGTTCAATGGGCATTTTTGTGATCTTCTCGACAAACCCAACAACCCATACTATGTCACATCAAACTTTTTATTAATAAACTAAAAAACTTTAATCTAAAAAAAACTTCACTGAAATTGGTACATTACTTTAAATGATATACTTACTTAAAATTGAAAATTTTTTAGTTTTCATATGTTTATAGAAACCAAAATAATAATAAACTAACGATTGCTATTAACATCATTTATAAATGATTTAAATACCTTTAATTTTTCGTCTCTTGCCTAATACATATTTTAGAGCAAAAATTCAAAAAAAAAACAAACAATATTTTTCGAACTTAAAAAAATATAAAAAGAAAACTAAAACGGCTTTTTAAAATCTACCATAACAGATCAAGGTGAAATTTTATTAGCTAAAAAAAACTAAAATCGGCTAAAAATTGCGACCTGCAGGCAAAATTGGACACAAAAAAGAAAATTTTTTCCACTGCACTTTCGGCCTGCATCCATGAATTTGGCCATAAATAGACCGCTGAACCTATATGTAAAAAAAGTATCAATTATGGGTGTTGAAGGATCGCTGATCACGATTCTGGAAAAAAAATTTCAAAATTTTAAATGGCGGATCCAAAATGGCGGACATGATTTTTTAATTCTTATTTATTGTATTTATGATAATCATTGTCGATTTGGAGTATTTAATAACAAATATGAGCTCAGACTTTTAGAATTCAAAATGGCGGATCCAATATGGCGACAATTTTAAATTTAAGATTTTTTATTTGTTATCTATTTTGGCCAAAAACTTCGATTTTATTGGTTATTCGGATGTTAAAACTAATTTTGGAATTAAAGATTTGAAATTCAAAATGGCGGATCCAAAATGGCGGATACACTTTTTAAGTTCTTAGCTAATTGTACTTTGATTATTGTTGTCGATGTATTTGCGGTCGTTAATTACGAATATTAGCTCAAATTTTATAAATTCAAAATGGCGGATCCAATATGGCGACAAAAAAAAATACTACGTTTTTTTCTATGTTGTCTGTTTTGGACAAAAACTTTAAATTTGATCGTTTTAAGGATGTCAAATCTGATTTTAGAATCAGATGTTCGAAATTAAAAATAGCGGATCCAATATGGCGGACAAGATATTTAAATTATTGATTAATGTTTCAAAACGCAACGTTAATCACAAATACGAACTCAGATTTTTTGAAATCAAAATGGCGGATCGAAAATGTAGGGCACAGCTTTTTAAGAAAATGTACAATGTTAACATTTCTAAGTTTTTATAAATTCCACTTTCTGCCTTTATCAGAAGATTTTAATAAAATATATCCCTTTTAAATGCGTCAAAAAGTTCATATATTTAGTGGCACATTTAAGTGGGGCCTTTTTTTCTAATTAGTATTTGCCATCCTAAATGTACAGATAATGCTACTATCTAACAATTTCATAAAAAAAATATATAAAATGCTAAAGACAAAATGTGCCCGCTTAAATGCGTTTCCAGCTTTAATGTTTAGCTCTAGAGATGGACGCTGATCACGTAAATTTCGCGTGATCGAAAGTACTCGTGATTCAAATTGTTTGTTCGTGAGTGATAAGTGAGTGAGGCGTTTTTTGCGTGAGTGATTCGTAGAGAGTGGCATTTTTTTGCGTGAGTCAAAATTATTTAATTTTATTGGTTAAGTTTTATTTAATGATTTTACAATTATGTTTGTGTTTAAAATGTTTAGCGTGAGTCACGCGTGAGCGTAATCACACGTGAGTGGAGTGTTTTGTTTACTCACGTAAATAGTAGGTAAGCGTGAGTAAAAAAACGATTGAGTAAATTAAGTTTTTTTTTGGGTGGGCGTGAGTTAACGTGAGTGGTAATTCACTCACGTGCCCATCTCCAGCTATCACGCCAATGTTGTCAAAGTGGATAATTTTTTATTGTAAATCAATAGAAAAAATAAATATCAAAAAAAAATATGAAGTTCCATTTTAGGTCACTTCTAAACGCCATATTTTGGTTTATTGCCGCTATGTCAAAAGTTTATGAACGGTCGCACAGGGTCGCTAAAATGTGAATAGAATTGTTAGAGACAGATTGTAATTCGGGTTTGTCAATATCGTTTGGACTTTTTTGGACTTTGATGTTAAAAAAAGTCGGATTTCAACAAAAGTATGAATTTCTATAATTTATTTTAAAAAAATATACTTCTGGCTTACTTTTTGGCAGTTTATCTCATGTGTTGGACAAACAGGTATTGCCTTAGGAGAACTACGTAGAAAATTTGAAAAAATATTGTGTTGGAGTACAAACAAAATATTTTGTTTTATAAATTAAATATATAAAAAAATCTCAAACTTTGACTTTGACCTCATGCAAAAAAAAACTCTAAGCTATAATAAAAAAGATATTTAAGGTGGACAAAATTCAGGATGTCGACATTCTGAGAAAATATTTTAAATATGTGTTGCCTTACAGACCTTATTGGCCAAAAAATGGAAATCCTGGCCCACAGTGCACTGGATCAATAACGTTTGTATTTTTTGCTTGAATTTTACTAAAAATTCTGATTGTAGGCGTATACGTAATAATTTCATGTTCATAAAAAATATTAAAATATTACTCATACGCTAGGGAGTACTTTTGGCAAATAAATGTTACTCATACTCTTATGTAGAATTTTTGTTTTAAAAGTAAATAAAATTTATTTAATGACAATTCTGTTTATTAAATATTTATCTTTTTTTTCATAGTCATTACCAGGGAAACCAAAAATATGCAGTATTATGTTTTTTTCTGCGCATTGTATTGATAAATGGGTAAGGTATTTATCCATTTCAGAAGATTTTAAGAAATCTGTCATCGATTTGTAACCGCATATTTTTGAATATTTTAGCCTTAAGAGCATATTTTAAGTTTAAGAGCATATTTTAAGAGCATTTTCCAATGTCTTGAGCATTCTTTTACAATTTTTTTATAACAACACTTATTTTTAAAATTTTAAAATTTTTGTGGGATGTTTTTTTTTTTTTTTAATTATGTAAGTGAACGGTATTTTTTGGGTCTATTCTCTAACAAATTGTTAAAAACACCGCAAAAAGAAGGACATATTTCCGTTTTAAAGGGCATTTTTTGTGCACACTAAACGTGTTTTCTAGAGCATATTTTTGGTTTCCCTGGTCATTACTTTTAATTAAAAATAAATGCATTATTTAAAATAATTAAAATGATGATAAAATCGCACAACTATTGAAAATTTTGGTTTAATTCAATTAATATATTGATAACAAATTTACTGTTTAATCTTTTTTTATTTGCAACAGGTTGCCACACATTACAGTGATAAATTAATAAATTATATCAATCATTTCACATATCACATTTCAATATAAAACAAACAAAATATTGACATTTATTAACGTGAGTTTTTTTTTGTATTTTGATGGCAATACATGAGTCTTTGTGAACATAAAATTATGATTAAATGTAAATAAACTAAAGCCTTGAATAACATCGATATCGTCACCTAAAATGCAAAACGCCCTAACCAACAAAAAATTCGAAATCGGTATTTTGATTGATTCTGGTGTATTTTATAAGCCTACACGTATTACAAAAAATTAGAGTCTACTAATAAAAATTAGCGATTTTATAGCCAAAAATTAAAAACATGTGAATTGCGAAATCACCAATGGACGTAACTGGAAAAATAAGTTTAAATAATTTTGTGATTAATTTTGATACATATTAACAAAATGTACGTCCTCACAAAATTTTAGCCCAATTCATTCAAAACCAACAAAGTTATTAACAAATTCAAAATTTTATTAAATACTGTTTTTTGCTTCTCCTGTAAAATTAATAAAATGTTAGTTAGGGCCTTTTGCATTTCAGGTGACGATAAACTTAATTTGTCATTTAGTGTGTAACCCATAAAGTATATCATTAGCTAAAACTGAAAACGTCCTAACTAACAAAAAGTTCAAAATCGTTTTTTTTTTTTTTGATTCTGACATACATATTTCATCAACCTACAAGTCGCTTCCAAAACTTAGGGTTGCAATATAAAAATTAGTGATTTTATTGCTAAAATATAAAAATATGTGATTTGCGAAATCACTAGAGTTTTTCACGGGAATTCCCGGGACGGGAATTCCCGGGAATTCCCGTAAATTTTCGATCCCGAAATCCCGGGAAATAGAGCGGGAATTCCCGGGAATTTTAGTTTCTTTGAAATTGTTGATTTTTCGACTTCTATTGATTATTTAGTATGTGATTTTTTAGAGATTTTATTAAAATTCTTGATAATTGATGACAGAAACGTACGCAGGGACCATGAGGGCCCAAAAAGAGAGACGTTCTAACTAAAAAATATCATGAAATCTGAGACTTACGAAATGAAAAAAGTCTCACAATATCTTAATTTCGATAGGATATAATTACACAGTGATAAAAAATCTAAATTTAAAATCGGAATAGAATGAAACTAAAAGCAAATTAAAGTTTACATTTTACATAACAAAGCCATCAAGAGGTTTTTTTAATTCAGCGCTAGATTATTTTTTACACGCATTTTAAAGCAATTAAAGCTTTTGTGTACTAAACATGTCCTACATTAGGGGCCCCTGGTCTAAACATAAGCTCGAAATTACGTTAGCTACAACCGGTATGAAATTCGCTGTGATCGGTCCCGTACCTATTTACTGAATAGCCAAATTAATAAAAATCATGGTTGGTTACCGTTACCCTTATTATACCGTTACCGATTCAAAACCCTTTCAAATCGAATACCGTTACCGTTACCGATACCGCTAAAAATATTTTTAAAATACCGTTACCCTTACCGTTACCGTTATAATTATTAGAAGTTACCGGTATTGTACCGGTATTAAAAATTTTACCTGTTTTAAGGGATTTTAACGAACAAAAAAATAAAATTAAATTGCTAACATAATTTTAAATTTATAATTTGCAAATTATCATAAAATAAATGACAAAAATAATAATCATATCAAATCTATACTGGTTTTTGGGTCTATAAAATATTTTTAGCTTTTAGTTCTATTTTTTTTTTAAATTTTAACTAAATTAATAATACCGGTACGTACCGGTTTGGTTGGTTCGGTACCGGTACATACCGTTACCGAAACGATTTGAAAACACTTACCGTTACCTTTACCGAAATAAATAAAAATTAGATACCGTTACCGTTACCCTTACCGTTATTCGTTTCGGTAACCAACCTTGATAAAAATAATCCACTGTTCACCGTTGCGTATGATTGTTATTTAAAGGCAATTACAAAATTAATCATACGCCCTATACAATTTTTAAGCAATTATTATTATAATTATAATAAAAGTTCACCAACTTCAAACTAAACCAAAAAAAAGTGTCGAGGGTTTTATTATGCTTTCATTTGCTTTTTGTTTCATCCCACTCCGATTTTGGTTGTTGGGCTGTGTTATCAGATCCTGATACTTTTTTTCAGAAGCTAAGAAATTTTTTTCTGAGAACTGCATTATAAAAAATTGCAGTATGATTATTTGTTTCTTTAGAAAATATTTATGTCTCTGGACATGATTCTTTTTAAATCGATAAATTGATATAAAATCTATGTAAAGGATGACAGTTTTTTTAGAAACCAGAATTTTTAATTTTTTTAATAATTTTTGGGGTAAATTTTCTTATAATTTCATTTCTCTGAAACAGTTACATTCAGTTTTAGAAACATAATAGAGAAATTCCTGTGAATTAGTTTCATTGTGTTTTAGAGGCAAAGCGTGAGAACCAATTCTAAAAATGAACTAACAACAAGATGAATTAGAATAAATGATGAATTTTATTATTAAAACAGATAAAGCGATGTGAAATAACATATTCCCTTAAAAATACTTTTAAATGACTTCGATATATTTGGACCGTTTTTTATAAGAACTGGGTAACAAAAATTGTTTTTTTTTTTCTCCAAACTTATTTTTTTTCTGTTTTAAAGGTACTAAATAAGATTTTTATGGTGTTAATAAACATTATAAATAGTGTAATCGCATTCATAAGGTTTTTATATATTTTTTTGACAAAAAATTTGGGTTTTTAGTTATTGCGGGAATTCCCGGGATCCCGAGAAATTTAAAAATGAATCCCGCTTTCCCGGGAAATGAAAAAGTCCGGGAAAAGAAAAACTCTAGAAATCACCAATGAACGAACATAACAAAAAATACGGTTTTAATTTTTTTTTTTTTTTGATTAATTTTTTAGCTTAATTCAATCAAAAACAACGAAGTTATTAACAAATTTTAAATTTAACTCAAAACTGTTTTTTGCTTCTACTGTTAAATTATTAAAATGTTAGTTAGGGTCTTTTGCATTTTTGGTGATGATATATATTATTGATCAGCGATCGATTGAAAAACTTTTTTTCGATGCCTGTCTGTCCATCCTTCCTCTTGTAGAAGCCAAGATACAGTCCAAAGTGAAAGAACTTTTTTATACGCAAAATAAGAACTTTTTGAATAGAAAAATCTGATTGTGAGACTTTTCAATGACAAAAATCTAAAGGATAATTCTAAAACTTTTTCTATAGGAAATCTGAGTATTTTGCTATTGTAAAAATCTTTGCATTTTTCTGCAGGAAAAAATTAAAAAATTTTTCTAAAGAAAAAGTCTGGAACTTTTTTATACGAAAAATCTTAAACTTTTTGAATAGAAGAATCTGAGACTTTTTTCCATAGAAAACATCTGAAGATTTTTCTAAAGGAAAAGTCTGAAACTTTTTCTGTAAAAAAATCGGAAAAATTTGAGAACTTTAAAAAAAAAATTCAAAAGGATAAATTTAAGAATTTTACTAGAGGATCTTAAAGGAAAAATATAAAAACTTTTCTAAAAAAAAAAATAACTAAGAATTTTTCAATATGAAAAATCTCAGAATTTTTGTGTAGGACAAAACATTAACTTTTTGCAAAAGAAAAATACGAGACTTTATATGTGGAAAAAAATCTGAGGCCTTTCTATACGAAAATTTGGGGACTTTAAAAGTAGAAAATATTTTTCTATAGTAAAAATTTGAGAATTTTAATATAGAACAAATCTGAGAATCTTTATATAGGAAAAGTCTGAAAAAAGTTAAATTCAACATGGCCGAATCTATGAATACCCTCTACAATACCCTTTTTAAAGAATAGTTAATTTTTTAAGTAAAAAAATTAACAATTTTGATTAGAAATATTTTATTTTGAGTAAATAACTTTTTTATCATAATTTTTGTAAAAAAAAACTTTTTTTTGAGTGTAAAATTTTTTTTGGGTATATATTTTTTTGTGTAAAAATATTCCTGAGTTACAAAAACACTTTATAAATCAAATTTGTGGCTTACCAATGTTTTTAAAGGTCGGTTTTTTAATTCGTGAATTAAGTTCATGGTTTTGCTAATAACTTCAGAACCACAGTACCGATTTCGTTGAAATTCAATACGAACCACACTAGGGAACGATAAATACATATGCTTAGCTTCAGCACCCTCAGAGTTGTCGTTTGAAAGTTATCGGGCTTGTTATCTTGTAAATTTGCGAAAACCCCTTGCCGAAATTCACTCTTTTGCTTATAACTTTTGAACCACTGCACTGTGGGCCAGGATTTCCATTTTTTGGCCCATTAGGTCTGGAAGGCAACACATATTTAAACATATTTTTTCAGAATGTCGACATATTGAATTTTGTCCACATTTAATATCTTTTTTTATAGTTTAGAGATTTTTTTTGCATGATGTTAAAGTCAAAGTTTGATATTTTTTTAATATTTTTAATTTATAAAACAAAACATTTTTTCAAATTATCGACGCACATATCCTCAAGCCATACCCGTTTGTCCAACACATGAGATAAACTGTCAAAAAGTAACCCAGCAAAACTTAGATTACCAAATAAGGTATAAAATAAGGTATAGGATCTCTTATTTTATACATTGCAGCATTGATGATTTTAACAGGCGATGAGACTCAAAGTAATGCATCCACATTATCACAAAGAATACCAGTAAGGTATAAAATAAGTCATAAATTTATAACGAAGAATACGAGTAAGGTGTAAAATATATGATATTTTATAGGTTACGAGAAATGAAATAATATAGCATACCAGAAGATAATATATAAGGTGTTACGAGTAGTGAAAAAGTAATTTTGTATTAAATTTACTCACGTGATTGTAAGTGAGTGTAAGTAGATAAAATATGCTCGTGAGTGTGTGTCGTTAGAAATTTCCTGTCGTGAGCCCATCTCTAGTTTAAACTTATGCATTTTTTTATAAAATAATTATTTTTTATGTTATTGTAATGCATTATGCATCCAATTATAAATAATGCATTATTTCAAACTTTCAAATAATACATAATGTAACCAAATATAAGTCATCCATGATTTAATGTTTAGAAATAATAAATATGAAATACATTTTTTCCAATAATCATGCATTACGTAGCAAATTATTAGTAATGCATTATTTTTAACTTAAAAATAATTCGTTGTGGAACAAATGTTTGGTAAGACATCCTAAAATAATGCTACAAATAAGGTATATACATTACCTGGTAATGTGTTATATAATCACTACCCATTACCAAAGTTTTGCTGGGAAGCTATGAGTATATATTTATTTAATAAATTATGTAAATTCATACTTTCGTTGAAATCCGACTTTTTTCGACACCAAAGTCCAAAAAAGTCTAAACGATATTGACAAACCTCGAATTACAATCTGTCACTGACAATGTATTCTATTTATTTTTGCGACCCTGTGCGACCGTTCATAAACTTTTGACATAGCGGCAATAAACCACAATATGACGTTTAGAAATTACCTAAAATGAAACTTCAAATTTATTTTGACTCACATGTTTAGCGTGACTCACGCTAAACATTTTAAACACAACAAAAAATTTAAAATCATTAAATAAAACTTAACCAATACACTCTCTACGAATCACTCATGAAAAAAAACGGTTCATTCACTTATCACTCACGAACAAAAAAAATTGAATCACCCTTACTTTCGATCATGCGTAATTCACGTGACCAGCATCCATCTCTAGCGCTAAATATTAAATCTGGAAACGCATTTAAGCGGGCACATTTTGTCTTTGGTATTTTAAATATTTTTTTAAGAAATTTTTAGATAGTAGTATTATTTATACAAATACTAATTAGAAAAAAAGGCACCTCTTAAATGTGACAGTGTGAACTTTTTGACGCATTTATGTAAACTATTTGACGCATTTAAAAGGGTTATATATTTTTAAAATCTTCGAATCAAAGCAGAAAAATGAATTTTAAAAATCTAAGTGAATGTGAACTTTTTGACGCATTTATAAGGATTATATTCTTTTAAAATCTTCGGATCAAAGCAGAAAGATGAATTTATAAAAATCTGAGTTTGTATTCGTGATTAACGTTGCGCAATCATTTCCT
The DNA here is from genome assembly GCA_963921195.1 of Pegoplata infirma. Classification (NCBI taxonomy): domain Eukaryota; kingdom Metazoa; phylum Arthropoda; class Insecta; order Diptera; family Anthomyiidae; genus Pegoplata; species Pegoplata infirma. The sequence continues at coordinate 203,005,771 of OY992537.1, read as the reverse complement.
TGTGATGTTTTGAAGCATTAATCAATAATTTAAATATCTTGCAAGCCATATTGATCCGCCATTTTGAATTTCGAACATCTAATTCTAAAATCAGATTTGACACCCGAAAAACCATAAAATCTTAAGTTTTTGTCCAAAACACAACATAGAAAATAACTTAATATTTTATTTGTCACCATATTGGATCCGCCATTTTGAATTTAAAAATCTGAGCTCATATTCGTAATTACCGACCGTAAATACATCGACAATGATTAATTAAAGTAAAATTAGCTAAGAATTAAAAAAGCTTATCCACCATATGGGATCCGCTATTTTGAATTTCAAATCAATAATTCCAAATTCAGTTTTAACATCCGAAAAACTATCAAAATCTAAGTTTTTGGCCAATAAAAAAATCTTAAATTTAAATTTGTCGCCATATTGGATCCGCCATTTTGAATTCTAAAAGTCTGAGCTCATATTCGTTATAAAGGACTCCAAATACATCGACAATAATTTTCATTAATACAATAAGCAAAGAATTAAGAAATCATATCCGCCATTTTGGATCCGCCATTTTAATTTTTTAAATTTTTTTCCAGAATCGTGATCAATCCTTCAACACCCATATGTGATACTTTTTATACATAAAGGTTCAGCGGTCTATTTATATACAAAATTTATGAAGGCTGGCTCACAGCGCACTGGACCGATTTTGCTGGCTTGCAATCAACCTGACCAGGTAAATGGTCAACATACACGCCAAACTTCAGGAGCCTTCGTGAAGAATTTCAGAAGTTAGCAGACAGACGGACGGACATCGTTAGATCGTCTTAAACTCGATCGAGGATCATTAATATACCGTCCATATATACCCTCTATCACTAGAGTGGAGGATAAGAAAATTAAAGTTTTTTTATAGGAAAAATCTGAAAACTTTTCTAAATAGAGAGTCTGAGAGTTTTTCTGAAAAAAATTGGAGAGTTTTTCTATTTTAAAAATCTGAGAATTTTTCTACAGGAAAAGTCTGAAAATTTTTTTAAAGGTAAAATCCAAGATTTTTACTGAAAAGGAGCGAGAGATTTCTCAGGAAATATGTTTCAAAATCTAAAAATTTTTCTATAGAAAAAGGTCTCGGAATCGGAATAAATTTTTGTTTATAGGGAAAATTAAAAACTTTTCTGTTAAAAAAATAAGAAAATTTTGTTCAGACAAAATTTAATAATTTTTCTATAGAAAAATATATTAGAATCTGAAATTTCATTTATTGGAAAAATTACTGACAAGGGAAGTCTCTCTGGCGTCACCCTCCGATCCACAGTGGGAGATTTGGCAATTTTTTTTTTTTGGAAATAATTCAGCCGTTCAGTAATTACTGGACGAATTTAGTCAAAAAAAACTAGCATATTGTCCGCATTTAATTTTTCTGATAACAAAAAGAAAGAAAAGGACAAGCTTTTAAAGTGGTGTTCTGCTGCCTTCCCCATTCAACCGCTTTATTCCAACTTCGAAAATATGTTAGCTATGATCATTTCAAATTTCGTGTCAAGCGGTCCAGTACTTACTGTTTGGCTGAATTATTTCCAAAAGTTATTTTTTTTTTGCAATACTAAAAGGTATAATTGGATTTCTGTTTAGTTTATTAGTTTAAAATCCCCTGATAATAATATTTCATTTAAAATTGTGTAATATAAAGATTGTATTGAAGTTTTGTGTGGGTTTTTTAGATAATTATAATAATAACATATGCAGAGTTGTGATAAGAAGAATTTAGCAAAAGTATAAGATTATAAGATTCTGAAAAAAAATTAAAAATAATGAAATAGTTATTTTTCGTTAAGAAAAAATCTTCTTTTCTGAAAATCTTTCAAATAGAATTTTTTTTTAGATTTTAAACAATTTTCAATTGAAAAAAACTCTCAGATTATGAATTAGTTTTTATGTTTAACCATTCTTAAATACGGATTATATTTGTCTTATAAAAATAAGATATACATATTTTTGGAAATTGTAACTAGTTTTACTTTAAGTTCTATACATTATAAGTTTGCCCATCTCAGTAACATAGTATTTTTTGTTTTAAATCCCAGAACACTTGTTTCTTATCTTAGACTTATATGTTTTTTTATATACATACATGAACAAACATGAATGAACATGCTCAAAAATTATAAAATAAAACAACATATACCCAAGCAGAAATTGACGACGGTTATAAAAAAAAAGCGTTCTGAAAGCACTGTAACAAAAAAAGAACGTTCTCAAAACGTTATTTTCGAACGCTTTGCGAGCGTTTTCTAAAAGCGTTCTGAAAGCACTGTAACAAAAAAAAGCATTCTCAAAACGCTTTATTCGAACGCCTTGAGAGCGTTTTCGAAAAGCGTTTTGAAAGCACTTTATTAACAAAATACATGTTCGTTTCAAAATTAAATGGTTTTAAAGCAGTTTTTGCAAACATTTTTAAATTTTTTTCGTAGTACATACAAGTATAGTATTTTTTTAGATTATACTCAATTTTAAACAAATTGTTATAAAAACATTTTGTTAAATCAAATTAAATAATTTTTCCCTACTACCACATTGAAAACGCAAAATTTTGAAAACATAAAACATTTTTTAATTTGTAAATCTATTTTAAGTTTTATTATTATCATTTATGCAAAAGAATTATAACAATAGTTTCGTTATAAAATTTATAGAGTCCGACCGAATATTCGGTTTCGGTCTCGGCCGAATAATGGGGTTCGGCCTCTATTCGGTATTCGGCAAAATTTTGGCCGAATATTAGCCGAGTCGGTGAATTTTTTGATTGCGTATTTCATTACACTTGTTTCAGTTCAATTGAAGAAAATGTTACAAGTTTATGCAATAAATGTAAAACTATTTCAGTTCAAAAATTATTTTCTCCTAATCTGCAATTGAAATATACAATTATTTTGTAGGTTTTTTAAAAAACTTATTTTTTTTTTTCAAAAATACAACAATTCCTATGGTTTGAAAGCATTATATGCTGCATATTAATCTTTAACAACTTTTTAATAATTTTATTCAGGCGGTAATTTTTTTAAAGTTTCGGTTTCGGTTCGGTTCGGTTTCGGCCGAATATTACTTTTTCGGCCGAGTATTCGGTTCGGTTCGGCCTCGAAAACTGGTTTCGGTCGGACTCTAAAAATTTACAAATAATGCATTAACTTCTACAATATGCACACTGACTTCAATAACATCTTCACGTAAATTTTTTACGTTATAAAGTCATATTTCTTTTGATGGAATTGGATAGACAAATTAATCGTTTATTTCATTAAAGATGTTGCCTTTTAAATATATATTATCACATGTGTGTTTAGATCGATTTGTACTAAAAATTTGGTTTACTATCATAATATTTCCATTACTAAGTAGAATTGCGTTATCAGGATGGGATGCAGTAATTTTGAAACCATGAATATTAATAAAAGAAAACACAACTTTTGTTTAGTGGATTCCATTACTTTGCCAAGAGAATACTTTTTGTTTTTAAAGAGAGGATATACCAATGGTGCTTTATTTTCTACAATACTTTTATAAAAAAATATCTACAATTAACGAATAAAAAAAAATATCTGCTTTATATGAAGTCCTTTAAAGTACTGTTTTTTCATATTTCAATCGCTGGAAAATATCTTTAATTTTTGTATTTAAGCTCTTTATAAGTGCTTTACTTTTGGTTTTTAAAGCGCTTTCATGACTTTTAACAAAACGTTCTGAAAGCACTTTTTTAAAACGCTTTTAAAACGCTTTAAACCTAGCGTAGATCGATGTTATCATTCGGATCATCTGAAAGCGCTTTCAAGATGGTAAATGGAACGCTTTTAGAACCGTTTACAACGCTTTCACAGCGCTTTTGCGATTGTATTTTTCTGACTGGGTAGATTCAATAAGATAAAAAAAAATATATCATATATTACAAAAAATTTTCTTACGCAAATATTTTTGTAATGCAACCTAAATCTGAATTGTTATAATGTTTTTTTTTTTATATAAGATATAATTTTTAACAAAATTACTTAATAAACATTTGTTTCTACCTACATGCAAATATTTTTGTAAATATGCTATAAGAACAAGTTGTGGTCATTCATGGGACAATGGAATAACACCATTGTACAGTGGTAAATTCCGGCCAAAACCCTATAACTTCTTTAATTTTGTATGTAAACTTATAAAATGTTGTAGGTAGGTTAAGAATTTAATAATAAACCAATTTCGCGAAAAAAAAATTTCCGCGGATTTTTTTTTTAAGGTGTTTTAAGATGTTGTGTATTAATTGTCAGTATTTTATAAATCTTCTTTTTTATGTGTTTTCCACAGCTCAAAAAGCTATTTTTTTACATATAAATGACCCAACTTAAAAAGGCTCTAACTGAAAGACTTGGTTAAACTTGGTACTGATGTTAATTAGTACTTACTTGGGAACCCTTATACTAATTTGTGGTGTAGCGACTTAAGAGCAATTTTGAACAAAAAGTATTTTTTTGGGCTTTCCAAAGTTTGTATTTTTTATAAATTTTTTATTTTTTTAGATTTATTTTCACCACCACTGTTTAAATTGATCCACGCTCTCGAAATTACCGAAATGCATATGACATGTAGAAAAAATGCTAAGTTTTCAAAATATATCAATTTCAAGACAAAAATTATTTTTTTTAAGATAACAGCCTACTTGGATTTCAAAGTTGCAAATCACAACTTTTAAATTTAAAAAATAATAAATACAATTACTCAACTTTGCTTCGTTATAAAACCTAAACTAGTCGAGGGATTGGCAAAAAACTTTGTAATCGCATGTTTTGAAGTGTTAGCTCTTATTTGGCATCAATTTGGAAAAAAAGAAAATTTTTTTTTTTTTTAGTTTTGGCCGGTTTTTACCTCTGTGCATTGATGTTATTATCAACCATATCGTTATCATCTTGCGAATAGACAGCGGTGACACATCAATTACTTCATTGTTTTTGTGAGACAATTGTATTACTGGTATTATCATAATCAGGAGTCATTTGTTACGTGGTTGATCACTACACTGTGCTACAGTGAAAAAATACTTTTGATGTTACATAGGGCAGGTTGTTGGTTTTGTTGAGTAGATCACAAAAATGCCCACTAAACTTGCCAGAAACTCTCAATTTTCGATTTATTGTCAAAAAACGTTTTTGCTACTTTTCTCACCAAACCTAGTGTAATTCAGAAACTTTTTAACCAATTTTTAATTTTTTTAACTGTTTGGAAAAAGGTGCATAAATTGGTCAAGGAATTTATAAATAAATGTATTGATTTTTTTAATAATTTTTATTTTTTTTAAATTTTTGAGTTTATCAAAAAATCCCTATCCTTTTTCTATCAAACAGTAAAAAAAATTGAAAATCGGTTAAAAAGTTTCTAAATTACACGAGGTTTAGTGAGAATAGTAGCAAAAAAAGTTTTTGAAAATTCTGAATAGGTTGAGCTTTATTAAGAAAAAATCGGAAAATAATTAAAAAGTTATTCTGATTAATTTTTATTAAAAAACTAGCAGGTCCGCCCGGAACTTTGTTACCGGTAATATTAAATACCACATTTAAGAATGATCAGTATTAGAGTCCACATTTCTTAAATTCTCCCCCTTCGTTATTAAATTTTTATTATAAAATTAAAACAGCCCCGTTTAGCCTGGAATCATGTTCGTTTCGGTAAAAAAAAACTATCTTGAAATTTTCGAGCCCTTATATCGTAATTATTGAAATCATTTCATTTCGTTCCATGTTCTATTCCATTTTGTTCCCTGTTCTATTCATTTCAATTCATTGAATTTCAATTCAATTCGTGCCATGTAGGCCTCATTCCTTTCTGTATAACATGTGTTAAAGAAATAAAAACATTTGAGGGTCGTTATCTCAAATGATATAAAAAGTACCATATTACCCTACCTTAACCAATTGTTTACTCCTTTTAACTCTTAAAAATTTTAATTTCAAAATATGCTCTTCTCTTCATTGTTCATTCTGTTGGAGGATTTCAGGGGATAGTTAAAGTACCACAGTAAAATAATTTACCATTTAAATCTAAATTTCCGGAAGGTACTTTTTTAGAATGATTTTTTGGGCTGAAGGATCCCACATTTGAAGTTTCAAGTTTCTATGACCAATATTTCAGGAGACAGAAAAGGTTACAAAGCTCCTTACTTTGCACCTATTTGCTCCATAAGAATTGGAATTTCCAAAAAGGGCATTTTTCAAAATGTTTTGAAATCGGATGAGTAGTTTCGGAGGTTTTTAATTTGTACGTCCTTTGACCCAAAGTGATTTTTAAAATGGGTGCGGTCAATGAAACTTACCCTAACTCACCCTGAAGAAGAATTCTAAATATTGGTTAAATCATTTTTGAAACCTCATAAAAAGTTTCGTATATTTTAAAATTTTACGCCTATAAACCGTAGCCTATGACAAACCTGAAGGACCATTCTTAATATTAGAGAAAACATTTTTTTTTAAATCGAATGAGCAGTTTCGGAGATTTTAAAATTTTACATTTTTCTGGCCATTACTGGGAGTAGAAAGCTTGCTAGTCCACCCTAAAAAACCATTTCTTAATATATATTGGCAATGAAATTTTTGAAATCGGATGAGTAGTTTGATCATATTTAAATTTTCCGTTTTTCTTGCCAAAAGTGGGCGTAGAAATGAGCGTGGTCAATGAAACCAAACATATTTCCACTCTGAATAACCATTCCAAGTTAATGGAAAAATTTTGGAAATCGGATGAGAATTTTGGAGATTTTTAAATTTTAGGTTTTTTTGGCAAAAAGTGGGCGTAGAAGTGGTTGTGGTCAATGAATCTTAGCCTATATCTACCTTGGAGGAACACTCTAAATATTGGTGAAAATATTTTTCAAATCGGATAAGTAGTTTCATGGATATTAAGATTTCCAGTTTTTGTTCCAAAAGTGGGCGTGGTTGACGAAACCAAGCATATTTCCATCATGAAGGACCATTTCAAGTATATATTAGTGAAAAAAAATTTTAAAATCGATTTAGTAGTTTTGCAGATTTTTAAAATTTACGTTTACGTTTTTTTTCAAAAAGTAGGCGTAGAAGTGGGCGTGGTCGATGAATCCTAGCCTATATCCACCCTGGAGAAACACTCTTAATATTGGTGAAAACATTTTTGAAATCGGGTGAGTAGATTCATAGATATTTAAATTTTAAGTTTTTTTGCCAAAAGTGGGAGTAGAAATGGGCGTGGTCGATGAACCCCAGCATATCTCCATCATGAAGGACCATTCCAAGTATATATTTGTGAAAAAATTTTTGAAATCGGTTTAGTAGTTTTGGAGATTTTTAAATTTTACGTTTTTTGGAAAAAAAGTGGGCGTAGAAGTGGGCGTGGTCGATGAAACCTAGCCTATGTCCGTCCTGGAGGAACAGTCTAAATATTTCTAAAAACTTTTTTGAAATCGGATAAGTAGTTCCGGAAACTACTTTCTGGAAACTAAGTATTTAATGTAACTATGAATGAAGGAACCCCACTTAAATTTCTGAATTGGTGTTATTTATCTATTAAGCTAAAATTCTCAGCGTATTTATTGATAAAAATCTATAAATATAAAAGAGTAATGTGACTGACTGACTGACTGATTGACTAAATGACATACTCATTCATCATCGCCCAGCCCAAACCGCTGTAGCTAGAGACTTGAAATTTGGACTGTAGGTCCACCTCCCGGAATATAGATCCACTAAGGCTGGATTTTTGCCAATGTTGATTCTAAATATTATATTTACCAAGGTTCTTTTTGTAAAAAGTACCTTTTATAAAAAGTACCTTTTATAAAAAGTACCTTTTATAAAAAGTACCTTTTATAAAAAGTACCTTTTATAAAAAGTACCTTTTATAAAAAGTACCTTTTATAAAAAGTACCTTTTATAAAAAGTACCTTTTATAAAAAGTACCTTTTATAAAAAGTACCTTTTATAAAAAGTACCTTTTATAAAAAGTACCTTTTATAAAAAGTACCTTTTATAAAAAGTACCTTTTATAAAAAGTACCTTTTATAAAAAGTACCTTTTATAAAAAGTACCTTTTATAAAAAGTACCTTTTATAAAAAGTACCTTTTATAAAAAGTACCTTTTATAAAAAGTACCTTTTATAAAAAGTGCCTTTTATAAAAAGTACCTTTTATAAAAAGTACCTTTTATAAAAAGTACCTTTTATAAAAAGTACCTTTTATAAAAAGTACCTTTTATAAAAAGTACCTTTTATAAAAATTTCCTTTTATAAAAAGTACCTTTCATAAAAAGTACCTTTCATAAAAAGTACCTTGTATAAAAAGTACATTTTATAAAAAGTACCTTTTATAAAAAGTACCTTTTATAAAAAGTACCTTTTATAAAAAGTACCTTTTATAAAAAGTACCTTTTATAAAAAGTACCTTTTATAAAAAGTACCTTTTATAAAAAGTACCTTTTACAAAAAGTACCTTTTATAAAAAGTACCTTTTATAAAAAGTTCCTTTTATAAAAAGAACCTTTTATAAAAAGTACCTTTTATAAAAAGTACCTTTTATAAAAAGTACCTTTTATAAAAAGTACCTTTTATAAAAAGTACCTTTTATAAAAAGTACCTTTTATAAAAAGTACCTTTTATAAAAAGTACCTTTTATAAAAAGTACCTTTTATAAAAAGTACCTTTTATAAAAAGTACCTTTTATAAAAAGTACCTTTTATAGAAAGTACCGTTTATAAAAAGTTCATTTTATGCAAAGTACCTTTTATAAAAAGAACTTTTATAAAAACTACCTTTTATAAAAAGTACCTTTTATAAAAAGTACCTTTTATAAAAAATACCTTTTATAAAAAGTACCCTTTATAAAAAGTACCTTTTATAAAAAGTACCTTTTATAAAAAGTACCTTTAAAAAAAAGTACCTTTTATAAAAAGTATCTTTTATAAAAAGTACCATTTATAAAAAGTACCTTTTATAAAAAGTACCCTTTATAAAAAGTACCCCGTATAAAAAGTACCTTTTATAAAAAGTACCTTTTATAAAAAGTACCTTTTATAAAAAGTAACTTTTATTAAAAGTACCTTTTATAAAAAGTACCTTTTATAAAAATTACCTTTTATAAAAAGTACCTTTTATAAAAAGTACCTTTTGTAAAAAGTACCTTCTATAAAAAGTACGTTTTGTTAAAAGAACCGAAAGAACACTTTTTGGTACTTTTTATTTCCTGAAATAAAAATCATAGAAACTTGAAATTGGAAAAGGTTCCAAAAAATATAATGGTCACAGAAACTTAAAATTTGGAATGTAAAATCCTTCGGTGAAAAAAAAAAGATGTGGAAAAGTACTTTTTGGAAATTCCGTTTCTTAACGGGAATAAAAAGTACTTTTAATATTTGCTGAAACATTCTGGAAGAGGTTCTTTTTGGAAATTCCGTTTCTAATGGGGTAATAAAGTATACTTTTGGTACTTTTTTTGTTCCTAAAATAATGACCTTAGAAGATGGAGATGGAATTGGAAATGAAATGGAGTAAAACGGGGAACAAAATGGAATAGAGCAGGGAACAATATGGAATGATATTTTTTACTCAAATTTTTCGTGTTTAGCTTTTATCTCCATATTTTTTCCCTCTATACATATATTTTTTCACTCAAACTTATTTTTTTTATTCCAATTTCTTTTTTCACTGAAATATTTATTCACTCAAAATTCAAAATCCCGACATAAGGGCTCGAAAATTGTCAATATATTTTTCTCCCGGAACGAACATGATAACATACCAGCGAAGTTATTCAAATTTTATTGTTTAAATTATTCATTGAAATATTTTTTTATGGAAGACTTAAACGTCCACAAGTAAATAAAACAAAGACTACGTAGGGGAATTTTTTGGAAATCGATAGAGTAATCGTGAGCCTTCTATTATCCAGTATTCAACACAACCGGTAACGAAGTACCGGGATGGTAAGCTAGTATATTATATATGCTCCCAGTGCTATATCCAACTGATTCTTATAGATTTTGCTTTCCTGATTCCAAATCTGTCATCTAAAATTTTCTGGCGGGTACCGTTTTTGTGTTATTCGCTGTTTAAAAGTCAAAAATTCAATAATTTAGAACATTTGGGGGTCCACTGTTACATATTCATAAGTTGATTTGAAAAAATAGGAATTCATAAAATGGACCTCCCGATTTGGAAACTGCAATCCAAATTTTCATAGCATGTTCCATATTCGGAATATTCCGTTTTCGAGATATACCTCGAACGCAAATATCTTGAAAACGGATCATGCTAGAAAAATTTGGATTCCAGTTTGGGAATCAGAAGATCCATTTTATAAAAAAACAAGTCCTATTTTTTGGAAGTAACGTAAAAATAAGTAACAGTGGAACCCCAAGGGTGCTTAATTATTGGTTTTTTAACTTTTGAACAGAGAATATCTGAAAAACGGCTCGTGCTAGAAAAATTTGGACGGCAGCTTTGGAATCAGGAAAGCAACATCTATAAAAATATGTTGAATATTTCACTATGAAGTTTTTGTTGTCGAACAGTGTAATTATTTAGCAATAACTTGAAAACAGAATCCGCTTGGATTTTCATGTTAACGATTTGTTACGTTCTAAATAAAGAGGAATTAAGTGTCATTACCCGATTTTGTCACCATTTATAAAAAAAGCCTAAACTTGCTTGAAGAGGGGTTTGTGTGGTAGGGTGTTTAAGATTCGACACTATTTAAAACTATTACTTGTTTAAGTTGCAGTTTTTTAAAATTTTTCATATTTTGTTTTATTTTTTTGTTGTTGTTTTTGAAAACATTTCTATAGTATAAAACAAAAAATAAAACTTTCGTAAGTTTTTTTACAAGTTACCTGAACGGCGTAAACCCAATAAACCAAACGATACCGTTATGATATCTAGGCAATATCACTTTATTATCACATATTTACAAAAACGATAGTGTTTTCGTTATTAATGTACCTTTTTTTACATACTATCATTTTTCCTATCGATAATTCTAGAAATAATGATAGTAAAATCGCCATTTCCAGGATTTATCGAAAAACTATAGTTATACCAGGCGATAACGACATCGTTTCGATGTAAAAATGTAATATCGTTTTTGCTATCGAAATTTCCAGACGATAGCAAAATCTTCTAAAGTTCGAATAATTTTACATTAAGGTGTTACCACAATCGGTATAATACAGGTGATTATATTTTCGCGTTGTTTGGTTTATTGGGAAAAATTACAGTGTGTGAACATAAAAATTGCTTAAAGTATGCACAAAAATAGCAACCCCGTTAGAAAATGGTATATATAAATGAAAAATGGTAGATAAAAGATTGAGATGCCGTGCATAAAATATAAAATTAAAGAAACGTAATCACTAAGACATGACACTCATTTGTTATGGAATGAGTTTTCGTCTAACAATTAGAAGTAAAAGTAACAAAATAATGAAAAACAAAGAACTTTAAAACTTTAAAAGTAAAACAACTAGAAAGTAAATTAGAAAGTAAAAACTTTAACTATATTTACTGCATAGTCAATATGAACTCTATTCGCTCCTTGCTAATCATCATTCTCATAGTTGTTTACTAACAATGTTAGTTGAATGAAGAAATTTTAACAAACTTACATATTTATATTGTAGTGCACGTTATAAGACGATAAGATGTCAGAAAATGTTGCAATATTAAATAGCAGTTGAAGCAGCAACAACGATAGTGTTAGCAAAGTTTTTGAAATAATAGGTTTGATAATATGAATAACAAGCCATTTCTACGTTTATCAAAAGTATTAAAATCATAAAGTCTAGATCAAAACTTTTGTTTTTCTAAAAAAAAAAAAAATATTTATATTTATATATAATGTTTTTCACTAAAGAACATTGGCGTTATCTCGAAAACTAAGCGAGATAGAGCAAAACGAATGAAATATTCAAAAGAAAGTATTATATAGAAAAATATGGAATACCTAGCACAAAATTTGACATTCCCGAGATTTTATATATTCACATATCTCGGTAAATATTGCCGACACGACAAAAAGTCTTGACTCGTAAAACACGAAAGCCCTACGAGTAATAGTTTTTGTGTTATCGAGTTTATAAGATTCTCACGACTATATAAGACCCTTATAACAAGTAAGAAAATTATAGTCGGTCAATATCGATTATATGATACACTACACCAGTGTTTTCCGGAAAATGGGTCCCAAGTCGAAACATGGACCAATTAGATCTATATTTCGTTAGATCTTAAATTAGTATAGGAAACATATAAACAAAATTTGAGTGAAATTTGCTTATTTTTGTTGCCAATAGACCTATTTTACTGAATATCGGGTGAAATTTTTATATGGGTCTAAGTCCAAAAATGGATCAATTATATTCAGAATTTATAAGACCACCACCCCACACGTTTAACACCTAAAATTTGATGAATATTTCCATTTTTCATGATTTTTGAGAGATTTATGTGAATATCGGGAGGGTGGTTTGTATTGGGAATACAAGAAGAGCTGATCCGAGTGTAAATACAAAATATATTTATCTACCAAGTTTCGAAAGGATACCTATTATAATACGGTTATTAGAGCCATTTGTGCCAAAACTAAGCGGACACACAAAAAAAACCTTGTCAAATTACTAGGAAAAGTCTCGTAATCCTATTTCACCAATATTTGACAGCTTTCCTTGTTTTTTTTACAAATTTTCAAGATAATTTTACAAAAAAAAATCTAGTAAACTCACGAGAATTCCTTGTAATTTTTATTGCGCCAAAAAAAAACTGTAAATTAATAATTTTATTGGTAAAAAGCTTGTAAAATTACATAATTATTAGTAAAAAGATTGTAAAATTACTAGGAATTCTCGCATAATAGGAGTTAACAAAAAATCTAGTAATGTTACGATACCTCCTTGTAAACTTTATCGTGTCAAAAATTTAGTAAATTTACAATTTTATTGGTAAAAACCTAGTAAAATTACTAAATTATTGGTAAAAAGCTTGTAAAATTACTAGGAATTTTTGCAACAAAAAAAAGTTACAAGTTTTTCTTGTAATTTTAAAGTTTTTTTTTTTTTTTGAGTGGACCTGTGTATGGGAATAGGCCTAAACATGGACCGATTGTTTCCAATTTCAATTGGATTCGTACTTAGGCCAAATGAAGCTTAAGTTTCAAATTTCAGCCAAATCGATTGATAATTGCGACCTGTATCATACTCACAACGTTTAGATGGAGAGATGGACGGACGGACAGATGGACGTACATCGCTAAATCGTCTCAGAAAGTGATACTGAGTCGATCAGTATACCTAAAAATGGGTCTAGGACCAATATTTCGGGTAGTTACAAACATCGGCACAAAGTCATTTTACCCTGTAGGGTAAACAAATAATTTTTTTAAAAAATTTCAGACGGCGATCTCTTAAAAACCGTTCGTCTGATTTTGAAATTTTGGTCTATCCTCTTTTGTGGGCATGGATATTTAAAATTTATTAAAATGATGACAAAATTTCATATATTCTACATGAATTTGTAAGTATTAACTAGATACTGGAAAATTATTAACTGTTTTTAAATTTTTCTTTTATAATTGTAATTTTCTGCAACTCCAAAACTTTATTTTAATGCCTCCATATCATATTCATATCAATATTAGTAAAATTAAGTTGCTCCTGACACTTAAACCATCTTAAGCATATAAAGGAATGGAAAAAACTTCTGCTGGCTACCACTGTTAATTTTAATCCTGCAAGACGAAAATAAAGATTATTACAAAGTTTAGAACGCTGTTGTTTGGAAAAACAAAATAAGTATATGTTTGATGCGAAAATGATCATAAGAAAATGTCTCAAAGTCAGCGGGAAAATTATCTTACTTAATAATTTTTCTATAGCAAATATGTTTCAGAATCCAAAACTTTTTCAAATGTGTCAGAATCAGATAGTATTCCTGAAACAAAAATATCCCAGAAGCTGAGATATTTTCCATAGAAAAATTACTCAGATTTTGAGACTTTTTCTATAGGAAAATGTCATTAACAAGCAGAAAAGGCTAACAGGGGCTTTAGAGTCCCCATTGGTACTTTAATTATAATCAGGGATGTGATTTCCATGCAAATGCATGTTTTTTGTCGATGGTCTAAAAACGATATCAAGCAATTATCTTTCCGAATCAGGAAATTTGCGTTGAAATGGCATCGATTTGTTTTTGCATACTTTTGCAGATTTAGGTGAAAGTGCATATTTTTGCATATTTTCGTTTTAAATACATATTTTATGCATATTTCCAAATTTGAAGTGCATATTTTTGAATATTTTGTCATAAATTAACAAAAACACAAATTGAAATTTATTTGTTTCAAAACCAATTTTAAAAATTTATTTTGAAAATAAGAAAAAATATTTTTTTATTTTAAATTTTTTTAGAGATTGTCTTAATTGACAATGAAACAAATCTTGCTTACATAAAGTTTTAAATGTAACTTTTTAAACCTGGCGTTATTTTTTGCTTTTTCAGAAGTTTTTCGTATGAAAACAAGATTTTTATTGCACACATTTTATTTTTAGGTGCATATTTTTAGATTTTTTAGTGCATATTTTGAATTTTTTAGCGCATATTTTAAGAGCATATTTTCGATTTAGTGCATGAAAATCTCATCCCTAATTATAATCATTAAAATTTCACCTTTCATAAGAATTTTCTATTTTTGTTTTCATACGAATTTCTATTTCTTAACTGTTTTTTTTTTTTTTTCAAAAAAAAAATATCTAACGAGTTTCCCCGTTCAGCCTAACCGTTGGTGTTAACAGACAACTTGTTACTATTTTTTTTTTTTTTAATAGTAAACCTAAAAAGGAATATTTTTATACTACATACATTTTGATTATAAAGAGAATTCTTAGCCGAAGTGTTTTGCATATAAAGAGAATTTCGTTTTAAAGAGAAATTTTGTTTGAAATACATTTTTATAAAAATTTTAAAGAGAAAACTAATTATAAAGAGTACATATTGAATATGGTTTGGTTTAAATAACGTTTATTAACATTATGGGTAATTTTACTAAGATTTTGTTGTTCCACAACATTAATTTGACAACAAGTACTAATTTAGATGTGTCTTTAGATGATTTTAACCACATTGTTGTCAGTTAGGTGAATTGTTTTTTGTTATTGAAATATGCTTTAGGGTATATTAACACGTGCTTTTAGTAGATTTAATAAAATTGTATGTAAATAGTTCCACAGTATTTATTTTAAATCAAGATATTTTTAGCAATTTGTTATTTAAATTCACCATGCTACTTGTAGTATATGGTTTTTTTATTTGCTAAATATTCTTGACAAGGGAATCTGACAAATTCCGAAACACTTGTGGGCTAAGTCTTGCAGAAATTACCAACATAAATAAATCTCAAAGATAAAAATAATTTTCTTAAAAATTATTGTATGAAATTATTATAATTTTAATAAGTAAAAGAAAAATGACCTCGAGCTAAGATAATGTTTATTTTTTAATAAAAATTTTCAGATTTTTATGTAAAAAAATTTGTTTGTGAAAAAATCTACAAATTTGTTCTCTTTATTTTCTTAAAATAACAGAAAACTAATATCAATGTAATGTTTATTTGAAATAAATCGTTTTATATCAGCCCGTGGCGCGTTGTCATCAAAAATTTAGATTTTTAGGAAATTTAAACAATAGAAATTAGGACTTTTGAAAAATTTATACAGAAATATTTTTAGGATCGGTTAGTGACACAGAAAATAAAATAATAGAATTTATTTTAACAAACAGCAGTTGTAAATGTCTTAAGCTAATATCAACCAAACATTTAGTATATATGGCATACCGTTAGTCAATAACACAAAAAAATCTATTTTGTTTTCAACAAACCAAGTCAAATAATTTTATTTCAAAATAAAAGAAAAATTTCATCAAAACATTTGAGGCAGTTTGTCAATAAGACAAAAAAAATATATATATTTTTTTTTAATTTTAAATAACGCATTTGGTAATGTTCAGTAACTTGTAAACTAAATTGATTATTTTCAACAATTTATGTCTATAAACGACTTTTTCAAATTAAAGTCATATTTTCAACAAACAAAATCAATAAACACAAAGATATTTGTCCATTTAACAAAATCGTGATTTTTTTTTCAACAGAGCATACATGCTCTTTCTTTTTCTGAAAAAACAAGAAAAAAAATTAAATTCGACCTTACCAAATGTATTGATACCCTCCACAATGTAAAAAAGGTTTATTTGAAAAAACAAAAAAAAAATTATTTCTATATATGATATTGTCATAATAGGGTCAGTCTTAGTGAAATCAATCTAAAATAGCTAAAAATTTTCGTGACCCCTCCAATTTTGATGAAATTTGGTTTAGTTGTAACACTAACTGATAAACTGACACACACTTATTTTCAGCCCTCTAAGTGAACAGTGGGCGAAAACACGGAGGGTCAAAATTTCCCCCAAAATCTCCCAGTCGCGACACTTTGCACCGTAAAAACTTAATATCGTTGGTTCTATTTTAGCTAGAAAGCCCATTTTTGGCTTGTTTTGAAGCTCATAATATGCTCTACAAGACTTACCATAACCAAAAAATTTTCGAAAAAAATAAGGGTTACCTCCCTTATTTTAAGGTCGTGATATACGGAGGAGAAAATGGGGAGGATGGTATCCCCGATTTTTTTTTACTTGCTAATCTTTGAGAAACGGTCCCAAAGAACATATTTTAAAATTTTTATGTTGGGACAACAATGGGATCGCTTAAAATCAATTTTTCACAATTTTCCCCAAAATCTCCAAATCCCAACACTCTTTAACATTAAAAATTTTATATCATAAGTGGTTTTGTAGCTACAGAGCCCATTTTTTTTGTTTTAAAGCTTATAATACGCTCTACAAGACATACCAAAACCAAAAAAATTTCCAAAAAAAGGAATTGGTGCCCCCCTTATTTGAAGGTCGTGGCAAAGGGTGGAGGAAACGGGGGAAAGTATCCCACGATTTTTTTTTACTTGGTATTCTCAAAGTGCAAGTCCTAATGAACACAGTCTACAATTTTTATGTTGGGACAACAATGGGGTCGACCAAAATCAAAATTTTTCAAAATTTTCCCCCAAAATCAACAAATCGCGACATTCTTGCGCCTCCCATTGGACTCCTAAGATAAAAATTTCAGGATATGCTCTCTAGAACTTACTCTTTTTAAAAAAACAAGATGAAAAAAAAATTGGGGGATACTGTCCCCCAATTTCCCCCACCCCTTGCCACGATTAATAATTTAATACAAGAGGCACCCCTCGTTTTTTTTATTTTTTTTGATAGTAATATTGTAGGGCATATTAAGAGCTTTAAAACAAGCCAAAAATGGACTCTGTAGCTACAATACAGTCCACGATATTAAATTTGTAACGTGCAAGAGTGTCGCGATTTGGAGATTTTAAGGGAAATTGTGAAAAATTTTGATTTTGGTCGATCTGATTGTTGTCCCAACATAAAAATTTTAGGATATGTTCATTAGGACTTGCACTTTGAGAATACCAAGTAAAAAAAACTCGGGGGATACGTTCCCCCCATTTCCTCCAGCCTTTGCCACGACCTTTAAATAAGGGGGGCACCCTTCCTTTTTTTCTAAAATTTTTTGGTTAAGGTAGGTATTGTAGAGCGTACTATAAGCTTTAAAACAAACAAAAATGGGCTCTGTAGCTACAATAGCACTTATGATATTAAATTTTTAAAGTTCAAGAGTGTTGCGATTTGGAGATTTTAGGGGAAATTGTGAAAAATTTTGATTTTTAGTGATCCCATTGTTGTCCCAACTTAAAAATTTTAGAATATATTCCTTAGGACTTTCTCTATAAGATTATCAAGTAAAAAAAAATCGGGGGATACCATCCTCCCCATTTTCTCCTCCCTTTATCACGACCTTAAAATAAGGGAGGTAACTCTTATTTTTTTTCGAAAGTTTTTTGGTGATGGTAGGTCTTGTAGAGCATATTATGAGCTTCAAAACAAACCCAAAATGGGCTTTCTAGCTATAATAGAACCAACGATATTAAGTTTTTACGGTGTAAAGTGTCGCGACTGGGAGATTTTGGGGGAAATTTTGACCCTTCGTATTAGAGTATTTTTAATCTATTGCTTTAAAAAAGTTACTCGTCTCATAGTATATCTGTGCTGATCAGTTCACCCCCACTAAGGGATCTTCAGCAGATTTAAGAGAATCATTGTTGGTCAATCAAACATCAAACCACACAGAAAAAAATAAAAAATATATTTGAGTAAATTTTTAAAACTATTGAGTAAAAAATTACTCAATTTTGCACCAGTAAACTATTTAATAGTATTGAGTAAATTTTTACTAAAAATTTATTAAATGTTTGAAAAAAAATTTGAGTACATTTTTAATTGACACAATTAAAAATTTATCAAAATTTATCTAATTTATTTTTTTTTTTAAGTTTAAAAAAGTTTTAAATTTTTTTACAAAAAAAAAAAAAAAACTTGTTTTTCAAACTTTACCAAACATATTTATGTCTCAAAAACATAAGAAAATACGTTTACAAACTATAAACTGAACAAAAAACTATAAACTATAAACGAGAATTCAAAAAACTATGAGAATTAAAAAAAAATATATTAAAAAACTATTAAACTTTTATTAAATTATTTACTTAAATTGTTTATAAAATTTTTAAGTAAATTTTTAATTGCGTCAATTAAAAAATTACTCAATTTTTGTTTCCTCCATATTTTTTTCTGTGCAGATATAACATTTCATATATTTCACAAGTTAAATGAGAAATGTTATTATGAAGGTCCAAAATCTGTTTTCCAACAAAAATAACAAAAAGTAACGGACATCGCTAGAATGTCTTAAAATCGACCACTGATGAATAATATATATGGGCCATTCCATGCCATCTCACTCACTTTTAGACCCGACCCCTTACGATTTTTTTTATTTTTGGATATGTTTTAGTACTTATTAAATGCAACTCGGGCACCAGTTTTCAGCCTTTTATTTCAAGATGGTGTTGAGTAATCAATTTTTAAAAATGGCGATTTACTCAAAAAAAAAAAAAAAAAATTTAAATTTTTAATTAATCTTGACCATTAAAAAATATAGATTTCTTAAAAAAAGTTGGACAACGCTTTGTTGGTATTTAAATGTAATTTTAGAAAAAAAATATGAAAAAATTATTCAAAGTAATTATCACTTATTTTTTGACGTTTTAAAATCAAAATTGAGTTTTTTGAAAAAGTCCGAAACCTTCGATTTTTTTGTAAAAAAACTCTAAAAATTTTACTCTAAATTACGAAACTTTTAGGCTATAATACGAGATGTGATCACAATTCTTCCTATTTATTTTAAAATTTTTAAAATTGCACCTTTTATTTTTTGGCTCTGATTTATTTTATATGGTGCTCCAAAAAAAATAAATTGGTAGATACTGACGCTAACTTACCCTAGATATATTCATTTGGAGGTAAAAATACGTCTCACAAAAATTAAGGACGATTGGGCATGGGTAAGGCGTTCAGCATGGTCCTTGAAGTTTAAAAAACGGTTTACAAGGAAAAATATGAATTTGTTTCTTTTTTCGTAATTTGTTTGGTATTTTAAGTTAAGTTAAAATTCAAGTGATTACACAATTATGATGAGGAGTAAAATGCCTTTCTAATAAGGTACATCAAACTGAAATCGGTTGAAAATCAGCCAAATTATAACAACTTCCCCAGGCATCTAGCGTGTGTCATACCACTTGATTAAAGAATACGAGTCCCATTTTTTAAATTTATTGAAATTATCTACTGTAATAACATTTTTTTATTATTCATGTTTCAGTGTAATATTTTTTTGGTTTTGCCAAATTTTAAAACAAAAAAAAAAAAAAATTTAAATAGAGACTTCAAAAGGGTGTTGAAAATGCATGCATTTTTAGCATTAATTTAAAACATGTTAGAAAAACACAATATGAAAAATACTTGTCATCTAATTACATATGAATTTGAAGAATAATAAAATGTTATTACAGTAGAAAATGTTAATCAATTTCAAAAATCTGATTGTATTGCTTAATCAAGTGGTCTGCCACACGTTAGATGCCTGGGGAAGTTGTAATAACTTGGCTGATTTTCAACCGATTTTAGTTTTTAGTACCATATTAGAAAGGCATTTTACTCTTCATCATAATTCTGTAATTGCTTGAAATAAAACTTAACTTAAAATACCAAAAATATTGCGAAAACAGAAAAAAATTCATATTTTTCCTTGCAATCCGTTTTTTAAACTTCAAGGACCATGCTAAACGCCTTACCCCTTTCCGATCGTTCTAAATTTTTGTGAGACGTATTTTTACCTCGAAATGAATATATCTAGGGTAAGGTTGGGTCAATATCTACCAATTTATTTTTTTTGGAGCACCATATAAAATAAATCAGAGCCAAAAAATAAAAGGTGCAATTTTTAAAATTTAAAAAAAAAATAGAAAGAATTATGATCACATCTCGAATTATGGCTTAAAAGTTGCGTAATTTAGAGTAGAATTTTTTTAGTTTTTTACAAAAAAATCGAAGGTTTCGGACTTTTCCAAAAAGTCTATTTTAATTTTTAAACGTCAAAAAATATGTGATTATTACTTCGAATAATTTTTTCATATTTTTTTTCTAAAACTACATTTAAATACCAACAAAACGTTGTCCAACTTTTTTTAAAATATCTATATTTTTTAATGGTCAAAATTAATTAAAAATTTCAACTTTTGAATTTTTTTGAGAAAATCGCCATTTTGAAAAATTTATTACTCAACACCATCTTGAAATAAAAGGCTGAAAATTGGTGTCCAAGTTGCATTTAATAAGTACTAAAACATATCCAAAAATAAAATAAATCGAAAGGGGTCGGGTCTAAAAGTGAGTGATTTGGCTTGGAATGCCCCCTATATAAGCTAACGATTAACAAAAAAGAAAATTGAAATTACTGTTTTCATTTTCTTAAAACCAAAAATTTTTGTAACTTGGGTTTGTAACTTGTATAAAAATTCACCTCGTGGGAAATAAAACAGATATTCACCAGCTGGTGAAGAAAACGTAACATAATTATTTAGCATCAATATTTTTTTTTTATCAATATTTTTTTTTCATCAATATTTTTTTTTCCTCAATATTTTTTTTTTTCATCAATATTTTTTTATCGTCAATATTTTTTTTTTCGTCAATATATATATATTTTTTTTTTCATCAATATTTTTTTTATCAACATTTTTTTCATAATTTTTTTTTTTAGTAATATATTTTTTTTTTCATCAATATTTTTATTTTTTATTTTGATCAATAATTTTTTTTTTTTTTTAAATTTTTAAAAAAAAAATTTTTAAATTTTTAAAAGTCAGTGCGTAAGCAAAAATATGGTAAAATCGCTATAACTCCAAAGCTGCTGGACCGATTTACAAAATTTTAGCATCAATGTGTCGAGCGTAAAATTCTAAATAATATAGTTCCCAGTAAAAACTTCTATTACCAAGTAATGAGGTTTTCGTCTTCAAAAAGATGGTTGTAGCTAGTTACTAGGTTGGTGAAACACTCGTTATTTTAACATGGCGATGTCATTGGAGTAATGACCGCATACCCACTCGCTTACGAGAATGCTACTGAAAAACTACATACATTAGTACCACAAATAATGAGCTACTAGTAGCCCAAAAATAACTCGTTACCCACTCCTTACAAAAATGCTACCAAATAACAACATACATTAATCCTAAAAATAAGTAGCTACCAGTAGTCCAAAAATAACTCGTTACCCACTCCTTACAAAAATGCTACCAAATAACAGCATACATTATTCCCGAAAAATTGGCAGTCTTCCCTCAGCAAGGAATTGCGTCAAACGTAAAATTTTTGTTTCATGCCTATTCGTCAGGATGATAAAGTTCATGTTAAACGCGGTTATTTCAAGAGCAACCAAGCGGGAAAATTTCTACAATCTAAATGTAAGAAAAGCCAACGGAACCAATGTTTACGCTGATATCCATCCCTCCAAATGTTTGATTGTAAAATTCAAATTAGAGATGGGCGCTGGTCACGTGATTTGCGTGATTCACGTGAATCACGCGTGAATCACGCGTGAGTGTGAGTGATTTTCATTTCAATCACGTGATTGTGAGTGAGTGTGAGTTGAAAAAAAATCTGAGTGAGTGATTAGTGAGTGAGTTATTTAATTTTTGCGTGAGTTTGCGTGATTAGATTTTTTGATTTGCCCAATTTTTTTTTTAATTTTTTGTAAAAATTTTTTTTTTGGATTTTTTTTCTTTTTGTTAAGAAAATTTTCTTGCGTGAGTACATTTTGCGTGACTCACGCGTGAGCGTGATTGAATCTGGCGTGAGTCACGCGTGAGTGTGAGTAAGTTTTTTATTACTCACGTGAATGTGAGTGAGCGTGAGTAAAAAAAAAAATTGCGTGAGTGATTAGTGAGTGATTCGATTACTTTTTGCATGAGCGTGAGTGAGTGTGAGTCAAAATCCACTCACGCGCCCATCTCTAATTCAAATAATACAAGGACCGAAAATATATCTTGGAACATCGTAAAAAGGGACAATTGGCTGCTTAGGGCAGGACCAATAACAAATATACAGAAGCGACTGTTGCTCAGCCCATGGAAACCGCATTAAACACCATCTTAAATTTTAGTCTATATAAGAGTGAGTAAGTTTTGTAAGGGAAATACTGTCTGTGATGGTTTTTTACCTTGTAACCGGTTTTAACATACTTTAAACAACAAGGCAAACAAATAAGTTAAATTAAAATTTGGAAAACGCCCCAAAATTTCTAGAAAAACAATTACAATTTAGAAAAAGCCAATTAAAATCCAGAAAACTTCAATAGAAGTTATGTAAAGACTTATTAATGCCTCTGTTCTGTCTTTCACAACTTTGCAATTCACATGAAAATTTCCGAATCACATAAAATCAAGTTTAGTGTTTTATTGATCACGTTTTCATTCGAAGTTGAAATCGAATAATTAAAATTTAAAAAATTATAAGGAAAAAAGTGCATTCGTTTTACTTTCACCAAATTTTATTTATGTGAAACAAAACGAAAAAGAAATTTAAAACACCAAAAAAAATCTGAAATTTTAATTTTCAAATTTTTTATGTGAATTACTTTTTTTGGAACAGCGGCCTAAGGCCATATAGTAAGGATAAGGATAAGAGACATTACTGGTGAAACCGCACTTCTTTTGTTAAATTTTTTTTAGCCGCGAACTCCGATTATCTCGGGGTAGAAACCCAGAATATTTCAAAAGGAAATGGAAAAAAGTTAAATTCCAAATGCCTTTCAAAAGGAAATTGAAAAAAAAGAGAAACCCCAAATACCTTTTTAAAGGGAATACAGAAAAAAAACGAATGCATTTAAAAGGTAAATGAAAAAAAAATCAAAAGAATTGTATCTTTTCTATTATCTATTCTTGAAATAATCGTGGACGCAATTTGGGTTTCACAAAGTTTTCACTAATCGCACCTCTGTTTCCTTCTTTACTCTATGCTAAGGCTCATAAATCACTATGAAGTGTCAGCTAGATCCAGGTTTGTAAATATCAATTTGGTTTTCTAAACTTTAATTTGCCTGTTCCCAATTTTAATCAGAATTCCTGAATTTAAATTTTTGTTAACGGAGTTTTATTAGAAAAAGTAGAGAAATATTAATCTTTTTTAAGCTAAATGTGCAAGTTCTTTCTAAATTTAAATAGCATTTTTTTAATTTCAATAAAAAAAAAAAATTATTTGGACAACTCACCAAATATTTTAAATCGCATTGACCAGTAACCGGTTCTGTATGAGGTTATAAGTAACTCATTATTTGTTAACAAGAAGTAACCGGTCCTGTATGAGGTTATCGGTAACTCATTATTTGTTAATAAGAATTAACCGGTTCTGTATGAGGTTATCGGTAACTCATTATTTGTTAACAAGAAGTAATCGAGCAGGTAACGAGCCCTCATTACATAGAATGCAGGCGGTAATGGGGACTTATTACCAAGTTTTTACTGGGTTATTAAAAAAAAAAAATATTTTGGCCAAAAAAAAATGGGCTAACCACAGCTTTTTTTTCAAAAACTTTTTGATTTTTTTTTTCTACTTATTTATTATCTAATTTATGTAGAATTTCACTTTCGACACATTGATGCTAAATTTTTGTAAATACGTCCATTAGTTTTGGAGATATAACGATTTTAAGATTTTTTTGAATTGAGAAAAATTAAAATTTTGAATTCTCTCAAGGGCTGCCAAAATTTAGTTTTTCGTGAATAACTCAGGAAATATTAGCCCGATTTGGCTCAGAGACCTATACTTCCCAACTTTTGTATGCTCTTTCAGAATATGTTACTCAAATTTTTACCCCGTAAAAAAAAATTTTCGACAAACTTGGCAACCCTAGTGAGTGCGTAGGAAAAATATGATAAAATCACGTTAACTCCAAAACTACTGGACCGATTTACAAAATTTTAGCGTCAATGTGTCGAGCGTTAAATTCTAAATAATATAGCTATTAAAAAATAACCAAAATAATAAAAAAAATGTTTGGCCAAAAAAAAAGATGGGCTTTTTTCAAAAAAGCAGTTAGGTCAAAAAACTTTTCGATTTTTTCCTACTTATTAGATATCTAATTTATGTAGAATTACACGCTCGACACATTGATGCAAAATTTTTTTTCAATCCATCCAGTAGTTTTGGAGATATAACGATTCTAAAAATTTTTTGATTTGAGAAAAATTTAAATTTTGAATTCTCTTAACGATTGCCACAATTTAGTTTTTCGTCAATAACTCGGGAAATATTAGCCCGATTTGGCTCGGAGATCATTGAAGTTTTTACAAATTTTTTTAATGTTTTTCACAAAAATACTTAAAACCAGTGTTGGCTACCGTTACCCTTTCAATACCGTTACCGATTAAAAACCCATTAATATTGACTACCGTTACCGTTACCAATACCGAAATAAAAATTTTTGAATACCGTTACCGATTAAAACCGTTACCTTTATTCGTATTTTTACCGGTATTATATCGGTTTTGTTTCGGTTGCATTAATATTACTTATTTTAATTTTTTTGTGGATACTTAAAATAAAAAAACAAATTTTTTGTTCATTGCCAATCCAACCAATGACCACACTCGCAATTAATTAAATTCGAATATCGGTCTTGGACCTCATAAAGATTTTATATAATTGATCAGTATTCGATTGTAAGCGATGTTTGTCTTTCCGTCTGTAGAAGACACGGTACGGTCCGAAATAAACGTGCTACTCCGCTGGTACGAATACGTGTTATGGTCATAGGCTGGTTAAGTTTCGAAATGGGAAAATCGGACCAGATGAAAAAAGTTCCCCCCAAAAAAACTTACAAAACCCCAGAAAAACATATTTTATTTAATTTTTTCTCTATTTGTTTAGAAAGTGAAACATTTTTATGTCCTTTGAACTTCATTGACCAAGATTAGAAAATGCGTTTTTTTTAACAACAGAACAATCAATTTTGATCATTTTAACAGAGAAACCTGCTGATTTCAAATAAACAGTTCAAGCTGTTTATTTGAAATCAGCAGATTTCTCTATTAAAATCATCAGATTTTTCTGCTGACTTGATGGTTTTTTTATTCAGATTCTAACTGAATTATCCAGGCAGAATTTTAGCAAATCGCGTCAGCTATAATCAGCAGATTTCTCAAATGGCTTAAAATGCAGATTTCTCACATGGCTCAAAATGCAGATTTTTTTGCTTATTGGACAATGATGTCTCTACGAACATGAGTTCGCATTTGTTGAATTACAATATTGCGTGAATGTTTTAATTTAATTCTGAGTTAATTCATAGTATTTAATACTAGTACAAATATAATTATTTAGGTATAGAAAATGTAAAGAACTTAGCAGTTTTTTAATTTTATTAAACAATTTTTTTATTTTTTACGCGTTTTTAACAAATTTGTGACTTGTTAACATTTTATTTATAATACCGGTACGTACCGGTATTGATGTTTCGGTAACGGTTCACCGTTATCGAAATAATCGAAAATACCGTTACCTTTACCGTTACTGATATAAAAAATATGTAATACCAATACCGTTACCGATACCGTTATTCGTTTCGGTTGCCAACTCTGCTTAAAACTGATTTTTCACCCAAGGCAAACCACCTTCACAAAACCATTCCATGTAGTAAATGTTTGACCCTGCCCTATTTCTCATTTTATTTTTGCTGGTTTACTTTTCTACATACCAATTTCGCAATATTTGCATCATATAATATGCAAACAAATCTGTTTTTTATTAACTGTAGACACATTTGTCAAACTCTTGTTTGTTGTTCTTTCAGTTATTTTTTATATATGAAAAATTTATTTGTTTTTCTGTGATTTCAGCATATTTTAAAGAAATTTTGTTATTTTCTGTTTGTTTTTTTTTTTAATACGTATTCAAAAGATTTGCATTTTAAGTGATTTGTGAAAAATGTGTGGAGAAATGTAAAAAACATGAACCAAAAAAGAAAAAAATAAAACTGTTTTTGTTTTTTGGCAATAAATTTATGCGCATTAGTTAGCATATGAAAACTTTTTAATATACATGTATGTATATTAAACAAATTTATTTGTGATGTAATATACATGTGATACAAATCTGTTAGAAAAGTGAAATTTTTAAGAAATTTTAGATAAAGTTTTTTTTACATTTACACTTTTTTAAGTATCATTTAAAAATTCTAAATACTTTTTTGTAAAAAATGATAAATGTTAAAAAATTTCACTAATACCCATAAAATTATTTACTTCTGTTTTAATTTTTTATTTATACAGAATTTCGATCATTTTTTGCCGATAGTTTTTGCAGATTAAAGTCAGACGGAAAGTTTTTTAATATATTTGAAAGTTAAAGAAGTGATAACATTCAATAAAATAATGTAAAACCAAAAACCATTTTATTGACTAAAATAAAGTTTTAAAACATTTTTTGAGGGCATACATGTTTTTGTAGACGATTAATTTTATTTGAAATATAATTTGAGTTTAAGAATGGATATAAAACAGAAGAAACATTAATCTTTTCAACATTAATATGTAGATTAGACCGGCACTTTTTTTTATGGCAAAAAAAAATTCCTCCAACTTTAAACGTACGGGAAAATTTTTATTTTCCTAGCCATAGAGCTGATATGGCCCAAATTTGGGGCTAATTGGATTAACCCTTCTACATCCCTTGTATATGTGCCCTTCCTATGATCCTTTGGGTCAATATGACCCAACATTAAAATGTAAACAAAATTCCGTGTTTTAGTATAGTCAAAACTAAGAAAACTAAAATAAATAAGCCCTTCCAGAGCAATTATTAAAAAAAATAAAATCTAATTTGAAATTCAACCTTTTTTACTTTCAGCCAACACTTAATACAATGCATTGCGTTGGTATTAGAAAATGAATTATGAGGCGAAGGAATGAGGGAGTAGTGTTTGTGGACATTTAATTTGAATTTTTTCAAATTATACACATACAAAAAAAACTTTTTCAAATTACTAGGAAAAGTCTCGTAATTTTACCATTTTACTAATATTTGACAGTTTTCCTTGTTTTTTAACAAACAAATTTGGATCAAAATTTACATTTTTTTTAAATTTTACAATATTTTTTGTAATTTTACAAATTTCCAAAAAAAATTTACAAAAAAATCTAGTAAATTCAAGAGTATTCCTTGTAATTTTAATTGCGCCAAAAAACTGTAAATTTACAATTTTATAGGTAAAAAGTTGGTAAAATATTGTAAAATTACTAGAAATTCTCGTAAAATAGGAATTAGCAAAAAATCTAGCAAAAACCAAATTTGTAAATTTACAATTTTATTGATGAAAACCTTGTAAAATTACAAAATTTTTGGTTAAAACCTTGTAAAGTTCCTAGGAATTCTTGTAAAATAGGAGGTAGCTAAAAAAGTAAAAATTTTTTCTTGTAGTTTTACAAGGTATTTTTTTTTTTTTGAGTGTAGCTGACTGGGTAGACTTCTGCAGGGATTTAATTCCACATAGGGCTAGTTTGACTGATGAGAAACGAATTTTCTATGTAATTCATTGTGCAAGACATTGGACAGTAGACAACGAAAGAATGTGATCTGCTGGAAAGGCGCCAATCTCAGCTGAACATTTACCGTGGTTATATCTATATAACAATGACGCACAACACTCATTCCGACTATGTCCAATGAGTCAATAGAGCTGGATACCCTACTGTCATTGATGAGCTTCAACGCACTCCTTTGCACCTGATCAGATAGGCCTTGAAGCACCTGCCCAGATATGCGAGTTGCATTCCATTTTCGGTCGGATATAGGCGGCATAAATAGTGAGATCAGACGGAGTGAAGAAATTCTTGCACCGTTTTAGGAAACCAAGAAACTTGAATGCTTCTTTCGACACTGGAAAAACATGTTTCTTCCAACGAACACCACATTGGATTTTTATGCCTAGAACATCAAGGGCTGATTCCTCAATAGCTATGCCACCCATGGATACAGATGAGGCTGATTCCACAAGCCGTCTGAGGGTCAACACATAACATTGGCCTTACGAGCATTAAAATCAATCCTATTTGCAAGACTCCACTCGGAGATTGTCGTAAGATCATGCTAACAAGTCCCCTGTAGAACGACTCAACGAAACAGGAGTGAATCGGACTCCAGATAATTTACCAAGTGGTGATTGATCATGCTCTTCATGGCCTGCGAGAGCGTAAAGAAAATTGCTATTGGGCGTTAGTTTTCTGGGTTTGTTACCTTACCCATTTTGGGTTGGCGGGACCTTTGCGGGTTTCTCAAAATCCCACCCACAGTACGAGAATAATAAAATTTTGAATGAAAAACTATTCAATGAAAGCGATTTTATTGATTGTTTGACCGACAAAATTATTGATCTATCATTCTGAATGAAAATTAACCCAATTCAGAAGAAAAAAAAATGGAAAAGTAGAACTAAACTTGCATTATCGCTTGTTGGGTCATATTGACCCAAAGGATATTAAATGTGTGTAAATCGTGTTTTTAAATGTGAGGGGGGGAGGAAAAATTTAAATTTTATTATTTTCTTTTAAAACCATAATTTTCGTCTCTGTAATGGATAAATTAAAGTTTCACGTTGATATCTTATAACTAAAGGGAAAAATTTTGCGTTTGAAAACCAAAATTGGGTCAAATTGACCCAAGGAGTGCAGAAGGGTTAACAATAACTTTTGAGGGTTTAAAAATTAACAAAAAAATTAAAAATTAAAAAAAATTATTAAAAAAAAAAAAAATGTTTTATTCGACCTTTAAAATATTATCTTTTGAGTAGGGTTATTCTAGCTCGATATCATTTTTCTTTACTACCCAGCAAAAATAAATCGAGATTTTGGCGACACAGCATCTTTTTATAGCATACCGAAGCGCATCCAAAGAGCGCTCTTGAGGATGCAGTAAAAGTAAGGGGAAAAAATTTTAATTTTTTGTTAAGATTTTTTATATAAAACTTAAAATATAAAATTATATTTTGCTAAAATTTCACACATGCTTTCCTTTTAAATATATTTAACACTTTTTGAATAAAAACCATGAGTTTTGGACAAAGACACATAATTTCAGTGCATCATTATTGCGCATTAATCAGCACTGCAAAGAGTGCTTCAATCAAAGCACCATTATCACATTTTGAATGAAAAAAAAAATGGAGTACATCATTTCCACTTTAGTTTCAGAAAATACAAATTCTATTACAAAAAATGTCCAATCATATTTTAGACTCTCTGATTATATTTAAAAATATCCAATTATATTTAAAAAATTTCCAATATAATTGAAAATTTTTTGAAATGTAATTAAACATTTTTTGGTTATAAATGGTCATATCTGAAATATAAATGGAAGTTTCTGAAATATAATTTGAAATTTTCGAAACATAATTGGAAATTTTTAAATGTAATTAGATCTCTTAGGCGATATTTCCTCCAAATGCTTACAGGGAGTAAACTGATTTTCAGAATTAGTCAATTTTATTTAAGGTTTTCAAATTTTATTCAGAAATTGTCAATTGTATTTCAGATTTTGTAATTTGTATTTCAGAAATAGTCAAATGTTCTTTATCTTTATTCTGCTTAAATAGGTCTAAAAAGATACATGAAGTCACTGCACCTTTATAGCGATTTTCACAGCCCTCTAAAGAGATGTGAATTCAGAGCATCTTAAGAGCGCTTTTTTGGTGTATCCAACTAGCGCTCTAAAGTGTGGCATCGCCTTAGAGAATCATGAATGAATTCAGCAGGTTTGGATGCGCTCCTTCACTCGAGTTTCCTTTCCAAAAGCTGCTGCCAGTTCAGCAAAATTTCTGCTGGGTAATAACAGCCATTATATTTTTATAGAATAATTTTCAACAAAAAAAAAATATTTTTCTGTTTTAAATTTATTTATGTTGGCCATTTTTTCTTGGTTTGCTTCGGCTAACTACTGCTAAAAATTACAAATATAAATAAATTTAAAACAAAAAAATATTTTTTTGGAAAATTGAACAGTTCTCCAGTGAATTTTTCAGTGCCTGTAATTCAAAAATTTTGATCAGACGATATTATAATGAAATCCCCTTTTTTTGAAAGCTAGGCTTTGGTCGTATCACATATATCCAGTAGGGCGTTCCGTCAAATCTAAACTTTTGAATTTCGTGTCGATGGCCACGTGGGAAAATTTATCAAAAAAAAAATTTGCAAAGGCATTTTCAGTCGGCAACTAGCGGTCAAAGTCAAAAAATTAGGAATTTTTGTGTACTTAATGAGAAAAATATTTTAAAAATTAAAAAATAGCGACTTTGGTTCACAGATGCTGATTTTTAAGCACAAAAATTATTTGTTATCCTAATTGATTCCAAAATATGGTATATGTTAATTTTTATTCTAAAAAATATTAAAAAATATATATATTAAAATCGCGATTTTGGTCCAAAATGCAGATTACGTTTTTCGGTCAAAATTCAATCCCCGAATTTTTTAACTAAGTCCGGCTCAAAAATAAGAAATTTTTGCGGACTTTATGCACTGAAAGAATTTTGTTCATTACGGCTATGAAAACGTACATTGATTCTATGAAAAAAATCATTAGAAGTCAGCCAATTATTATTAAATTTTTATTTAATTTATTATTTTATTTTTATTTATTTTTAACTTATCCCTACCGAGATTCGATCAAAAAACCAGATGTTTGTGAAGCTTAGTCTCTAGTCACTGAGCTAAAGTATATAGACTAGGATGGCCCAAAATTCCTTTTGCTTCTCTACAGGCCAACGTAACTCAAAAAATGAAAGATGGCATGGTAACTAATATTTTGCACCAAATAGCAGCACCCTACGACGATTAGAAGGGGATGCTAACTGATCACATGTGTTTGTAACCTCCGAAGAAATGTGAAAAAAAAAATTTTGCAATCCCAATAATAACTAAATGTAGCGTTACAAGAGCACATAAGTCGCATGTAGTCATTTTGTGCAAAGATTGTCTACAAAAGACAATAAGGACCTTCTGGTTTCGATAAGGAAAAAACAAAAAAAAATGTTTGATATTATACCAAAATTAAAGATATTTTTGTCACATTTCAAATGAACTTTACCGCAACTTAATGGGCCGAATAGTTTTTGAGTTATAGCGGTATTAGTGAAATGCAGGTTTCGCTTTTTTAAATACCAATTTTTTTTTTGTTTGAGGACAATCTTAGGACAAAATGGCGATATGTGAATTATGTGCTCTTGTTGCGCTACCATTCCTTACAGTTATTTTTAAGATTTCAATAAAAAAATTTAAGACTTCTTTGGAAGTTGCAAACACATATGACCAGTTAGCATCCCCATCCAATAACACTTAAAATCCATTTTGTTTAATATTCTGCTTTAACATATTGAATTTGTATCAATGCTCTGCCACAATGCTCTGCCAAAATCTGTGTGTGTGTGTGTTTGTAGAAAACAAAATGTTTGTGTATTTGCAAAAAAAAAAAAAAAAAATAACGAACATTATAAAACTAAGTGTTAGTCGGCGAGGTTTTTCTCCTTTGGTGGCGCTGATAGCTAAGGCGTCGATTATAAATTTCCCAGCCGGTAGGTCTTGGTTTCGAATCCCACCACGGCAGCATTTTTTTTATGTTTTTTACGTTATTTTTTATATTTTTTAATATATTTATTCAATTTTTTTAATTATTGTAACATTATTTTAATTATTAAAAAAATTAACAGGCTTATTGGTGAAATTTTTTTCTATAAATAACATTCATTAGTTTTATGAATTTTTTCTATGAATCTAACAAAATCTATGAAATATTTCACAATACTAATGAATACTCATTCAGCCAATGAATTTTTTCATAGATTCTATGAATTTGGTTTTATGAAATTTGTTCATAGATATTATGAACAATAATTCTTTCAGTGTGGGAAAAATATTTAAAAAATTCCAAAATAACGATTTTGGTCTACGGATGCTGATCAGCATTTTTGGAACAAAATCGAGTTTTTATATTTTTTTCTTATATTTTTAGCTCAACATTTTCCATTTTTTAAAGACCAATTTGATTAAAATATACTACTAATTTTTATATTAATAAAAATCAGCATCTGTGTTTCAAAATCGCTATTTTTACGCAAATATTTCTAAATTTTGAGCCGGACTTGGTTAAAAATTTATTTTTTTTTATTTTACCGCTGGTTGCCGACTGAAGATGAACTTGCAAAATTTTTTCAAACAATTTTTCCACAATCAGCTTTTCTGTGGCCATCGTTACGAAGGTTTTAATTGCAGAGCAATCGGAGTGTAAGCTATGGTATACCTTCCTTGTTAGACTAGAATCCGTCCTATGGTTTTTGAGATGTCGTCATTTAAAATTTCTGTAATGATCAAGATTTTTTTTTTTTTTTTTTTCATTGGCCCTTTAATAGAGCTTGAAACAAAAATTGATTTTAACTTAATAATAATAATTTTAACCCTCACAGCCTTTCAATAGTTTTGAGTATTCCAAGAGTTTTTCAAAAATCCATAAATTTGTTCAAATGCCGCCACTGCTAAATATTATCTAATTTGACTCACACTTATTTAAATGAAAATTCGTCTTAAGTTTTATAAAAGGGTTAAAGAAGTTTTGAGATTATTTTTAAAAAGTTTTTTAAACTTAGGGAACCCCTCAATTTTTTGGCAAATTTTCAAATAGCGATGGCTCGAAAACCGTTCAACTGATTTTTTTTATATTTGTGTTTAGCGCATCAAAGGCTCTGATTTCTCATAACCGTATACATGTTAAAATTAACCGATTAACCGAAAACGCATCCACGTTTAACAAAATTTACTTGGCATCACTTCTGTGAAAAAGGTTTGTGTATTTGCTATTAACAAAGAAAAAGGTTTGTGTCTTTGACATTTCAATAAAAATGTCAACTTGGCATCACTTTTTATCGAAGCTTCATTTTAACGCCGATAATTATAAAAGTTAAAAAAAGCGTGGATAATTTAAATTTTGTATGGGTAAGCGTATATACGGTTATGCGAAAACAGTGCTAAATGTGATATATTGCAAAAGAAATTTGTTTGCTTGAATTTTTCTAAAAAGTCTAATTGTTGGCGTATACGTAATATTTTTCATATTCATAAAAGTTAATAAAATATTGCTCATACGCTAGGTAGTACTTTTGACAATTCAATGTTACTCGTACGCTTGTAAAGAATTCTTAGTTGGTCGAAATTTAAAAAAAAAGTAATTTAAGGATCCTGGTCTTTAAATTTCAAGTTTATAAGACAGACTTTATAGGAAAACTGTCTCGGAATCTTAGAATTTTTCTGACGGAGAAAAGCCTTTAAATCTGAAAGTTTTTGTGTATGTTTTTTTGTAAGTTTTCTGCAGGAAAAATTTGAGAATTTTTTATAGAAAAAATTTACCAGAACCAGAATCTGAAACTTATGTATAGAAAAAAAAACTCATAAGCTTTTTTAAAACTCTTTTCTAAAGGAAAAATATCTGGGTTATTTCTAAAGAAAAATTTCTCAGTAAAAATAGTATAGAATCTGACACTTTTTTTACAAGAAAAGTGTCTAAGTCTTAGGCTTTTTCTATAGGAAAAATTTCTCAAAATCTGAAAGCAAAAAATGTATCAGAATAGACTTATTCTAAAATAAAACTCCCAAGAATCTGAGACTTTTTCTACAGGAAAAATTATTCAGAATCGTACACTTTTTCAAAAAAATGTCTCAGAATCAGAGAAAATAGCAAAATGTCTAAGAAATTGAGACTCTTCCTACTGGAAAAATGTCTCAGAATCTGATACTTTTTCTATAAGTAAAAAACAATTTTTGGATGTCCTTGCAATCCTTAAAATTGTATCCTTGAAGTTTATAAATTATTAAAAGCAAATACCAGCAATAATTCTTCAAGTTTTTTCATAAAAGTGTGTTCAAAATCTGCTGCCAAAATCCAATTTTTATTCGAATTTCAACACATTTTTTTGGATATTCGATATTTTTGCACTTAAGCAAAAATTTAAGGCCATGTTTTGGCAAGTTCTCTTTCTAATACCTTACAAAAATTTTTTGTATGTGTAGAAATGGGTTAAGTCCTTAAGCTTATTAGTTTTTAACCGTTTTCTCCAGTTTTCTCCATTATCGATCTGTTCAATTGTAGATAAAATTATAAAGATTTAAAAATTAAAAAAAAAAATCCAAAAAATTTCAAAAACAAAATTTTTAAAACAATATTGGATTGTCCTTTTTTTCTGGCAAAGCCACTATGAATTTTCAAAAAGAAAAGTTTGTATTTTAGTTTAGAATTTCGTTTTACCGCTGTAAAAATTTCAAAGAGTAGTTTTTTTTCCCTATAAAAAAGCTTATTTTTTTATCTTTACGAAAAAATCGTTTCAAACAAACTTTGAAAAAATAAAAAAATAAAAAATTCAGGTTAGCAAAAGTTAAGTCGATTCTGAGAGTGAGGGGTGAAAATAGAGGCTAAATTAGAAGACCCGTATCGCGGCGTTTGCTTATGTTAGTTCGAAGTTTTTTTTTTTTAATCGACCTTCGAACTTTGCAGTCAAACTCCAATTTTCAGCATATTGTTTATATGTTTTTTTGGCTATAATTCGTCGACTAATTGATATTTTTCAATCTGTAAATGCCAAATTATTGCTAGAGACCAATCCAACAATAAAAATTTTTTAAAAAATTGATTTAGAAAATTTTTGTGGGGCTTATGAAGCAATATGTTGGAAAAATTATTTGTTTTTTTTATGCTTTTTAAAAATATTTTGCTTCATAAGCATATTTTGCTTCCCATTCCAGCGAAGACCGTCTGTATGTGAAAATTGCGATTCAGTCCAAACCAAAAATTATCCATCAAGTTTTTCTAGCAAAAAATAGCTTTGCAGAATCCTTGATTATATCTTATATAAATTTTTCTTCTCAGTATTTATCAACAAACTTTATTAGTTTGGATTTCCTTACCTAAGGATACATAAACACAATGCAATAAAAAATAAACTTTTGTAGCCACAGCAACATCAAAAAACTTAATTTCCAGAAAACCCAGTGGAAGAAAACCAAACTGCCCAACCCACAAAATGTTAAAACAAACATATAAACTAAGTATATTGCATTCATTATAGTTTAACGGAAGGAAACTAATAGTTTAACTATTTGTTGAGAATTTTCTATAGTTTTTCTTTTAAGTTTTCTTATTTGTATATGGCTGTTGTCTGCTGTTTTGGTGATTTAATTGAGACTGACTTATCAAGTGTTTATTGCAAAGTAATTAATTAGTAATTTTTTCGTGATTGAAAATTACTAATTAAAATTTAAAATTTTTGAAATTATTTCCAATTTAGAATAAAATATAGGCACTACTACATCTTTTTATTTTTTGAATTTAATTTGTTAATTTTTAAACAAAACATCAATACGTATGAGTGTTAAAATGAATTTCTTATAGAAAAATATTAAGTATACGCTTAGGTATAAGATTATTAGAATAGTGTTACACTGTTACACCAAGCCCAAGAGTAATTTATTAAAAATGTTAAAGTTATTAGGGCCTAAAATGAAAAATTCAAAAGAAAATTTTATTTCTAAAAATTATGGATTTTTGTGGTATTTCCATACCGGATTTTTGTGGTATTTCCATTTATAGAAAATATGCTAGCTTTAATAACACTAAATTTTCTACAGATAATTTTGTGTTATCGATACATCGATAAATTTAAAATGTTCTATTTTCTAACACAAAATGATAATTTGAAAGTTATCCATAAATCGATAACACTAAATTTTCTCTAGAAAATTTTTAAGTTGTCAATATATCGATAAAAAAAATTTTTTATAGAAAAACATAAAGATATAGATAACACAAAACTTTCTATAGACAATTTTAAAGTTATAGGTGTGTCGATAAGAAAATTTTTAGTAGAAAATTTTAAAGATTTTGATAACTCAAAATTTTCTGTAGAAAAATTTCCAGTTATTAATACATTGATAACACCTTTCTACAAATCTGAGGTTTGTCGCTGCGTTTTGGATGAAACCAAAAAAAGTTGATAGGGTTTGGTGCCCCAATTCCAAAATGGTCACTCAAATTTTTCTACCACGTCACAATTTTGAGAAAATCGCGGTTAAAGTGTCAAAAAATGCCCATTTTGACCATTTTTGAACGCCTATAAAATAAGATCCTGACATGCAAATGATTTGGTATTAAGCTCATTCGAAAGTGTGTAATTTTCTCTTTCAGACAAGATCAAATCTTCTTGGAATTTAATTTTCTAAAATGGTAAAAAAATCATTAGCCACAAGTGCTTTAAATTTAAAATTTACGTATGAATTTGTATAGAAATTTGTTAAAAACACTGTGTAAATAAACTAAATACTGAAAAAATGGAAGGTTTTTTGCTAATGATTATTTTACCATTTTATAAAATTAAATTTTTAGAAAATTTTATCTTATCTTTAATGAGTTTGATAGCAATTCATTTGCATGTCAGGATCTTATTTTATAAGCTTTTAAAAAGGGTCAAAAATGCCCTTTTTCGCCACTTTAACCACGAATTACTCAAAATCCTGACGTGATAGACAAATTTGGGCTCCGGATTTGGAATCAGCGCAACAGACACTATCCAAATCACTAACGAGAATGCAATACGCATTTTCTTGGGCTCTATGAAATAAGGCCCCAATGAAATAAGGCCCCAAATCAAAAATGAAATAAGGCCCCACAAATTTTACTAAAAAAAATTGGGGTGTTATTTCATTATTTGGGGCTTTATTTCATTTTTTGTTTTGGGGCTTTATTTCATTATGAAATAAGTCCCCAAATTTTAGGAATGAAATAAGGCCCCAAATAATATTTTGGGGTGTTATTTCATTTTTTCTGAAATCTGCGGAAGCCAACGACGCAATGAAAAAGACTGCTAATGAAATAATTTTCACAGAAATAATTCCAAAATGAAATGAAATTACTACAGAAGCTACAAATAATGAACTTAAAAAGATTAGTGCAATTGCTAACGCGCCTACTGAATCTGTGATAAGTATTTTATAAATTTCACTGTAAGATCGGATGAGAAACATCTTACGAATATGAATTTAAATCTCTATATTAATTTAAAATTTTTCTCTCAGAACTTAATCAATAATAAATTTTGTATTTAATATATTTACAAACCTCGAAAAGGAATTAAAACTAGTTATATCCTTGGGCATTTCTAGAATTCTATTTAATTACTGATGAAATAATATGATGCATGTTTTAAAAATATTTAAATGCATGTGGTGATGAAGGAAGCGCCGCAGGCGAAAAATTTTTACAACAGATTTTAACAAAAAATTAAAAAAAATATTTTTAAAACAAGCATCATATTATAATGTTATGAAAGATATATTAACGACGTTGGTAGGTTGTACAAAATCAAAGAAAATTTCGCCAAGTCCATTGTGCTAACACCTTAAACAATCCAATGTGCCACGCCCTGGTCAATAAAAGCAGTTATTTAGAAGTATTCGGAATTTTGGAACAAGTCAAGTTTACATCCACCCATGGAAAAAATTTGAAATTTTTTGACCTTTGACCTATGACCCCACTGAGTTCAAAAAAAATATTTTTTTGGGGGGCAAATGCCCTCCAGAGGGTGTGGCCCTAAAGGTAAAACCGTTTTTTGGAATTTTCTCAAAAACTACTAAAGATATATGGTTGATTAATAGCTAAAATAAAAGCCTATATCAAGACCATTCTTTTGGTATACAAAAAGGGTGACATGACATAATCCCCACGGACATAATCCCCATTACCGTTATGGGGATTATGACCAAATTCATTTCGGTCATTATCCCCATAATGGTAGTGGGGACTATGACCAAAAATTAATTGGACATAATCCCAATAAAAAACGGACATATTCCCAGATTTATGGGCATAATGACCACGTACCAAATGGCCATAATCCCCATTATGGGGATTATGTCTTCTATACTAGTTGGTCATAGTCCCCATAATTAAAAGAATTTTTTTTTTACTTAAAAGTTTTCTGCGTAGCCGGCCTTCGGCCGGGCTTAGGGATTATAAACTCCATGTATTAAACCCACCCTCTCTGCAGAAAATGGGGATTATGACAAAAATTGCATAATCCCCATTGTGGGGATTATGTCTTCTGTACTAGTTAGTCATAGTCCCCAAAATTAAAAGATTTATTTTTTACTTAAAAGTTTTCTGTGTAGCCGGCCTTCGGCCGGGCTTAGGGATTACAAACTCCATGCATTAAACCCACCCTCTCTGCAGAAAATGGGGATTATGACCAAAATTGCTTTGGACTGGCGGTTATGACCGAAAAAAGTTCGGTCGTAATCCCAACAATGAACGGACATAATCCCCATAGGGATCTTAAAATAAGCAATACAAAAAGCTTTAATATAACCTTATTTTTTATTATTTACATTCGCATATACTTTTTTTTAAAAATCGAGTGGTTTACATTTAAATGGAAAAAAAAGGTTTAAATAAAAAAAAACTCCAGAACATTATATACCAGTGGAAAGGTCTTGACCGTAGCTTTAATTTAGTTCCATAAAAAACATACCATATAATCGATGCAAAGTCAAGAAATCCGTAGTTTAGTATTTTTTTTTTTTAAATTTTCAAAAATTAAAATTTTCACACTTTCAACTATGGCAACCCCCATCTTTTTGCACACCAAAAGAAAGTCCTTGAAATAAGCTTTAATTTGAGCCATAAATCAACCATATACATATGTTAAGTAGTTTTTGAGAAAATTGCTATTTTTGTTTTAACTTTAGGGCCACGCCCACCCTCTTGTGGGCGTTTGCCCCCGACAAAAATGATACCACTCGACTCAGAATGAAGTCCTTATTCGATTCTCAAAGTTTCATCAGATTTGGATGGATGGAGGTAAACTTGACTTAAGCCGGAATTTTTTGTTCACTCGCGGCGTGCATTTCGGTTTGTAGTAGATTTAATATATTTTGGATTTAAATTGAGTCCTTTGTATGTATGTGTAAAGTTTTTATTTTACCAAAAATTTTGTAGTAATTTTTTTATGAAATAGTAGATAAGCTTATCGAACGGACTTAATATTTATTTTTGTTTTTAAATTGGGGCCTTATTTCATTTTCAAAATGGTGCTTAATTTCATTATGAAATATGGCCCCAAAAATGGGGCGTTATTTCATTTTATCTTTGGGGTTTTGTTTCATTTCATTGGGGGCTTATTTCATTTATTTTTTGGGGTGTTGTTTCATAATGAAATAAAGCCCCAAAAAATGGGGCGTTATTTCATTTCTGGTTTGGGGTCTTATTTCATTGGGGCCTTATTTCATAGAGCCATTTTCTTGTTGAGCTGTGTAATTTAAGAATTCCCTGTAGAAAATTTTGTGTCATCGATACATCGATAGCTTTACAGTTTTCTATAGAAAATTTTTAAGTTATCGATTTAATCTGTACAAAATTTTGTGTTATCGATATATCGAATAACTTTAAATTTTTTAGAAAATTTTGTTTTATCGTTGTATGAAATAACTTTATAATTTTTTATACACAATAACTTTAGTTTTCCATAGAAAATTTTGTGTTTTAAATATATTAAGACCTTAACAAATTTCTATCCATAAATCGATGTCACAAAATTTTCTCAAGAAAATTTTAAAGTGATCGACATATCGATAACACAAAATTGTGTATAGAAAAATTTAAAGTTATCGATAACACATAACTTTCAAAAAAATTTAATTTATCGATATTTCGATAACGCAAAATTTTCTACAGAAAATGCTTAAGTTATCGATGTATTAATAGCACAAAATTTAATCAGTAGAAAATAGCTTTAAAGTTTTCTATAAAATGTTTTTTATCGATAACTGTATTTTCTGTAATTGATAATTTCAGTTTTCTATAGAAAACTTTATGGTGTAGATAACTTTTTAATTTTCTATAGCGCATTTTGTGTTACCAATACATTAATAACTTAAAATTTTTGATATTTATTTCGGTACTAGTCGAATAGCCTGTCCCTGCCAGGCGGAACACCAAATCATTTTTCTTAATAATTCTAATTTTTTACTAAACTTTATAAAAAATTATGTTTGTGCTTCAAAAATTTAATATTGCTAGATTAAGTTACATCAATGTATTTCCCAAAATGGAAAAAAATTTATGACTATAAAAGGTTTTATTGATAAAATTTTAGAACTAAATTTAGCACTCCCATTTCGTTTCCGTTCTTAAACCGGATATCAAAAATCCATCGTGTGGATCTGTCCCATGGTCACTCCTATATACATGGCAATTTGTATCTTTCTTAGTCATGAAGGGTTTTAAAATTAAAAAATTTTTTGAAAAACACAATTTTTTTCACTTCAATTTTTCCTTATAATTCTCCGTACACAGTTGACTTCATAAGGATATGATACATTGTCAATACTTTATGCTTTACAATTTTCAGCTTCCTTAGTCATTAGGGGTTGCAGAAATAGTTTAAATGATTGAAAACTTATGGTGATTTCTTTTCTGGAAAAAAAAATGTTTGCCTTTTTAGCGTATACATTTTGAAAATGTTTAACTCACACCTTCAAAAATTTGCATTTTATTTGACTGGAATAGAACACAAAATACAGAAATACTCTGCCCTGTAATTTTTAACAGCTGTTTTGAGAAACCAACACAGAAAAAGTCAGCTGTTGTATAAGGCAATTTGAACCCCGTGAAGAAAGAACACGATATTCTTTATAAGGGCTGACATTTTTTAGAAAAGAACACAAAAACAAAATTTTTGGGCAAAATGCAAAACAAAGACACATTTTTTGTCAGAAAAGAAAACACCATTAATTTCGCCGTCTTCCGCCACTCCCCCTCAAAGGCCGAAAATTCGGATACGTTACAGATTATATATATAAACTGAACAAAATTCACAACGGATTTTTTTTTGTATCTCCGCCATTTCACTGGATATCCAGGTTAGTGTTGATCTTTGCCATAGTCCATGCCATATGCATCCCAATTTTCATCTTTCAAGGACATAAGGTGTCTTCAGAATTAGGTAAGATATAAAACATAATTTTTCCACGCCCATTTCTTCTGTTAATTCTCCCTCCATATTCCAAAATCTTTAAATCTGACTACTTAAGGATAAGCTCCATTGTTAGTACTATACTCGTATCCACGCCCCTTTCCCCTCTTAATTCTCCGACCACAGTACAAAAATTTTAAGTCTGACTACTTTAGAATATGCTCCAGTATCAGGATAATATGCTTGCCAATTTTCGGCTGCGTAGGTTCTTAGGGCTTTAAAGTTAGTTAAATTAAAAAAAAAATAATAAAACAAAATATTGCCTTGCAACCTTTTTCCTCTCAACTATCCGTCTACATTCCAAAAATGTTTAATTAGACTACTTTAGAATATACTTCATAGTTAGGACAACATGTTAGGGATTTTCAGCTTCCTCATTCATTGGGGCGGAGCTTAAAAATACTCTCAAATGTTAAAAAAAAAAATAATTTTGCCAATTCCCCTTTTTCTCGTAATTCGTCGCCCACAGGCAAAAAATCCGGCTTCGTAAGAGTCAAGAGCGGACGAGGACTGGTCTGCATACAGGCTGCAACTTAAGAGTTATAAAAAGATGATCAGAAATGCAAAATGTGATTCTTGGAAAAACTTCTGTGGAAACATAGAAGACGTTTCTGAGGCATCCAGGCTGCGCAAGGTTCTGGCTTCTTCTCCTTGCACCCTGGGATACCTGAAAGATCCTAATGGGGTGTGGTCTTCCTCCAGTGGAGAGTCGCTGGATCTCCTTTTAAACACGCATTTTCCGGGCAATTCCATGACGCCGTTTCAAGCTTTGGAAAGTTCTGACGCCCAAGCATCTGAAATTGCTTCGGAAATAATAAATATGCCAACATTAATCTGGGCGATAAAAAGCTTCAGGCCCTATAAATCCCCGGGACCTGATGGTATAATCCCGGCTGAGTTGCAGCAAGTGTTGGACTATATAGCCCCGTTGCTGTATAATCTATACACAGCATGCATCAACTGGTCGTATATTCCTTTAAAATGGAGGGATACCAGAGTCGTATTTATCCCGAAGGCTGGGAAAAGTTCCCACACAGCTCCGAAGGATTTCAGACCAATTAGTCTGTCTTCTTTTTTGTTAAAGACAATGGAACGAATGATAGACTCATATTTGCGTAGAGTGATTGACCCGAGGTTGCTTTCGACAAAGCAACATGCATACAGCAAGGGACGATCAACGGAAATACCCTTGGACATATTGGGTAGGCAGTATGCAGCTGCGTCGGCAATTCGACTTAATAGCACGCTGCAATGGAGGAGCAGCGATTGTGGCCATAGCGCGATCTTGAAAAAGATAACAATACCACAAAATGTGGATTGTGCTCCCTCTTTGAGCCTCTTTAAGCGCCACTTTACCACTATGATACCATCCAGGGAGTCTTGGATGGGGGATACTCCGGGAAGTGGAGCTACCATAAATTTTTACACAGATGGATCGAGGCTGCACGAACAAGTGGGCTTTGGGGTCTATTCGGAAGAGCTTGGATTGAGCCTGGCTCGTAGATTGCCAGATCATTGCAGTGTTTACCAGGCAGAGATGCTGGCAATAAAGGAAGTGGCTGACTGGTTGAGCTGCAATGTCTTGTCTACAACCGCAGTCAACATCTATACTGACAGTCAAGCCGCGGTCAAGTCCCTGGATTCAATGTTTCTGAAAACAAGATCTGCCCTTAACTGCCGCACGTCTTTAAATGAGATGGCCAAGCAGTTTAATATACGACTCATATGGGTCCCAGGGCACAGAGACATTCCAGGGAATTGCAAAGCCGATGAGCTTGCAAGACTAGGAACTACCTTACAGGTTCCAACAGAATTGGAATGTGTTGGTATGCCTCTAGAAACTTGCAAGCAAAACCTACGGCTTTGTTCTGCGACGGAGACTAATCAAAGATGGGCAAATGGATGGACGTGTGAGACAACACGACTGATTTGGCC
This sequence comes from Pegoplata infirma, assembly GCA_963921195.1. Lineage (NCBI taxonomy): Eukaryota > Metazoa > Arthropoda > Insecta > Diptera > Anthomyiidae > Pegoplata > Pegoplata infirma. The sequence continues at coordinate 202,962,167 of OY992537.1, read as the reverse complement.
TTCTCTTAATCAGGGGCGCACAAGTGAGCTGATATCGCTTCCAAGAGGAGAGATTTCGACGCACATTGGGAACTTTGTATGGAAAAGGCGCGCATCGACGTTATTTTATTATAACTCTTGAACGGATAGGAATTTCCCGACATTCTTTACCATTATAAAAACTGGAGACCTTAAGGAACTCACTCATGTGGATTGGACATTTTTCGCATTAGTACCCTACTTGTAAATTTAAGGCAAAGTTGGTTAATTTATTTATATAAAAAAATAAAATAAAGGTCAATTATTTAAAACAGTTACGGATTTTAAGTGACAATATAACAGCTTACCATTCAATACAACGTGTTTTCTTTCATATTTTTGTAAAGTATACACCCTACACTAAAATAACGTGCAATGTTAACTGTTTTCTATCTATTATCATTTTCGATTTTTTAAACAAAAATAATGCGGAAAAATATCATACAAAGAAGTAACACACGGTAAATAAGCATTATTTGCAATAATTGTTAAGTTTTTTTGTAAAAATTTTAATGCCAACAGGCAATCACAATTTTTGTATAAATAATTTTTGTATAAATAATGTCATGAGCTAGAATTGTATGCATAGTGGTACTCATGGGTCACCAACCATACTCTTCAACTGATAATATTTCAGTTCCATGTATGTGTTTTCTAAATTTAACTGAATTATTTTTTTCATTTGCGTTGATACACAGAGGTATTATATCAACCCGCTTTATAATATCTTCTTCTATTCCAGTTATTTTGGCCGTAACTGCGGCCAAAAAAAGCCTTTTAGTTACAAGCATTAGGTGAAACCCCTTTTGCCTTAAAAAAGTGAGGTAGGGTATCAAAATCAATAATTATTGGAAACCGCGGTTTTCTGTTAACAATAACGATAATTAAAGTAAAATTGTGTAATAAAACGATTAATAGTAAATTGGTTTAGAAAATATTCACTTTAAAATATTTATTTTTCGTTAATAGACCCCTCTTTAAACCTCATTTCAGGGCGCAGCTGCAACTGGCTGCACAAGTTTCTACCCCAGGAGTATTAAGTAATACTTCTAGTTTATTGTACAAAAAGAATCGACATTCCCTTTCGTTCCCCACAAAAGTTGCAATCCAAAATATAAACTGTTTTTTTCTAATTTTTCAAAAATTGACACTTTTTGATGGCCTGTATTTCCTACTTAAAAAGAGTAATATTAAAAACCATAAAATGGGTAACAAAGGTACTAGTTATAGCTACAATATCCACTTAATTTCAGGAAAATCGCATTATTAGAAGTAGTTTTAAAAAATAAAATAAAAAAAAGTCTTAAAAAAAATATTTTTTTTTAAAATTTATGCAAAAAGTCCTTACTTTGAATTTATGTCCTGGCTAAACTAAGCGATGGATTTTCTTTCTATGAACGGTTTTCTTTCTCCTAGGGTGTCTACTTAGCGAATACGAGCATTAATTGTAAATAACTAATCATTTGTTTGGCTCTCAAATGCGCATCTAGGATCCAATGTGCGACGGTGGTTTCTATAATTACCGGACACTGTCTTATAGGGAAGCACGCAGAGCGGTTAAATGTGCCGTCGAATGACTTTTGCCGAAGTTGCATGGATGAAGAGGAGTTGGAAACTATCGAACACTTTATTTGCCATTGCCCGGCACTTTCTGGTCAGCGACTTGCTTCACTGGGATCTAGGGAGCTGTACGATCTTTCTGATTTGTCGGATGTCAAAATTCAACATCTAAGGAGTTTCATAAGAAGCTCAAACTGGTTTAACGACAGGGACTAGTAGGGAAACCTATTACGATCCCGTGGTATCACAATGGACCTCAGAGTCTACGTGTGTTGACGTAAAACGTCAGCAGCCACTTACAACCTAACCTAACCTAAAGAGTCTCTCCCTGGTGTTTTACTATATGCATGCCAATTTTAAGCGTTTAAGTCCACCAATGAGATTCAAAAGGCGCTGGATACACAAAAAATATGAGAAACACAAAAAAAATATATATACATAGAATAGATGGAAATAAATTTACCACGCCCCTTTGCCTTTTTTGTTCTCCACCCACACACTGGATATTAAAAATACAGGTTCATGTTGATCTTCCCCATGAAACCTACTATATACATGCCAATTTTCATCTTCCTTAGTTATTGGGGGTCTTCAAATTAGTTAAAATATTAAAAATCCCAATTTTTCCACGCTCTTTTAATTCTCCTTCCACAGTCGAGAAATTTAAAATACGATTACTTCAGGATATACTACATCTTTAGGACTATACGCTATGCATTCTCCGCTTCCTTTGGGGGATTCAAAAGAAGTTAAAATGTTAAAAATCCCAATTTTGTCACTCCCCATTTCCTTTCAATTCTCCGCCGACAGTCAAAAAGTTTATAAGTCGACTACTTCAGGATATGCTTCATCGATAGGACTATATGCTAGGAAATTCTCAGCTTCCTAAGTCATTAGAGGACTTTAGAATATGCAAAAATGTAAATTTTCATCTTCATAAGTCATTGGGGGTCTTCAAATTAGTTTAAATATTAAAAAACACAATTTTGCCACGCCCCATTTTTCTCTTAATTCTCCTTCCACAGTCTAAAAAATTGAAATCCGACTACTTCAGGATATGCTTCATTGTTAGAACTAAATGCTATACAATTTTCCGCTTCCTAATTCATTTGGGGGCTTCAAAAGAAGTAAAAATGTTAAAAAATCTCAATTTTGCCACGCCACTTTTCCCCTCAATTCTACGCCCACTTTGCGAAAATTTTAAATCCGACTACTTAGTGATATGCGCCAACGTTAGGACTATATTTCAGGAAGTTTTCAGCTCCCTAAGTCATTAGGGGGCTTTAAATTAAGCAAAAATGTCAAAAAGTTGAGTTTTGCCACGCCCATTTTTCCGCTTATTTCTCCGCCCACAGGCCAAAAAATCCGGCTAGGAAAATCCGGCTACGTTAGGATCTGGCCCAGGTGTTTTATTATATGCATGCCAATTTTCAGCTTTGTAGCTCATCAGTTGACTTCAAAAAGCTCTGGATAGACAAAAAAAGAGGAACACACAAATTGGGAAATTATATATATAGATAGATATCGAAAAATGTTTTCTATATAAAGTTTTAGAGATCAACATATCGATAACACAAAATTTTCTAAAGAAAATTTTACTTTATCAATGAAGCTATCTTTAAAATTTTTTTATAGAAAATCCATAGTAATATTATAAATCTGATTGTTGGTTTGTCTGTCTGTCTGTCTGTCTGTCTGTCTGTCTGTCTGTCTGTCTGTCTGTCTGTCTGTCTGTCTGTCTGTCTGTCTGTCTGTCTGTCTGTCTGTCTGTCTGTCTGTCTGTCTGTCTGTCTGTCTTTCTGTCTGTCTGTCTGTCTGTCTGTCTGTCTGTCTGTCTGTCTGTTCGCAATAAGGACAGAACGGCTTAACCGATTTTCATGAAATTTTCACCACAGATAGTACTAACCGAGGCGGGAACTATAGGCCATAAGCGACCGCGATCGGACAAAGGGGCGTAAAATGCCACGCCCCTTTGTACCATGCTGAAGCTATATCTGCCTGTTCCGCAATAATTAAAGAACGGCTTATCCCATTTTCATGAAATTTTCACCACAGATAGTACTAACTCAGGCGGGAACTATAGGCCATAAGAGACCGCGATCGGGGTCGGACAAAGGGGCGTAAAATGCCACGCCCCTTTGTACCATGCTACAGCTGTATCTGCCTGTCTGGCAATAACGCAAAAACGGCTGAACCGATTTTCATGAAATTTTCACCACAGATAGTACTAACCGAGGCGGTAACTATAGGCTATTAAAGAGATCGATCGGAAAAAGGGGCGTAAAATGCCACGCCCCTTTGTACCATGCTAAAGCTATATCTGCCTGTCCAGCAATAACGGAAAAACTGCTGAACCGATTTTCATGAAATTTCACCACAGATAGTAATAATCGAGGCGGGAACTATAGGCTGTATGCGACCGTGATCGGAAAAAGGGGCGTAAAATGCCACGCCCCTTTGTTCCATGCTAAATCTATATCTGCCTGTCCTGCAATAAGTAAAGAACAAGTTAACCGATTTTCATGAAATTTTCACCACAGATAGTAACAACCATGGCGGGAACTATAGGCCGTAAGCGACCGCGATCGGACAAAGGGGCGTAAAATGCCACGCCCCTTTGTACCATCCTACAGCTACATCTGCCTGTCCGACAATAACGGAAAAACGGCTGAACCGATTTTCGTGAAATTTTCATCACATATAGTACTAACCCAAGCGGAAACTATAGACCAGAAAAATCCGCGATCGGACAAATAGGCGTAAAATGCCACGCCCCTTTGTACTATACACAAACTATGTCTGCCTGTTCCGCAATCACTAAAAAGCGATTTAACCGATTTCACTAAAATTTTCACCACAGATAGGGCTAACCGAGTGAAACTAGAGGCAATTAAAAACAAAATGTGTTCTTAAGAGGAATGCCGATAAAAAGTGGGTTAATGTAAACCATAGATGGGACTAATTAATTAAAGGGACCAATTAATTGATGGTTTAATTACCATTTAATTGATGTCAATGGCAATGAAATTGTTTTCATTACCATTTGTTGTATCAATTGAACCAATTTAATCCCTATTAATATTATAAATCTGAGTGTTGGTTTGTCTGTCTGTCTGTTCCGCAATCAGGGGAGAACGGCTGAACCGATTTTCATGAAATTTTCACCACAGATAGTACTAACCGAGGGGGAACTATAGGCTATAAGCGACCGCGATCGGACAAAGGGACGTAAAATGCCACGCCCCTTTTTAATTTATGGAACTTTATTTTGCCTTTTCCGTAATAACGCATAAACGGCTAAACCGATTTTAATGAAATTTTTACCACTGATAGCACTGACCTAAACTATGACCATAGTAGAGGGAGATCGAAAAAGGGGCGTAAAATGCCACGCCCCTTTGTATTGCATTGAAAGTTATTTCTCCCTTTTCCGAAATTACGCTTAAACGGCTAAACCGATTTTCATGAAATTTTCACCACAGATAGTATTAACAGAGGCGAAAACTATGAGCCACCATAGAGGGCGATGGAAAAATGGGACGTAAATTGCCACGCCCCTTTGTATTAAATTAAAATTTATTTCTGCCCGATTCGTGTTCAAGCATAAACGGCTAAACTAATTTTAATGAAATTTTTACCACACATAGTACTGACCGAGGAGTAAACTATGAACCACAATAGATCGCGTTTGGGAAAACGGGCGGAAAATGCCACACACCTTTGTATTTTATTAACCGACATTTCTGCCTTTTCCGAAATCACGCTTAAACGGCTGAACCGATTTTTATGATATTTTCACAACAGACAGTATTAACCTAGGCAAAAACTATGAGCCACAATAGATCGCGTTTGGACTAAGGGGCATATCGTCACCTAAAATGCAAAAGGCCTAACTAACAAAAAATTCAAAATCAGTTTTTTTATTGGTTCTGGATTATTTAATCAATATATGGCTGCATAATAAAAATTAGCGATTTTATAGCCAAAATTAAAAAAACACGTGTATTGGGCAATCGCCAATGGACCTAACTAAACAAAAAACTTTTTTAATATTTTTTTATTTATTTTGATTCATATTTATTAAAAGAACGTCCACACAAAATTTTTGCCAAATTCATTAAAAAACAACAAAGTTATTAACAAATTTAAAATATCGTTCAGTACTGTTTTTTGCTTTTCCTGTAAAATTAATAAAATGTTAGTTAGGGCCTTTTGCATTTTGGGTGACGATATATTTATAATTCCCTTTGTACTATACTTAAAGTTTTTTCATCATGTTCCGTAATCATGCTAAAGGACTAAACCGATTTTAATAAAACTTTAATCACAGACACATGTCTGTTCCTCAATCAGGGGAAAACGGCTGAACTGATTTTCATGAAATTTTCACCACATATAGTACTAACCGAAGAATTCGGGCAAAGGGGCTTAAAATGCCGCCATCCTTTGTATTAAATTAAAAAATATTTTTTCCTGTTTCGCAACTATATGCCATATAAGATGCGGAACTGTATGCCATAGTTTTTCTGCCTGTTACGTAATCACTCTTTAGCCGCAATAACAATGTTGGAGTACTCCAATCTGTAGAAAATTTTATACCTTTCCCTATTGCACTTTCATTTGACTACATTTTTCAATTCACTTCAGAGTCAAACATGTTCTACTCTGAAGTTTCCAATCTGCTCTGTTAGGCTCTGTTAGTCTATGTTAATCGTTAACAGAGAAAAAATACAGCTCTGTGAAAGTTCCATATCTAATAATTTCATTAAAAACATATAAAAACAAATATAAATAATTTTTATAAAGTTTTAATAAAAAAAATATTTAAAAAAAATAGATTTAAATAAATTAATTAAGTGCGCCATTTAGAATCTGACAGAACTCTAATCTGCATTTTGCACAGTTAACATTTCAATCTGTGCCACGGATTGGATTGACTCTGAAATTTTGAACGTTGCTTTAAACGACTAAACAGATTTTAACAAAACTTTCTCCACAGATAGTACAATCGAGGCGGGAACTTTAGTCTGCATTAACGGGCGATCGGACAAGGGGGTGTAAACTGCCACGCCTTTTGCAATGTACTGAACGTTTTTTCTACCTTTTCCATTATAACGCTTATTTTTTGTTTACTGATGCGCGAAACATAACCAAACTTATGACTGTCAAATTTTCGCTACAAATTAATTGACATTTCGAAAAATTTTTTTTACCGATGAACAACTTACAACTAATATCTTCAGTAAAAAATAAAACGTTTTTTCACTTTGTTCGGAGCTTTTCGCCTTTCAAGTCAAAAAGGAACCCAAAAAAATGCCCAAACGTCCAATATTTTGTCGTGCTAATATTTACGCTAAATGGTAACTGTTTTAAACCCCGACGCTAAGCGAAATCAAAAAAAATCGCTCAACCCATAAACCCAGTGAAAAGTCATTGAGCAGTATGCTAATAAAAAACTCATTCATTATACAATAATATTTTTTCAACCCGGGCAACGCCGGGTGCAAAACAGCTAGTAATTATATATAGGATATATCGATTACATTATTTTGTGCTACCATATCGGTAGCTTTAAAACTTTCTATAAGAAATTTAGTGTAGTCGATACATCGAAAGCCTTTAAGTTTTCGATAACACAAAATTTGCTGTAAAAATTTTCTATAAAACATTTTTAAGTTATTGATAATTATTTTATATTGAAAACTTTAAAGATAACTTTATTGATAACACAAAATTTTCGAAAACTTCAAAATGTTCTAAGAATGTTTATAGTTTATAGAAAATGTTCTATAAAAATTAAGTGTTATCGATATTTCGAAAATTTTAAACATTTTTATAAAAAATTCTGTGTTATCGATATATCGGTTTTCTATAGAAAATCATTAACACAAAATTTTGTATGAAAAATTTTAAAATTTTCGATGTATTGATAACACAAAGTTTTTAGCAGAAAATCGATTTAAAAAAAATGATAAAGAATATTTTAAAGCTATCGATAGCACAAAGTTTTCTATATGTATCGACAACAAAAAAATTTCTTTAAAAAACTTTTAATCTATATATATAAAAGAGTAATGTGACTGACTGACTGACTGACTGACTGACTGACTGACTGACTGACTGACTGACTGACATACTCATTCATCATCGCCCAGCCCAAACCGCTGAAGCTAGAGACTTGAAATTTGGACTGTAGGTCCACCTCCCGGAATGTAGATCCACTAAGGCTGGATTTTTGGCAATGTTGATTCTAAGGGGGTAAAAAGGGTAAAAAACTGTACTTTTGGTACTTTTTATATCTCCTGAAATAATGGTCACAGAGACTTGAAATTTGGACTGTATGTTATACTATTGGAATATAGATCCAGTAAGGCCGGATTTTTGCCAATGTTGATTCTAAGCGGGTAAAAAGGGTAAAAAACTGTACTTTTGGTACTTTTTATATCTCCTGAAATAATGGTCACAGAAACTTGAAATTTGGACTGTATGTTCACCTCCCGGAATATAGATCCAGTAAGGCTGGATTTTTGCCAATGTTGATTCTAAGGGGATAAAAAGGGTAAAAAAATGTACCTTTGGTACCTTTTATATTTCCTTAAATAATGGTCCTAGACACTTGAAATTTTGAATGTAGGTTCAGCTCCCGGAATATAAATCTACTAAGACTGGATTTTCCAATGTTGATTCTAAGGCTGTATTTTTGCCAATGTTGATTCTTAGGGGGTAAAAAGGGGGAAAAAATGTACCTTTGGTACCTTTTATATTTCCTTAAATAATGGTCCTAGACACTTGAAATTTTGAATGTAGGTTCAGCTCCCGGAATATAAATCTACTAAGGCTGGATTTTGCCAATGTTGATTCTAAGGGGTTAAAAGGGTAAAAAACTGTACTTTTGGTACCTTTTATATTTTCTTAAATAATGGTCCTAGAAACTTAAAATTTGCAATGTAGGTTCACCTCCCGGAAAAAATATTCACAAAGGCTGGGTTTTTGTCAATGTTGACTCTACGGGGTTAAAATGGAAAAAAGTGTACTTTTGGTACTTTTTTTAATTTACTGAAATAATGGTACCTTTTATAAAAAGTACATTTTATAAAAAGTACCTCTTATAAAAAGTACCTTTTATGAAAAGTATCTTTTATGAAAAGTACCTTTTATAAAAAGTACTTTTTATAAAAAGTGCCTCTTATAAAAAGTACTTTTTATAAAAAGTACCTCTTATAAAAAGTACCTTTATAAAAAGTACCTTTTATAAAAAGTACCTTTTATAAAAAGTACCTTTTATAAAAAGTACCTTTTATAAAAAGTACCTTTTATAAAAAGTACCTTGAATGAAAAGTACCTTTTATAAAAAGTACCTTTTATAAAAAGTACCTTTTATCAAAAGCACCTTTTACAAAAAGTACCTTTTATAAAAAGTACCTGTTATAAAAAGTACCTTTTATAAAAAGTACCTTTTATAAAAAGTACCTTTTATAAAAAGTACCTTTTATAAAAAGTACCTTTTATAAAAAGTACCTTTTATAAAAAGTACCTTTTATAAAAAGTACCTTTTATAAAAAGTACCTTTTATAAAAAGTACCTTTTATAAAAAGTACCTTTTATAAAAATACCTTTTATAAAAAGTACCTTTTATAAAAACTACCTTCTATAAAAAGTACTTTTTGTTAAATGATCCTAGATAATTGAAATATGGATTGTAGGATCCTTACCTTACCTTTAAAAACTTAAAATTGGGTAAGGTTCGCCTCTCGGAAAATAAAGGGATTAAAAGGAATAAAAAAGTGTACTTATTTATTTCCTGATATAATGGTCCCAGAAACTTAAAATTTGGAATGTAAAATCCTTCGGTGAAAAAAGAGATTGGGAAAGGTTCTTTTTGGAAATTCCGTTTCTTAACGGGGATAAAAAGTACTTTTAATATTTGTTGAAACAATGATCCTAGATAATTGATATATGGATTGTAGGATCCTTCGGTGAAGAAAAAACATTCTGGAAGAGGTACTTTTTTTAAATTCCGTTTCTAATGGGGGTAATAAAGTGTACTTTTGGTACTTTTTTTGTTCCTATAATAATGACCTTAGAAGATGGGGATGGAATTGGAATTGAAATGGCGTAGAACGGGGAACAATATGAAATAGAGCGGGGAACAATATGGAATGATATTTTCAACTCAAATTTTTGGTGTTTAGCTTTTTTTACTCCATATTTCTTTTATTCCAATTTTTTTTTTCACTGAAATATTTATTCACTCAAAATCCAAAATCCCGACATAAGGGCTCGAAAATTGTCATTATATTTTTCCCCCGGAACGAACATTCAAATTTTATTGTTTAAATTATTCATTGAAATATTTTTATAATATAATAATAATAATAATAATTTGATCCAATGATCAGTTTTTATTTATTTTCCAATTTAATTACAAATCATTTTTAATAATTTAAATATTTTTATAATGAAGACTTAAACGTCCACAAGTAAATAAAACAAAGACTACGTAGGGGAATTTTTTTGAAATCGATAGAATAATTCTGATCCTTCTATTATCCGGTATTCAATACAACCGGTAACGAAGTACCGGGATTGTAAGCTAGTTTATCGATATATTGATAACGTTAACATTTTGTATAACAAAAAATTTTTATGTTAAATTTTAATGTTATGGATATAAGTATAAAACATTTTTTAAAGAAATTTTTAAGGTATCGATAACAAAAATTATTTTAAATAAAACCTTAAAGTTGTCGATATATCAATAACACAATTTTTTTTTAAAGAGCATCGATAACACAAAATTTTACTAAAAAATTTTTAAAGTTGTCAACACTTTTTGTAAAAACTTTATATTTTGAGAGGTTTATTCCAGCTCGAGGTCATTATTTCCTTTATTCCTTTTTTTAATATTTTATTGTTGGTTATTTGACGATCGTAATCTTGCCGTCGCAATTTTCGTTTTCTAATTCTCAATGGGAGTAAAATCGAATATGTATTAATATTTTAATTTTGAATATAAGCGATTTTGTCTTTTAAATTCCCTTTGGTACTTATAGTGTAGGGTTTTATATTTGCTAAATAATCTTGACAATAGAATCTGACAAATTCTGAAACACGTGTTGATTAAGTCTTGCACAAATGACAAACATAAATAAATTTAAAACAGAAAAATAATTTTCTGGAAAATTATTCTATGGAGTAAATCCATATCAACATAGCAAAAAAAATTGAATTTTTGACATCAATCGACCCAAATTTCGTGAAATTCGGTATATATGTAGGGACTTACTCGACTAATACTCAAACAAAGTTTAAGACTTTTAACTTCCGTAGTTTTGGAAATATGACGTTTCAAAAGTCAAGAAAATCTTTTAAAGGGTAAATTATAAATATTTATATCTTGAAAAGTATTTAAACTATATCACTCCCAGATAGCTTTTTTTAAAGGCAAAACCATTACTTTTAATATATCATTTCGCGAAAATTTTTATTTTGTGATCTTTTTTGTATTTCTGCACAATTCGCGATTCGCGAAACTATTTCAAAAAAAGGGACATTTTTAAAAATCTGAAAAAATATATGTTACTGGTTTGAGTCTTAGCTACAAGGTCTAATAATTTCGTGTTGGTGAACGTATTAAGTCCAGAGATATTAATGAAAATGTGTTGCCAAGTAGGAAATTTTTTCCAAATCTCATGAATATTTAATTATTATTTTTGAATATTTTTGCAAATACATAAAATAAAACGGTGAAAAAAGTAAAGTTGATGGTAATGTACGAGTACTACACATGAATACAATGTAACATAACTTTTTATCAATTACACTACTTAACAAAAGTCAACTTTTTTTTGCAGAGACTTCTAGAACACATTTTTGAAAGTATTTGCCCTGCAAGAATCTGTCATCATAAACATTTTATCAAACTGTCTTCTGAACATATAGGCCTTTTTAACAAACTAAACCCTCAAACCCAAAAAAGAAAGATAATAAAAAAATGTTTTACATTAACATACCTCATATTATTTGTTCGTTTAATATTTTTGTATGCTTCAGCTACAAAAACTAAATGGGCAAATTTCGAAAACGCAATTATATAAAAATGACAATGGATTCGCGTTTAATGGATTCACGTTAAAGAGGGCAAAAGACTTAAGAAAATGTATTTTGAACAATGAAAATTACAAAATAAAAATATTAGGAAAAAAAGTATATGCAAATAATATATGCAAATTTTGCTAAAATTTTTGATTTTTTGCAGATTTTCGATTTTCGGATAAACTCAATGAATTTGAAATAATACGCATTTTGAATTTGTTTATATAAAAAAATGCAATATAAAATCATTCGTTGGTTTTTATCGGCATGGACCGCAAAAAAGGTCTTATCTCGAAAAGGGGATTTTAAAATTTTTTTATGATGACAGATTCGTGTTAAGGAGGTCAAAATACTTCAGTAAATGTATTCTAGGAGTCTGCGCAAAAAAAAGTTGATTTTTGTAGAGTAGTGTAATTGATAAATATTCATGTTATATTGTATCTATGTGTAGTACCCGTCTGTATCATAAACTTTACTTTTTTCACCGTTTTATTATATGTATTTTCAAAAATATTCAAAAATAAAAATTAAATATTCATCAGATTTGATAAAAATTTCCTACTTGGCAACACATTTTTATTCATATCTCTGGTCTTAATACGTTCACCAACCCAAAATTTTTACAGCTTGTAGCTAAGATAATAGCCGTTAACATATATTTTTTTCATATTTTTAAAAATGTCGCTTTTTCAGATATATTTTCGCGAATCGCGAATTTTGCAGAAATAAAAAAAATTTCCAAAATAAAAATTTTTCCAAAATGTTATTTGGAAGGTCATGGTTTTACCTTCAAAATAAGCTATCAGGAAGTAATATAGCTGAAATACTTTTGAAGATATAAATGTTTATATTTAATCCTTTAAAAGATTTTCTTGAATTTTGACGCGTCATATTTCTGGAACCACGGAAGTTAATGGTCTCAAATTTTGTCTGAGTATAAGTCTTATAAGTCCCAACATATACACAAAGTTTCATCAAATTCGGAGACATTGAAGGAAATCAGGGGTTCATGTTGAAAAATTTTATAATATAGTTTTAATTATTTTAGAAAATGAGTATCTCGAGCTAGAATAAACTACTCAGAATGTAATATTTTAAAGTTCGAATAAAACTATTGTTATTTTTTCATAAAAAATTAATCAGAATTTGAAACTTTTTATGCTTTTTATATATTGATGATACAAAATTTTCGTTATAAAATTTTCTAGTTATCGATATTAATTTAAAAGTTTGTATAGAATTTTTTTCAGTTCTCGGTATATTGATAACACAAAATAGTGTATAGAAAGTTTTAATGTTGTAGATATATTGATAACACAAAATTTTTTATAAAAAAATTTGTAAGTTATCAGAATGGTATATTGAAAACACGAAATTTTCTTTAGAGAATTTTAAAGAAATAAAGTTATCGATAACACAAAATTTTCTTTCGAAAATTTTAGAAGTAATCGCTAACACAACATTTTTTTATAGAAAATTTAAAAGGTATTGGTATATCAACAGTTCTGCATATTTCTATAACTTTAAAGAAATTTTAAATTATATCGATAACACAATTTTTTTTTTAAGAAAATTTTAAAATTCTGAAAGCGTTCTTTTCAAAAGACAAATTGCTTAATGTGTTGCAATACCTTTTATTTATTTGTTTTTACTACAATATTAAATAATATTATGAGTACTCAATAAGGTTTATGCATTTATAAACTTTTCATCTCTCGAAAATTTCATTTTTCATTCCTTAAAAGGTCATGTAAAATTTCATATTGCATATTACCAATGAACAAATTTCAATCTACCTTTTAAATTTAAGTTGTCTTTATCCCCACTTGTAATGCCATTGTTACAGTGCGCATTAGGGCAGCTATATGGGAATTTGGCAAAATCTAAAAAAAACATCATTAAAGAAAAAAAAAAGTAAATTGCTTATACCGTCCGACGAAAATGAAAAAAAAAAGTCTTTAAACACGAACCGAGTAATTTACATTTGAAACTTGCGACCAAATGTAGCAAAACTGACGTTATAATCAGATTTCCCCATTTCATTAATGAAAAATAAAAATATTTTACAAAAATTTAATCCTCTAAAACTTTAAAGTCCTTTTAAATGAAAACAGGATCACGAAATGGAAAACTGTAAACGCAGTTTTACTACATTTGATCTCTACATTCAAACGTATGTATATCATCCGGTTCATGTTTAATATTGGCTGTCGGGCAGTATTGCCAGAGTACTTAAATATTAAAACGAGTAAAATCATATTATTAAAAAATTCAAAAGCTTAGAAAAATGTAGTGTGCCTGACTTATCCTACTTTAAGAATCCATGGCGCAGTTCCATCTTCCAAACCTCAGCTGTAAGAAGCCTCTGCTCGCACAATTTCTAAAAATGACCAATATATTTCCAAATATTTTGATTCGGCCCACTGTTTATCGTTCACCTTATTTAATGTCTGTAAATTTCATAATTTTTTTGCTGTATACAGCTTCACTAATAACTGCGGTTACAATTTTTTACCATACATGAATTTTTTTATTTATTATTTTGTGGTATATGTCTCTTCTTGTTCCATGCTGCATATAATGGCATACAGTTATAGGGGAATGACGTTTCTGCCATTGCGTGACTTACATATGAGGCATTCCACACCAAATGTTCAGCAAAAAAAAAGTTAGGTCGTGGCAATATTAAATCAATTGCAGAGTATTCGCTCTTGGGGCACTATCAAATAACACAAACAAAATTTGAGTTTTTTTCAAAAACTGGGCTTTGTAGGCATGGTCAAATATTGAAAATATCAACATTTTTTGGCGGAGTATCTTTATTTCCATATTTATGTAAATTTTATGAAACACAGTAAAGTCTTTAAAATAAAAGTTTTTTATAGATTTTTGTATGCGCTTTTGATTAAAAAAATAAAAATTGGAAAATTTTCAGAAAAAGTTCTGATTTTTTCAAATGTAAACTTAAACTTTATTTATCAAAAAACATGCCGAAATTTAATTTTTCTATATAAAAAAAAATCAAAATGGTTTTCTATCTGCTCAGAAATTTTCAGCGATGTGTTTTGCCTTGTTTTCGAGATATCAAATTTTAAAGATTGCAATACTCTAATTTTATACAATAATGGTGTATATAACGCGTGCGTATGAGTAATATCAACACTTAAACAATATTTAAAATAGAGATGGGATCGTGAATGAGTTTTTAATAACGATTACGCACGCTCATAAAAGAAAAAAATTTAGTCACGCACGATATTTTATTTTGCTAACGCTCATTTACGAACAGGTGAGTAGAAAAAAATAGGTCACGGTCACGAGCGTGAGTAAAATAGCATGAATAAAGTAGCGTGTGTAAAATAGCGTGAGTAAAATAAAATATCGTGAGTGAATATTTTTTTTCCTTTATTAGCGTGCGTGCGTAAATAAAAACTCACTCATGCTCCCATTGCTATTTAAAATATTTTTTAAGTTTTAATATTACTCATACGCATACGTTATATACACCATTATTGTATAAAATTAGAGTAGTGCAATCTTTAACATTTGATTTCTCGAAAACAAGGCAAAACACATCTCTCAAAATTTTAGAACAGATAGAAAAGCACTTTATTTTTTTTTTAATTTATAAAAAAAAATTAAATCGATAGCCCATACAAAAATCTATAAAAAAACTTTTATTTTAAAGACTTTACTGTGTTTCATTTAATTTGCATAAATATTGAAGTAAAGATACTCAGGCAAAAAAGTTTGATATATTTAATATTTGACCACGCCTACAAGACCCACTTTTTCAAAAATCTTAAATTTTATTTTCGTTATTTAATAGTACCCTAAGGGCGAATACTTTGCAAATGATATCCCATTGAAACCACTTTGGTTTTTCTCTAGTGGAGCAGTTGGTGTGGAATGCCTCATATACATATATAAGTGTAAATGTTGGACTCCCTACCGTAGTAGCATTGCATGTTGTGTATAATAGAATGTACTTGGTTGGTTGGTTCGTGGATATGGTTGTATATTACATGCAACATGTTGAAATAAATTTATTGCTTTCCAGGGAGAGATTTAATAGTGGATAGTTTTGTGTTTAAAATTCTGCGTAAAGTTTTTTCAAAATGATTTAAGAAATTCAAGATTTTTGGTTATTTGTAAAAGTTTATCAGAAATATTTTCGTCTATGACTGGTTCCATTTTAAATAGCATAGGCAATCAGCCGATGGTGGTTCAATTTATCCAAAAATTAATATATCCATTCTTCTGATTTTTATTGAATTTCGGTTTTTGTTATTTAGTCGAAATTGTGAATGGTTCGCGTTTTATCGCTGTTCAAAGTTGGTATTTTGCAACAATTTTATGAAAAATACATAATGTTTAAATGATCGTATCTTTGGAACGCATCATCCGATTGTCACGAAATAAAGCGCAAAATAATGGTTATGTCCTGGTCTTAAAATAGAATTTTGAAAAAGGATAGGATGCTTTGCAAAAAGGATATTGAAATTAAAAAAATGTCCTTAATTTGCAAATATCTCAAAATGCGTATTTTTAATTTTCCTATATTTTTTTGCACATATAGCCCTAAATATACTTAACAACATATGCAAATCCCAAATTGGGATGGTAAGCGGTTTAATTATAAACGTGGTTTCCTTAAACGATTTATTGATTTTTGTTAAATAACTCTTGTTTACAAATGAAAAACAATTTCAGAGCAGTAACCGCGACTTTTTTTTTATATGCATTTTGGACCGCTAAACTCAAAAATTTCATCAAAAGAACATTTCGCGAATAACTTTTTGTTTAATGAATTTTTTAGCGTTTTTTGGAGGTATTTTGACTATTTTTCTTATATCTTAAGTTCTGTTTATCTGATTCTCTCGCAATAAAAACCAAATTAAAGACAATCAAATTTCCAACAAATCCTACATTCATCGTTTTTCCATCAGTTCATAGGTTTACACGCAAATAAATTTTTTAGCGTTATTTGGAGGTATTTTGACTGTTTTTCTTATATCTTGAGTTCCGTTCACCTGATTTTTTCGCAATAACAACCAAATTAAAGACAATCAAATTTGCAACAACATATGTTAATCCTAAATTGGAGTGATGACAAGTTTAAGAAAAATCGTGTTTTTTTTAGGTGCATAATTCATTTTATTAATTTTTTAAATTTAATTTTTTTTTTTAATTTATCAAAAAAAAATTATTTTTTAAAACTAAGATAAAATTATTATATTATTTTCAGAGCCATTCGCAAAATATTTTTTTTAGTTCTTTCATTTTTATACATGTTCATTGCAAAAGTATCTATAAAAAGTTAAGCATTTGCTGACGTATGTTTAGTAATGTTACGTATGTATAATTACTATGTGCAACAAGAAAAATGAGCATCAATGGCTTCAACGCCTTATAAAAGTAGACTATCAAATAAAAATAATCTCCGAAGGGTTTCGCATAGTCACTTCGGATACTTTTTTTATGGCCTACTGAAGTGACTTTGCAAAACCTTTTCATGATTTTGTTTATTTAATGTTCTACTTTCATATGGCGTTTAAGCCATTAAGGCTCAAAGCGATGACTCAAAATTTGTTGCACAGTGTTATTAAAGTTGTAGGTTTTGTTTTGCATTCTTCCAATTAAAATACACTTTAAATGCATGTATTGGCGCTTGGTTGTTTGTCTAGTTGTAAGATTTATTTTCTTGAACACTGGTAAAAGTATAACTTTCAGAAAAATCTGCTTCCACACAAAATTCATTATTTTTTTTACAATTATTATTTAAAATATAAAACACACGGATTAAATCAGATGACTGTTGTTAAGCAATACATTTTATCTTAGTTTAAAAAAATAATTTTTTTTTGATAAATTAAAAAAAAAAAATTAAATTTAAAAAATTAATAAAATGAATTATGCACCTAAAAAAAACACGATTTTTCTTAAACTTGTCATCACTCCAATTTAGGATTAACATATGTTGTTGCAAATTTGATTGTCTTTAATTTGGTTGTTATTGCGAAAAAATCAGGTGAACGGAACTCAAGATATAAGAAAAACAGTCAAAATACCTCCAAATAACGCTAAAAAATTTATTTGCGTGTAAACCTATGAACTGATGGAAAAACGATGAATGTAGGATTTGTTGGAAATTTGATTGTCTTTAATTTGGTTTTTATTGCGAGAGAATCAGATAAACAGAACTTAAGATATAAGAAAAATAGTCAAAATACCTCCAAAAAACGCTAAAAAATTCATTAAACAAAAAGTTATTCGCGAAATGTTCTTTTGATGAAATTTTTGAGTTTAGCGGTCCAAAATGCATATAAAAAAAAAGTCGCGGTTACTGCTCTGAAATTGTTTTTCATTTGTAAACAAGAGTTATTTAACAAAAATCAATAAGTCGTTTAAGGAAACCACGTTTATAATTAAACCGCTTACCATCCCAATTTGGGATTTGCATATGTTGTTAAGTATATTTAGGGCTATAAGCTAAGTACTCTGTTTTTTGCGGTGAAAATTTCACTTCAACTTTAAACGCCTCAAATCGCAATAAAACAATGAAAAATAAACAACTTTTGACAATTATAAGAAAGAAACGATCATAACAAAACTGAAATGTCACTTTTTCACGGCAATTTAAATTGTCTTGTATAATAAAAATGCGTGAAAACTTTTTTAACAATTTCCCTATAATTTCTCGCGTTGCCAAATTTTTATTTTTTTTATATGGAGTTTGACAGATTTTTTCACGTGAAATCGAACAGAGTACTATGCTATATGTGCAAAAAAATATAGGAAAATTAAAGATACGCATTTTGAGATATTTGCAAATTAAGGACATTTTTTTAATTTCAATATCCTTTTTGCAAAGCATCCTATCCTTTTTCAAAATTCTATTTTAAGACCAGGACATAACCATTATTTTGCGCTTTATTTCGTGACAATCGGATGATGCGTTCCAAAGATACGATCATTTAAACATCATGTATTTTTCATTAAATTGTTGCAAAATACCAACTTTGAACAGCGATAAAACGCGAACCATTCACAATTTTGACTAAATAACAAAAACCGAAATTCGACACAGATCTCGAGAATTGATATGCCAATTTTTATGCAAATTAAAGTAGGTAAGGTCGAAAAAGTGTTTTTTTTGTTTTCAAAAATTTTGGAATCCTTCCTATATTTTTAAATAAAAATTTAGTCAAATAATATTTTTTAATTTAAATTTTTTTGTAAAAAAAAATTCGTAAATAGTACAATTTTAGATGTATTCTCGCCTCAGCAATAAAAATGTAAAAAAAAAACATTGTAACATTTTCTATTACACATTGTTTTTTTTTTTTTTCTCAAACTCCAGAGCTTTACAATGTACGAAACCTTTATTATACCCTTCAATGGTTGTGTCGGGGCATACTCATTAGGCTGGGTCGTATTCCAACAAAGTGCTCAGATCAACTATTAATAGTGAAAAAAAGTTGGTACAAGTAAATACAAGAAATTTAAAACCAAAATGAACAAAATCGGTCCATGGCTTCCGTTCTCGCATCGCGGGTCAAAATTGCGGTTTTTGGAAAAATGGACATAATTTAAAAAAAAAAAAATTAAATATTTAAAAAAAAATCATTAAAAAAAAAAAATTTTTTGTATCGCATTAATTCAAAGATATTTAGAAAAATTTTGTTTGTTTTTATCGGAAATCGGTAACCCACCCAAACGTGAGGCAAAAAAAAACTCACATTTTTAACATGGAGCTCAAAACTACTTTTTCACTATTTTTAAAATTTAGTGAAACAAAATTTTTAAATATATTAGTTTATCCACTTGATATCATTTAATACATCTCAGGGATTGTAGAAAAAAATTCTTAGTTAAATTCCTTCGTCCAGTTGGTGTGTGGAGCGATTTTAATTTAGCGGATTTCCAGAACATGTGTTTTTATCGACATTTTTGACTAATTTGTAGTTGTTAGCAACATTTTACTTAAATTAACCAATTTTTTTTTTTGTTCAAATGGTTGTTTTGGACCATAGTAACTCTGCTTTGCAATAATAGGCTTTTTGAACAACGTTAACCCTTCCCGGCACGGGGTTAAAAAATTCCTCCAATGAAATTTTTGAAAATTCCTCACTCTAAAATCGTGCATGTGTTTTAATAATCAACAATTACAAATTTATACAAAGTTTTCTTGAAGAACATCTTTAACCCTTGTTGAACGAACGCCCAAAAAACAGCTGTTTTTTTTACTCATAGTCAAAATGGACTTTTTTGACATATAAATAATATATTAAAAAACATATTATTTAATATGTCAAAAAAGTCCATTTGACTATGAGCAAAAAAACAGCTGTTTGAAATTTTTTGGGCGTTCGTTCAACAAGGGTTAAAGATGTCCTTCAAGAAAACTTTGTATAAATTTGTAATTGTTCATTATTTAAACACGATTTTAGAGTGAGGAATTTTCGAAAATTTCATTGGAGGAATTTTTAACCTCGTGCCGCCAAGGGTTAACGTTGTCCAAAAAGGATATTATTTCAAAGCAGAGTTACAATGGTCCAAAACAACCATTTGAACAAAAAAAGTTGGTTAATTTAAGTAAAATGTTGCTAACAACTACAAATTAGTCAAAAATGCTGATAAAAACACGTGTTCTGGAAATCCGCTAAATTCAAATCGCTCCACACACCAACTGGACGAAGGAATTTAACTAAGAATTTTTTTCTACAATCCCCGAGATGTATTCAATGATATCAAGTGGATAAACTAATATATTTAAAAATTTTGTTTCACTAAATTTTTAAAATAGTGAAAAAGTAGTTTTGAGCTCCATGTTAAAAATGTGAGTTTTTCTTGGCCTCACGTTTGGGTTGGTTATCGATATCCGAAAAAAACGAACAAAATTTTTCTAAATATCTTTGAATTAATGCGATACAAAAAAAAAATTTTTTTTTTTAATAATTTTTTTTTAAATATTTATTTTTTTTTGAAATTATGTCCATTTTTTCAAAAACGGCAATTTTGACCCGCGATGCGAGAACGGAAGCCATGGACCGATTTTGTTCATTTTGGTTTTAAATTGCTTGTATTTACTTGTACCAATTTTTTTTTACTATTAATAGTTGATCTGAGCACTTTGTTGGAATACGACCCAGCCTAATACTCATTTTTCCACTCCGTGTGCAAAGCATCGAAATATGGGTATACTACCCCGTTAACTATATATATTATTGATCAGTGATTGATTCTAAGATATTCTACGAAATTCAATGCAGTCAAACAGAGCAGTTTGACACAAATCTTTTTTATGGTCATAGCCTGTATAAGTTCATAAATGGGAAAAATCGGATCAGGTGGAAGTTCTAGTTAAAGAACTAAAATAATCCCTGAATAAAATATTTTGTGACAGTATTTTTTAATAATTGTTCAACATTGATCTTTTCTTGGACCAAGACGCAAAGAAAATTTTGCGTTGAAAGTCATATGGTACGACTTTTAAGTCCGCATTGTGGCGGTACACATGCCAAAAAGTTTGAGATTACCTGGCTGCTTTAAAAGTGATTTGAATTTCTTGTCTGTGCAAATTGCCATCTTATGCATAGTTACTAGTAGGATTTTGCATAACATATTTTTTTATTGTATTGTATTTTATTTTATGTCCCAGCAGAAATAAATCGAGATTTTGGCGACACAGCATCTGTTTATAGCATACCGTAGCGCATCCAAAGAGCGCTCTTAGGGATGCAGTAAAAGGAAGGGGAAAAAATTTTAATTTTTTTTTAAGATTTTTTATATAAAACTTATAATGTGTAATTATTTTTTGATAAAATTTCACACTTGCTTTCCTTTTTAATATTTTTAACACTTTTTGAATAAAAAAACATGAGTTTTAGACAAAGACACATGATTTGACTGCATCATTATTGCGCATTAATCAGCGCTGCAAAGAGCGCTTCAATCATAGCATCTTTGACCGCTGTTCCCAAAAAAAATCCCATAAAAAATGTGAAAATGAAAATTTCCGATATTTTTTTGATGTTCACTTCCGATTTTTTTTTTTTCATTTCGTTTCACATAAATAAAGTTTTGTAAAGTAAAACGAATGAATTTTTTTGTTATATTTTTTTAAATTTTAGTTATTTGATTTCAACTTTGAATTTACAGCATCTTTATTCTGCTTTAATCAGCTCTACAAAGATATGTACATGAATTCACTGCATCTTTAATCTGCTTAAATCAGCGCTAAAAAGATACATGAATTTACAGCATCTTTATTCTGCTTAAATCAGCGCTCTAAAGACACGTGATTTCAGTGCATCTAAAGAGCGCTGTTTCTGTGTATCCAACTAGCGCTCTAAAGTGGGACATCGCCTTAGGGAATCATGCATGAATTCAGCGCAATTGGATGCGCTCCTTTACTCAAGTTCCCCTTCCAAAAGCTGCTGAACGTTCAGCAAAATTTCTGCTGGGGTAGTAGTTGTAGTCATAGCTATTTGTTGAAGAATGCAAATGTATATAAGATGCATTCCACATGTCAAATATCACACAACTCTTCAAGCAAGTTTAGGTTGTGTTTAAATAGTGACAAAATCGGCTAATGGCTGATCATGTTTTCGAGTTATTGCTCAAAGTTATACTGTTCGACATTAAAAACCTTCCCGTGGAATAACCAAATTATTCCTATAGATTTTTCTCTCCTTAATCCAAATCTGCCATCCAATTTGATCTAGCACATACCGTTTTTGAGATATTCGCTGTTAAAAAGTAAAAAAACAATAATTTTGCCCATTTGGGGGTCAAGATTTTCGCATGGAAAAATATTCAAACGCGAATATCTCAAAAACGAAAAATTCTAGAAAAATTTGGATTGCAGTTTTGAAGTGATTCATTTTTTATGATATCAAGTCATATTTTTGGTAGAATGTGTAACAGTGGAACACCAAAAGTGCGAAATTGGGGGCTACTGCAGGTTACACTAAAAAAAAATTGTAAAATTACCAGAAAAGTTTGTAACTTATTTTTTGCTACCTCCTACTTGACAAGAATTCCTTGTTATTTTACAATCTTTTTACCAATAATTGTGTTGTTTGACTAGCTTTTTACCAAAAAATTGTAAATTTAAAATTTTTATTACAAGGAGGTTTCGTGACTTTTTTTCTACCTCTTATCTTACGAGAATACCTAGTAAAACTTACGAGATTTTTTGTAGTTTTAAAAGATTTTTACCATTAAAATTGATAATTTACAACTTTTTTGGGCAAAATAAAACTTACAAGAAATTCTCGTTAATTTACTAGATTTTTTTTTTTGTAAAAGACCTTGTAAATTTGTAAAATTTCAAGAAAAACTGTAAATTGCAAGAAAAATGTAAATTTCGAAGGAAAATTATTTGTTAAAAGACAAGGAAAATTGTCAAATATTGGTGATATGGGATTACGAGACTTTTTCCAGTAATTTGACAAGGTTTTTTTAGTGTAGTTGGTATGAAACAGGGAGTCGTGGGTTCAATTTCCACAAATTTTTCGGAAATTTTTTATTTTTGACAAACTTTGAAAATTGTTTTTTGAAAAAGTAAAAAAAAATTAGGTCCCGATTTTTTTTATACCCTCCACTCTAGTGATAGAGGGTATATATAAGTTTGTCATTGCGTTTGTAATACCTCGAAATATTGGTCTAGGACCCCATAAAGTATATATATTCATGATCCTCGATCGATTTTAAGACCGTCTGTCCGTCTGTCCGTCTGTCTGTCTGTTGAAAACACGCTAACTTTTGAAAGACTTTACGGAGGCTCCCGAAGTTTGGCATATATGTTGGGCATTTACCTGGCCAGGTTGGTATTGCAATCCAGCGAAATCGGTCCAGTGATTCAAAAGTTATAAGCAAATGAGTGAATTTCGGCAAGGGTTTTTCTGGAATTTACAAGATAAAACACACGGTAACTTTCGAACGGCAATTCTGAGGGTGCTGAAGTATGGCGTATATAGTTGCCGTTCCTCTGGTCCAGTTCGTTTTAAATTTCGGCCAAATCGGTCCAGTGGTTCAAAAGTTATTAGCAAAACCGTAAATTTCAGATTAGTTTCACCTTAAATTCACGTGTTGAAACCCCGTTAAACATGTTTTAAAAACACTTGTAAATCAAAAAAATATTTTACAAGGTATTTTTGTCACACAAAAATATTTTTACACTAAAGCAAAAAAAAAATACACTCAAAAAAAATTTTACACTCAAAAAAAATTTACACTCAAAAAAAAATTAGTAAATTATTTTTTTTTTTTTCAAAAATTAATAAAAAAAATTTTTTTACACAAAATAAAATATTTCTAACCAAAAATTTTATTTTTTCACGTTAGAAAATTTACTATCGCTTAATAAAGGGCATTGTGGAGGGTATTCATAGATTCGGCCAAGTCGAATTCAACTTTTCTACTTGATTTTTTTTTTAATTTAGGTCCCGATTTTTATTTTTTTTAAAGCGTATAATTTTTTGTGTAGCCATTCTTCTGCTAGTACATATTCTTTTGTACCGTTGGCAATTTCTGGCTGGGTAGTTTCTTAAATATTGTTACTTTTACAATAACATCGTAAGGAATCATATTTTATTCCAAAGACGTAAATTTTGTGTAAAATAACTCATATATTATAGTCTTACTTTAGCTGAGAGTTAAATAGAGAAAAGTGTATTTTGTTTTGTGTTATATAGCAACATATTACTTGATGTGCTATTGGATGCAATGCCAATTATGTTATACAACATCTGCTGTTGACAGCATAAGTGTTGATTGTACTCTTGTTGCTCAGTGTGCATAGGTGTTATGCCGCTGTTGTTTGTAGATTCCCTGCTGAAAAAATGTATCTCTCGATCCGAAGTAACCTATCCCGTTACTGGTAAAAATGTAAATGCCTATCACGTGACAGGTGAAAATTGGACTTATCACTAAACTGTCTAAAAATTACTTATTCCGTGACCGGAGACAAGGATGTATCCAATTTTCCAAATCCCGAAAAAAATTTCAAAAATTTTTAAGTCCTAAACATAATTTTTTTATATCCTCCACTCTACACCATTTCCAATTGTATTTCAGAATTTATCAATTGTATTTCAAAATTTATCAATTGCATTTCAGAATTTATCAATTGTATTTCAGAAATTATCAATTGTTTTTCAAAAGTTATTTAATTGTATTTCAAAACTTATCAAATATATTTCAGAAATTATCAATTGTATTTCGGAAAATATCAAGTGTATTTCAGAAACTATTAATTGTTTTTCAGAATTATCAATTGTATTTTAGAAATTATCAATTGTTTTTCAGAAGTTATCAATTGTATTTTAGAAATTATCAATTGTATTTCAGAACTTATCTATGTATTTCAGAATCTATCAATTGTATTTCAGAATTTATCAATTGTATTTCAGAAATTGTCAGGAAAGGTCAATCGTATTTCAGAAATTATCTATTGTTTTACAAAATTTATCAATTGTGTTTCAGAAATTATCAATTGCATTTCAGAAACTAACCTTCGTAAAACAATTGAAAATTTCAGAAATACAACTGATAATTTTTGAAATACAATTGATAAATTCTGAAAAACAATTGATAATTTCTGAAATACAATTGATATTTAGTGAAATACAATTGATATTCCCTGAAACACAATCGATTTTTCCTGAAATACAAACTGAAAATTTCTAAAATACAATTGATAAATTCTGAAATACAATTGATAACTTCTTAAATACAATTGATAATATCTGAAATAGAAGTTATCAATTACTTCTGAAATACAATTGATAATTTCTGAAATACAATTTATAGATTCTGAAATACAATTGATAATTTCTGAAATTTTTTATATTATAGTTTCTGAAATACAATTGATAAATTCTGAAATACAATTGAAAATTTTTGAAATACAATTGATAATTTCTAAAATACAATTGCAAATGTTGTAGTGATAGAGGGTATACATAGGTTTGTCATTCCGCTTGTAACACCTCAAAATATTGGTTTAGTGCCCCAAAAAGTACACATATTCATGAACCTCGATCGATTTTAAGACGATCTAGCGATGTCCGTCTGTCTGTCCGTCCGTCCATCTGTCTGTTGAAAATAGGCTAACTTTTGAAAGACTTTACTAAGGTTGCTGAATTTAGGCATATTTACCTGGTCGGGTTGCACAGAAAATAAAATCGTCCAATTTAAATCAACAAACATCAATTGTAAATCAACCAAACATTTAGTAAAAACTGACGCCAGTTAGTCCATAATACAAAATGTCGATTTTGTTTTCAACAAACTTAGTCAAGAAATTGTATTTCAAAATTATTTTATCATGTCAACAAATAGTTTTTGTGTTTGTTGAATTTCTTTGTTGAAAGATTTTTTACGTTTGTCAGATCAACAAATTGTTTGTGTTTGTTGAATTTCTTTGTTGAAAAAAAATTTAAGATTTTGTACGTTTGTCAATACAAATAATAATTTTAGAGAACTATTACAAACTCGTTTATCATTTTTTTAAATTTTTTTTTCAACAATCAATATTTACAAACGTTAGATGATATCTAGTGTCCGACCGAACAGTTCGGCCAAAAAACGATATTGGCCAACAATTAATATTTGCAAGCATTTTTAACAGCTTTTTCAGATGGCAGTTTGTTTAGGCGATAGAAGAATATACTGACTTTCAAACTAAATGGCGAGGACGAAGTTAAGCACCAATTTAGATGTTCGGTAACCGAACGTTCGGTCAAATTCAAAAAAAGTTCGGTTACCGAACTTCGAAATTGTGGCTTAACTTCGTACTCGTTCTTAAATTTTACACTCAGAATCGTCTTCCATCGCCTCAACAATTCTATCCCATATAAAAAAAGCTGTTAAAAGTACTTCCAAATACCAAATTTTTGATTAAATGACGTTTTTTGGCCGAACTGTTCGGTCGGACACTAATGATATCACAAATTTCCTTATAGGAGCACTTTCAGTAAAAAAATTTATTGTATTCACAAATATGGGGGTCAATATAACAATTCGTTTTTTTCTGTGTTTGTATTGCAATTCAGTGAAATAGGTCCATTTATAAGCAAAAGAGTGAATTTAAAAGCAAAAGGGCGAATTTCGGCAAGAGTTTTTCGCGAATTTACGAAATTAAAATCAAGCCATCTTTCGAAAGACAATTCTGAGGCTCTCTGAGGCTTGGTATACATATTTGTCATACCCCTGGTCTGGCTGGTATTGAAATTAAGCAAATTCGGTCTCGTGATTCAAAACTTATTAGCAAAGCCGTGAATTTCAGATTGGTTTCACTTTTAATTCACGTGTTGAAAAATTCGTAAAACAAGCTTGTAAAATATTGGTAAAGCTATGTTTACACCATACCACTGACAATGAGTCGTATGATTTTCATGAAAAAAGCAAGATTTTTTATAGCATAATTTTAGGCATGTAATATATGGGGCATTCCATGTCAAATCGGACACTTTGAATTTTTTTTTTTTTTAGATTTTCCCAATTTGTTTACAGTTTTTAGTACCCTTCAAAAACTTCTTCATGGTAAATTTTCAGATTTTTTTGATGACCCGTTCAAAAGATATCGATTTTTTAAAAATTGGTAGTTTGTTCCTTTACTCAAACTTCTTTTACTCATAACTTCTTTAATAATGGTCCCAATTTAAATTTTTTTTTTTTTAATTTTTGTTTTTTTACGTACTTTTAAAAATAAATCCCAAAAAATTCTTAAAATCGCTCTAGTATGCGATTTTTAAGTTTTAAAATTTAAATCTAATTTTTGAAAATGTTTGTACTCTTTGATTTTTTTGAAATTTTTTTTGTGTAAAACTTCTATCAATTCTACAAATTTTTTGCCCAGGAAGATCGTGGGATAACGATTATTACTATTTTTTAAAATTTTTTGAAAAAAATTTATTGTAATTTTCCAATCTTAAAATCATTTCTACTGCTCCAATGGTGCGTCATAGAGGGGTCCTTTATAAGACCGACCCCCATTAATTTTTACGTCTTAACATTTCTTTGGAACAAACTAATACCCTATCTCCAATTTCTAAGGGGGCTCCCACACAAAACGACATTTTTTTAAATTTGTTCCAACCGCTATAACTGCCCAAATAGTGCCCTTAGAGCAACAAAATGTATGACCGACCCACAATATTTTTGTAGTCCAAACATTTTCTCTGAACGCACCTACCCTCTATCTTTAACTGTTAAGGCGGTCCCCATACATTTTTTTTTATTTTTTGTAAATTTGTTTTATTTAATCAGCTTCTACCGGTCCAATGGTGCGTCCGAGAGGGGTCATTAGTGAGACCGACCCCCATTTACTTTTACCCTACAACATTTTTTCAAAACATACCTACGCCCTATCTCCACTCCCTAAGTAGGCTCCCATACAAAATTACATTTTTATAAAATTTGCTCCAACTGTTATTTGTATGGGAGCCTACTTATGGAGTGGAGATAGGGCGTAGGTATGTTTTGAAAAAATGTTGTAGAGTAAAAATGATTGGGGGTCGGTCTCACTAATGACCCGTCTCGGACGCACCATTGGACCGGTAGAAGCTGATTAAATAAAACAAATTTACAAAAAATAAAAAAAATTGTATGGGGACCACCTTAACAATTAGAGATAGAGGGTAGGTGTGTTCAAAGAAAATGTTTGGAGTAAAAAAATATTGTGGGTCGGTCATACATTTTGTTGCTCTAAGGGTACTATGAGGGCAGTTAGAGCGGTTGGAGCTGATTTTAAAAAATGTCGTTTTGTGTGGGAGCCCCCTTAGAAATTGGAGATAGGGTATTAGTTTGTTCCAAAGAAATGTTAAGACGTAAAAATTAATTGGGGTCGGTCTTATAAAGGACCCCTCTATGACGCACCATTGGAGCAGTAGAAATGATTTTAAGATTGGAAAATTACAATAAAATTTTTTCAAAAAATTTTAAAAAATAGTAATAATCGTTATCCCACGATCCTCCTGGGCAAAAAATTTGTAGAATCGATAGGTGTTTTACACAAAAAAATTTCAAAAAAATCGAAAAGTACAAACATTTTCAAAAATGAGATTTAAATTTTAAAACTTAAAAATCGCATACCAGAGCGCTTTTAAGAATTTTTTGGGATTTTTTTTTTTAAAGTACGTAAAAAAACAAAAATTTTGAAAAAAAAAAATTTAAATTTGAAGCATTATTGAAGAAGTTATGATTAAAAGAAGTTTGAGTAAAGGAACAAACTACCAATTTTTAAAAATTCGATATCTTTTGAACGGGTCATTACAAAAATCTGAAATTTTACCACGAAGGAGTTTTCGAAGGGTAATAAAAACTGTAAATAAATTGGGAAAATCTAAAAAAAAAAGTTTTTCAAAGTGTCCGATTTCACATGGAATGCCCCATATACATCTTAATTTTGTATAAACACTTAAAATTCATCCCCTTTCAGGGGGTTGTAAGGGCGTGCTAGGGGTTGAGGGAAGGGTCACATAATTTTTTTGTTGTCATTTCAGGTTTGAGCTTCCAAAAAAACATAAAAGTACACATTAATTTTAAGTTTTTATGAGCATTAAAAGTCAATCCTCTGGGGGGTTAAAGGGGGGCGGTAGGGGGAAAACTGGCAATTGAAATAATTTTTTATGGTCATATTCGGATTCAGCGACCCCAAAACCCTATAAATAACTGGGTCTACCCTCTGGGTCGGCCACTTTTTTTTTTGTGTGCCTGTGTAATTTCTGAAATACAATTGATAAATTCTAAAATACAATTGCAAATGGTGTAGTGATAGAGAGTATACATAGGTTTGTTATTCCGTTTGTAACACCTCAAAATATTGATTTAGTACCCCATAAAAGACATATATTCATGAACCTCGGTCGATTTTAAGACGATCTAGCAATGTCCGTCTGTCTGTCCGTCCGTCCATCTGTCTGCTGAAAACAGGCTAACTTTTGAATGACTTTGCTGAAGGTTGCTGAAGTTTGGCATATTTACCTGGTCAGATTGGTATTGCAATTCAGCAAAATTGGTCCAGTTATAAGCAAAAAAATTAATTTCGGCTAGGGTTTTCTTGCGAATTTACGAAATAAAAAACACGCTAATTTTGGAAAGACAATTCTGAGGCTGCATGTCATATATATTTGTTATTCCCCCTGGTCTGGTTGGTATTGAATTTAAGCAAAATCGGTCTCGTGGTTCAAAACTTATTAGCAAATCCGTGAATTTCAAATTGGTTTCACCTTAAATTCACGTGATTAAAAAACCGTTAAACAAGCTTGTAAAATATTGGTAAGTCACAAAAATATTTTAAAAAGTATTTTTGTCACACAAAAATATTTTTCCACTCTAAAAATAAAAAATTACACTCGAAAAAAAATTTACACTCAAAAAAAATTTTGTAAATTTTTTTCAAAAAATTACTAAAAAAAAGTTTTTTTTTACTCAAAATAAAATATTTCGAATCGAAATTATTATTTTTTACATTTAAAAATTTACTATCACCTAAAAAAGGCATTGTGGAGGGTATTCATGGATTCAGTTAAATCGAATTAACCTTTTCTACTTGTTGTCATTTTAGTTGTTTTTAACTTATTTTACTAGTTTTAAAAATAATAATGTAAATTTTTGTTTAAAAATTTTAAATTTAATTTCTGTGGTTTGCCCATAAAACACTTAAAACTCTTACAGTTTAATACCCCTGTAGACTTATATTTAACCAGTTTGTTTAATCTTATTCGTATTTGTGCAAATATGTATTTTAATTGCTTTTAAAAAATATTCAATCCATTCAGAGTCATTTAAGTATTTTTATTTTTTTTTTTTGTTAATAAATAAATATAAATATCATTAAAATCTGCCCTCATTACCCGACAATTGTTGTGCTTCAGTAAAAGCATTCGGCTTTAAAAAGTAAATTAATATTATTGCCACATAATTACACATGTATTAATGAATTGAAAGCATTATGTATTTTTATTTTTAATTTTTCAGCAATATAGTAAAATAATTCATATTATTACTTACACAGGCAAAAAAAAACTGTAAGAGTTTAAGTCAAGCAAGTGAGGAGATAAATTTGGAGTTGTGGAGTCTTTTTTATACCCTCCACTCAAGTGATAGAGGGTATATATAAGTTTGTCATTCCGTTTGTAACACCTCGAAATATTGGTCTAGGACCCCATAAAGAATATATATTTATGATCCTCGATCGATTTTAAGTCGATCTAGCGATGTCCGTCCGTCCGTCCGTCCGTCCGTCCGTCCGTCCGTCCGTCTGTCTGTCTGTCTGTCCGTCCGTAGAAAACACGCTAACTTTTGAAAGACTTTACAGAGGCTACTGAAGTTTGGCATATATGTTTATCATTTACCTGGTCAGGTTGGTATTGCAATCCAGCGAAATCGGTCCAGTGGTTCAAAAGTTATGAGCAAAAGAGTAAATTTCGGCAAGGGTGTTTCTCGAATTTACGAGATAAAAAACACGATAACTTTCGAAAGAAAATAATGAGATTACTGAAGCTTGGTATGTATCTTTGCAGTTCCCCGGGTCTATTTGGTTTTAAATTTCAGCTCAATCGGTCCAGTGGTTCAAAAGTTATAAGCAAAACCCTGCATTTCAGATAAGTTTCATCTAAAATGCCACGTGTTTTAACAAGTTTTAAAAGCATTGGTGGTAACTAAACAATGCTTTTCAAACTTGTTTAATTTTAAAGCAATGCTTTTTAAACTTGTTTAGTTTTAAAAGCATTGGTAACTTAAAAATTACACTCGAAAAAAATTTTACACTCAAAAAAAATTTTACACTCAAAAAAACTTTACACTAACAAAAAAATTTACACAAAAAAAAAATTTAGTTTTTTTTTTTACAAAAAATTACAACATTTTGTGTACATACGTACGTGCATTCACTCAGAAATATTTTTACAGTAATAATATTACACTCGAAAAAAATTTTACACCCAAAAAAAAAAAATTAGTAATTTTTTTTTTTTTTTTTTTTTTTTTTTTTTTTAATGACAAAAATAGAGTTTTTTTTCAAAAAAAAATATTTCTAATCAAAATTGTTAATTTTTTCACGTTAAAAAATGGACTACCCTTTAAAAAAAATGCATTGTGGAGGGTATTCATAGATTCGGCAAAGTCGAATTTAACTTTTCTACTTGTTTGTAAGTATGATCGGTGTTAAACAATTATAATCAAACTAAGATTATAAATAACTTTCTTCTTTTAATTCTCAATGAGTATAAAGTTGAATAGATATAAATATTTTTGTTAGGACACCACCAATTGTTAATTGTCATTTAAGTTTTTTCTACTTTTATTTTTACCAAATAGTCTTGGCAATGATGTCTGACACAGATCCAAACAAGTGTCACTAATTCTCATGATTTTAAATTAATAAAGAAAAACAACCTCGAGCTAGAATGTTCCTCCTCAAAACAGATTATAAAGGTGAAATAAAAAAATTTTTATTTTTAATAAAAACTAACTTTTTATAATATCCACGCCCACAAAAGGGGCGTGACATAATAAATAAATTTTATTATTCGTCTATGATTGCACTTTAAGTAAAAAAAAATAATTTTTGTGTGATTTTGTAAAATCAGTATTGTAACAATTTATTTTTTTCTGTGTATATGTATACTACTTTTCATTTTATCTAGCTGACAGTAATAAAGGAAATTTTTAATTTAAATTATACCGTTGGTCGAGACTGGAGGGAAGTAATAAATGGAAAGTAAAATTTATAAGTTATTGATTTTTAAAATAAAAAAGAGTTAATTATGTGAAAAACAAATGTCAATAATATATTTAAAAGGGAAAATGAAAAATAATATTTATTAAACTCAGATTTAAATGTTTGCTTTGATAAAAGAAATTTTAAAAGCAAAAATTTGAGAAAAATTTTAAAATTGATGGAGAAATTTAAAAAAAAAATTATAGAAAAGGTCTCAGATTCTAAGACATTTTACTTATAGAAAAGGTTTCAGATTCTGTGACATTTTTCCTATAGAAAAAGTCTCAGAATCTGAGACTTTTTTTCTCATAATATGAGATATTTTCTTATAGAAAATATCTCAGATTATGAGAAATTTTTCTTATAGAAAAAGTCTCAGATTCTGAGACATTTTTCTTATAGAAAAAGTCTCCGATTCTGAGACATTTTTCTTTTAGAAAAAGTCTCAGATTCTGAGACATTTTTCTTATAGACAAAGTCTCAGATTCTGAGACATTTTTCTTATAGAAAAAGTCTCAGATTCTGAGACATTTTTCTTATAGAAAAAGTCTCAGATTCTGAAACATTTTTCTTATAGAAAAAGTCTCAGATTCTGAGACATTTTTCTTATAGAAAAAGTCTCAGATTCTGAGACATTTTTCTTATAGAAAAAGTCTCAGATTCTGAGACATTTTTCTTATAGAAAAAGTCTCAGATTCTGAGACATTTTTCTTATAGAAAAAGTCTCAGATTCTGAGACATTTTTCTTATAGAAAAAGTCTCAGATTCTGAGACATTTTTCTTATAGAAAAAGTCTCAGATTCTGAGACATTTTTCTTATAGAAAAAGTCTCAGATTCTGAGACATTTTTCTTATAGAAAAAGTCTCCGATTCTGAGACATTTTTCTTTTAGAAAAAGTCTCAGATTCTGAGACATTTTTCTTATAGAAAAAGTCTCAGATTCTGAGACATTTTTCTTATAGAAAAAGTCTCAGATTCTGAGACATTTTTCTTATAGAAAAAGTCTCAGATTCTGAGACATTTTTCTTATAGAAAAAGTCTCAGATTCTGAGACATTTTTCTTATAGAAAAAGTCTCAGATTCTGAGACATTTTTCTTATAGAAAAAGTCTCAGATTCTGAGACATTTTTCTTATAGAAAAAGTCTCAGATTCTGAGACATTTTTCTTATAGAAAAAGTCTCAGATTCTGAGACATTTTTCTTATAGAAAAAGTCTCAGATTCTGAGACATTTTTCTTATAGAAAAAGTCCCAGATTCTGAGACATTTTTCTTATAGAAAAAGTCTCAGATTCTGAGACATTTTTCTTATAGAAAAAGTCTCAGATTCTGAGAAATTTTGCGTATAGAAAAAGTGTCAGTTTCTGAGACATTTTTCTTATAGAAAGAGTTTCCGATTCTGAGACATTTTTCTTATAGAAAAAGTCTCAGACATTTTACTTATAGAAAAAGTCTCAGATTCTGAGACATTTTTCTTATAGAAAAAATCTCAGATTCTAAAACATTTTTCTTATAGAAAAAGTCTCAGATTCTGAGACATTTTTCATATAGAAAAAGTCTTAGATTCTGAGACATTTTTCTTATAGAAAAAGTCTCAGATAATGAAACATTTTTCTTATAGAAAGAGTCTGAGATTCTGAAAAATTTTTCTTATAGAAAAAGTATCAGATTCTGAGACATTTCTCCTTTAGAAAAAGTTTCAATTATAAGAAATTTATCCTATAGAAAAAGTCTCAGATTCTGAGACATTTTTCCTATAGAAAAAGTCTTAGATTCTGAGATATTTCTCCTATAGAACAAGTCTCAGATTCTGAAACATTTTTCCTATAGAAAACGTCTCACATAACTCATTTTACTGTGAATTTTTTTTTACCAAATGTCAAGCACAAAAATTTTAATTAACTTTTATATACTTCTTACATGCATGTTTATTCACATCTGAATGTTACCACATATACTCATTCTTATACATTTCAATTCATAACCAACCAAACATTCCATGACAATCACACATCTGTGTGTGAGAGTTGGTTTTAATTTATTTTTTTTTTTTTCCAAAACCAAGTAAAAATTTACAAAATGTTTGAGGCTCATTGTTGGGAGAAAAAATATAATTTATAAAGACTTGGGTGTCACTTTCATTATGTAATGTTGTTTTGCCCGAAATGAATGTTTGCTGTTGCATAAGTTGAGTTTAACAAGCTTAAAAATTGTGGATAAATTGCTATTTTTAAAAATTTTTGCATAAAAGTTTTTAATTACCTGTTGCCATAGTTTGTTTGCAAACAATTAATGGATTTTTTATGGAATTTTCTCACACATAGAGTAATTTGAAATAGTTTTTGCATGCATCACAGCAACAAATTTATACGAAAATTCTGAATAATTTCCTAAACTAACTTACTGAAATTATTTGATGGGATTTTATAAATAGCTGAGATAAGGATAAGATAGGATCAATCTAATTTAGGTTAATAAAAGAGTGCTCGTTTTGTAAAAAGTAGGTGACAACAAAAAGAAAATTACTAAAAAAGTTAAAATCGACTTGACCGAATCCATGAATACCCTCCACAATAGCCAAAACATATGAAAAACAAATTAATTTGAATAGAAAATTACTTTTGAATTGATTGTAATTATTCCCTCAACGTACTGTTTGATAATCTAAGAACTTTTCTTTAGAAAAAATGTCTCAGAGTCTAAGACATTTTCTATAAAAAAAATTCTCAGAATCAAAGACATTTTCTAAAGGAAAAATTTATTTGAATCTGAGACTTTTTCTCATTACGTTATTTAGAAGTTTCTAAATCGGGCTTATTCATGTCATATTAAATATAAAGAATTTCTTAAAATTTGGTACATTTTCTAAAATGCCTAATCTAATTATAATTCTTTTCTAATAGGAAAACTGTCTTAGAATCTGATATTTTTTCTTAATGAAAGATTTCTGGGAATCTTAAATTAAAACCGAAAAAAATGTCCCAGAATCTGTGGAATTTTCTACAGATTTAGAAATTAATACCAGAGATTTTAGGAAAAAGAAGAAAAATTTCTCAGACTGTGAAATATTTTTTATAATAAAAAGTAGAAAAATACTATCTGAGAATTTTTTTAAAAATATATAAATCTCAGAAGTTTTTTAAAGAAAAAAGTGTTACAGAGTCTAAAAAAGTTTCTTAACAAAAATAATCTTATAATCTCAGATTTTTCCATTTTTTTTGTATGAAAAATAGTGTTTCATAAAGCAAAACCTCTATAAATTTGTCTGTATGAAAAACAACTCAGAAACAATCTTAATTAATAAAACATTTTTGTTAAAAAAAAAATGTTTAAGAACTCGATAACTGCTTAACCCGGAAACATTTCTTAGAGTCTTTGAACTTTTCTGTGGAAAATGTTCAGTATCTGAGAAATTTTCTATTGAAAAAGGTCTAAGAATATAAAGGAAGAAAAAACAAGTAAGAGTGTTAAATTCGGCTGTGCCGAATCTTGAATACCCTCTAACACGTTAAAAAAATGGCAGGGGCGTCTTTTTTTTTTTGGGGGGGGTGGGGTCAGCGGAGTCATAGAGGGACACCTTTTCCCCACTACAAATGTTGACATATTATAAGTTTATGATATTAACGCCAACATTTAATTTAATAATTAATACATTTTTATTGTTATTTTTAATTATTTTCTATAACCACGCCCCCAAAAGGAAGGAGCGGTCTAAAAAAAATCGAGTTTCCTTATTCTCTTGGTTCAAGTGCGGGTTTATGAACATAATATGACATAAAAATATTACATTTGTTAAGCAAAAACTAAAAAAAGCTCATAAAAAATCGTGTTTTTCAGAGGTTGTTTTAGTTCTTCAAGGGGGAACTTTTTTGCCCCCTTTTCCGATTTTGCCCATCTTTGAACTTAACCTCACCTGTAAGACAGGAGATATTCTGGAGATAGGGCGTAGGTATGTTTTAAAAAATGTTGTATGGTAAAAATAAATGGGGGTCGGTCTCACTAATGACTCCTCTCGGACGCACTATTAGACCGGTAGAAGTTGATTAAATAAAACAAATTTAAAAAAATAAAAAAATTGTATGGGGACCGCCTTAACAGTTAAATATAGAGGGTAGGTGTGTTCAGAAAAAATGTTTCGACTAAAAAAATATTGTGGGTCGCACATTGGGTTCAAATGGTATGAAAGTGGCGATTAATTGAAATTTTGAAATAAAGTTTTTATAATAAATTTTGATATAGGGTAAAAGTAGATAAAATTCTGCATCACTAGCTGTCAAAATCAATCAACTAAGTTGTTTACTTTCTTTTCAGTGAGCGGTCAAAGTTAGCAAATTATTGCTGTTTTTAAAAAAAGTGAAATAACTTGAAATTTTTACAATTCTAGCGATTATTATTAGTTTTAAATCTATTAAAAGTAAATATTTTATAATGGAACCTTCAACATCAGGTATTAAAGTATTAAGTATTTTTTTTTTGTTTATAAAAATTATGTGTAAATATTTTTAATAATTTTTTTAAAAAATGTCCAAAATTGGGATAATTTTCGCATTTAATGGGCCACAAGTATTAAGTTAGTAAGAGTTGAAATTAGTTTTATGGATTTTATAAAAGTATAGGATATCAGCTTATATTTAAAAAAAAAAAAGTCCGGACAATGCCCGGCCCTTTTTTTTTATTCCCATTTTTGTGTAAAAACTCTGGTTGTCATTTATTAAATAAGACCAATAAATGTGTTTTTGTGTTTCAATATTGTCATTCTCTTTATTTTTGGTATTTTATTGTTTTTGTTTTTGTTGATGCATTTTGTTTTTTTAGAGATGAGTGCGTGAGTGTTTCGGTCACTTAGGCTCACGTACAAAAAATTGTATCACGCACAATTAACAGGAAGTAAACATATTTTTAATACTTTTAGATAAATTCAAGTGATTGCAATTTAATTTAATCAAGATCACAAATGGTTTACGCACGCTCACGAGCTTATTCTCACGTACTAAAATTTTCGTAACCAAAAGCTATTACCACAATATACTTTATATGTTATATAAATTTTATTTAGTAATAATTTAAGCAAACAAGTTTCAAAATTAAAGTAACACACCTTTATTAATTTATTCTCGTCTCTACGATAAAAAAAATATGTCACGCGCCCATCGCTATTCCAATTTTGTTGTTTTGTTTTGTATTTCTGTGTTTTGTTTGTTGTTCCAAATGTCAAGTGTTTTTAATGTGTTTAATGTATTTTGCATTAAATTAGGTATTCGGTAATTGGTAAAGGGGAAATCGAATAAAACTTTAACATTCTTTTAAAAGAATCAAATCTTTTTTAGGAACAAGCCCCAAAACCATTTTTATTTCTCGCCGCGAACTTTACAATTTTATGAAAAATACCGAAGTAAATGAATGGAGAAGCAAAATTAGTGTTCTTCGAATGAAAGTCATTAAACGTATAAACCCCTCTAATATAAAAGATTTTGACCAAAGATTTAAGAACTTCATTACCGACTTTAAGACTCGACATAATAAAAGTCATAATAAACATGAACGCTTTTTGAGCTTAAATAAGGAATGGTTAGATGCTTCTATCTCGTTTGTTCCACCACCACAAAAACGAGGTCGTAAAGAAATTTCATTTGAAGAATGTAATGAGAAAACTAAAGCAAAGAAAAGTAAAAGCATTAGAGATAGCACTCCATTATCTGTTTTGGCTCATGCTACACAAATGGGTTTAAGAGCTTCCGGAAAAGTTGAAGCGTCAAAATTAGTTAAAGAAATAACAACGTCGACACCAACAAGGGCTACGAAGTATAGAAAAAGCTTTAAGGTGGTTAAATCGCAACAACTGACTGCAGAAGAAGCTCTTAGCGTTTTAATAGAAGCAAAATTATCCCGTCATAGTTATAATGTAATAAGAAGAGCTGCTCCAGAAAAATTTCCTTATTACACTAAAGTTCAACGAGCAAAAGAAAGATGCTATCCTAAACGAGAGCATGTACAAATTTGTGAAACTTCAGCTCAAGTTAGTCTTCAAGGACTTTTAAATCACACTGCTGAACGAATAGTTGCGCTTCCAAAATGTACTGGTGATTTATCACAAAAGAAATTAACAAATTTAACTTTGTACTCAAAGTGGGGTTTTGATGGAAGCTCCGGACATAGTTCCTACAAACAGGCTTTCCACGGCTCTGGTGCTAGTGATTCCGCAGTTTTTATAACTTCCATTGTACCACTTAAACTATTTAGTGGAAATGAAATTGTGTGGAAAAATCCTCGTCCTTCCTCCACCAGATTTTGCAGACCATTAAAAATTGAATATATAAAAGAAACAACAATGGTATCAAAACTAGAAAAAGATAGAGTAGAAAATGAAAAAAAACATTTAATGGATTCAATAGTTTTGGTTGGAGGGAATTCCATAAAAATTCATCACGAATTGCTATTAGTGATGATAGATGGAAAAGTATGTAACGCTATTACTGACACAAATTCTACTCAGAAGTGTTATTTATGTGGGGCAACAAGCAAGATGTTTAACTCAGTTGACAATATGATTGCAAGAGAAGTAACAACAGATTCTTTGGAGTTTGGGTTGTCTATACTTCATGGCTGGATTCGATTTTTTGAATGTCTTCTCCACTTATCATATAAAATTCCTATTAAAAAATGGCAAAAAAGATCAGAGGAAGACAAACAAATTGTTGCTGAGACAAAATTACGTATCCAAAAGGAGTTTCGAGAAAGAACCGGTTTGATTGTTGATCAGCCAAAACCCGGCTTTGGTAATTCGAATGACGGGAACACAGCCAGACGTTTTTTTCAGAATGCGGAAATATCTGCTGAAATTACTAAAGTGGACTTAACACTGATAAAAAAAATGCGTACAATACTAATTGTTGTTTCTTGTGGTCATGAGATTCATTTGGAAAATTTTCGTAAATTTGCTCACAATACGGCTAGATATTTTGTTGAAAAATATCCATGGTTTTGTATGCCTCCAACTTTGCATAAATTTCTTATTCACGGGCCGGAGATTATACAGCAAGCACTTTTACCAATAGGAGAATTATCGGAAGAAGCTCAAGAAGCAAGAAACAAAGATTTTAAAAATTATAGAGAGCATTTTGCTCGCAAATGCAGCCGGGAAAAGTCCAATGAAGATATTTTCAATAGGTTTCTGCTAAGTTCTGACCCATTTATATCTAGCATGAGCAAGAAATATGAGCAAAAAAAAAAATCTAATTTATCAACTTCGGAATTAGAGTTAGTTTTGCCAGATATTTCTAATGAAAATAATGAAAAAGATGATGGTAATGATGATGGTGATAAAGATTCTGATGATAATAACGATGAAAGTAGTGATGATGATAATGATGCAGAAGATTATAACAATGATGATGAAGAAGATTATAATAATGTTGATGATGAAGATACTGATGATAATGAAGATTATGATAATTGGGATATTTGTGATGATTTTGAAAATTCAGAACTATAAAAATATTTCAAAATATTTTTTATTAAAAAGGTAAACGAAAATAATGATTCCCTGAAAAGTTTTAATTTTTTTATTTTTTCAGATTAATTTTTACAAAAAACAATAATGCGCCTAACAGGTTAAAAATTTTTTTTTTTAAATTGTTTTTTTTTTAAGTTATGTTTTTATGTATTTATGAGAATTCATTACTAAATAATTAAAATATTCCCTTTTGTGACTTTTTGAAATAAATTTGAACATTTATAAGATTTTGTGAAAAACAAAAATTGGATTTTAATTTAAATTTATACTAATATAAATGCATATAATAAATTTACTGTCCGAATTTTTTAATAGCACATTAGGTATTCTTTAATTTCCAATTTTATTCATTCATTTATCGCTTTTCATTCCAAAGTTACAGCATAAACTGTGAAATAAGGTCTTTTTTCCAAAAAAACAATAATGCGCCTAACAGGTTAAAAAAAAATTTTTCTTACACGTTTTTTTTTGTTTTTTAAGTTATGTTTTTATGTAATTATGAGAACTCATTACTAAATAATTATAATATTCCTTTTTGTAACTTTTTGAAACAAATTTGTAAATTTATGAGATTTTGTGAAAAACAAAAATTGGATTTTAAATAAAATTTATACTAATATAAATTCATGTAATAATCTTACTTTTTGATTTTTTTAATAGCACATTAAGTATGCTTTAATTTCCAATTTTATTTTGTTATTTATCGCTTTTCATTCCAAAGTTACAGCATAAATAGTGAAAAAAGGTATTTTTTTCCAAAAAACAATAATGCGCTTAACGGGTTAAAAAAAATTTTTTTTCAACTTTTTTTTTTTTAAAATGCTGTGTTTTTATGTGCTGATAATAACTCATCAATAAAAAAATATAATATTTTAAAACTACGGCTTCTATGAATTAATCGCCACTTTGGGTACCATCGAACCCACTGTGGGTCGGTCATACATTTTGTTACTCTAAGGGCACTATTAGGGCAGTTAGAGCGGTTGGAGCAAATTTAAAAAAAATGTCGTTTTGTGTGGGAGCCTCCTTAGAAATTGGAGATAGGGTATTAGTTTGTTTCAAAGAAATGTTAAGACGTAAAAATTAATGGGGTCGGTCTTATAAATGACCCTTCTATGACGTACCATTAGAGCAGTAGAAATAATTTTAAGATTGGAAAATTTCAATAAATTTTTATTAAAAAATTTTTAAAAAATAGTAATAATCGTTATCCCACGATCCTCCTGGGCAAAAAAATTTCAAAAAAAAAATCTAAGTGTACAAACATTTTCAAAATGAGATGTAAATTTTAAAACTTAAGAATCGCATGCTAGAGCGCATTTAAAAATTTTTGGGAAATTTAAAAAAAAAAAAAATAAATTTGGACCATTATTGAAGAAGTTATTAGTAAATGAAGTTTGAGTAAAAAAACAAACTACTAATTTTTAAAAATTCGATATCTTTTGAACGGGTCATCAAAAAAATCTGAAAATTT
Source organism: Pegoplata infirma (assembly GCA_963921195.1). Lineage (NCBI taxonomy): Eukaryota > Metazoa > Arthropoda > Insecta > Diptera > Anthomyiidae > Pegoplata > Pegoplata infirma. Next base: position 202,920,772 of record OY992537.1, on the reverse strand, counting down.
TCCACGAAGGAGTTTTCGAGGGCTACTAAAAACTGTAAACAAATTGGGAAAATCTAAAAAAAAAAAATTTCAAAGTGTCCGACCGATATTTCGATGTGTTACACGCGGAATGACAAAGTGAGTATACCCTCATACTGTGATTGTAGGGTAGAGAAATTGGCAGAATCATACATTTCTATATCAAAAATTTCTAAGAAATTTTTGGTTGAAAAAGCCTGGTAATTTTAGACTTGCCAAAGAATACATTCTAGCAATATCCATCCATCCATCCGTTTGTCTGAGGACAGCAAGATGCCGTCTATACCAAAGGGTATAAATTTGGAAAATGAGCATAATCGAAATCGTTTGTTAAATGAGCAAAATCGAGATTAAGTCATTTAAGCGATATGTCTTGGTTAACAGGCTGGGAATATGTCATGGTTCACAGACTGCTAACGTTCTTAAATGGTCGAAATCAGACAATGGGGAAGAAGCATTCTATACAAAAATTAAACCAATCTCTGCCAAATTCCAACTTGGACCGAGAGGACTTAAAAGTTAAAGTTTTTCAGTCCGCATTTTTTTGGGCGTGGATATTAAAATGACATTAATTAATTTTAAAGAAGTTAAAACTTGTTGAAAAGTAATTTTGGTAAAAAAAATTTGATGAAAACAAAAAAATTTAATGAAAAAAAAAAATTGATGAAAAAATATGTGTGATGAAAAAATAATTTTTTGAGTGTATTAAAATATTTTTGATAAAAAAAAATACTTTGACGAAAACAATAATTTTGATAAAAAAATTACGAGAAAAAACTACATTTTTGTTTAATTTTAATGAACACTTGTTGTTAGTTCACGAAATTTAAGTGAAGATTCAATAAATAAAATATGTTGTAAAAAAAAAACAAAAAAATTTGAACAAATTTTAATGTAAAACAAAACATTTTGATGAAAAAAAAAAATTTGATGAAGAAATAAATATTGATGAAAAAAAAAATTGTTGATGAAGAAATAAATATTGATGAAAAAAAAATTTGACAAAACAAAAAAAAATGTATGCAAAAAGAAAATTTGTTGAATATTAATTATGTTAAATAGTATTCACCAGCTGGTGAAAAAAAATATTTACCAGCAGGTGAATTATTATCAAAGTTACAAATCCAAGTGGTCTCACTACGGTTCAACACATGTGATGTAAAGCGTCAGCAGCCACCACCTACAAATTTAAGTTACAAACCTTTTTCGTTTGAAGCAAATGAAACTTAGTTTTTTTTTTTAGAAAAAAACTTGATAAACCTGAACTGAATAACATACGTTTGACACTAGAGACTAAATGAAATAAAACTGCATTGATAGTTTTTCTTTTCGTGATCCTGTTTCCTTTTAAAAGAACTTCAAAGTTTTAGAGGATTACATTTTTGTAAAATATTTTTTAAACATTTGTGCTTTTCCTAGGATACCACTTGTGATGTCATATGAAAGGGAGGATCTCCTATTTTTTTTTTTTTAATTATCAGGAAATAAATAACGAAAGTAATGTCCTTTCAAAATTTTATCCTTCAGTATCATTTAAAATGTTTAACAAAATATTTATATAAAATTTTAAAAGGACATAATTCAAATCCTTTGTCCTAATATGACAAAACAAAAAATGAAAAATTTAGCGAAATTCTGCTCTTTACTTTGACATCAATAGATACATTATAAGACAAGTAAAAATGTTTAAAAAATATTTTACAAAATGTAAGCCTTTAAAACTTTGAAGTCATTTTTAAAGGAAACAAGATCAAGAAATGAAAAGCTGTAAATACATTTTATCCCATTTGACCTCAATATTCAGACGTTTGTAATCCGGTTCATGTTTAAAAGTTGGACGGCGTCACTTTTAATATTAGACACCAGCCTGAAAACATTATCATGCTGAAAATTTCTTAGAATCTCATAATTTCTCCAAAGCAAAACTGTTTAAGAATTCAAACATTTTCTTTTACGAAATATTTTTTAGAAAAAAATTATTTTTCTGGTAATTTTTCTATAATAAAAAAAAATTTAATTTGTTTTTCTATAGGAAATGCTCTCCGAATTTTCGTGAATGAAAACTTTCCCAGAATCTGATTTTATTTGTAATAAAAATTTCTAAGGTTTTTTACTTTTGAAAAGCAGTATTAGAATCCCCTTATTTTTCAATACAAAAATGTTTAAGAATACAAACAAAAAAACTTGTATAAAATAATAAGTCTGAGATGAAAAAGTTTTAGAAAATAAAAATAAATGTGTATTATTATTTTTGTTTCAACATTTGTGATTTGTCATTTAAATTCCCTATGCTATTTGTAGTATAGGGTTTTTGTATTTGCTAAATATTCTTGACAATGGAAACTAATAAATTCCAAAACACGTGTCAGCTACGTCTTGCAAAAATTACCAACATAAGTCTTGCAAAAAATACCAATTTCTTGAAAATAATTCTATGAGAATATCATAGTTTTAATTACACCCCTCAACAAATCGAAGGTTTTTGACTCCGGTTTGAAGTTTGATACAAAATTTTTAAAGATTTTGACTCGCTGATTCCAAATCTGTGCTCCAAATTTTTCCATCACGTCTAGAATTTTAATTATTCGCGTTTGAAAATGCGAAAAACGCGATTTTTGCATTTTTTGAAAGCCTACACAGCATCCACTGGGTGGAGTAAACATCTGGTATAAAGCGTTAGAGTAGAATTGAACTATGATCTCAAATATATGATCAAAAAAATTTGAAGTTTTTGCACTATTATTGGCCAAACATGTATTTTAAAAAAACAAAATATGCAAATTAAAACCGCAATAAAAAAAAACATTTCGTAATGTCTAAATTTCAATGCAAAAATTTAATTTAATTTTATAAGAAAATTTGAAATTTACGACATAACAATGCATTTTGTGTATAGTTTTTTGTGTGCAAATTTTCTTTTTCCATCATTAAAAACATTGGCGTTGTTGCGTAAATAATTAAAATGCAAGAAATGGCATAAAAACTATATATTTTGTTGTCTTACAAGATATATGAACAAACAAAACTATAAGAAACATCTGTAAAGAAAACAAAAAGTTTGCGCTTTTCTTTTTTTTGTAAATTTCCAAAGAAGTGTTTCCAATTGAAATGGAAAATTAATATTAAAATATTTTAAATTTAAATGTTGTTTTTTTAATTTTAAAATTTAAATTCTGATTAATTTTTATTAATAAATAAAAATAGTTTTATTCGACCTTTAAAATATTATATTTTTTGTGAGGATGTTTATTCTGGCTCGAGGTCATTATTTTCTTTACTAATTAAAACCATGATATTCTCATAGCATAATTTTCAAGAAAATTATTTTTTGTTTTAAATTTATTTATGTTGGTCATTTTTGCAAGACTTAATCGACACGTGTTTCGGAATTTGTCAAGATTCCATTGTCAAGATTATTTAGCAAAAATAGAAACGATATACTACAAAGTAGCAAACGAGTCTAATGACAAATCGTTTGTGCACAAACTAAAACATTAATACATATTCGACTCTATCCACAATGTGAATTAGAAAGACGAAGAAATTGTACTATGTTAGTAAGTAACGATTGTCAATAACCAACAAAAATATTTAAAACATTTTACATACGATAGTCCATTGGACTACAACAATATGTTTTTTGTTGTTGTGAATGAAATTATACCATTATTATTGCTATTCATCACTATGGCGTGCCAACCATTATGTTCAAATTCTGATTAATTTTTATTAATAAATAAAAATTGTTTTATTCGACCTTTAAAATATTATATTTTGTGAGGATGTTTATTCTGGCTCGAGGTCATTATTTTCTTTACTAATTAAAACCATGATATTCTCATAGCATAATTTTCAATAGCCCTAATAATGGTATAATTTCATTCACAACAACAAAAAACATATTGTTGTAGTCCAATGGACTATCGTATGTAAAATGTTTTAAATATTTTTGTTGGTTATTGACAATCGTTACTTACTAACATAGTACAATTTCTTCGTCTTTCTAATTCACATTGTGGATAGAGTCGAATATGTATTAATGTTTTAGTTTGTGCACAAACGATTTGTCATTAGACTCGTTTGCTACTTTGTAGTATATCGTTTCTATTTTTGCTAAATAATCTTGACAATGGAATCTTGACAAATTCCGAAACACGTGTCGATTAAGTCTTGCAAAAATGACCAACATAAATAAATTTAAAACAAAAAATAATTTTCTTGAAAATTATGCTATGAGAATATCATGGTTTTAATTAGTAAAGAAAATAATGACCTCGAGCCAGAATAAACATCCTCACAAAATATAATATTTTAAAGGTCGAATAAAACAATTTTTATTTATTAATAAAAATTAATCAGAATTTGAACATAATGGTTGGCACGCCATAGTGATGAATAGCCCTAATAATGGTATAATTTCATTCACAACAACAAAAAACATATTGTTGTAGTCCAATGGACTACCGTATGTAAAATGTTTTAAATATTTTTGTTGGTTATTGACAATCGTTACTTACTAACATAGTACAATTTCTTCGTCTTTCTAATTCACATTGTGGATAGAGTCGAATATGTATTAATGTTTTAGTTTGTGCACAAACGATTTGTCATTAGACTCGTTTGCTACTTTGTAGTATATCGTTTCTATTTTTGCTAAATAATCTTGACAATGGAATCTTGACAAATTCCGAAACACGTGTCGATTAAGTCTTGCAAAAATGACCAACATAAATAAATTTAAAACAAAAAATAATTTTCTTGAAAATTATGCTATGAGAATATCATGGTTTTAATTAGTAAAGAAAATAATGACCTCGAGCCAGAATAAACATCCTCACAAAATATAATATTTTAAAGGTCGAATAAAACAATTTTTATTTATTAATAAAAATTAATCAGAATTTGAACATAATGGTTGGCACGCCATAGTGATGAATAGCCCTAATAATGGTATAATTTCATTCACAACAACAAAAAACATATTGTTGTAGTCCAATGGACTATCGTATGTAAAATGTTTTAAATATTTTTGTTGGTTATTGACAATCGTTACTTACTAACATAGTACAATTTCTTCGTCTTTCTAATTCACATTGTGGATAGAGTCGAATATGTATTAATGTTTTAGTTTGTGCACAAACGATTTGTCATTAGACTCGTTTGCTACTTTGTAGTATATCGTTTCTATTTTTGCTAAATAATCTTGACAATGGAATCTTGACAAATTCCGAAACACGTGTCGATTAAGTCTTGCAAAAATGACCAACATAAATAAATTTAAAACAAAAAATAATTTTCTTGAAAATTATGCTATGAGAATATCATGGTTTTAATTAGTAAAGAAAATAATGACCTCGAGCCAGAATAAACATCCTCACAAAATTTAAAATTTAAAGTTACAACGAAATATTCCCAAATATATATTTTTTTTTTTTTTTTAATTACTAAAATACAAAATCTCTGTTAATTCTTTACAATATTCGATTAGAGTATTTAAGCTCGAGGCCAAACAATTTTACTTATAATATTTTCATAAAAGATCATCTATTTATTGTTTTACCTCATAGTATATTTGTACAGCTGTGTTTTACCCTTACTAAGGGATCATCAGGGATAATAAAACTCATCACAAAAGTTCGTCCAATGAAACTGTTTCATTATATTTATGAAATTTCTTGTAAATATTCATAGTATTTATGAAACATTTCATTATATTTATGAACATTTTCATAATATTTATGAAAACTTCTTTAAAAAGTTTATTGGACGAACTTTAACGACAAATTGTTTTACAGTTCTTTGAGTGTTGATTCTAAGAATTTTTTTTTTAACTTTGGTTTGCTTTGGAAATTGTGTAAAATATCTTAGAGCTTTTTTCTTTTTGTTTTAAATATATTTGAATTTAATTTAGCACGAAAAACAGCATATTTTCTTTTTTGTTTGAGTCTCTTTTTAAAAAGAAAAACAAATAGTTTTTCTTCTCATTTCTCAAGTAACAAAATCTACAATAATTTGCCTTTCATTTTCATTTTAGTAAATATAATTATTTTTCATATCTATACAATTTTAAATGATGTTTTATAAAATAATAAAAAGAGACAAGAAAATGCAATTAGAAATGTCAGAGCATGAAATTATTTTGCTTTCTTGGAATTTTTTTTTTTAATGCATTAATAATTGGAATATGTATGAAAGACTGGGTCAAAAACCAACAAAATGTTCCACTGAAATTATAATAGTAAAGAAATTTGAATAACCATTTCATAAATTTTCTATAGAAACAGAATATAAGAAAGTTTTCTATTGGAAAAAGTTCTTAGAGTTTGAAACATTTTCTATAGAAAAAAATGTCTCAGAATCTGAGACTTTTTTCTATAAGAAAAATGTCTCAGAATCTGAGATTTTTTTCTATAAGAAAAATGTCTCAGAATCTGAGACTTTTTTCTATAAGAAAAATGTCTCAGAATCTGAGACTTTTTTCTATAAGAAAAATGTCTCAGAATCTGAGACTTTTTTCTATAAGAAAAATGTCTCAGAATCTGAGACTTTTTTCTATAAGAAAAATGTCTCAGAATCTGAGACTTTTTTCTATAAGAGAAATGTCTCAGAATCTGAGACTTTTTTCTATAAGAGAAATGTCTCAGAATCTGAGACTTTTTTCTATAAGAAAAATGTCTCAGAATCTGAGACTTTTTCTATAAGAAAAATGTCTCAGAATCTGAGACTTTTTTCTATAAGAAAAATGTCTCAGAATCTGAGACTTTTTCTATAAGAAAAATGTCTCAGAATCTGAGACTTTTTTCTATAAGAAAAATGTCTCAGAATCTGAGACTTTTTTCTATAAGAAAAATGTCTCAGAATCTGAGACTTTTTTCTATAAGAAAAATGTCTCAGAATCTGAGACTTTTTTCTATAAGAAAAATGTCTCAGAATCTGAGACTTTTTTCTATAAGAAAAATGTCTCAGAATCTGAGACTTTTTTCTATAAGAAAAATGTCTCAGAATCTGAGACTTTTTTCTATAAGAAAAATGTCTCAGAATCTGAGACTTTTTTCTATAAGAAAAATGTCTCAGAATCTGAGACTTTTTTCTATAAGAAAAATGTCTCAGAATCTGAGACTTTTTTCTATAAGAAAAATGTCTCAGAATCTAAGACTTTTTCTATAAGAAAAATGTATTAGAATCTGACACTTTTTCTTTAAGAAAAATATCTCAGAATCTGAGACTTTTTCTATAAGAAAAATGTCTCAGAATCTGAGACTTTTTCTATAAGAAAAATGCCTCAGAATCTGAGACTTTTTCTATAAGAAAAATGTCTCAGAATCTGAGACTTTTTCTATAAGAAAAATGTCTCAGAATCTGAGACTTTTTCTATAAGAAAAATGTCTCAGAATCTGAGACTTTTTCTATAAGAAAAATGTCTCAGAATCTGAGACTTTTTCTATAAGAAAAATGTCTCAGAATCTGAGACTTTTTCTATAAGAAAAATGTCTCAGAATCTGAGACTTTTTCTATAAGAAAAATGTCTCAGAATCTGAGACTTTTTCTATAAGAAAAATGTCTCAGAATCTGAGACTTTTTCTATAAGAAAAATGTCTCAGAATCTGAGACTTTTTCTATAAGAAAAATGTCTCAGAATCTGAGACTTTTTCTATAAGAAAAATGTCTCAGAATCTGAGACTTTTTCTATAAGAAAAATGTCTCAGAATCTGAGACTTTTTCTATAAGAAAAATGTCTCAGAATCTGAGACTTTTTCTATAAGAAAAATGTCTCAGAATCTGAGACTTTTTCTATAAGAAAAATGTCTCAGAATCTGAGACTTTTTCTATAAGAAAAATGTCTCAGAATCTGAGACTTTTTCTATAAGAAAAATGTCTCAGAATCTGAGACTTTTTCTATAAGAAAAATGTCTCAGAATCTGAGACTTTTTCTATAAGAAAAATGTCTCAGAATCTGAGACTTTTTCTATAAGAAAAATGTCTCAGAATCTGAGACTTTTTCTATAAGAAAAATGTCTCAGAATCTGAGACTCTTTCTATAAGAATAATGTCTCAGAACCTGAGACTCTTTCTATAAGAAAAATGTCTCAGACTCTGAGACTTTTTTTTTCTATAAGAAAAATGTCTCAGAATCTGAGACTTTTTCTATAAGAAATATGTCTTAGAATCTGAGACTTTTTCTATAAGAAAAATGTCTCAGAATCTTTTTTCTATAAGAAAAATGTCTCAGAATCTGAGACTTTTTCGATAAGAAAAATGTCTCAGAATCTGAGACTTTTTCGATAAGAAAAATGTCTCAGAAGCTGAGACTTTTTCTATAAGAAAAATGTCTCGGAATCTGAGACTTTTTCTATAAGAAAAATGTCTCAGAATCTGAGACTTTTTCTATAAGAAAAATGTCTCAGAATCTGAGACTTTTTCTATAAGAAAAATGAGACTTTTTCTATAAGAATCTGAGACTTTTTCTATAAGAAAAATGTCTCAGAATCTGAGACTTTTTCTGTAAGAAAAATGTCTCAGAATCTGAGACTTTTTCTATAAGAAAAATGTCTCAGAATCTAAGAACTTTCTTATAGGAAAAATGTCTCAGACTCTGAGAGTTCTTCTACACTCAAAATAATACATTAGTAGATTTACTAATTTTTTTTTGCTAATGCTGGTTAGCTAACTTTTAGCAAATTTTTAGTTGAGTTTAGCATGTTAGCAAAAATATCTTGTAAACTTCATTTAGTGCATTAGCAATTTTAAATAAAATTTGTACTAATTTTTTTTGCAAGATTTAAAATAGAGATGACCAAATTTTTACAAGCTTTTTTCTAATGTAATGAAATTTTTGTTGTATTTCATTACATTTGTTATAGTTTTAAAGCACTCCAAATGGAAGTACTCCGAACTTTTTTTGCTGGGTATTTAATCAAGGCAACTCGCCACAAATTTTACCATTTTTCCAATATTTGACCACGCCTCCTAAGCACAGTTTTCGAAAATTTGAAAAACCAAAAACGCAATTTTCTTAGTTACATATAGGGCTATCCAAAAAACCTATTCAGAAATTTACGGGACACATGTTTTTCTGTAGCGGGTCATTTGGTGTGGAATGCCTCATATATAAGTTTGTCATTCCGTTTGTAACTTGTCGAAATATCGGTCTGGGACCCCATAAAGTATATATATTCATGATGCCCGATCGATTTTAGATATTCTAGCGATGTCCGTTTGTCAGTCTGTCTGTCTGTCCGCCTGTCCGTCTGTCCGTGTGTCCGTCTGTCCGTCTGTCCGTATGTCCGTCTGTCCGTCTGTCCGTCTGTCCGTCTGTCCGTCTGTCCGTCTGTCCGTCTGTCCGTCTGTCCGTCTGTCCGTCTGTCCGTCTGTCCGTCTGTCCGTCTGTCCGTCTGTCCGTCTGTCCGTCTGTCCGTCTGTCCGTCTGTCCGTCTGTCCGTCTGTCCGTCTGTCCGTCTGTCCGTCTGTCCGTCTGTCCGTCTGTCCGTCTGTTCGTCTGTCCGTCTGTCCGTCTGTCCGTCTGTCCGTCTGTCCGTCTGTCCGTCGGTCCGTCTGTCCGTCTGTCCGTCTGTCCGTCTGTCCGTCTGTCCGTCTGTCCGTCTGTCCGTCTGTCCGTCTGTCCGTCTGTCCGTCTGTCCGTCTGTCCGTCTGTCCGTCTGTCCGTCTGTCCGTCTGTCCGTCTGTCCGTCTGTCCGTCTGTCCGTCTGTCCGTCTGTCCGTCTGTCCGTCTGTCCGTCTGTCCGTCTGTCCGTCTGTCCGTCTGTCCGTCTGTCCGTCTGTCCGTCTGTCCGTCTGTCCGTCTGTCCGTCTGTCCGTCTGTCCGTCTGTCCGTCTGTCCGTCTGTCCGTCTGTCCGTCTGTCCGTCTGTCCGTCTGTCCGTCTGTCCGTCTGTCCGTCTGTCCGTCTGTCCGTCTGTCCGTCTGTCCGTCTGTCCGTCTGTCCGTCTGTCCGTCTGTCCGTCTGTCCGTCTGTCCGTCTGTCCGTCTGTCCGTCTGTCCGTCTGTCCGTCTGTCCGTCTGTCCGTCTGTCCGTCTGTCCGTCTGTCCGTCTGTCCGTCTGTCCGTCTGTCCGTCTGTCCGTCTGTCCGTCTGTCCGTCTGTCCGTCTGTCCGTCTGTCCGTCTGTCCGTCTGTCCGTCTGTCCGTCTGTCCGTCTGTCCGTCTGTCCGTCTGTCCGTCTGTCCGTCTGTCCGTCTGTCCGTCTGTCCGTCTGTCCGTCTGTCCGTCTGTCCGTCTGTCCGTCTGTCCGTCTGTCCGTCTGTCCGTCTGTCCGTCTGTCCGTCTGTCCGTCTGTCCGTCTGTCTGTCTGTCTGTCTGTCTGTCTGTCTGTCTGTGGAAAATACTCTCACGGACAAAATATTGCACAGAGATGACTGAAACTTAACATATATATTGGAAGTTCTCCCGAGAAGTTTTGTATTGCATTTGAGCGATATCGGTTCAGCGGTTAAAAATTTATGAAGGAAAATGTAAGGACACCTCAAAAATTTCAGTACATTCAACATAACCTCAAAATACAAAATGCTTTAATTCGGCTTCTGGTTGACAAATGTGAACATAATTGAACACCAAATGGTATTTAAACAAGTACGAACATATTTTTTGACAAAAAAAGAAAAAAAATCGCGGATTTTTTCTTATCGAAAATGTAAATCTGAGACTTTTTCGATAAGAAAAATGTCTCAGAATCTGAGACTTTTTCGATAAGAAAAATGTCTCAGAAGCTGAGACTTTTTCTATAAGAAAAATGTCTCAGAAGCTGAGACTTTTTCTATAAGAAAAATGTCTCGGAATCTGAGACTTTTTCTATAAGAAAAATGTCTCAGAATCTGAGACTTTTTCTATAAGAAAAATGTCTCAGAATCTGAGACTTTTTCTATAAGAAAAATGAGACTTTTTCTATAAGAATCTGAGACTTTTTCTATAAGAAAAATGTTTAAGAATCTGAGACTTTTTCTGTAAGAAAAATGTCTCAGAATCTGAGACTTTTTCTATAAGAAAAATGTCTCAGAATCTAAGAACTTTCTTATAGGAAAAATGTCTCAGACTCTGAGAGTTCTTCTACACTCAAAATAATACATTAGTAGATTTACTAATTTTTTTTTGCTAATGCTGGTTAGCTAACTTTTAGCAAATTTTTAGTTGAGTTTAGCATGTTAGCAAAAATATCTTGTAAACTTCATTTAGTGCATTAGTAATTTTAAATAAAATTTGTACTAATTTTTTTTGCAAGATTTAAAATAGAGATGACCAAATTTTTACAAGCTTTTTTCTAATATTAGCAAAATAAATGGTAATTTTTTTTTTATTTTCAGAAAACTTAAAAAAAAACTTCCGATATCTCGGAAACGAAGCCAGATACACTCAAAAAAAAAAAACTGTAATGTTAGCAAAAAAAGCTTGTAAACCTACAAGAAAATTTGCTGATTTTGAACCCACAATTTTTTTGCTAAAGTTAGCAAAAATGTTTTGCCAATAATTAGTTAACAAAAAAAATTTTTTTTTTGACACATTTGAGGACCCCATTGGGTTCGGACCCGATAGGTCCAGACCCCGATGGGCCTAGACCTAGTTGGGTTCCTTAAAAATCGTCATAGTTCTTGATCCAAAATTTGTGTCCGTTTCGCTCTACCTTGCTTAGTTTTTGAGATACGTGATTATAGGGGACCACTGGGGTCTTGAGAATTAAAAAACTCGATAACTTCAAAAATATTACTCGGAGAGCTTTTGACTATTTTGCGGTCTTGTTCTACGTATTGAGGGCTACAAAAATGCTTTTGGACTTTTTGTTGTGTCGGCAATATTTACCGAGATATGAGCATTTTAAAATTTTCGGGAATGCTAACTTTTTTGGATCCAAAGTTAGGGCCCATTAGGGTCCACACATGTGAAGATGACCCGCGAAAGTATGGAGATTCTAAGAACCAAAAATGCCCTCCATTTTGCCCTATCTGGCTTAGTTTCCGAGATATAGCCATTTTAAGTTTTCTGAAAATAAAAAAAAAAATTTACCATTATTTTTGCTAATGTAAAACTGTAATGTTAGCAAAAAAAGCTTGTAAACCTACAAGAAAATTTGCTGATTTTGAACCCACAATTTTTTTGCTAAAGTTAGCAAAAATGTTTTGCCAATAATTAGTTAACAAAAAAAATTTTTTTTTTGACACATTTGAGGACCCCATTGGGTTCGGACCCGATAGGTCCAGACCCCGATGGGCCTAGACCTAGTTGGGTTCCTTAAAAATCGTCATAGTTCTTGATCCAAAATTTGTGTCCGTTTCGCTCTACCTTGCTTAGTTTTTGAGATACGTGATTATAGGGGACCACTGGGGTCTTGAGAATTAAAAAACTCGATAACTTCAAAAATATTACTCGGAGAGCTTTTGACTATTTTGCGGTCTTGTTCTACGTATTGAGGGCTACAAAAATGCTTTTGGACTTTTTGTTGTGTCGGCAATATTTACCGAGATATGAGCATTTTAAAATTTTCGGGAATGCTAACTTTTTTGGATCCAAAGTTAGGGCCCATTAGGGTCCACACATGTGAAGATGACCCGCGAAAGTATGGAGATTCTAAGAACCAAAAATGCCCTCCATTTTGCCCTATCTGGCTTAGTTTCCGAGATATAGCCATTTTAAGTTTTCTGAAAATAAAAAAAAAAATTTACCATTATTTTTGCTAATGTTAGCAAAAAATCTTGTAAACATGTTGTCAACTCAATTTCAAATCTTAGCAAAAGAAATTAGTTCAACGTTTGTATAAAATTGCTAATGTGCTAAATGAAGTTTACAAGAATTTTTTGCTAACATGCTAATCTCAACTAACAATTTGCTAAAAGTTAGCTAACTAGCATTAGCAAAAAAAAAATAGTAAATCTACTAACGTATTTTTTTGAGTGTAGAGCAAAATGGAGGTCGTTTTTGGTTTTCGGGCTCTCAATAGTATCGCCGCTCCTCTTCATATGTGTGGACCCTAATGGACCCTAACTTTGGATCCAAAAAAGTTAGCATTCCCGAAAATTTTAAAATGCTCATATCTTATAAGCTCTCCGAGTAATATTTTTAAAGTTATCGAGTTTTTTAATTCTCAAGTCCCCAGTGGTCGCCTATAATCACGTATCTCAAAATCTAAGCTAGGTAGAGCGAAACGGATACAAATTTTGGATCAAAAACTATGACGATTTTTAAGACACCCAACTAAGTCTAGGCCCATCGGAGTCTGGACATATCCGGTCCGAACCCAATGGGGTCTTCAAATGTGTATGAACTTAGTTAAAACAAGTAAAAAAGTTAAATTCGGCCTTGCCGAATGTAGTGATACCCTCCACAATTTCAAAAAGATTATTGCAAACAACTTTATTTAAATGGAAATTACTGTTGAAAAAAAAAAATTGAAAAAAATTTTTCGCGAAAAAAATTTTGGTAAAAAAAAATCCGCGATTTTTTTTCTTTTTTTGTCAAAAAATATGTTCGTACTTGTTTAAATACCATTTGGTGTTCAATTATGTTCACATTTGTCAACCAGAAGCCGAATTAAAGCATTTTGTATTTTGAGGTTATGTTGAATGTACTGAAATTTTTGAGGTGTCCTTACATTTTCCTTCATAAATTTTTAACCGCTGAACCGATATCGCTCAAATGCAATACAAAACTTCTCGGGAGAACTTCCAATATATATGTTAAGTTTCAGTCATCTCTGTGCAATATTTTGTCCGTGAGAGTATTTTCCACAGACAGACAGACAGACAGACAGACGGACAGACGGACAGACGGACAGATGGACAGATGGACAGACGGACAGACGGACAGACGGACAGACGGACAGACGGACAGACGGACAGACGGACAGACGGACAGACGGACAGACGGACAGACGGACAGACGGACAGACGGACAGACGGACAGACGGACAGACGGACAGACGGACAGACGGACAGACGGACAGACGGACAGACGGACAGACGGACAGACGGACAGACGGACAGACGGACAGACGGACAGACGGACAGACGGACAGACGGACAGACGGACAGACGGACAGACGGACAGACGGACAGACGGACAGACGTACAGACGGACAGACGGACAGACGGACAGACGGACAGACGGACAGACGGACAGACGGACAGACGGACAGACGGACAGACGGACAGACGGACAGACGGACAGACGGACAGACGGACAGACGGACAGACGGACAGACGGACAGACGGACAGACGGACAGACGGACAGACGGACAGACGGACAGACGGACAGACGGACAGACGGACAGACGGACAGACGGACAGACGGACAGACGGACAGACGGACAGACGGACAGACGGACAGACGGACAGACGGACAGACGGACAGACGGACAGACGGACAGACGGACAGACGGACAGACGGACAGACGGACAGACGGACAGACGGACAGACGGACAGACGGACCGACGGACAGACGGACAGACGGACAGACGGACAGACGGACAGACGGACAGACGGACAGACGGACAGACGAACAGACGGACAGACGGACAGACGGACAGACGGACAGACGGACAGACGGACAGACGGACAGACGGACAGACGGACAGACGGACAGACGGACAGACGGACAGACGGACAGACGGACAGACGGACAGACGGACAGACGGACAGACGGACAGACGGACAGACGGACAGACGGACAGACGGACAGACGGACAGACGGACAGACGGACAGACGGACAGACGGACAGACGGACAGACGGACAGACGGACAGACGGACAGACGGACATACGGACAGACGGACAGACGGACAGACGGACAGACGGACACACGGACAGACGGACAGACGGACAGACAGACAGACTGACAAACGGACATCGCTAGAATATCTAAAATCGATCGGGCATCATGAATATATATACTTTATGGGGTCCCAGCCCGATATTTCGACAAGTTACAAACGGAATGACAAACTTATATATGAGGCATTCCACACCAAATGACCCGCTACAGAAAAGCATGTGTCCCGTAAATTTCTGAATAGGTTTTTTGGATAGCCCTATATGTAACTAAGAAAATTGCGTTTTTGGTTTTTCAAATTTTCGAAAACTGTGCTTAGGAGGCGTGGTCAAATATTGGAAAAATGGTAAAATTTGTGGCGAGTTGCCTTGATTAAATACCCAGCAAAAAAAGTTCGGAGTACTTCCATTTGGAGTGCTTTAAAACTATAACAAATGTAATGAAATACAACAAAAATAACAAAAAACACAAGAAAAAAACACACAAACAGTTTTTTCTACTCCATAAAAAGTTGTTATTCAGCACTTAACTCATTACCTTCCGCGACACTCCCATACAAAAGTAAGTAGATATTCAGTAGATAAGAAGTACTCCGAACTTTCAAACAACTTCCAACTACTTCCACGGAGTAGTTCTTATCTACTGAATATCTACTTACATTTGTATGGAGTTGTCGCGATAGGTAATGAGTTAAGTGCTGAATATCTATGTATTCTGGAGTAGAAAAAACTGTTTGTGTGTTTTTGTCTTGTGTTTTTTGTTATTTTTGTTGTATTTCATTACATTTGTTATAGTTTTAAAGCACTCCACTGAGAAGTGGTAATGACTTTTTTTGCAGGGTAGTTATCACATTAAAACGGAATGCACCACAATGTCAAAAATTTACGTTCTTATGTAGTTTTGTATGGGCTATCGATTAAAATTTTTTTTCGGAAAATTTTCAGAACCCGTTCTGAAATTTTCCATTTTTTAAAAAAGTCAATTTATCAAAAATCCGGCCACTTTTTTTTTTCTTTTTTATTTATTTTTTTAAAAGTTTAGATGTTTGTCCATCCACACAAAAAAAATCAGAAACACGTTCATCTTTTTTTTTGAGAAAATCGCATTTGAACTTTAAATTTCATAACAATTTTGTTATTTGCTTGTATTTCTTTGTTTTAAAGTTGCGAATGAGTAATATTAATTGCATAAATATTCGTCATACGCTCTGTTGACACAAGAAAATACAAGCAAATTACTAAATTGTTATGAAATTTAAAGTTCAAATGCGATTTTCTCGAAAAAAAAGATGAACGTGTTCCTGATTTTTTTTGTGTGGATGGACAAACATCTAAACTTTTAAAAAAATAAATAAAAAAGAAAAAAAAAAGTGGCCGGATTTTCGATAAATTGACTTTTTAAAAAATGGAAAATTTCAGAACGGGTTCTGAAAATTTTCCAAAAAAAAATTTTTAATCGATAGCCCATACAAAACTATATAAGAACGTAAATTTTTGACATATTTAATCAAGGCAACTCGCCACAAATTTGACCATTTTTCCAATATTTGACCACGCCTCCTAAGCCCAGTTTTTGAAAAATTGAAAAACCAAAAACGCAATTTTCTAAGTTCCATATAGGGCTATCCATATCACCTATTCAGAAGTTTACGGTACACATGTTTTTTTTCGCTGGACATTTGGTGTGAAATGCCTCATATACCCTCTATCACTAAGTGGAGGGTATAAAAAATAAAAATTTAGTTAACTAATTATTGGCAAAACGATTTTGCTAACTTTACCAAAAAAAATTGTGGGTTCAAAATCAGCAAATTTTCTAGTAGGTTTACAAGCTTTTTTTTCTAACATTACAGTTTTTTTTTGAGTGCATAATAAAATATTTCTAATCAAAATTTTTAATTTTTTTCACGTTAGAAAATTTACTTTCCTTTAAAAAGGGCATTGTGGAGGATATTCATAGATTCGACCAAGTCGAATTAAACTTTTTTCCTTTTTTTGTTTCAAATTATAAAGAGGGTGGCATATTTTTTAAATAAGCAATTCACACAAACTTTCTAATAGCTAGTCATAATTGCAGTTTCTAATATCAGTTTTTGCCATAACTTTCCTTAAAACAATATAATTCAATTTTAACTTGGCAATGATTTCATACGCACTACTTAGAAGACAATAAATTAACTCTATTATGAAGAGAAGGCAAACACATTTTTTTTTGTTTATTTTCTATGGGCATTATAATAACTTTTGGCATTGAAAAGTTACCATTTTTTGTTAAGAAGTTGGTTCTTTAGAATTATAGGCAGCCAATTGAGTTAAAATTTAATACGAATTAAACTTTTTTTTAATTTTTAATTTTTTTTTTAATTTAATTTTCAAGTCTACAATGTAATGCTCTTAAATCTGTGGCATTAAGTTATAATAGCTTAACTTGGCTTAAAAACAAATCGAGTTAGAGGCATATTGATGACTTTTGTATTAATGATTAGAATTATGCAAAACCCACATTTCAAAATTCCTCAAATACTAGTTCCTCTTTCCTCCTTCACATAACTATATTTCGTGATATTAACACAATGCAATGCATTTATAGGAGGCAAACCCTCAAAAAAAAAAAAAAAAATCTCAAAAATGTTGGGGCGAAAAAGTTTTTACTTTTGACATAAGCTATTATCACTTATTGCCACAAAAATATATATAGAACATTAGCGGTATTATACCTTTGTGAATCATGTTTTATAGACCTGGTTTTATGTTGCTGATGTGTTTTGTTCCATTTGAATGTGTCAATCTATTTAGTGTGTTCTTTTTTTGTTAGTTGCTTTTTCACTTGCTTAAATCCCTTAACTACACTTTATACAACTGCTTTTGATTTTTTTCTTGAAAGCATTTGTAGGCGATAAACATTAAGGTGGCTCTGAGTAAAAAATAAAAAAAATTTATTAAAGAAGTTGAATTCGGCAGCTCCGAATTTTTTTATGACTCTAACGTGTAAAAAGCATTAAAAAAAATATGCGTAGACACTTTTTCCCTCTTGGTACATGTTAGAAAAGTAATTTTTTAAGCTTTTTGCACTTAAGTAATGCAATATTGTCACTTTTCAAATAAATTTTTATTATCCACTCCCACAAGAAGTGTGCGGGGAAAATACATTTTCTAATTCTCTGGATTAAAGTGCAGGACATTGAAATTTTTCTGGCATACAATTGTTTTATTTGCTTAACATAAATACAAAAAACATTTTTCAGAGAACGGTTTAGTACTTTCAGGGTAAACTTTTTTCCCTCTTGTCCGATTTTTCCCAATTAAGCCAAGCTCCTTTATTTTAAACTGCATCGTGTCTTTTACAGGTGGACATTTATGTGGTCCCAACTGATATTTCGATGCGTTAAACACGGAATAATAAAGAGGGTAAACCCCAGTGTTGCCACTTTCTGGATAATTATCCAAAAGTAGGACTATTTCAAAATCTTTGGATAATTTTTGGATAATGAAATCTTTTGTGTAATTTTTGTGTAATTTCACCTAAACAAAGTTAAGGCTAATTTTGGTCATATTTTTGTTTTTTATCATTTTATCGACATTTTCGGCTTAAAAAAGAAATTGCCACTATTTGATAAGCGGATCAAATATTTAACATATAAGTAACCCCGAAAGAGCAAATCTTACTGAAATACTAATAGTCTAAACGGGTTTTTAAAATACAAATTATCGCCAAATACAACTGCATCAATACTTTTTGCAAAAAATAGAATTAAAAATTTATTATTTTTAAATAAAACAATACAAAAAATAAATATAATCTTAAAAAAAAAAAAAAATATATAAAATTTGTTTGGTTAAAATTTTTTTTTGTGTAATTTGTGAGATATTGGATAATTTTGTGTGTAATTTCCAATTCTATTGGTGGCAACACTGGTAAACCCTCATACTGTGGTTAGGGTATAAAAAATAATCATCCCAAGCTAATCATTGATTATTCCATAATTCTATTAATTCCTTAAAATATTTTTACAACAATTCACGCAAATCTAGTGCCACCCTAGTAAATCTACACCCACAATTATCCCTAACACCTCCATCTATAAAACCGCACATTTACATAGCTTTACATCATAAATGCCAGACAAGCACTTAAGCCTCTGCTCAATGCTACCTTTTTCTGCTGGTGAGTATTAAAAAAAAAATTGTAAGCGACATATACATTCAGTGCTGGTTACTCAATTTCCATTTAACTGAAAGAAGAAATTGTATAGAGACTTTTGTCATAATTACTATAAAAACTGTAAATTTAACGGAAAGTTATTTTTACCGTAACATGAAGTAATTAACACTTATTATTAGAAAAGTAGTCCTATGGGCTGTTTAGTGTAATATAATTGGAAACCTGGGAGATTATTTAAACATTGTTGTATCAAAATATTTAAAAAAAGAGAAGCAAAAAAAATTTGTTCATGTATTAAAAATTATGCGTTAATCGTTTGAAAGTAACTACTTTATTTATATGAATTTATAAAATTAAATGTAGTGTCAAAGGAAAGGAAATATTTTAATTGGTCGTCAGAAAAAAATAGTTTTATTGGCGAATTTACAAATTTTTTTGATAGAATTGTAATATTGCAATTTTATACATTCCACACAGCAAAAAATAAAAATGAATTTTAATTATGATATTCGTGGATAAACTACAAAATTAATTGATTTCGGACCAATGAAAATGACTATTCTATCTCAAGGTCATATTTAATTTACTTATTATTACGATGATATTGTCAAAGTAACAATTTTAAGAAACTATTTATAAAGTTATATATGGTTTGAATTGAGAAAGGTGTGAAACAAAAATTTATTTTTCTAAAAATTTAAGACATCCTGGTTCGTTTTTTACTAGTTTCATATAATCCAGTTATTATAACCATCAGAAAAACTTTTAATGCCAAATTTATTCAGATAATAGTCAATTATAAGTATTCTATATGTGAAAATTATTAACAGATCGCAGCCGCCAAGGATTGAACCCATGATCTGTAATGTTTTTGCTATTAACTGCCTCTTAGATACGATCACTCTAGACCGATACGCTAAGTTGGCTGTTAAGCAAGTATCAACTAAATCATGGTTTTTCAATTCTTGTGTGGTTGTTGCTGTTGTTTTTCGTACAGAAGAAGGTGAATTGCAATATGGTGAATAAATTCAATTTTTTAGTAATCATCATTCTTCCTCCTCTTCTTCAAAAAATTTAATTTATTCACCAAATTGCAATTCACCTTCTTCTGTACGAACAACAACAGCAACAATGATTTAGTTGATACTTGCTTAACATCTAACTTAGCGTATCGGTCTAGAGTGATCGTATCTAAGAGGCAGTTAATAGCAAAAACATTACAGATCATGGGTTCAATCCTTGGCGGCTGCGATCTGTTAATAATTTTCACATATAGAATATAATTGACTACTAACTGAATAAATTTGACATTAAAAGTTTTTCTGATGATTATAATAACTGGATTATATGAAACTAGTAAAAAACGAACCAGGATGTCTTAAATTTTTAGAAAAATTAATTTTTCTTTCTCCAGTTAATTGTATTTTAAAATTGTCCAAATTTATTTTAAAATTGTCCAAATATATTTTAAAATTGTGCAAATGTATTTTAAAATTGTCCAAATATATTTTAAAATTGTCCAAATGTAGTTTAAAATTTTCTAAATGTATCTTAAAATTGTCCAATTGTATTTAAATTTTTTTAAATACATTTGGACAATTTTAAAATACATTTGGACAATTTTGAAAATACATTTGAAAAATTTTAAAATATATTTGGACAATTTTAAAATAAATTTTGGAAATTTTTAAAATACATTTGGAAATTTTAAAGTACATTTGGACAATCTTAAAATCCATTTGGACAATTTTAAAAATGCATTTGGAACATTTTTAACTACATTTGGATGTTTTTAAAATTCATTTGGACAATTTGTAAATACTTTTGGACAATTTTAAAATTAAATTAGACAATTTTAAAATATATTTGGATAATTTAAAAATACATTTGGGCAATTTTAAATTTATGTGGACAATTTTAAAATATATTTAGATAAAAAATAAAAATTAATATAACAATTTACCTTTAAAATATTATATTTTGAGGATGTTTATTCTGGCTCGAGGTCATTATTTTCTTTACTAATTAAAATTATGATATTCTCATAGCATAATTTTCAAGAAAATTATTTTTCTGTCCAAATTTATTTATGTTGATCATTTTTGCAAGACTTAATCGACACGTGTTTCAGAATTTGTCAGATTCCATTGTCAATGTTATTTAGCAAAAATAGAAGCGATTTACTACAAAGTAGCAAACGAGTCTAATGACAAATCGTTTGTGCACAAACTAAAATATTAATACATATTCGACTCTATCCACCATGGGAATTAGAAAGACGAAGAAATTGTACTATACTAGTAAGGCAACGATTGTCAATAACCAACAAAAATATTTAAAACATTTTTACATATGATAGTCCATTGGACTACAACAATATGTTATTTGTTGTTGTGAGTGTAATAATACCACATTAGGGTTATTCATCACTATGGCGTGCCAACCATTATGTTCAAATTCTGATTAATTTTTATTAAAAAATTAAAATTATTTTTTTCGACCTTTAAATTATTATATTTTGAGACTGTTTACTTTCCATAAAAAATTATCATGATCAAACCATTAACCAGGCGCGGATCCTCGAGGGGGGAAGGAAATTCCCCCCCCCCCCAAACCGAATTTGAATGAAAAAAAAGAAAAAAATAAGAAAGAAAAAGACAGCAAAAAAAGAAAGGGAAGAAAGAAGAGGAAAGGAGATATAAAATGGAAAGTGAAAAAGAAAAGGAAATAATCCGAGAATTTTAGTTTGTGAAAAATGTCCGACAATTTTAATATTTTTCTAAAGGAAAAATGTTTAAAAATATTGGAATTTTTCTATATGATATAATTTGAGAATTTTTTTATAGGAGAAATTTGAGAGATTGTCTTTAAAAAATACAGAATTTTTTTATTGGAAAAATCTGGGAATTTTTCTGTTGAAAATTTTTTTTTCTGCGAAAAGTGTCTAAAAATCTTAAAATTTGGAATAATTTGCAAATTTTTCTTAGAATTTTTCAAAAGGATTTTTCTTAAGAAAAATCTTAGAATTTTTCTGTAGGAAAAATCTTAGAATTTTTCTGTAGGAAAAATCTGAAAATTTTTCTATGGGAAAGATCTGAAAATTTTAAGAATTTTTTTGTAGAAAACATTTAAGAATTTATTGTACGGAAAATCTGAGAATAGAAAAAAATCTTGGAATGATAGAAGCAAATCTTACAAGAGAAGTTTCTCAACCCTAAGGCATAGTACTCTGTTCGATTTCACGGGAAAAAACCTATCGAACTCCATATAAAAAAAAAAATAAAATTTGGCAACGCGAGGAATTATAGGGAAAAGTTTTCCCGCATTTTTATTATACAAGACAATTTAAATTGCCGTCAAAAAGTGACATTTCAGTTTTGTTATCATGGTTTCTTTCTTATAATTGTCAAAAGTTGTTTATTTTTCATTGTTTTATTGCGATTTGAGGCGTTTAAAGTTGAAGTGAAAATTTCACCACAAAAAGCAGGGTACTTAGCTTTATGAACCGATTTGCATGAAACTTAAAATATAACAATTCTAAGGTTGGGTTTTCTCAGCTTATCGGTCATATCGGGGATTTAGGGGTTCAAAGTAACTATATAATGTTTTCATATGAGAAAAAAGGTTTTTTTAATGCCTATCCAACGGTCTTGTAAAAATTCGGATTCGCTAAATATTTTTTTCACGAAAATGTGTAAATTTTGGGGGTGTTTTTGCATATTAATACGAAATAATGTTTATTAAATTTTAGTCGACACGTATTTTAGTTCTAGACGATATTCCAGTTAGTTCGGAAGTTATCGAAATTTTCCCGAAGACCCACATTGTTTCTGAAAGTTTAAGGAAAGTTTAAGAATCTGAGAAAATGTTTTCACTTTTTGTGTAGGAAAATGGCTGAGACTTAGACTTTGAGACTTTTTCTATAGAAATAATATCTCAGAAGCTAAGACTTTTTTGTAGGAAAATTTCCTATTCTCAGACTTTTCAATAAGAAATATATCTCAGAAAATGCTTGAGAATCTTACACTTTTTGTAAGGGAAAGTGTCTCAAAAAAACATATTTTTTATTTAAAAAAGTTGTCTTAGAATCTAGGAAACTGCATCAAAAAATTTTAAAAACTACTTAAATTTTCGGCAAAATTGCAGTTTTGGGGCACATTGAAATCGAAAAAACTAAAAACGCCATCCGCTTTAGAATTAAAAAAGTAAAAAACCAAAATTATTGATTAATCCTCTTTATCCTCTTTAATTGAGACATCCAGGGAAGGGACATCTTAAAAAAAATTTTTTTTTTTGTTTTAAAATTTTTTCTGCGTAGCCGGCCTTCGGCCGGCCTAAGGGATTACAAACTCCATAAATTAGTTTAACGGCTTCGCTATATAAAGTTTTTTTTGTGTATCAAGTTTTTTGGCCTGTTAAAATCAGTGCTAATTCGCTACTTTGTGCGGGGCTTAGAGGTGCTTCCCGAGTCCGGCGCCACTAATTATTAATTTCGATTTTTTTTTTTTTTTATTCTTGATCGGGTGGCGTTTTTAGTTTTTTTAATTTCCGTGTGCCCCATAAACTGCAATTCAGCCAAATTTTCTAATATCATGTACTTTCTATAGAATACTTTTTCAAAACCTGAAAATAAAATAGAAAAAAATATTTCAGAACCTAAGATGTTTTCTTTGGGCAAAAAGCCACTAAATCTGAGATCTATTCTATACGAAGAATTTTTCTAAATATAGAATTGTTGTGGTGGAAAAATTGCCTAATTATCTGAGAATTTTCCATATGAAAACGTAGTAGAATCTGAAAATTTGTTTTATAGCAAGAATTTTATAAATTCTAAAAAAATTAACAAATTACCACAGAACCTCAAAATTTTTCTATTGGGATAATGTCTCAGAACCATAAACTTTTTCTTTGAGTGAATGGCTCAGAAAAATTTTAAAATCAGAATGCTTTTTTGGAATAAACATGTTTTAGTACTGATATATTTTTTATTGAAAAATTGTTTCATAATCTGGGTCTTTTGCAGTCAGAAAAATGTTTTAGAACCTGAGAATTTCTTAAGAAAACAGTTTTCAAAACATAAGACATTTTATTCAGTTCTTTAAGAAATTTTTTTATAGAAAAAAAAAATAATAACCACTCAAAAAGCTTTGAATCATTAGTTATTCAAATACGGCCTGAGGTTCCCTGCAACAAAAAAAAATTGTTAGTAAAAAAAAACCCAAGAGCAGAATCCGCGCCTGCATTAACACTCCCCTAATCTGAATTTAGATCGCTGAAAAATATTAAGTCCATTCATTTTTCCTGTTCTACAAAATAACACAAAATCGCGGTAATTTTACAGAGATAATTATTTTTTTTTTTCATTAAGAATTATTAAAAATGCCTAAAGTTTTTAAAAACTTTTCTCAAAAATGATTCTAAGATATTGCGATATTTTTTCCAATAAACTTTAGATACATACGCTTATTAGAAAATTGTAATTTTTTGAAATATTAAATTATAATATTTCAAAATTATAAAAAACATGGCCTCATAACAATTAAACTATTTAATCTAACTGGTATCAACTTAATGGACTTAAGAAGGAATAATAATACACGATGATAGTGGTTTAGTAAAATAAAAACAACAATTTTAAGGAAATGAAATATAGTCGTAAAGACATAATTTAAGTTGTAAAAAAAATTTTTGTTTTAAAACTCTTAAGACAACTTGCATTTTCCTGTCATTTTCATTGTTACATACAAGTGAAAGTTTTTTGTCAAGCATTTTTGTAACATGTAATTTGTCTTCACATGATTTTTTTAAAATGAATTTAAATATCACTTTCATGTCATGTGCAATAATATATAGTTGAGTGTAAATCATCTGCATTTTCATAATGTTTAAATAAAAAATTATATAGATATAACATTAACATAAATGGTTTTATGTATGGCATGATAGAAAACGTTAACTAAATGTCAAGAAATAAAAATAACAAGAAAAGTATTCGGAGTGTTCTCCTACGATTTTTATGAAACCGTGTAATGATAAAGGGTATAAATAAGATTGGTATTCCGTCGAAATATCGGTTGGTATTTCAAAATCTTTAAAGACAATCTACGGTTCTTCACATAGATCCCCTGAATTCGGGTTTCTTTGGAAAATTAGGTAATGATAAGTTGCATTTCTTAATTGTATTGTGAGGTGGAAAAGGCCAGTCCGAAAGGTCCCTGTATTTTTGTTTCCTTTAATTTATCACGAAAATGTCTTATCTGAACTCTCTCTTTAATAATTTTTAATGAAAGTAGATTTAAAAACAACATAATAATTGTTAAAACTTTATTATATTTTTATTGCAGTACCACATGACGTATGAGTATCATTTTAATTTAATATTACTTATTCGTCTTATATAATGTCTGGGGATTTTACATGCATTCTTTGGGTAAACTCATACATTTATTTGTTCTTACACACATATACGAGTAAATAAATCTGTTTAAAGTTCATTCCTTAAAACTTTTGTATTTGAAATTCTTGTGTGTGTAATTTTATGTAAATTCGTCTGTGTGTAGTTATAAAATTCATATAATTTTTGTTATTTATATGTACATATAAAAGTCATTTATTCTCTTTTTTCCGTCTTTTGCTAAAAAAAAAATTTGTATGTTGAGATTTATAAGATATGTTTACGCATTGAATTAAAAAGTTTTTAATAGCGTTATTTATTCATATTTACAGAAGACTTGTTGAGCAGAGAATTTTTTAAAATTTAACTTTAATCTAATGACGACAATTGAAGAATGAAATTGAAGTATGAAGTTAGAGTAATAAGGATTTAAGCAAAATTTTAAGAATAAAAGTGACCAAATTTCAATAAAAATATTGAGACGATTTTTATCTACACTCTAAAAAAACCTTGTAAATGACAAGAAATGTTTTGTAACTTTTTCTTTTTGCTACCTCCTATTTGACAAGAACTCCTTGTAATTTTACAAGCTTTTTACCAATAATTTTGTAATTTTATAAGCTTTTTTTACCAATAAAATTGTAAATTTACATTTTTTTTGTGTTAAAACTTTCAAGGAGGCTTCGTGACTTTACTAGATTTTTTGCTACCTCCTATTTTACGAGAATTGCTGGTAAAATTAAATTGTAAATTTACAACTTTTTTGCCGCAATAAAACTTACAAGAAATTCTCGTGAATGTACTAAATTTTTTATAAAAAAAACTTGGAAATTTGTAAAATTACAAAAAAATTGTAAAATTAGAAAAAAAATATGTGAATTTCGATCAAAAATTGTGTTAAAAGGCGACCTTAAATGAAACACGGTTCGGATTTTGTTTTTGTGTTTTTTGTATTTTAGTTTTATTTGTAATTAAATTGTTTTGTATTTAGTTTTTTGTTTTTAAACTATATTTAATTTTATTACAATTGGTTTTTGTTTGTAAAATATTGGGTCATAATTTGTTGTTGTTCACTGTACAATTTTCTTTATGTTTATTTTTGTTAATTTTAACTTTATTAATTTTGTCTTTACTGTTTAATGTTAGTAACTAGAGTGTCTGTTATAAATTCTAAAATAACTATTGATGCTTGCTTGCATCAATATGAATTTGAATGTACCAACAACAACACTAGGAGTTATATTTGACAAACAAATGGATTAGTAAAAGGGAATTAGCAATTAATATAATACATTTTATAGTACCGCTATATACGTGGGTCGGCTCATAAGTTTATGGGTTTTTAGTACGTAGGCAGTACAATAAGTTTAGGGTCATCTCTAAACAAATTGTTTGTTTGTTAAAAAAAAACAAGGAAAACTGTCAAATATTGGTAAAATGGGATCCCAAGTAAAAATGTGAAGGATCAGTACTGATCCGAAAAATGGATCGCTAAGATTAGATCAGTTTTAATCGGACGGATACAATTTCATCCGAAAAATGGGTTTATCTAATTATATAAACCCATTTTTCGGATAACATTGTATCCGTCCGTTTAAAACTGATCTAATCTTAGCGTACCATTTTTCGGATCAGTACTGATCTTTCAAATTTCGGATCAGTAATGATACGAGTAAGATCTTTTAAATCTCGGATAAGACGTGATATATAAAAATATATCTAAACATTTTTACTCGGGTTACGAGACTTTTTCTAGTAATTTGACAAGGTTTTTTTGTGTGTACTGATACGAAAAACGATATGCAGTAAAAACGATGAAAATTTGTTAAAGAGACATGATTTATTTTTTTTAATGAAAACGTCTTATAATTAAATTCGAAGGACGTGCAAGAATTTTTTGGAAAAAATTTCAAAAATTTCTTTCCCCAGACCCTTTCAAAAAGCTTAAGACTAACTTTCAATTAAAATTACAGTTTTCGGTTTAAGGAAAATTTTTTAACAAAAGCTTTACTCGAAGTGTGCCGTGGTTTGGTTCAAAGTAAGTTTAAATGGATGCTTTTCTCAAGCTCAATAAAATAGTCAAGGGGTAAAATGAACCTCCGGAAAAATTTCGATAACTCACGAACTAACAGGAATATCGTCTAGAGCAAAAATACGAGTCGACTTAAATTTAATAAAGATTATTTTGTATTCATATGGACATTGTAGCTCTATGTCTTCATATAAATACCACCGAAAATTTTCACATTTTTATGAAAAAAGTATTTAACAAAACCAAACTTTTACAAGGTTATGCCACCGTTGGATAGGCATTAAAAAAACCTTTCTTCTCATATGTAAACAAAATATAGTTTCTTAGAAATGAATGGATGAAAAATCCAAAAAACGATTTTTTCGCCATTTTTTGACCCATATTTTGAACCCCTAAATCCCCGATATGGCCGATAAGACCAACCTTAGAATTGTCTCTTTTATATATATTTTACGTTTCATGCAAATCGGTTCATAAGGGTTGAGATTGTAAGAAAGATAAAAATTGCCATGTATATAGGAGTGACCATGTGACAGATCCACACGATGGATTTTTGATATCCGGTTTAAGGACGGAGACACGAAATGGGCGTGCTAAATTTACTCACTAATTTTTTTTCCACTATAGGAAATGTAACTAAATCTAGCAATATTAAGTTTTTGATGCATAAACATAATTTTTTATAAAGTTTGGTAAAAAATTAGAATTATTGAGAAAAGTGATTTGGTGTTCCGCCTGGCAGGGACAGGCTATTCGACTAGTGTTTTGATAAATTTCAAGTAGTGATATCTTAATACCTGCTTGACCGATTTTAGAAAATTTTTGAAATTCATATTTACCATTGTTTAGCATTAGCGTTTTAATTGTTTATGTTTCAAATATTTAAAACATTAATGGAAATTTTCAAAAAATCCAAAACTTTGATCGTTAGGCGCAACAGGTTAACAAAATCGGATTTGGACAAATTAAGTTTAACTGAAAAACTGTTTCAATCTCTAGGAAATGGTCGAGGGATGAAAAATTATATTTTTTATAAAAATTTATTGAACGAACAAAAAAAAATCACCCTTTTTACCAATTTCAAATACACTCAAAAAATTATGTCATTAACTGTTTGTAGTTTATTTAAAAAAGTTTTACGTTTTGTCGTTTTTAAAAGAAAAAACATTTGTTAAATATTTTTTAATTTTTAAAGATTTGTGTACGTTTTTTTTTTATTGTTAGCATTTTTTAAAGCGAAATCATTAGTTTTTACCTACTTGAGTGGGTTATTTTTTGGTAGAAAAAAAAAACAAAAAATTATTTATAGAAATATAAAAACATGTTTGTATCAAATGACTTTGGCACAATGGGTAGAGTGCCTGGTTAGAATGTTGTTGATTGCGGAATCGATTCCCCAAAATTTTATTAAAAAATTTTTAAAAAATAATTCAATAGAAAAATTGTGAAAATAACCTACGAAATCATTAATTTTCAATATTTCCTTAGGTAACTTTTTTTTAATTTGTTGGTAAAAAAACACAACAATCATTAATTTTTAATGTTTTCGTAGGTTATTTTTTCGAATTTGTTGGTAAAAAAAAATTAAAGTGACGTTATTTTTTAATGTAAAAAATAATTCAATGGAAAAATTGTAAAAATAACCTGCGAAATTATAATTTTTCAATATTTTCTTAGGAAACTTTTTTTTTAATTTGTTGGTAAAAAAACACAACAATCATTAATTTTTAATGTGTTTTCGTAGGTTATTTTTTTTCGAATTTGTTGTTAAAAAAAATTAAAGTGACGTCATTTTTTAAGTATTACTTTTTATTTATTTTTTAACAGTAAAAAATAAGTATTGGTGTTTGTTAAAATAAATGAATTATTATTGGGAAGGTTTTCAATTGTTTTATCACTTGTTTTTAATGTGTTTTTAATTTGTTTGTAAAATATTTTGAGTGTAGGGTATTCATGGATTCAACCAAGTCGAATTTAAGTTTTCTACTTGTTATGTGTTCATATTGACCCTTCCCCGACGAATTTAAGGTTCGAAAAAAAACAAAACTTTGCTTAACCCTAACAGAAATATCGTCCAATTCAGACAAAAATATATTTTTTTTAATTTTTTTAATTTACAAAAACCCAAAACTTTGATTGCCGTGCGCCACGGGCTAATTAATTCCAACTGGCCTCTAATATTAATATTTAATATTAAAATTTTCCCGGACGCTTGGGAAAATCAAAATTTTAAGAAAAATGCCACTCTATTGGCCAGGCCTCGGTCCCCACTTAAGGGTTAATTACTCTTTTGATGTTTTCCACTTGGCGAGAAAAAATAAAACTATGTTTGTTTATTTACAAATTGTTTACATAAAACCATCACCACTAATAGCTGCAGCATCATCATCATCATCACCATCAATTATAAACATCAACCGTAACTTTTTTTTATCCTTTCAACATAATAAATGCTAATTAATTTTGAAGTAGAGTTTGTGCAATTTTTTTAAACGTGTAAAAGAAGATGTCAAAACAAGTTTTACAAATTGTTTGCTTTAATTTTTTGTTGCACTTGAAGTTAGAAGTGTGAAAAATCTTGTTTGTAAAACTTAATAAGAAATTTTGAAATAAAAAAGAGAGTGTTTTTTTTTTTTTTTTTTAAAAAGGGGTGCTAAAATGTAAACTGAACAAAAGATTGACAGGATTTCAAAGTATGTGTATAATGGTATGGGAATACCAGAAATGTCTACTTATCATATAGACATTTCTGGTATTCCCATACCGGTTTCAAACACTCAGTTATAGTAGGATTTCAAATATTGATTTGTTTTGTTAATAGGTAATTGGTTTATTAATGTGTGAATTTTTTTAACGTCAGCCACGAAGAATTGATCCACTGATATTTTGTCATATTCATACCATCACCAACAAAGAGTGACCGTCGCCTTAGATGTCACAGCCACCACATTGATATGATATGCTTTGACCAATAGTCGTTTTTTTACTGCTGTGTTTTCATTTTAACAGTTTCTACAGAATTTGTTTTAACAATTTCCTATTGCAACATTTCCATTTTTAGTCATTTCAATTCCACATAATATTATCTTTAAAATTTCTGTTCTATTCAGTGATTTTCGCAAAGGATTTCTAAAACATTCCTTTCGTTGCTTTGGTGTTAATAATGTACTGAAAACTAAATTACAATTTAATTGCTATTACTGCTTTAATCAAACTAACTTAAAACTGTAAATTTTAATTAAAATATAAATTTAAATTACCAAGGAATTTTCTATTAATTCATCAAACACCACTGAAACTTAAACAAGGCTATAACTTACATTACCCTCATGTTATTTTATTATTATAGCTTTAAGCTATTTTAAATATACCCTATAATCCAAAAGTATACAGAATTTCAACAACAATTTTAAGTTAAAAATATACACACTGAATATTAAATTTTATACCGAATTTTGAAGTTGTATCAATTCAAAATTCGACCGCTGCTGGTAATGATGGACACGTGCGTGGATTTATACATACACTCACTCAAGCAAACAATAACACTGTGCTACAGTGAAAAAATACTTCTGATGTGACATAGTATAGGTTGGTTTTGTCGAGTAGATCACAAAAATGCCCATTAAACTTGCCAGACACCCTCAAATTTTGGAGTTATTGACAAAAAACGATTTTTTAGGACTTTTCTCACTAACCCTTGTGTAATTCAGAAACTTTTCAACCGATTTTAATTTTTGTAACTGTTTTGGATAAAAGAAGGATAGGGCTTTCCATGCGTGTGAGTTGTTCTATTCATATAAGAAATCTATAAAATCAATTTTTTTTTTTGTTATTTTTTTTAGATATGTTCCAATTCGTCGATTTTTTTCTGCTATAGTTCATTCAATAACCTTGTGTAGTTGTGATAATTTTTCTAAAATATAAAATTAAGATTTTGCTGGAAATCGCCGTTCAGATAACCCATGCAATTTGCTTTAAATTGCTCTATCGTGTCAGGTTTTTAAGATATTAAGAGAGAGCAATTTCAAGTTCAAATTCGAATTCAGTGGGCCAAAAACTTTTAAAATAATGATACGCGACCTCTCATTACGTTCGTTTAGTTTTTTATTTTTTTGTCTGGGTTATCCGAACAGCGATTTCATGCAAAATCCTTATTTATTTTTTTAGAAAAATTATGACAACTCTGACAATTGTCAACCGATTTTGTCGATAAACTCAAAAAAAAATTAAAAAAATTAGATATTGACGATGCAGTCCAAAATAAAAGAGCTAGACTCCCGACATTCGGCACAAATATGTCTTATGTTCCTAGGCAGGTTAAGTTCGTAAATGAGCAAAATCGGACATGGGGGAAAAAGTTCTCCCTTGAAGAACTAAACCAACCTCTAAAAAATACTACTTTTTAACATGATTTTTTGTGTTTTTGTTAAACAAATGCAACATTTTTATGCTACAAGAAGTTCAAAGTCCTGCATTTGGACCTAGAGAATCAGAAAATGACGTATTTTCTGTCCGCTCCCCCCCCCCCCTCTTTATGGGCGTGGTATACATTTTTTTTTGTTGATAATGAAAAACTAGAAAACGCCCTTGCATTTTTTTTATTATTTTGCATGTTGGCGGGTATAAAAGATTCGGCACAGCCGAATTTAACACTCTTACTTGTTTTATTTAATCCGAACCAAAAGTACGCTTAAATACAAGCAAATTTATTTCGTTTGTAGACCTTGGATTTCTTCGGACATAACTTTTACTTTTACTTGTTATGATGGGGCATGTCACAGAGGGAAAAAGTTCCCCCTCTGATTTTTTTTTTAATTTGTTAGGCAAATGGAATATTTTTCTGTCAGAAGTTCAAATATCGGGGCACGAAACAGACTCAATTCCGTTCGGATTTGAAAAAATTCCGTTCGCAAAACGAATATTATTTTTTTCGGAATGAAATCACTTTCAAAAATCTAAGAGGAAACTTATACCACTTATTCCACTTCCGAACAGAATTGAGTCTCTGACATGTCCCGATATTTGAACTTCTTCTGACAGAAAAATATTCCATTTGCCTAACAAATTAAAAAAAAAAAATCAGAGGGGGAACTTTTTCCCTCTGGTCTGACTTTGCCCATCTCTGAACTTTACCAGCCTATGATCGATCATAAGACATAAGAGTGACATTTTTTTTAAATTTCTGATTTTCCGAAGTGTTCGGGAAAATGTTTATTCCACTAGACCTTTAAATTATGTGGTACAAATTTGAGGCCAATCGGATAAAACTAACCTGTTGCGGCCGACGCACAGTGGGTTCGATGGTACCCAAAATGGCGATTAATTCAGATAAGCAGTAGTTTTAGAATATTATATTTTTTTATTGATGACCTAATATAAACACGTAAAAATACACATTTTGGAAAAAAAAAATTGGAAAAAAAATTTTAACCTGTTAGGCGTTTTTTTGTTTTTCCGGAAAAAGGGTTATAGTTCACAATTTTTGCTGTAACTTTGGAATGAAAAGCGATAAATTAATAAAAAAAAATGGAAATTAAAGTACACATAATGTGCTATCAAAGTAATTAAAGAAAAAACGCATAATATGTATTTATTTTATTATGATTTTTTTTTAATCCAATTTTTGTTTGTCACAAAATCTCATAAATGTACAAATTTATCTGAAAAAAGTAATTTAAGGGAATATTATAGTTTTTTATTAACGAATTATCATAAATACATAAAAACACAGCATTTTAGAAAAAAAAATTTAACAACATTTTTTTTTTTTTTTATTCTTTTAGTCGTTTTTTATGTTTTTGGAAAAAAACACGAAACCCTTGAACATGTAATAAAGCTACAAAAAACAACTGGAGGGGACGTTTTATTGGCTTAGGGGGGGAGGGTTTACCGGGAGACTATGGGGGACACCTTCCCCTCGCGATAAACGTTGCCAAAAAAATAGATGTCAGTTTTTGAACCTAATTATTAAAAATTTACCATTATTTGAATTATTTTTTCTATACACGCCCCCAAAAAGGGGCGGACCGAAAAAATTGGCATTCCTGATGCCCCTTGGTTCAAATTCAGGTCGATGAACTTCATATGGCATTAAAATGTTTCAGTTATTGAACAAATATACAAATAAAACTTGTAAAAAAAATATTTTCCTGGGGTAGTTTTAGTTCTTCAAGGGGGAACTTTTTCCCCCCTGGTCCGATTTTGCTCGTTCAAGAACTTAACCAGCCTATGATCATTATACATATTTGTGACAAACTTTAGGATTCTAGCTCTTGTTTTATGTACCCAGCAAAAAAAGTGCGGAGTACTTCTATTTGGAGTGCTTTAAAACTAAAACAAATGTAATGAAATACAACAAAAATAACAAAAAACACATGAAAAAAACACACAAACAGTTTTTTCTACTCCATAAAAAGTTGTTATTCAGCACTTAACTCATTACCTTCCGCGACACTCCCATACAAAAGTAAGTAGATATTCAGTAGATAAGAAGTACTCCGAGCTTTCAAACAACTTCCAACTACTTCCACGGAGTAGTTCTTTTCTACTGAATATCTACTTACATTTGTATGGAGGTGTCGCGATAGGTAATGAGTTAAGTGCTGAATATCTATGTATTCTGGAGTAGAAAAAACTGTTTGCGTGTTTTTGTCTTGTGTTTTTTGTTATTTTTGTTGTATTTCATTACATTTGTTATAGTTTTAAAGCACTCCACTGAGAAGTGGTAATGACTTTTTTTGCAGGGTACTTTATTATGTGCTCAACAACAGACGGACGGACGGACACAAGGTTAGTCACAGAATGTCTTAGAATCGATCAGTGATCAATAATATACACTATAAGGGGTCCTAGACCCATATTTCGATGCGTTACATACGAAATGACAAAGTGAGTGTAAGCCCATACTGTAATTGAAGGGTATAAACACATATATAATGGTCTTGTTTAATAAATGATACCCAGACTTTTTACACAAAATGGGAATAAAAAAAAAGGGCCGGGCATTGTCTGTACTTTTTTTTCTTTTAAATAAAAGCTGATATCCTATACTTTTTTAAAATCCACAAAACTAATTCCAACTATTACTAACTTAATATGTGTGGCCCATTAAATGTGGAAAATAACCCAATTTCGGACCCTTTTTAAAAAAATTATTAAAAATGTTAAGACACAATTTTTATAAACAACAAAAATTTTAAAATTTAGCTAAATACCTGGTGTTTATGGTTCCATTATAAAAGATTTTCTTTTAAAAGACTTAATACTACTAATAATCGCTTGAATTGTAAATAATTTCAATTTTTTTACTTTTTTCAAAGACTGCAATAATTTGCTAACTTTGACAGCTCACCGAAAAAAAAGTAAACAACTTAGTTGATTGATTTTGATAACTAGTGTTGCAGAATTTTATCTACATTTACCCCATACCAAATTTTATAACAAAAACTTCATTTATAAATTTCAATTAATCGCCACTTTGGTACCATTCGAACCCAATGTGCGACGTCAAAGTTTTGAATTTTTAAAAATTTAAAACACATGTCTTGTGGTACATCATATTTATTAATTTTTATGCGCTGAACACAAATACAAAAAAAACTAAAATCGGTCGAGCGGTTTTTGAGATATCCCTTTTTGAAATTTTAAAAAAATTACGATTTTTTCCATGTTCAAGAAATTTTTCACAAAAATTCATGTCTTGCGATACATAATAGTTTAATACCACGAAACATGTCGCAATTCCTTATCGATTTGTCTGAAGATTGAAACTTAAGCTTTTTTGACCCAAGGACGGACAGTATTGAAATTGGAAAAAATTGGAAAAACGTCCAATTCAAATATGGGTCAAATGATCCGTATTTTAATAGGTATCCTTTCCAAATTTGGCAGGTAAACAAGTTTTATATTCACAAATTCCCATTTCAAATTTTAAAGGAATCAGAATAGTTCTTCTTGTAGCCTCCATGCAAACCACCCTCCCGATATTCACACACCGAATTTTTAAATTTTCATGAAAATCGAAAATCTTTTTTTAAAATTTTGTTTTTGTGTCTTTAAAGCGTACTTTAATAACCCAATCAAATCTGATTATAATCACACCATTTTTTTGACCCCTTATGAAAATTTAGACCGATATTCACTCAAAGCGGTTTATTGGCAACAAATAGAAGCTTATTTTACTCAAATTTGGTTTGTGGGTGTTTTCTACACTTTTAAAAGATTTGACAAAAGATAGACCCAATCGGTCCATGTTTGAACTTGGGACAAATTTTCCGGGAAACACTGGTGTAAGGTATAATATGGTCGATCTTGACCGATTATATTTTTCTTACTTGTTTAATTTTGATGCGCTGAACACAAATAGAAAAAGTAAATAAAATCGATCGAACGATTTTTGAAATATCGCTTTTGAAATTTGCAAAAAGTTTCGGTTTTTCCTACGTTCAAGAATTAAAAAAAAAAAAAATTTTCCCTTTAACATTTTTATAGACCTTGATACAAGCTTTCATTTAAAATTATTTTGAGCCAAATCCGAACATTTTAACCAATGACGGCCTTCCATAACTCTAAACTTTAATCGAAGGGCACCATGATTAAAAATATTCTCATTTTGCTTAAATTAAGAAGTTTTTTTCAAACACTGTTAAATAGTCAGTGGATAAAAATGTTTAGATATTTTTATTAAAACCATTTGTACGCAATGGGTCAACGGAAAGAAATTTTGGGATTTCTTTTTTTTAATTCTTGAACGTTGGAAAAAAACCGTAATTTTTGTAAATTTCAAATAGCGATATCTCGAAAACCGTTTGACCGATTTTGAAAATTTCACTTACGGAATTGACTAAAAAAATTATTACAATTATTAAAAACATTTTTTTTTGTTTATTTAAAATATTTTAAAAATTTTTTTCTTAAATAAAAAAAACATAATTCCTAAAAAAGAGTTTCTGCACTCAAACTCAATTACATTCAAAATAATTTGGGTATTCATGGTTTCAGCCAAGTCGAATTTAACTTTTTTAATTTGTTTTTTTTTTTTTTTTTTTTTGCAAATTCTGAGAATTTATCGAACAAAGTTTCTTTAACAAACATAATCCATTGCAAACATGATGTACAATCCTTCCAGTGGCATAACATAAACTTTAAACATTATTAAGGTTACCAAGTCATTTAAAGCAATATCCAAATCCAACCATCCAAACAACACCATAAATACATACACTACAAAACATAATTCTACACTTTAACTTAATGGCCAAACAACAACAATAAGTTGGACTAGGGGTTTTTGCAACAAATAATTTTCAATTGTATAAACATAATGTTCAATTATTGGTTTGAACTAAAAACCTAATAACCGAGGGTAGAAGAAAAAGTTTTAAATACTTAAACATTTCAGATTCTGAGAAATTTTTTCTATATAGAAAAAGTCTCAGATTCTGAGACATTTTTTCTATATAGAAAAAGTCTCAGATTCTGAGACATTTTTTCCATCTCAGATTCTGAGACTTTTTCATATATAGAAAAGGTCTCAGATTCTGAGACATTTTTTCTATATAGAAAAAGTCTCAGATTCTGAAACATTTTTTCTATATAGAAAAAGTCTCAGATTCTGAGACATTTTTTCTATATAGAAAAAGTCTCAGATTCTGAGACATTTTTTCTATATAGAAAAAGTCTCAGATTCTGAGAAATTTTTTCTATATAGAAAAAGTCTCAGATTCTGAGACATTTTTTCTATATAGAAAAAGTCTCAGATTCTGTGATATTTTTTTATTATTATAGAAAAAGTCTCAGATTCTGAGAAAAAGTCTCAGATTCTGAGACATTTTTTCTCAGAATCTGAGACTTTTTCTATATAGAAAAAATGTCTCAGAATCTGAGACTTTTTCAATATAGAAAAAATGTCTCAGAATCTGATACTTTTTCTATATAGAAAAAGTCTCAGATTCTGAGACAGTTTCTATATAGAAAAAGTTTCAGATTCTGAGACAGTTTCTATATAGAAAAAGTCTCAGATTCTGAGACAGTTTCTATATAGAAAAAGTCTCAGATTCTGAGACAGTTTCTATATAGAAAAAGTCTCAGATTCTGAGACAGTTTCTATATAGAAAAAGTCTCAGATTCTGAGACAGTTTCTATATAGAAAAAGTCTCAGATTCTGAGACAGTTTCTATATAGAAAAAGTCTCAGATTCTGAGACAGTTTCTATATAGAAAAAGTCTCAGATTCTGAGACAGTTTCTATATAGAAAAAGTCTCAGATTCTAAGACATTTTTTTCAATATAAAAAAAGTCTCAGATTATGAGTCATTTTTTCTACATAGAAAAAGTCTCAGATTCTGAGATATTTTTTCTATATAGAAAAAGTCTCAGATTCTGAGACATTTTTTCTATAAAGAAAAAGTGTCAGATTCTGAGACATTTTTTCTATAAAGAAAAAGTGTCATAGAAAAATGTCTCAGAATCTGAGACTTAAATTCTGAGACATTTTTTCTATAAAGAAAAAGTGTCAGATAGTTTCTACAGAAAAATTCTCAGTTTCTTTTTATAGAAAAGTTTTAAGACTCGAAAAAATTTGAATGCGACCCTCGTAGATATAAAACTTTATTAAGTAGTATGTGTTGCAAACATGGTAGTACATAATAGGATGCATGTCGATGTTTGGATTAAAATCTCACTTTTCACATGGCAAATATGTGCTAGTAGGTGTTTTTTAATTTTAATTTTTAGATTTTACAAAAATATGCAAATGAAATTTTTGAGAATTTTTTGAAATTTCTCTGTTGAAAGTTAAATATTTTTGAATTATTTATGACTTATGGAAATTAAGTTGTTTGGTAAATGTTGATTGAAAAATCACCGAAAATTGATTAAAATTGGATTATTGTATTCTTAAGCACACAATTTTTGAATAACAGAAATAAAAAGTAACTTTGAGAAGAAAAATTTGACTCATTTGATTAGAGAAGCTCTATAATACCGTCCGACAGCCAATATAAAACATGAACCGGATGATATACGTCTAAAAGTAGAGATCAAATGGAGTAAAAATGCATTTACAGTTTTTCATTTCGTGATCCTGTTTCCTTTTAAAAGAACTTCAAAGTTTTGAAGGGTACATTTTGTAAAATATTTTGAAATATCTCTACTTATCCTAAGATGATACTGGTGATTGCAAATGAAAGAGGAGGATCTCCCCTTATTTTTCAATTTTTTATTTTGCTATATCAGGATAAAAGGTTGTAAATAAAATCATTTGAAAACTTTATCAACATATTTTGTTGAAAATTTTGAATGATATTAAATTATAAATTTTTGAAAGCACTGATATGTTAAAATAATAAAATATAAAAATTAGAGTAGATCCTCCTTTTTCAATTGCTATCTTTAGTGGCATCCGAGGACAAGTACAAACATTAAAATAAATATTTTTATAAAATTTAATCCCCTAAAACTTTGAAGTCCTTTTAAAAGAATACAGGATCACGAAAAGAAAAACTGTTAATGCAGTTTTACTATAATTAGTCTCTAGTTTCAAACGTATATTATCCAGTTCGTGTTTAACGATATTTTTGCACTTTTGTCGGATGGTGTAATATTAGTTTTAAAAAACCCCAAAAATTTTGTGTACACCTACACTACGTATGATTAATATATAATTAAAAATACCATATAAATAATACGCCATTTAATGTTCAACGAAGTGATTTTAATACGATTCTTACTAATTTGCCCTTTCGTTTAATTATATCTATAATATATATGAGTTACATCTTTATTTTTTTTTTATCTTGTCTTTCTCATTGTAATCTAGCAAATTACACTAATTGAATAACAAATTTTTATTTAACATGAATTTCTTAATTGCCAAATGATGTATGAAGAAGTACATATTTGAGACGATAGAAAGTATATAAATACATGTTGAAGAAAAAAAAAAATATGTAAAAAAAAACAAGTAGGAAAATTATAGTCGGTCAAGACCAACCATATAATACCCTACAACACTGATTCGATCTTTTGTCAAATCTTTAACAAGTTTAAAAAACACTCAAAAAACTAATTTGAGTTAAATATGCTCTTTTGTTGATAATAAACCGCTTTAAGCGAAATTTTATATGGGGCGTAAGTCCAAAAATGGTTCGATTATAATCAGACTTGATAGGGTTATTAAAGTATGCTTTAAACACACATAAACAGAATTTCAATAAAATATTTTCCATGAAATTTGAGAAATTTATGTGAATATCGGGAGAGTGGTTTCTATGGGAGCTACAAGAAGAATATACACGATTCCTTGTAAAATTTGGAAAAGTCATTTGCACAAACAAAACACGTTTAATTGTCAAATTTCGAAAGGATACCTATTAAAATACGGTTGTTAGGGCCATTTGACCCATATTTGAAGGGGACGTTTGTATGGGGATAGGTCAAAACATAAACCGATTTTTTTTAAATTTCAATAGCCTCCGTCCTTAGGCCAAA
This sequence comes from Pegoplata infirma, assembly GCA_963921195.1. Taxonomy (NCBI): domain Eukaryota; kingdom Metazoa; phylum Arthropoda; class Insecta; order Diptera; family Anthomyiidae; genus Pegoplata; species Pegoplata infirma. The sequence goes on along the minus strand of OY992537.1, from coordinate 202,880,907 downwards.
AGAGTCTAAGCCAATTTTAAACAAATCGGTTAAAAATTGTGACCTGTATCGTGCGCACAATGTTTACATGGACTTAAAAAGTGGTTCTTAGTCGATCGGTAGTGAAGGTGGGTCTAGGATAGTGTGGCCCATCAACATATGGAAAAATACCAAGTATAACTCACAACTGAACGTACCTCAAAATATGATAGATGGCATCGTAACGCACAATTTGCGTCAAATTTCAGCACCCTACAACGATTGGAAGGGGATGCTAACTTATCATAAGTGTTAGCAACCTCCAAAGAAATCTTAAAATTTTTTTTATTGGAATCTTAAAAATAACCATATGGAATGCTAGCGTAACAAGAGCACAAAATTAACATGTGCCATTTATCCTAAGTTTGTTCTTAAACAAAAAAAAAAATACGTATTAAGAAAAGCGGAACCCTGAATTTCACTAAAACCGCTGTAACTCAAAACAGTCTTACAAAAAACCAAACAATTTAAATCTAATGTAATTATTATGTTTTTAGAATCTAATTTTCTCCACTGATGACGTAGAGGTGGCTACAGAAACCATGGTCTGGAATAAATCCACATTAAAAATAATCTTTAGAAATACAATGTTTTCTTCTTCAGTCACAAACCCTTAATAACAAACGGAATATGGCATGCGCCGATAAAAAAACAAGTAAAATTACTTAAATCAAAAGGAATAAATTTTTCGATCAGTATTTTTGAAACTTGCAATATTTTATTTGCGGAAATATTTAACAGTTCATACGAATAAAGACGAATATGCAGACCACTTTTTCCAAATCACTTTTTTTTGCTTAAATGTTTTTTTTTTTAGCAGAGCTCTACAATCCGCTACAAAAATTTTGGTAAAATCTTAACTTTTTAGCCTAAAAAAATTACTTTAAAAGTGCAACTCAATAGGCCTCGTCCTTGGGCCAAAAGATGCTTAAGTTTCAAATTTTAAGTCAATTGATTGAAAATTGCGACATGTATCGTGCTTAAATCGACTCAAAAACTGATTCTGACTCTATCGGTATTCTTGAAGGTAGGTATAGGACCAATATTCCGGGTAGTTACAAACATCAGCACAAACTCATTATACCCTGTACCACAGTGTGCTGTAGGGTATAACTACCGCAAATTTTTCTAAGAGATAGAGATATAAGAACTTAAGGAAAGTTCCTCAGATTCTGGGGAATCTTATTCTTAGAAACTGTGTGGTTTTGTTATATCTTCTACACTGAAACGGTTTTATCGGTAAAACATTTATATAAAGTTGTTTGAAGTTAACTTTATTTTCTGCAAAATAATAGTTTCCCGAGTAAAAATTTTTATATGATGCAATATATGATGATATATGACACAATATATATTAATACGCAATTTGATCCGAATAATGGTGGATGTTTTTGCATTAAAAAAGATCAACTTGTATAAAATATGATTTGATTTCATCCGAGTTTTGACCAGACATTGCCTTATATTGGTGGATCTAATTAGATCTAATTGCACAAAAACATATAAAATCCCGGTGTTTTTTGGTTGGGGTTAAGATACACCACAGGTCAACGATACATTCACCAAACATATAATTTTCAAAAAAAAAAAAAATGTTTGGGTACGCTTCGAACCAGATAGGTGATATACATAACCCTAACAAGGAAATGTTTAGGAACATTTTAAAAAGTTTCTTATACTTTGCCAAAAAACCTTAGAAAATTTTTGGTTAATTGGAAACATATATAGTTTTATATGGAACAGAATAAGCTATATATAATGTTATGTTAAATTATACAGAAAAACAAATTTTGTATTGACCCTCATATAATTTTATATAATTATATCAACCGTACACCTTTTAATCCGAATCATGATTAAATTATGTATTACTACATATGACTGGATTAAAAAAATTTAGAAAATATCTCAGGGATGTATAATCATATATGATTTATTATGTTTGTATCAAGTTATATATTGTAATATATGTTTATTTTTACTCGGGTTATGGCAGTTGTTCTTAAACAGTTGTTTTACTGAAATACTCATTGACCCAAAGTTTGTTAGTTTAAAGGAAATTTTTGGATGGTTACTAAAATTCGTTAGTGTATTTCAAAAGACAGAGCTTTCACAGGGTTATTTTTAGGAGAAAAAAAAAACATAAAACTTAGGCGTACTAATTTGAGTTGAAAAAAAAAATGGTCACAATAGATATAGTACTACTGCATCAAATAAAAGGAATGAAAATGAGAAAAAAATTGTCGTCCTAGATATAGTACTACTACATCAAATGAAAGAAATAAAAAACAAAAATTTAGAAAAAAAATATTTTTTTTTGTGCATGTCCTTGCAATCCTTAAAAAGTGTATCCTTGATGTCCTTAAAGTGTTACAAGCAAACACCAACAATAGTTTTTCAAGTTTTGGTTTTACTCGTTTTCTGCGTTTTTATCGTCCCCTGTAAAGTTCAACAAATGATCTATTCATCTTTATTCGCATGAACTGTTCAATTATCGTTTTTTATCAATTTTTTGCTTCATAAATATTTTTTTTCATAATTTTTTTTATCAAAAACTTTTTTTGATCAATTTTTATACCCTCCAACTACAGTATGGGGGTATACTCACTTTGTCATTCCGTGTGTAACGCATCAAAATATCGGTCTAGGACCCCATAAAGTGTATATATTTATCATCAGTGATCGATTCTAAGACATTCTAGCGATGTCCGTCTGTCCGTCCGTCAGTCTGTCCATCTGTAGTTAACACGATGCAGTCCAAAATAAAAGAGCTAGACTCCCGACATTTGGCACAAATATGTCTTATGTTCCTAGGCAGGTTAAGTTCGTAAATGAGCAAAATCGGACCTGGGGGCAAAAAGTTCCCCCTTGAAGAACTAAACCAACCTCTGGAAAATACCGTATTTATACCCTACACCACTCTGTGGTACAGGGTATAATGAGTTTGTGCTGATGTTTGTTACTACCCGAAATATTGGTCCTAGACCTACCTTCAAGTATACCGATCGACTCAGAATTACTTTTTGAGTCGATTTAGCGATGTCCGTCCGTCTGTCCATCTATTGGTTTAAGCACGATACAGGTCGCAATTTTCAATCAATTGACTTGAAATTTGAAACTTAAGCATCTTTTGGGCCAGTCTTTCTGGTAGTCCCCATACAAACCGCCCTCCCGATATTCACATAATTCCCACAAAATTCATAAAATAGGTGTTAAATGTGTACTTTAGTAACCTTATAAAATCGAAATATAATTGGACCATTTTTGGACTTAGTTCCCCATATAAAAATTTCGACCGATATTCAGTTAAATCGGTGTATTGACAAAAACTAAACTAATTCCACTAAAATTTGATATGTGCACAGAAAGAATTGAAAACTGATTTCAATTACTAAAACTGCTGATTCAATTACTTTAGTATTTGAAATTCCTCCGAGCACGAAAATGCTTGGACCAATTACTAAGTTAATAGCTGAGTATTTGAATTGTTTTCAAATACTCGTTTTTCCGTATTTGATTACTTTTTAATTTTAGTTTTATATTTTTTTATTTAAAAAAAAAATTACACAAAAATGTTGTGAGATTTGAACCAAGGACGCCGGAGTCTAAAGCACAAGACACAACCACCAGGCCACGGCCGTCTTAAATTAATAGCGAACTTTGCTGATATTATACAAATGAATAAAATATACAAAAATAAGTTGCGTTTTAACATCTCTGTAAAAAAGAATCTATTTATAGAATCTGAAGCAACAAGTAGCGTTTTAATAACTCTGTAAATCTATTTATAGAATCAGACACACATATACATATAAAAAAATGTTTTAGGTTTTATTAAAAAAAAAAAAAAATCAAGCATCTGTGGGGAATCGAACCAACGCTACAACGCATTTTAAGCACAACACTCTACCACTAGGCTATCGCCGTACTTGCATGTTTTCGAACTTTATTGTTATTTAAAAACGAATAAGTAAAAGAAAAACAAATATATCAAAAACTTCACACACTCTCACGATATTAGCATCTATTTATTGTATAGATGTTAGTGTCACACATATAGAAAAAAAATTGTGGGTATTTATTTTGTTTTTGTTTTTCTTTGAAAAATAAACAAAAATCTAAATTTGAGCATTAAAGTAATTGAAACCATTTCTATTTTTTGATTACTATAGGTAATTGAATTTTTATAGCTGAAAATTTTTTCTGTGTGTGTGTTTTCTACACTAAATAAATATCTAACAAAAGACAGATTCAATCGGTGTATGTTTGGACCTGGGACCCATTTTTCGGAAAACATTGGTGTAGGGTATCATATGGTCGTTCTTGACCGACTATAACTTTCTTACTTGTTTTACATGATTTTTTGTGTTTTTGTTAACAAATGCAACATTTTTATGCTAAAAGAAGTTCAAAGTTTTTTTTCCATGTTGGAGGGTATAAAAGATTCGGCACAGCCGAATTTAACACTCTTACTTGTTTTTATTCAAATTTGTATACCCTCCAACCACAGTATTGGGGTATACTCACTTTTTGAATGAATTAGTAAAAATTTATCTTGAGAGGGAAGGTATCCTCATAGCCCCCCCAAACCACACACACACCAAAAAATGCGCCCTGGTTTTTTTTTATATTTTTAACATGTTGGAGAATATAAAAAATCGACACAGCCGAATTTACGCTCATTTACTTGTATAGGGTCATGACTCAAAATATTTGATTTTGCAGAACACAATTAAAACTGGGTTTAGATTGAAAAAGGCCGGTACATAGAAAATGTAATAATGGCATTCTCAAACGATAAGTTTTAAAGATATTAATACGAATTTTTGAAACAATATAAAGCATTATAAAACGAATAATTCTGTGTCATCATCTCAAAAATCAAGTTTTTTGAGTTAAGCCACTATACAAGTAAATGAGCGATATTATATGATTTCTGAAGATTTTTCGCAGAACCCTTTAAAATACCTTCCTTTTAAGAGATGCGTATCTGATGATAGTAATCCTTAAAAAATCCTTATCTGCTCTAAAAGTTTAAAAGTTTAAAATCGTCCAGAACTGGGACATTATTTCGTTTTACCAGAACTTAAACAACAATTATGTCTTGTTGCCAAAAAAAACTGCATTTATGTACTTTGTTTACGTCATTTATTGATGACTGCCAATAAAAAAATTTTAAAAAATAACTTTTTTCCTTACTAAAGCATACAATGAAGAATATTTATAATTTCTTTTAAGTTAAGGATGTTTGTATGTACGAGTATTTTAGAATTTGTTTATGGTTGTTTATGTTTTAAATAAAAAAAAAAACAAGTGACTGGTAACATGGTTTTTTGTGAACTTTGTTGTCACCACAAAAATATTAGGAGAATAACAAAAACAAAATATTTACGATTCTGAAAAAGAAAATTTCTCAGATTCTGAGACAGGGGTTTCACAAAATTTGCAATGTGTAAACGAATCTATTAGTCTTCTCTACCGATTTTAATATCACACAGTCAGTCACCTAAATTCATTTTTCGAAATTGACTATTACACCGTTCGACAGCCAATATTAAACATGAACCGGATGATATACGTCTGAAAGTATAGATCGAATGGAGTAAAACTGCATTTACAGTTTTTCATTTCGTGATCCTGTTTCCTTTTAAAAGGACTACATAGTTTTATAGGATACATTTTGTAAAATATTTTTGAAGTATTTGTACTTGTCCTAGGATGACACTGGTCAATGACAATGACACTGGATATGACAAGTACAAATATTAAAACAATATTTTATAAAATTTAATCCTCTAAAAGTTTGAAGTCCTTTTAAAAGGAAACAGGATCAAAAAAAGAAAAACTATAAATGCAGTTTTACTACATTTAGTCTCTAGTTTCAAACGTATATTATCCAGTTCGTGTTTAACGACTTCTTAACGGACGGTGTTATTAAAAGTGAATTGTTGAAAATACTGCACCGATTTGTTATAAAACTTAAAACTCACAATTTTACCAATATTTTGGAAAATTAGTTTTTTTTTTTTGAAAAAAGTTATACCCATAATAAGGAAAAAAGTGTTTTCCAAATATAGAGAATAAATATTAAAACATGCTGCATACCAAATGACGCCTAAAAAGGACAATGACTTTTTGTGGATAAGGATGTAAATAAAACCAATCAGAATTTCTCTTCTTCTATTCGTTTTCACACAATATTTATTGTATGTTTATTAAAAAAAATCTCAAAAATATACTCGAAGAAAATCGTCAGATTCTGAGAAATTTTTCCTTTAGCAAAAGTCTAAGATTCCTAAAAAAGTTTCAGATTATGAGAAAAGTCTTAAATTTCAATAGAAAAGGTCTAAGATTCTGAGACAGTTTTTCTATAGAAATTGTCTCAGATTCTGAGATATTTTTTCTATATAGAAAAAGTCTCAGATTCTAAGACATTTTTTCAATATAGAAAAAGTCTCATATTCTGAGTCATTTTTTCTATAGAAAAAGTCTCAGATTCTAAGACATTTTTTTTCTATAGAAAAAGTCTGAGATTCTGAGACATTTTCCTATAGAAAAAGTCTCAGATTCTAAGATATTTTTTCTATAGAAAAAGTCTTAGATTCTGAAACATTTTTCCTATAGAAAAAGTCTCAGATTCTGAGACATTTTTCTTATAGAAAAAGTCCCAGAATCTGAGACAGATTTTCTATAGAAAAAGTCTAAGAATCTGAGACAGTTTCTCTATAGAAAAAGTCTCAGAATCTGAGACAGTTTTTCTACAGAAAAAGTCTCAGAATCTGAGACAGTTTTTCTATAGAAAAAGTCTCAGATTCTGAGACAGTTTTTCTATAGAAAAAGTCTCAGATTCTGAGACAGTTTTTCAATAGAAAAAGTCTCAGATTCTGAGACAGTTTTTCAATAGAAAAAGTCTCAGATTCTGAGACAGTTTTTCAATAGAAAAAGTCTCAGATTCTGAGACAGTTTTTCAATAGAAAAAGTCTCAGATTCTGAGACAGTTTTTCAATAGAAAAAGTCTCAGATTCTGAGACAGTTTTTCAATAGAAAAAGTCTCAGATTCTGAGACAGTTTTTCAATAGAAAAAGTCTCAGATTCTGAGACAGTTTTTCAATAGAAAAAGTCTCAGATTCTGAGACAGTTTTTCAATAGAAAAAGTCTCAGATTCTGAGACAGTTTTTCTATAGAAAAAGTCTCAGATTCTGAGACAGTTTTTCTATAGAAAAAGTCTCAGATTCTGAGACAGTTTTTCTATAGAAAAAGTCTCAGATTCTGAGACAGTTTTTCTATAGAAAAAGTCTCAGATTCTGAGACAGTTTTTCTATAGAAAAAGTCTCAGATTCTGAGACAGTTTTTCTATAGAAAAAGTCTCAGATTCTGAGACAGTTTTTCTATAGAAAAAGTCTCAGATTCTGAGACAGTTTTTCTATAGAAAAAGTCTCAGATTCTGAGACAGTTTTTCTATAGAAAAAGTCTCAGGTTCTGAGACAGTTTTTCTATAGAAAAAGTCTCAGATTCTGAGACAGTTTTTCTATAGAAAAAGTCTCAGATTCTGAGACAGTTTTTCTATAGAAAAAGTCTCAGATTCTGAGACAGTTTTTCTATAGAAAAAGTCTCAGATTCTGAGACAGTTTTTCTATAGAAAAAGTCTCAGATTCTGAGACAGTTTTTCTATAGAAAAAGTCTCAGATTCTGAGACAGTTTTTCTATAGAAAAAGTCTCAGATTCTGAGACAGTTTTTCTATAGAAAAAGTCTCAGATTCTGAGACAGTTTTTCTATAGAAAAAGTCTCAGATTCTGAGACAGTTTTTCTATAGAAAAAGTCTCAGATTCTGAGACAGTTTTTCTATAGAAAAAGTCTCAGATTCTGAGACAGTTTTTCTATAGAAAAAGTCTCAGATTCTGAGACAGTTTTTCTATAGAAAAAGTCTCAGATTCTGAGACAGTTTTTCTATAGAAAAAGTCTCAGATTCTGAGACAGTTTTTCTATAGAAAAAGTCTCAGATTCTGAGACAGTTTTTCTATAGAAAAAGTCTCAGATTCTGAGACAGTTTTTCTATAGAAAAAGTCTCAGATTCTGAGACAGTTTTTCTATAGAAAAAGTCTCAGATTCTGAGACAGTTTTTCTATAGAAAAAGTCTCAGATTCTGAGACAGTTTTTCTATAGAAAAAGTCTCAGATTCTGAGACAGTTTTTCTATAGAAAAAGTCTCAGATTCTGAGACAGTTTTTCTATAGAAAAAGTCTCAGATTCTGAGACAGTTTTTCTATAGAAAAAGTCTCAGATTCTGAGACAGTTTTTCTATAGAAAAAGTCTCAGATTCTGAGACAGTTTTTCTATAGAAAAAGTCTCAGATTCTGAGACAGTTTTTCTATAGAAAAAGTCTCAGATTCTGAGACAGTTTTTCTATAGAAAAAGTCTCAGATTCTGAGACAGTTTTTCTATAGAAAAAGTCTCAGATTCTGAGACAGTTTTTCTATAGAAAAAGTCTCAGATTCTGAGACAGTTTTTCTATAGAAAAAGTCTCAGATTCTGAGACAGTTTTTCTATAGAAAAAGTCTCAGATTCTGAGACAGTTTTTCTATAGAAAAAGTCTCAGATTCTGAGACAGTTTTTCTATAGAAAAAGTCTCAGATTCTGAGACAGTTTTTCTATAGAAAAAGTCTCAGATTCTGAGACAGTTTTTCTATAGAAAAAGTCTCAGATTCTGAGACAGTTTTTCTATAGAAAAAGTCTCAGATTCTGAGACAGTTTTTCTATAGAAAAAGTCTCAGATTCTGAGACATTTTTTCTATAGAAAAAGTCTCAGATTCTGAGACAGTTTTTCTATAGAAAAAGTCTCAGATTCTGAGACAGTTTTTCTATAGAAAAAGTCTCAGATTCTGAGACAGTTTTTCTATAGAAAAAGTCTCAGATTCTGAGACAGTTTTTCTATAGAAAAAGTCTCAGATTCTGAGACAGTTTTTCAATAGAAAAAGTCTCAGATTCTGAGACAGTTTTTCAATAGAAAAAGTCTCAGATTCTGAGACAGTTTTTCAATAGAAAAAGTCTCAGATTCTGAGACAGTTTTTCAATAGAAAAAGTCTCAGATTCTGAGACAGTTTTTCAATAGAAAAAGTCTCAGATTCTGAGACAGTTTTTCAATAGAAAAAGTCTCAGATTCTGAGACAGTTTTTCAATAGAAAAAGTCTCAGATTCTGAGACAGTTTTTCAATAGAAAAAGTCTCAGATTCTGAGACAGTTTTTCTATAGAAAAAGTCTCAGATTCTGAGACAGTTTTTCTATAGAAAAAGTCTCAGATTCTGAGACAGTTTTTCTATAGAAAAAGTCTCAGATTCTGAGACAGTTTTTCTATAGAAAAAGTCTCAGATTCTGAGACAGTTTTTCTATAGAAAAAGTCTCAGATTCTGAGACAGTTTTTCTATAGAAAAAGTCTCAGATTCTGAGACAGTTTTTCTATAGAAAAAGTCTCAGATTCTGAGACAGTTTTTCTATAGAAAAAGTCTCAGATTCTGAGACAGTTTTTCTATAGAAAAAGTCTCAGATTCTGAGACAGTTTTTCTATAGAAAAAGTCTCAGATTCTGAGACAGTTTTTCTATAGAAAAAGTCTCAGATTCTGAGACAGTTTTTCTATAGAAAAAGTCTCAGATTCTGAGACAGTTTTTCTATAGAAAAAGTCTCAGATTCTGAGACAGTTTTTCTATAGAAAAAGTCTCAGATTCTGAGACAGTTTTTCTATAGAAAAAGTCTCAGATTCTGAGACAGTTTTTCTATAGAAAAAGTCTCAGATTCTGAGACAGTTTTTCTATAGAAAAAGTCTCAGATTCTGAGACAGTTTTTCTATAGAAAAAGTCTCAGATTCTGAGACAGTTTTTCTATAGAAAAAGTCTCAGATTCTGAGACAGTTTTTCTATAGAAAGAGTCTCAGATTCTGAGACAGTTTTTCTATAGAAAAAGTCTCAGATTCTGAGACAGTTTTTCTATAGAAAAAGTCTCAGATTCTGAGACAGTTTTTCTATAGAAAAAGTCTCAGATTCTGAGACAGTTTTTCTATAGAAAAAGTCTCAGATTCTGAGACAGTTTTTCTATAGAAAAAGTCTCAGATTCTGAGACAGTTTTTCTATAGAAAAAGTCTCAGATTCTGAGACAGTTTTTCTATAGAAAAAGTCTCAGATTCTGAGACAGTTTTTCTATAGAAAAAGTCTCAGATTCTGAGACAGTTTTTCTATAGAAAAAGTCTCAGATTCTGAGACAGTTTTTCTATAGAAAAAGTCTCAGATTCTGAGACAGTTTTTCTATAGAAAAAGTCTCAGATTCTGAGACAGTTTTTCTATAGAAAAAGTCTCAGATTCTGAGACAGTTTTTCTATAGAAAAAGTCTCAGATTCTGAGACAGTTTTTCTATAGAAAAAGTCTCAGATTCTGAGACAGTTTTTCTATAGAAAAAGTCTCAGATTCTGAGACAGTTTTTCTATAGAAAAAGTCTCAGATTCTGAGACAGTTTTTCTATAGAAAAAGTCTCAGATTCTGAGACAGTTTTTCTATAGAAAAAGTCTCAGATTCTGAGACAGTTTTTCTATAGAAAAAGTCTCAGATTCTGAGACAGTTTTTTTATAGAAAAAGTCTCAGATTCTGAGACAGTTTTTCTATAGAAAAAGTCTCAGATTCTGAGACAGTTTTTCTATAGAAAAAGTCTCAGATTCTGAGACAGTTTTTCTATAGAAAAAGTCTCAGATTCTGAGACAGTTTTTCTATAGAAAAAGTCTCAGATTCTGAGACAGTTTTTCTATAGAAAAAGTCTCAGATTCTGAGACAGTTTTTCTATAGAAAAAGTCTCAGATTCTGAGACAGTTTTTCTATAGAAAAAGTCTCAGATTCTGAGACAGTTTTTCTATAGAAAAAGTCTCAGATTCTGAGACAGTTTTTCTATAGAAAAAGTCTCAGATTCTGAGACAGTTTTTCTATAGAAAAAGTCTCAGATTCTGAGACAGTTTTTCTATAGAAAAAGTCTCAGATTCTGAGACAGTTTTTCTATAGAAAAAGTCTCAGATTCTGAGACAGTTTTTCTATAGAAAAAGTCTCAGATTCTGAGACAGTTTTTCTATAGAAAAAGTCTCAGATTCTGAGACAGTTTTTCTATAGAAAAAGTCTCAGATTCTGAGACAGTTTTTCTATAGAAAAAGTCTCAGATTCTGAGACAGTTTTTCTATAGAAAAAGTCTCAGATTCTGAGACAGTTTTTCTATAGAAAAAGTCTCAGATTCTGAGACAGTTTTTCTATAGAAAAAGTCTCAGATTCTGAGACAGTTTTTCTATAGAAAAAGTCTCAGATTCTGAGACAGTTTTTCTATAGAAAAAGTCTCAGATTCTGAGACAGTTTTTCTATAGAAAAAGTCTCAGATTCTGAGACAGTTTTTCTATAGAAAAAGTCTCAGATTCTGAGACAGTTTTTCTATAGAAAAAGTCTCAGATTCTGAGACAGTTTTTCTATAGAAAAAGTCTCAGATTCTGAGACAGTTTTTCTATAGAAAAAGTCTCAGATTCTGAGACAGTTTTTCTATAGAAAAAGTCTCAGATTCTGAGACAGTTTTTCTATAGAAAAAGTCTCAGATTCTGAGACAGTTTTTCTATAGAAAAAGTCTCAGATTCTGAGACAGTTTTTCTATAGAAAAAGTCTCAGATTCTGAGACAGTTTTTCTATAGAAAAAGTCTCAGATTCTGAGACAGTTTTTCTATAGAAAAAGTCTCAGATTCTGAGACAGTTTTTCTATAGAAAAAGTCTCAGATTCTGAGACAGTTTTTCTATAGAAAAAGTCTCAGATTCTGAGACAGTTTTTCTATAGAAAAAGTCTCAGATTCTGAGACAGTTTTTCTATAGAAAAAGTCTCAGATTCTGAGACAGTTTTTCTATAGAAAAAGTCTCAGATTCTGAGACAGTTTTTCTATAGAAAAAGTCTCAGATTCTGAGACAGTTTTTCTATAGAAAAAGTCTCAGATTCTGAGACAGTTTTTCTATAGAAAAAGTCTCAGATTCTGAGACAGTTTTTCTATAGAAAAAGTCTCAGATTCTGTGACAGTTTTTCTATAGAAAAAGTCTCAGATTCTGAGACAGTTTTTCTATAGAAAAAGTCTCAGATTCTGAGACAGTTTTTCTATAGAAAAAGTCTCAGATTCTGAGACAGTTTTTCTATAGAAAAAGTCTCAGATTCTGAGACAGTTTTTCTATAGAAAAAGTCTCAGATTCTGAGACAGTTTTTCTATAGAAAAAGTCTCAGATTCTGAGACAGTTTTTCTATAGAAAAAGTCTAAGATTCTGAGACAGTTTTTCTATAGAAAAAGTCTCAGATTCTGAGACAGTTTTTCTATAGAAAAAGTCTCAGATTCTGAGACAGTTTTTCTATAGAAAAAGTCTCAGATTCTGAGACAGTTTTTCTATAGAAAAAGTCTCAGATTCTGAGACAGTTTTTCTATAGAAAAAGTCTCAGATTCTGAGACAGTTTTTCTATAGAAAAAGTCTCAGATTCTGAGACAGTTTTTCTATAGAAAAAGTCTCAGATTCTGAGACAGTTTTTCTATAGAAAAAGTCTCAGATTCTGAGACAGTTTTTCTATAGAAAAAGTCTCAGATTCTGAGACAGTTTTTCTATAGAAAAAGTCTCAGATTCTGAGACAGTTTTTCTATAGAAAAAGTCTCAGATTCTGAGACAGTTTTTATATAGAAAAAGTCTCAGATTCTGAGACAGTTTTTCTATAAAAAAAGTCTCAGATTCTGAGACAGTTTTTCTATAGAAAAAGTTTCAGATTCTGAGACAGTTTTTCAATAGAAAAAGTATCAGATTCTGAGACATTTTTCATTTAGAATGATTCTCAGAAACTGAGACATTTTCTATAAAAAAAGTCTCAGACATTGTCTCAGAATCTGAGATTTTTTTCCTAAAAAAAAGTCTCAGATTCTGATTTTTCGGAATCAGATTTTTTAGATTTTTGCTATAAAAAAAAGTCTTAGATTCTGAAAAAAACTTTTGTATAGAATTTTTTCGTCCACCTTTTCTTTAAAAATATTTTTAAAAATTTGTAGTTGATATTTCACTTCTAAATCTATTTATATTCTTAAAAGCCTATATTTTCTTATAAATTTTTACTCTACCTTCTATAAATTAAGTTTCCTGTTTCCGCTGCCTTTAACGTCCATATGTATGTGTTACTCTCTATATGCAACAACTTAATGTATGTTACCTTGGGGATACCATTAATAACAAAATGACTAAAAAAATGTATTTCCTTTTACAAAAACCAAACCGTTAGTAAGAATAAATAAACTAACAAAAAAAAAACCTTGAGAACATTTTAAATCTAAAGGAAATAGAAATGCATACATATAAATATTTCGTAATAATGTTTTCTAACGAAACTCAATAGGAAATAAATTAAAAGTTTTTAATTTTTTTTTATTTTTCTAAGAGCAAGAAAGGTGAAACAAATTAAAACAATTGTTAGTGAAATTAAAAAAAAATATAATAAAAACTCGATTAAAACGTATTCCTTTTAACAAATTAAGGAAACGAGAGGAAATGGATTGGAAGACTTAAAAGGTCAACATATTGTTGCTTTTCTTTGGCAGTATTTTTTTGGTTTTAATATGCACAGAAAATAATATGGAGGAAACTAATTTGAGTAATCACTTGTTTAAATTTAAAAACAAAAATTGAGTAATTTTTTAATTGACGCAATTAAAAATTTACTCAAAAATTTTAAAAACAATTTAAGTAAATAATTTAATAAAAATTTAATAGTTTTTTTTATTTTTTTTTAAACTCTCATAGTTTTTTGAATTCTCGTTTAGTTTAAAGTTTTTTGTGTATGTATATGAAAGTTTGTAATCGTCTTTATAAAATTTTCCTATGTTTTTGAGACATAAATATGTTTGGTAAAGTTTGAAAAAACAAGTTTTTTGTTTTTTTTTGTAAAAAAAATTAAAACTTTTTTAAACTTAAAAAAAAAAATAAATAGATAAATTTTGAGTAAATGTTTAATTGTGTCCATTAAAAATTTACTCAAATTTTTTTTCAAATATTTAATAAATTTTTATTAAAAATTTACTCAATACTATTAAATCGTTTACTGGTGAAAAATTGAGTAATTTTTTACTCAATAGTATTAAAAATTTACTCAAATATTTTTTTTATTTTTTTCTGTGTGGTTTTTAATTTTCTTAAATTTTTCTATAATTTTCTGAACTTTTCAGACATTTTTCTTAATTGTTAGATTTTTTTAATTTTATTTTTTTTTTTTAATTTTCTAAATTTTTTAAATTTTTTCAACATTTTTAAGAAACTTATTTTTGGTAATATGGTATTACTGCATCAAATGGCAGAAATAAAAAACAAAAATTTAGAAAAAAACTTTTTTTTGCATGTCCCTGCAATTCTTAAAAAGTGTATCCTTGAAGTTTTTAAAGGGTTACAAACAAATACCAAAAATAACACTGTGCTACAAAAAACACAAAACCGAATATACTTTTAAAATGAGGTAGTTAAGGTTGTAGGTCTCGTCGAAAAGATCACAAAAATGCCCATCAAACATGCCAGACACCCTCAACGTTTAAAGTTATTGTCAAAAAACTTTTTTTGCGACTTTTCTCACTAAACCACGTGTAACTTAAAAATTTTTCAACCGATTTTAAATTTTTCAACTGTTTTGGATAGAAGAAGGATAGGGCTTTTCATGTGTGTGAATTGTTCTATACATGTAAGAAAGACATGTATTGATTTTTTTAACAATATCTAATTTTTTGTTATTTTTTGAAAATTTTTTGAGTTTAACGATTTTTTTCTACTATAGTTTGTTCAACAACATTTATATTGATAAACGTATTCTTAAAGAAAATTTAATTGTGAATGGTTTAAATACCATTTGGTGTTCAATTATGTTCACATATGTCAACCAGAAGCCGAATTAAAGCATTTTGTATTTTTAGGTTATGTTGAATGTACTGAAGTTTTTGAGGTGTGCTTACATTTTCGTTCATAACTTTTGAACCGCTGAACCGACATCTCTCAAATGCAATACCAAACTTTTCGGGAGAGCTTCAAATAAATATGTTAAGTTTCAGTCATCTCTGTGCAATATTTTGTTCGTAATAGCATTTTCCACAGACAGACAGACGGACAGACGGACATCGCTAGAATGTCTTAAAATCGATCGGGCATCATGAATATATATACTTTATGGGGTCCCAGACCGATATTTCGACGAGTTACAAACGGAATGACAAACTTATATATACCCTCTATCACCAGAGTGCAGGGTATAATAAAAGAACATATTGAGAGGTCGCGTATCATTATTTTAAAGGTTTTTGGCCCCCTGAATTCGAATTTGACCTTGAAATTGCGCTATCTTATTAAGTTTTTGATATATCAATATAAGTTGAATATCTCAAAAACTTGATGCGATAGAGCAATTTAAATGCCAGATTCGGATTCAACGCACCAAAAATCTTTTTAAATATTGTACATGACCTCTTATGACAAATTTATTTTTTTTTGGCTGGGTTATCTGGACAGCGATTTCCTGCAAAATCTAAATTTTCTTTTTTAGAAAAATTATCACAACTCTGTTGTTATCCGTTTTTTTTTTTTAGGATAAAGCTCATCGTATTCAGAATTAAATTTTCTTTAAAAGTACGTTCATAAATATAAAGGTTGTTAAACGAACTGTAGCATCAATAAACTCAAAAATAAAAAAAAAATAGATATTATTGAAAAAAATCAATAGATATCTTTCTTATATGTGTAGACCCATTCACACACATGGGAAGCCCTATCCTTCTTATATCCAAAACAGTTAAAAAACTTAAAATCGGTTGAAAATTTTCTGAATTACACAAGGTTTAGTGAGCAAAGTCCCAAAAAAATATTATTTGATAATAACTCTAAAATTTGAGGGTGTCTGGCAAGTTTAATGGGAATTTTTGTGATCTACTCGACAAAACCAACAACCTATACCATGTCACATCAGAAATATTTTTTGACTGTAGCACAGTGTAATTGAATAGAATAAGAACGAATAGACAGACCACTTTTTCGAAAACACATTTTTTTGTAAAATTCATATTTTTAGCGGATCTCTACAATCCTCTGCAAAAAATTTAGTAAAATTTTGACGTTTTAGTGCAATAATTCTTATATTTTTAATTTTTTATTAAATTATAAGTAATGTCAATTTCAGGAATAAAAAACTCATGTCCTTGCAATCCTTAAAAAGTGTATCCTTGAAGTAATTAAAGGGTTACAAACAAATACCAACAATAATTCTCAAGTTATGCAAGTCTTACAAAAATGCGGTCAAAATTAGCTGCAAGATATCACATTTTATTTGAATTTCAATACATTTTTTTGGATATACGTCCTTTTTCCAGCAAAGAAGATAAAATTTAAGTCAAATTTTTAGCAAGTTATCTTTCGGAAAACTTACTAAAACTTTGTATTAGGGCAGAAGTGAGTTAAATCTTAAAGCTAATGCAAAACAGTTGACAAAAATGCCTGCGAATTTGGTACTCTTGCCCAAAACATTAAATCATGATAATGATTTGTGTTTTCACATTTTGGAGAGTATAAAAGATTCGGCACCGAAGAATATAACACTCTCACTTGTTTTATGTACATTTGATAAACAAATGGAAAATTTTTGTGCGAAAAGCTAAGACTTAGTGAAAAAGTAGTTTTGGTAAAAAAAAAATGATTTTTTTCACGAAAAACAAAATTATGTTAAAAAAAATTAAATGAACCCAAAATTTTTGATGAAAAAAAAATTTTGATGAAAAAAGGTTTTTTATGAATTTTTTTGATGAAAAGAAAAATTGATGAAAAAAAAAAAATAAATGAAAAAACAAATTTTGGTGAAAAAAAATAATTAAAAAAATATGATAAAAAAATATGATAAAAAAATATGAAAATAAAATTTTGATGAAAAAAAAAATTTGATGAAAAAAAAATTAATGAAAAAATAATTTGATGAAAAAAAAAATGATGAAACAAAATTTTATATGAAAAAAAAAATGTTTGATGAAAAAAAAAATTGATAAAAAAAAAATTTGATGAAAAAAAATTGATAAAAAAAAATTGATAAAAAAAAATTATGAAAAAAAAATTTTGATGAAAAAAAAAAAATTTGATGAAAAAAAGTTTGATGAAAAAAAAAAAAAAGTAGTTTTGGTAAAAAAAAAAATGATTTTTTTTACGAAAAACAAAATTATGTTAAAAAAAATTAAATGAACCCAAAATTTTTGATGAAAAAAAAATTTTGATGAAAAAAGGTTTTTTATGAATTTTTTTGATGAAAAGAAAAATTGATGAAAAAAATATGAAAAAAAAAAATAAATGAAAAAACAAATTTTGGTAAAAAAAAATAATTAAAAAAATATGATAAAAAAAAAATATGAAAATAAAATTTTGATGAAAAAAAAAAATTTGATGAAAAAAAAATTAATGAAAAAATAATTTGATGAAACAAAATTTTATATGAAAAAAAAAATGTTTGATGAAAAAAAAAATTGATAAAAAAAAAATTTGATGAAAAAAAAAAATGATAAAAAAAAAATTGATAAAAAAAATTATGAAAAAAAAATTTTGATGAAAAAAAAAAAAAATTTGATGAAAAAAAAGTTTGATGAAAAAAAAAATTGATGAAAGAAAAAAATTGATGAAAAAACAATTAGATGGAAAAAAAAAATTTATGAAAAAAAAATTTGATAAAAAAGAAATTTGATAAAAAAAAAATTGATGAAAAAAAATTTGTTTTTGTAGAATAATAATTATGTTACGTTTTATTCACCAGCTGGTGAAAAACGGCTTTATTCACCACGAGGTGAATTATTATCCAAGTTACAAACCCAAGTTATTAAAATTTTTGGTTTTAAGAAAATGAAAATAGTAATTCTTGTTTTCTTTTTCGTTAATTGTTAGCTTATATAGTCAAACTGAGGTGGCGTCCTGAAACTTTTTTAAAATTAGACACCAGCCTAAAAACACTATCATGTTAAAATATTAGTTTATAATTGTTTTTTGCGTTTTTGCCGCCCCTTGCAATATTCTAAAAATGGTGCGTTCGTTCTTATTCACATGAAATGTGTAAATTTAAAACATCAAACGAAAAAATCAAAATTTTCATTAATTTAAAATTTTAAAATTATTTTTTCAATAATTTTGTTAGCTTTTCAACCATATAGTAGTGTTACGTGTCAATGCACATAACGGTAATAACTATCAAAAATCACGTAATAATCTTCGATTTTCCACCAGTCAGCAGTAACTCTCACTGCAATACGTGCTTGGGTAGTTAAAGCATGGCACATTTTCAACATCCGGTGGCTTGAAACGATATTGTAAAGTTTAAAATTGAATAAACAGTAAAGTTATTGATTAGATATTAGTGAATTTATATTATTGTTTTTGGTGGAAATGATAATGGGTTTAATTTTTATAAAAAAAAACGCCTAAAGGTAGGCAATAAATTTATGAACAGGAAATTGACTAAAGAAGACATTATAATAATTAAGATTTACAGATCGTTAATCACAGGATAAACAAGAGGTATATCTACCAACCTCAATTTATAATGCAAATCCGTGAGTCCTGTGTTTTTCTGGAAGAAAAATTTTTTTTAAGTAAAAAAATTTGGTCATTGTGGAATGTATTAATAAATTCACCCAAGTCGCATATGAGGAGTTCCGTTTTAGACTTAAATTTTGAGTTAAAAAAGATGTGATTTTTGTTTTGATGGCACATCGATGAAAGTTGGCATAAATATTAGATGCTATTTAAGAATAAGAAATTCGTTCGCGTCAATTAAATCGCGCAAGGTTTTAATGGCGGTTTTAAGATTTAGCGGTTTTAAAAATCTTAAAAATATTTTAAAGATTTTATTTTCTACACATTTGTTGCATGCGTTATTAAAACATGCCAGTATATCATTTCTTCTAAAATATATGATATAAATTTAACCCTTTAATGACCAAACGATTTAAAAAAAAAAAATATCTAAGTACCTAAAATCGCGATTAATTCGCGGTAAAAGAAAAGTTTCACAATTTTTTATAACATATTTAGACAATACGCGTTGGTATTACTGAAGAAAATCACGGAAAATCGTTTCATTGTACCAGTAGTTAAAAAAAATCGGTGATGCTTTTTTATAACAAGAAAATTTAATATGGTCCAAAAAATCTATAATCATCAAAACTTTTTAACCCGCCTGTGATTTTATGATGACACATCAAGTGGGCTTTCATTTAAAAAAAATTTCATCCGATTTCGTGTAAAGCCTTGGATGTGCCAGATCAAAACAGGTTTAGATAAAATCATCGCGCTTTCCGCTCAGAATGGCTTAAAGTAAAAAGTCAAAAAGCAAATCAGTTCTACTCGTTAAGGCACGTCTTTTGGTGTATTAAAATGAACATGATGCATTAATTGCTACTAAAAAAAATAGGAAACAGATTTGCAAATTTCGCACAATTTTCAAAAATGCCATAAAATTTTTGCAATTTATTTTTTATAAACCCGCCAGTGATTTTTTTATGTAAACTCACAAAAAACTCGGTTTACGCAAGAGTCCACCAAATTTCGAATGAAACCGCGAATGTGCCTCGCGAAAAACTGGTATTTTAAAAAAATTACGTTTTTTCTTGCGAACTTTGATCTGCTGAAACTCCTTAACTATTCGTGGCACATTAACGGGATTAATTCCAAAATGTTAAGAATTACAACAGCTACCAACTCTAGTTCAACTTTTTTCATTTTATAGAGGGGGCCGAAATCCCTGATCAAAAAACCTCGAAAATTAAAAAACTCTTAATTTTTGGTTTCAAAATTTAACCGTCTTATAACTTCTTACCAAGCGATGAAGCATCTATCAAACCAACATTAAAATAATCTCTTATATGTACTGACTTTGTGTTATGCCGGAAAAGATTGAAATATAAGGAGAACTTAAAAAAAAAAGCGAAATAATGTAAAAACTATGGATTATTTCAAGCCATTTTTATCGATTTTTCAACTTTAACCCTCTGTAACTTTTACGGATAAAGTGGGATAATCCTTAAACATTGCTCAGTGATGGTTCAAGGTCTTGTTTACACAACTGCATTTACAGTTTTTCTTAATTCCAAAAACTGCCGGTTTTTTTAACATTTATTTCAGTTTCACTGAGTTGAAATTTAAAAAAGATTTCTTGATATAATTTTTTTTCTTTTTTTCTGGGTGTAATTTTTTGTTTGATATCCAACGACATCTGATACCAAATATCAACAGTTCATTTCATAATTTTTATTATCCTTAAACCAGTTGGCGGCCACTTATAGAATTTGATCTGTTGTTAAGCAATTTCAATTCCTTTTTTTCAATTTTATTCCTTTATTTTTTTGCTTTGTTTATTTCTTTCTTTGTTGTTTGACACTTTGCCAAACAATGTAAATTCCCTTTTTTTATATATCCTTCTTAACGCCTTTAGTTGTTATCCCATTTTTTTTTTTTTTTTTTTTTTGCTGAAGATTCTTTTATAAAGATGTTTAAACAACCAACCCTTTGGTGTTATTAGAACAGTAAAAACAAAAAAAAAACTTGTTAGGGAAAAGGGATTAAAATGAAAGCAGCTGGTTAAAAAAAGTGTTTAATCAGAAAAAAACTACAGGATATAAAAGATGCGTGTCAAATGGCAACATGATAAAAAAAAGTGAATATTTACAACAAAAGACAGGTCAAAGACAAAAGAAGTTAATAAAAATAAAGAGTTAAATTTTATAAGATAAAATTAAATTAGTAAAATTAATTAAATCAAGTACCCGTAGTAGAAGAAAAATTTAAAATTAAGATGAATTAACTGCAGTTTTTCTCCGACCAAATTAGGTGGAGATGGTTTTGTTGGACATTTCGTTTAAATTTTAAAAGCTGTATTATATTGTATATTTTGTACATAAATTCTCATTATGTCTACTTATATACGCATATAAGACCTTGTGCTCGATTCTGGAACACGATTTCACCATTCACCCAATTTTTAAATTAAATTAGAATTTTAAGATTTTAAAATTTTTTCTTGTAACAATTAAAGATCTATATAATATCTTTAATTTTAAATAGAATATCAAATTTAAAAAATAGGTGAATGGTGAAATCGTATTCCAGAATCGAGCACCTTATGTTTTGCCACTAACGTTTGCCAATTTGCTAAATACTCTTGACAATGAAATTTGACGAATTCCGAAACACCTGTCGAGTAAGTCTTGCATAATGACCAAACCAAGCAATTTAAAACAAACAACTTTATAAAAAGTTTCTTAAAAATTGTTTCTTTGACAATACACTCAAAAAATTATGTTATTTACTGTTTGTAGTTTATTTAAAAAGTTTTACGTTTAGTCGTTTTTAAAAGAAAAAAACATTTGTTCAGTTTTAATTAATGACTACTTCTGTCCTTTGTTTCAAAAATAACACACTCAAAAATAAAGACTCTCATTAACATTTAAAAGTCATTTATTTTTGTTCTGCAAGTAAAAACTACCGATTATTCTTTAAATTTTTAACGATTTGTGTAAATAATTATTTTTTAAATTGTTGGTATTTTTTAATGAGATATCATTAGTTTTTACCTACACAAGTAGGTTATTTTTTTGTAGAAAAAAAATCAAAAAATTACACTGTGCTACAGTGAAAAAATACTTCTTATGTGACATGGTATAAGTTGTTGGTTTTGTTGAATAGATCACAAAAATGTCCATTAAATTTGCCAGAAACCCTCAAATTTTAGAGTTATTGTCAAAAAACGTTTTTTCGGGAGTTTGCTCACTAAACCTTGTGTAATTCAGAAAATTTTCAACCGATTTTAAATTTTTCAACTGTTTTGGATAGAACTAGGATAGGGCTTTCCATGTGTGTGAATTGGTCTACACATATAAGAAAGATATCTATTGTTTTTTCTATAATATCTAATTTTTTTTGTTATTTTTTGAAAATTTTTCGAGTTTATCGATTTTATTCTGCTATAGTTCGTTTGACAACCTTTATATATATAGCACAGTATGGAAATCTCCAATTCTTTCTCTTAACACAAAAATAAACATATTCAACTCTTGTGTGAAATCTGTGCTTCTGTATGGCTGCGAAACTTGGAACATGGCAGCCTTTGACGTAAATACTGTACAAATTTTTGTTAATAAATGTCTAAGGAGAATACTACATATATTCTGGCCCAACACCATTTCAAACACGGATCTATGGACTCGTATACGCCAAACGCCTTTACATATCAACATCCTTAAACGTAAATGGCGATGGCTAGGTCATACGACGTCCGATTAACGATATAACACGAAATGCGATAGATTGGAACCCCCAAGGAAGCAGACGAAGAGGACGACCCGCTCATACCTGGCGAAGACAATTAGACATAGAAGCGTCTAGAATAGGCAAAATCTGGCCTGAAATAAAAAACCTTTCAGCAAATAGAACTAATTGGAATCAATTCGTTGAGGCCTTATGCTCCTTATAGGAACTACAGGAACCAATATATATATTTACAAACGTATTTTTAAAGAAAGTTTAATTCTGAATACGAAGAGTTTTATCCTGAAAAAAAAATAGATAACAATTAACAGAGTTGTGATAATTTTTCTAAAAAGAAAATTAAGATTTTGCAGGAAATCGCCGTTCAGGCAACCCAGGCAAAAAAAAATAATTATCATAAGAGGTCATGTACGATATTTTTTTAAGGTTTTTGGGTCGCTGAATCCGAATCTGGCCTTTAAATTGCTCTATCGCGTCAGGTTTTTGAGATATTTAACATAAATTCATATATCAAAAACTTAATAAGATAGCGCAATTTGAAGGTCAAACTCGGATTCAGGGGGGCAAAAACCTTTAAAATAATGATACGTGACCTCGTTTATTTTTTTTTTTTTTTATTTGTTTTGCCTGGGTTGTCCGAACGCCAATTTCATGCAAAATCTTAATTTTCTTTTTTAGAAAAATTATCGCAACTCTGTCAATTGTTATCCGATTTTATCGGTATAAAACTCATCGTATTCACAATTAAATTATCTTTAAGAATACGTTTATAAATACAAATATTATTGGACGAACTATAGCAGAAAAAAATCGATAAACTCAAAAAATTTTCAAAAAATAACAAAAAAAATTAGATATTGTTGAAAAAATCAATACATATCTTTGTTATATATATAGACCAATTCACACACATAAAAAGTCCTATCCTTCTTCTATCCAAAACAGAAATTGAAAATCGGTTGAAAACTTTTTAAGTTACACGTGGTTTAGTGAGAACAGTCCCAAAAAAAAGTTTTTTTACCATAACTTTAAAATTTGAGGGTGTCTGGCAAGGACATTTTTGTGATCTTTTCGACGAGACTTACAACCTTAACTACCTCATTTCAAAAGTATATTCGATTTTGTGTTTTTTGTAGCACAGTGTTATTTATAGAAATATAAATACATATTTGTATCAAGTGACTTTGGCTAGATGGGTAGAGTGTCTAGCCAGAATGTAGTTGATTGCGAGATCGATTCCCAAAATTTTATTAAAAATTTTTAAGAAAATATTACAATAGAAAATTGTAAAAAATAACCTACGAAATCATTAATTTTTAATGTTTTCGTAGGTTATTTTTTTCGAATTTGTTGGTAGAAAAGAGTGAAATACCCGAAATTTTTTAATGTTTAATGTTATTTATTTTAGAAAATTTTGTCAACAGTAAAAACTAAATGTTGATGTTTGTTAAAACAAATGAATAATTACTGGGATGGTTTTAAATTGTTTATTCATTTGTTTTAAATGTGTTTTTCTTTTTGCCTACAAAATATTTTGAGTGTATCATCATAACGATTAGTAAGAGAAATATGAACTTGAGCTAGAAAAATCTTTCTCAAATTTGAATTTTAAAGGTCGAATAATAAACAATTTTTATTAATTTAAAAATGAAAACAGACATTTTTTTTAATTTTATAACACAAAGTTTAGTCAGCTAAAATTACCACTAAATTGTAGAATGTTTTTTAAGGACAAAATCGCCTGCAGTTGTACAGCAAAAACTACTGGACCGATTTTAATATATTTTTATTGTAGATTATTAAATTCATTTTTTTGAAATTTTTACCTTATTATGATTTGAATGAAAGAATTAAAGAATTTTTTCCTTTTTTGTAGTTTACATTATCATAACTTGAACAAAAATCCATATTTTTCAAATAATGGCCACGGTAAGTACTGGAGAATATAATGATCTACAAATAAAAAAAAAATTCATCAAAATCGGTTTCGTAGTTTTCGCTGTACAACTGCAGCCGATTGAGTAGCAACCCTAGAAATTCTACTTAACCAAATTTTTTGTGTTATAAAATTTTAAAAATATTTAAATAGTTTATCTTTCAATTTAAAAACACAAAATTTAAAAATATTGCGTTTTTTTACAGCTGCTTAAAAATTTGCTAACAATTCGCCTGCAGTTGTACAGCAAAAACTACTGGACCGATTTTAATGAATTTTTTATTTTTTTATTTGTAGATTAATAAATTCTGTAGAACTTACCGTGGCCATTTTTTTAAATTTTAACCTAATTATGATTTAAATGAAAGAATTTAAGTAAATTTTTCAATTTTTATAGTTTACACTAGCAAAACTTCAACAAAAATCCATATTTTTCAAAAAATGACCATGGCAAGTACTAGAGAATTTATAAATCTACAAATAAACAAAAAATCATCAAAATTGGTTTCGTAGTTGTGGCTGTACTACTGCAGCCGATTAAGTAGCAACCCTGGAATTTCTACTTGACCCAAATTTTGTATTATAAAATTTTAAATTTTTAATTTAAAGATAAACTATTTATATTCTTTCAATTAAAAAAAACTGAATTAAAAAATATTGCATTTTTTATTACAGTTGTTTAAAAATTGCTCACAATTTGCCTGCAGTTGTACAGCAAAAACTACTATACAGATTTTAATGTTTTTTTTATTTTTTATTTGTTGATAATTAAATTCTCTAGTACCTACCGGGGCCATTTTTTAAATTTTAACCTCATTATGCTTTTAATAAAAGAATATATTTTATATATTTTTCCATTTTTAGAGTTTAGATTAGCAAAACTTTAACAAAAGTCCACATTTTTCAAAATAATGGCCACGGTAAGTACTAGAGAATTTATTAATCTACAATTAAAAAAAAATGTCATCAAAATCGGTTTCGTAGTGTTTGCTATACAACTGCAGCCGATTGAGTAGCAACCCTGAAAATTCTACTTAACCAAATTTGTTGTGTTATAAATTTTTAAAAATATTTAACTAATTTAACTTTCAATTTAAGCACATAGAATTCAAAAATATTACGTATTTATTTTCTTAAAGCTGTTTAAAAATTGCTCACAGGAAGGCTTGAAGACTGTTTTTTTTGTTTAAACCCCCCTTAATAGAAATTTAAGATTTTAGACAATAAAACCGAATTAATTAACGCGTTAACTTTATAAATTTAATATTCAATTTTTGTTATTTGCTTTTTAATAAATTGTGGTAATCTGCTTCAACTAATTGTATTCAATTATTATAATTAATTAATAAACTACTTTGTGAATTTAAAATGTATAAAATTAATTATAAATCAAATTCATATTACTTTTTTTCACACCATAACAAATAAGCCAACTATAAATTAGCTATGAAAAAAAAAACATTTAAAATTAATTACAATTTAATAAACTTTTCAGACATAAAATAAATGCAATAAAATCAGCAAAATAAAAAAAACGTACAACAAAGAAGAAAAGAGGGGCTTTTTTGGGGAGGAAAAATTTTTAACTCCTGAATTTTTTATTTGAAAGGCAAACTATCGTTATAATTCTAAACTTTTATAACACAAAATCTTGTTAACTAGAATTGCCAGGATTTCCACTCAATCTTTTTTTAAAGGACAAAATTGGCCGTACAGCAAAAACCACTACACTAATTTTGATGATTTTTTTTATTTGTAAACTATTGAATTCTCTAGTACTTACCGTTGCTAATTTGTGGAAAAAATGATTTTTGTTGATGTTATGTCAGTGTAAACTCAAAAAATAGAAAAAATTGTATTCTTTCTTTCATTAAAAAAAAAATAATTAAGTCAAAATTTCAAAAAATTGCACCGGTTAGTACTTGACAATAAAATAGAATACAAAAAAAAAACTTTCATCAAAATCGGTTCAGTAGTTTTTACTGTACAACTGCAGCCAGTTTTGTGTTTAACAGAAAAAAACACCCCACAATTTAGTGGTAACCCTGGCAATTTCAGTTAACCAAATTTCGTGTTAAAAAAATTTTAAAAATATTTCGATAGTTAATCATTTAAATAAAAAAATTGAATTAAAAAGTATTGCGTGCTTACTTTTTATAGGTGTTTAAAAATTGCACACATTAAGGCTGCTTTTTTCGTTTAAACCCCCCTTAATGGTTTTTCCAAACTAGTACTCGAAAAAAGATTTAAAATCATTTTTCCCAAAATATTTTTTTAAAGTTATATATATATTACCCCATTACCACTTTCCCGCACTAAGGACAATCGATCCTTAGACTTTGTAGGATTTCGACCCAGTCTAGTGTACAACTATACATATAACAAACCCGAAAAGACTGTTCTCTTCATGTAAATGAGCGATATTTTTTTGTTTTTAAAATTTTTGTTCCGAACAACAGTACGTATGATTGTTATTAATTAAAAAAAAAAATCACTCATTCGTCTTATCTTATGTTAGTCACGGTAAGCCTTTTTAATTCCATTTCGGGTTTGTTATATGTATAGTTGTACACTAGACTGGGTCGAAATCCTACAAAGTCTAAGGATCGATTGTCCTTAGTGCGGGAAAGTGGTAATGGGGTAATATAAGCATTTTATGGAAGACAACTTTTTAATCGATCAAAAACTCTATTAGCGCATCGGTGGTCAAAATTGAGATTTTGGTCAAAATGGCCAAATTTTCAAAAAAATTTTAAAAATATAAATTTAATTTTCTTGCTTAATAAAAAAAAGCTTTTTATTGCATTTGATACTAATAACTTATGTATTAAATATTGGAATTTTATGCCATCATTAACATATTTTTATTTAAGATACAAAAAAAATCATATTTTTGACGCGGTTCTAAAAACCACTTTTTTTTAATTTAATTTTTATTTTTTATTAAAATTGCAAAATGTATCGATTTTATTACTCAATGTTATTAAAAACATCATAAAGACTAAAGATTAAAATTTTTGCGAAAATCCGTTCGGTAGTTTTTTGTGGGGAGCGGTTTAAATTGAGCGGATTTCAAGGAAATCGTATTTTTTGCCATTTTTTGGAGTTTTTATTTTTTATAAACTACATTATTTTACAAATTGACCAATATTATGCTCTATCTTGTTCCATTTGATCATGGTAACTTAGTTTTGAAACGATAGGTTTATAGGACATCTTTAACCCTAATCGGTCAGCGGCCAAAAGTGTCCCGTACTGAGTTTTTTTAGGTTTTAACTACTGTTTAATGAAATTAATGGTTGCAAAATCATGTTTGTATTGAATGTTGTGTTGTATAATCTTTTATTTAATCATATTGACTTAATTTTGAAACATACATATTTTTGGACATCTTTAACCCTTATGTGCATGCAACCAAAAATGTCCCCTACCAAAATTTTCATGTTTTTCACAAATAAAAAAAAAAAACACATTTTTGTATTCAAAATAGTCATAAATAATTAGTTGAATAATTTTTATATTGCCGAAAGCGTTAACCCTTCTGAAATAAAGGTCAAAAGTGGCCCACTAACAGATTTTTAAGAATTAGGATTATGTGCGGATTAATTTTGTTTTAATAAAACTAAAATTTTTTGATATTATATCACACGCAATCATTCATTTCATATATTTCTTAATGTCAAAAAAAGCCATAAAACAAATTATCCTTAAAATTAAAATTTGAAGACTAGACTAAGTGTCCATTTTCACACTTAGATTTACCCCCGATCAACGACGAGGAAGTGGTGAAATAAATGACCCCATTTTGAGTAATTTTATGTTTATTTTTTTATTTATTTTATTTTTTATTTTTGTTTAAAAACAGAGATGGTTATATAAGATCTACCCTATTGTCTCGCTCTAATTTAACCTCACTTGAGTGAAAATCGAAATTTAAAATTAAAGATTGAGGCATAAGCCTGTACATTAGGGTTATGACTTTTGCATTTTTTTGCAAATATCAAAATTTACCTGCCCTAGCCAAAAAGACCATAAAAAATATTAAGAATTGCATTTTCAAAAAATTTCCCGCACCAAACGAGATGAAATTTGGTCTATATTTTCTTAATTTAATTGAAACTAAGAAAATATGAGACCCAAACGATGCGTAGGAAAAGCTATTTAGGGTCAAAATGACGAATGCTTTATGGAGGGACTTTTTTGACTCCTTCAAGATTCAAATTTGGTAGTTTAACCCTTAACTGCATAAAGTTAACTATTTATATCGTCGATTTTGGCAGCATGTAGCTCCAAATGTAAAAGTCCGAGTGGCATTATTTTTATTCGTAATTGTTTACAAGATCTTTTTTATATAATTCATTCATTGGAAGGGTTAACATTACCTTATTTTTTAAAAATAGGACTTAAAAAAAATATCTGTGACTTTTTAGAAATTGCGTTTGGTGCGGAAGGTTTTTAATATTAATTTTGTATGGTCTATCACGTGGTGATAGGTACATAAAAAAAATATAAAAACACAAAAAAATATAAAAAAATATAAAAAAAAACAACAAAAAAAACTTTAACACCTCAAAATGGGGTCATTTATAACCACATCCTCGTCGTTGATCGAGGGTAAAGCTAAGTGTGAAAACGAATGGGCATTTATTCTACACTAAAAAAAAAACTTGTAAAATTCCAAGAAAAACGTGTTACTTTTTTTTGACAAAAATTCCTAGTAATTTTTTTCCTTAAAAGTACAAGGAATTCTCGTGAATTTAGTAGATTTTTTTTGTAAAATTATCTTGGATTTGTAAAATTACAAAAAAATTGTAAAATCACAAAAAAAGAATGTATATTTCGATTTGTTAAAAAACAAGGAAAACTGTCAAATATTGGTAAAATGGGATTACGAGACTTTTCCTTGTAATTTGACAAAGTTTTTTTTTTGTGTGTAGTCTTAAAAGTTTGATTTAGAGATTATTTGTTTTATGGCTTTTTGACATTAATAAATATATGAAATGAATGGTTGCGTGTGATATAATATCAAAAAAATTTAGTTTTAGTCCGCACGTAATCCAAATTCAATGTTATCATTTCGGCTTAAAAATCTGTTAGTGGGCCACTTTTGACCTTTATTTCAGAAGGGTTAACGCTTTCGGCAATATAAAAATTATTCAATTAATTATTTATGACTATTTTGAATACAAAAATGTGTTTTTTTTTTTATTTGTGAAAAACATGAAAATTTTGGTAGGGGACATTTTTGGTTGCATGCACATAAGGGTTAAAGATGTCCAAAAATATGTATGTTTCAAAATGAAGTCAATATGATTAAATAAAAGATTATACAACACAATATTCAACACAAACATGATTTTGCTACCATTAATTTCATTAAACAGTAGTTAAAACCTAAAAAAACTCAGTACGGGACACTTTTGGCCGCTGACCGATTAGGGTTAAAGATGTCCTATAAATCTATCGTTTCAAAACTAAGTTACCATGATCAAATGGAAGAAGATAGAGCATAATATTGGTCAATTTGTACAATAATGTAGTTTATAAAAAATAAAAACTCAAAAAAATGGCAAAAAATACGATTTCCTTGAAATCCGCTCAATTGAAACCGCTCCCCACAAAAAACTACCGAGCGGATTTTCGCAAAAATTTAAATCTTTAGTCTTTATGATGTTTTTAATAACATTGAGTAATAAAATCGATATATTTTGCAATTTTAATAAAAAATAAAAATTAAATTAAAAAAAGTGGTTTTTAGAACCGCGTCAAAAATATGATTTTTTTTGTATCTTAAATAAAAATATGTTAATGATGGCATAAAATTCCAATATTTAATACATAAGTTATTAGTATTAAATGCAATAAAAAATTTTTTTTTTATAAAGCAAGAAAATTAAATTTATATTTTTAATTTTTTTTTGAAAATTTGGCCATTTTGACCAAAATCTCAATTTTGACCACCGATGCGCTAATAGAGTTTTTGATCGATTAAAAAGTTGTCTTCCATAAAATGCTTATATTACCCCATTACCACTTTCCCGCACTAAGGACAATCGATCCTTAGACTTTGTAGGATTTCGACCCAGTCTATTGTACACTCAAATTAATTCGACAGTTTTAGTAAGTGATTTCGTAACCTAAATCTATTAATAAGTTACTAATTACAAAGGAGAGGACTTTCGTGCAAATGCATGTTTTTTTCCTGTTAGACTTAGAACAGCAAAAACCAAATATCTTTGCAAATCAAAAATTTCGCTTTAAAGTGGCAGCAATTCGTTAGAGAATATTTTTAGCATATTTTGTTGAAAATGCATATTTTGCTAGTATTCGGTTATAAATGCATATTTTTGCGTCATATATTGATTTTTTCTTTAATTTGCCAGTTGAACAGACCTAACATTTTTTTCGTGGTCAAATACTTGTCTGAATAAAATCATTTTTTTTCGTTAATAAGCTAACAAAGAAAAATTATTTAAAAAATGCTATATATTTTTCAAAAATTCACTATTTTAATTAATTTTTAGTGCATATTTTTATCTAAGTTTTTTCCAAGCATAACTTTTTTTTATCACGAATATTTTTTCTTAGTATTTTATATGAAATTTTATATGACTGCATTATTTAAAATTTTTTAAGATTTTCTCAGCAAATTTTTTTATCGCAAATATTTTCTAAGTGTTTTATATAAAATTTTACATGACTTCATTTTTTTTCCAAGAACAGTTTTTTTCCAAGGACAACTTTTGTATGGGAATATTTTCTAAGTTTTTTATATAAAATTTTTAATGACTGCATTTTTTTTTAATTTTCAAAGCTTTTTCCAAGAACTACCTATTTTTATTATTTTAATTATATTTTGAGTAGGTTTATTCTAGCTCGAGGTCATTATTTATTTTTACTTATTAAAGCTATGATATTTTCCATTGTCAAGATTATTTAGCAAAAATTAGAACCCAATACTACAAGTAGCAAATGGATTTTAATGACAAATCGTTAATAATCAAACTAAAATATTAATACATATTCGACTCTTCTCCCATTGGGAATTAGAAGACTAAAATTGAACCATCGTAGTAAGATCACGATCATCAACTAACCAACAAACAAATATAAAAAACAGTCATACATGCGATTCCCCTTGTTAATAATACACGCATTAGCGAGTTGTCATTAAAATCCCCTTGCTACTTGTAGTATTGGGTTTTTATTTTTGCTAAGCAATCTTGACAATGGAATTTGACAAGTTCCGAAACACGTGTCGATTAAGTCTTGCAAAAATTACAAACACAAATAAATTGAAAACAGAAAAATAATTTTCTTGAAAATTATTCTATGAGAATATCATAGTTTTAATTAATAAAGAAAATTATTACCTCGAGCTAAAATAAACCTATTCAAAATATAATATTTTAAAGGTCGAATAAAAACAATTTTAATGTTTTAATAAAAATTAATCAGTATTATTTTAATTTTTCAACTTTTTATAAAAAACTAGAAAAAAAAATCCCAATTATAAAATTGGTACAATTTTAGTCAGTGGCGGGTACAGCTTGTGAGTCTCAGATTCTAAAACTTTTTTCTAATAGAACAATTCTCAAATTCTGAGATTCTGAGATATTATTCTGATAGAGAAAGTCTCAGATTCTGAAAAATTTTTCCTTAGGAAAAAGTCTTAGATTTCGAGACATCTTTCCAATATAAAAAGTCTTAGATTGTGAGACATTTTTCGTATAGAAATAGTCTCGTATTCTGTGAAATTTTTCCCAAAGTAAAAGTCTAAGATTCTGAGATATATTTTCTACAGAAAAAATCTCAGATGCTGAGACATTTTTTCTATAAAAAAGTCTTAGATTGTGAGATATTTTTTCTATAGAAAAAGTCTGAGATCCTGAGACATATTTCCTACAGAAAAAGTGTCTCAGAAGTGCCTCTGAAATGACTTTGATTGTACCGTTCACAACAATGTTTCCCAAAGAAAATTTCTCTTTATAATAAGAACTACCAGATTGACAGATATTTTTTCAAAAACAGTTTTAAGATTTGGTCACATTTTTCTTTTTAAATTCTTCGGATTTCCCTATAAATATTTTTAGATTTTTCCTTTAAAAATGCTTAATTTCCCATTAAAAATATTAAAAAAAAGCAACAAATTTTAAGGACGGTTAACTCAAATTTGGGGTGTGGTTATAATAAACACTGTATATCAACATTAATTACCCTTCAAGCATTAGAAAGAAATATTGCCTAAACGAAATTACGGCAATATCTTCTTTTTATTGTAAAAAAATTCATCAAAGTAGTATTATTTTAAAATCTTCCTTTTATTATTTCGAGGATATTTTAGCAACTAAAAAAAAATATATTTTTTTGTCATTTATAAAGTCGATAAAATCGCCAAATTATTAAAAAAAATTCTTCTAGGTGATTTTTCACCTGCGCGATACATATACGATATCTTCCTTTTATCACACGGATGAAAAATATTCGGAATCAAAATATTTTATTTGTTGTCAAAAATATTTTTCAACATTCTAAATTAGTTTTTCTTTGTTTATTTGCACTAAATCAACAAAAAATCATAAAACTCGGGGTTTTGAGGTATGTAATGAATTCGAAAAAAAAACATTGAGCTTCAAGATCTAATAAATGTTTTTTTTTTAACTCCATTAGGTCTTACAGATTTTAAAGAATCAACGCCCAAGTTTTGAGGAAGAAAATCAATTTCAAGATCAAGCAAACAATGAGAAAATCATTATTTAATACAACTATTTGTAAAATGCCGTTTTAATTAAAAATAATCAAAAATAAATGTTAATTTATTTCCATGTGACAAAATGGCAACATCTTCTTTTTATCTTCAGAAGAATTGCTTTCGTATCTTCTGGACGTATTGCTTTCGGGACACGATTTCCACTAACGGGTGTTTCTTCCGCAATACGAAGAAGATATCCCCCGCAATACAATTTATCTTCCAGACGATACGCTAGGGAATTTTCTTCGTATCGAAATGGGTAAAGATCCACACAGAAAAAGTTTTACATTTTGAAGGCTAAAAGGTGTTTGATATAAAGTTTATTATTCAATTAAATTAACACCTAATTATCATAAAATTATTAAGCATTTCAAAAGTGTTTACCAAATATTTAGTATGTTTAAAAGAGATGGGCGCGTGAGTGACTTTTGACTCACTCTTACTGATGCTCACGAAAGGAATTTTCTAATCACACACACTTTCTCACTGACTAGCATATTTTTCTACTCACACTCACTTACAATTAATCAAATTTACTACAACTCACTCTCACGTGCATTCAAACAAACTTCACTCACACTCACGTTGACTCACACTCAAGGAACTCTTATTTATACAAAAAAATCAAAAGTTTTACAAAACTGAATAATTTTCTAGCAAAATTTTAAGTTTATCTAAATTTTACAATTTTATTTTTGCTCATGTGACCATCTCTAATGTATACTGTACAAACTATTTTTATCTGTCCAAAATTTTCGGTCCTCTTTGTGGCATCAACAATTTAGTCTATGAATACAAAATTAGTTTTCATAATGTCTTTGGATTATTTAACAAATAAACCAGCAGCACTTAAACAAAAAAAATGTGTTCAACTTTCTTTTCGAAATATGAAAATGCTAAAAGTAACACATATCAAATCGATGGGCAAACATTGACAACACGAAACTTGTAAAAAATTTAAATAACGATATACACAGTAAAAAACTACGTTTTAAAAAATGTTTCAAGTATATTTCTAAATTATTATATTTTGAGTAGGTTTATTATAGCTCGAGGTCATTTTCCCTTACTAATTAAACCATGATATGCTCATAGAAAAATTTTTATATTTTTTATAAAACAATTTTTTTTTTTATTTTAATCAAAATTAATGCGATTTTTGTAATATTTCCCATCGGTCCGTTGGATCTTATTGAATTGAAAAAAAAATTTATTAAAGAAAGTATAAGGTGAGGTTGAGATTGCTAGAAATATAATTGTGGTGTTGGAAACTGTCAAAATTTAGCAACCATAAATATTCACATATATAAAAAAACAATTTCCATTAACCAGACAAACCGACATTTAAAATCCTACTGATGATAACACAAACTGGAGTGCTTGAAACCGATATGGGAATACCAGAAATGTATATAATTTTAAGAAATTTAATTTTTCTTCTGCATTTTTTCAGCTTGAACCCTTATAAGAAAAGACAAACTTGATAAATCT
This sequence comes from Pegoplata infirma, assembly GCA_963921195.1. Classification (NCBI taxonomy): domain Eukaryota; kingdom Metazoa; phylum Arthropoda; class Insecta; order Diptera; family Anthomyiidae; genus Pegoplata; species Pegoplata infirma. Next base: position 202,846,375 of record OY992537.1, on the reverse strand, counting down.
TCAAAGATTTTCATAAGAAAATTTTAAATTTCTAAAAAAAACATTGGTTAGGTGTTGTCAATGTTTGACCATAGAAATGCTAAATGTGTCCCATAAAATCCACAAGATATAATATCAAGTTTTTCTTTCTTTGGCACATTTTGTGAGGGGTTGTTTGAGCAGACTTTAATAACTAATTAGCATAATTAGTAAAAACAAAATAATATTTTTTTTTGGTATAGGGCCAACCTCATCGTCGTGAAACTTATAATATTAATTAGGTGTGATTAAATATTTTACTACTTCTTTTTAACAGACTTGAGGGCAGGACAATATTTTCCAAAAAAACAAGTCAAATAAAGTAATTGTTTTGACTTTTTGGTGTCTTGTGTTTGCTTTTTTCTAAGAATTAATAAATCTTTGGACTAATATAGCTTTCGTTTTAATGTGCTTTAAACAAAATCAAAAATGAAGACATCAAAAATAAAAATTAAGAAAAATCACACTAAGAAAAATCACATTAATTTCACACTATGAAGCATTTTTCCAAAAGAAAAGTGCCAGAAATTTTTCCTGTAGAAATAGTCTCAGATTCTGAGACATTTTTCTTATAGAAAAAGTCTCAGATTCTGAGACATTTTTCATATAGAAAAAGTCTCAGATTCTGAGACATTTTTCTTATAGAAAAATTCTCAGATTCTGAGACATTTTTCTTATAGAAAAATTCTCAGATTCTGAGACATTTTTCTTATAGAAAAAGTCTCAGATTCTGAGACATTTTTCTTATAGAAAAAGTCTCAGATTCTGAGACATTTTTCTTATAGAAAAATTCTCAGATTCTGAGACATTTTTCTTATAGAAAAAGTCTCAGATTCTGAGACATTTTTCTTATAGAAAAAGTCTCAGATTCTGAGACATTTTTCTTATAGAAAAGTCTCAGATTCTGGGACATTTTGCTTTAAAAAAAAGTCTCAGATTCTGAGACATTTCTCCTGTAAAAAAATTTTCAGATTCTGAGAAATTTTTTCGTTAGAAAAATTCTAATATTCTGAGACTTTAGTTCAGTTAAGACTTAGTCTTTTTCCTATAGATTAAAAATTTTTCCTATAGATTAAAGTTTTTGTTTAAATTAATATTTTTTCTCTTGTTTTTTTTGTTGAATTTATTTTAGTCCTTTTTTCAATTTCAAACATTTTGACTTTTATGAATGAATACAGCATAAGACCTGTCCATCAAATTGTTGTTTATTTACTTTATTGTTCGACACTTATGTAAAAATATGTACATGCAGTGACTTGCCAAGTATTTTTTTTTTTTTATTTTTGCAAACATATTGTTTACTATCAAATCGAAATAAATAGTTTGAGTGAGTATTTGTACAACAATCAATATACAATAGAGTCAGCGGAAATTTAAGATTTGTGAGTTGGAAAGGCTACAAGTGGCAAAATCTCTGTGGTCGAATATTGACACACATTGACACAGTATTTTTGAGAATTTAGAGAATGCAAAATGACCTATGAACCATTTAAGTGCCATAGTTTTTTTAAATTTTGGTATTCGGGCAAACTTTGATTCTAATAGTCCTAAAAGTTATGTGTTTCAAATTTGTTTCAATCGAATTAAATTAATCCATGGATCCCGGTGATCAAATTTTTGTATTTTCGAAAATTAAAAAAAAAAATTAATAAAAAACAATATGTTTCATATTTATAAATTTTGATGCGTTGAACATTTTTGAATTTAATTTCCGTTAAAAAAATATTGCCCGATATGTAGTAAAACCGATCTATTAGCAATAAATATTAGCCGATTTCACTCAAATTTGGAATTTCACTTAAATCTAAAAGATCCATGTTTCGACTTGGGACCCATTTTCCAATAAAACAGTTGGTGAAGGAAATTAAATGGTCGATCTTGAACGACTATAATATAATTTGAACCTTGAAATATTCATAAATTTTTGCTTTAAAGATCAACAACTTTTCAAATTTTACCCAACTCTAACTTTCATTCCAGATGGGAAAAATAAAATAAAGTTCATAAAAAAATGATGGGATTTCAAGTGTTAAAAAAGTATGTGTGAAAATGCATTTGAGTGTTTTTTAAATGACTAACAAAATGATTGGCATTTTAATGCTGCTCGTTCATACAATCGTATTAAAAGGAGTAGGAATATTTATTTTTTGTTGTATTTTGTTATTTAACGTAAAAAGTTTAGTTTAAAAATTTATAGGAATTTTAGAAATATACAGGCTACTCTCGAAAATGAAAAAATTCAGTACATTTGGAAAAAAGTTAGTAGGGGTCGTTCTAGACATTGACCCCTTTAGGACGCAAAAATGAAGCAGCATACCTGACTTAAAGATTAGAAAACTGCAATTCAATTTTTTTAATAATAATTTACAAAATAGTAAATTTTGTAATATCACGATTTTGGTGGGCAAAACATTTTTAGTATCGATAGATATTTTTTTACAAAAAATTTTATCAAAAAATAAATGATTACAAATAATTTTCAAGAATTAAATTTGAATTTTATTACGTTAAAATCGCTCCTTTCAAAACCTTAATGAATTTTTTAGAAATTTTTATTTAAACGTTAATAAAAGAACAAAAATTAAAAAAAAAAATGGAATTTGGACCATTTTTGAAGAAGTAAATAAATAAAGTTTGAGTAAAAGAACAAGCTCCATTTTTTTAAAAATTCGTTATCTTTTGAACGAGTCATTAAAAAACCTCAAAATTTACCACGAAAGAGTTTTCAAATGGCATTAAAAACTGTTAAAAAAAATTCTAAGTGTTTGAATGTTTTTATTTTCTAAAAATCAAAAACGTTTGAAAAATAAATTTGTAACTTCAATAATAACACTGTGTGACAGAAAAAACAAGTACGAAAGTTAAATTCGACTTTGCCCAATCTATGAATACCCTCCACAATGGCTTTTCCAAAGGATATTACATTTCATAACGTGAAAAAATAAACAATTTTGATTGGAAATATTTTATTTTGAGTAAAAAACATTTTTTTTGTCATTTTAAAAAAAAAGAAAAATTACTAATTTTTTTTTTGAGTGTAAATTTTTTTCGAGTGTAATGTTTTTTACTGTTAAAATATTTCTGAGTAAATGCACGTACACAAAAAATTGTAGTTTTTGTAAAAAAAAAATTTTTTTTTTTTGAGTGTAAAATTTTTTTTGAGTGTAATTTTTTTTTAATGTAAAATTTTTTTAGAGAGTAATTTTTAAATTACCAATGCTTTTAAAACTAAACAAGTTTAAAAAGCATTGCTTCAAAACTAAACAAGTTTGAAAAGCATTGTTAAGTTACCACCAATGCTTTTAAAACTTATTTAATACGTGGCATTTAAAATAACACCAATCTGAAATTCAGGGTTTTGCTTATAACTTTTGAACTACTTGACCGATTGTGCTGAAATTCAACAACAAACAGACCTGGGGAACGGCAAAGATAAATTTCAGGTTTCAGTAGTCTCATTATTGTCTTTCAAAAGTTATAGTGTTTTTTTATCTCGTAAATTCGCGAAAACCCCCAGACGAAATTCACTCCTGTGCTCATAACTTTTGAACTACTAAACCGATTGCGCTGGACTGCAACACAAACCTGACCAGGTAAATGGCCGACATATATGCCAAACTTGAGGAGCCTCCGTAAAGTCCTTCAAAAATTAGCGTGTTTTTAACAGACAGACCGAAAGACGAACGGACGGACATTGCTAGATCGTCTTAGAATCGCACGAGGATCATGAACATATATACTTTATGGGGTCTTAATCCAATATTTCGAGGTGTTACAAACGGAATGACAAACTTATATATGAAGCATTCCACACCAAATGTCCAGCGAAAAAAAAACATGTGTACCATAAACTGATGAATAGGGTGCATGGATAGCCCTACATGGATCCTAGAAAATTGCGTTTTTGGTTTTTAAATTTTTCAAAAGCTGGGCTTAGGAGGCGTGGTTAAATATTGGAAAAATGGTAAAATTTGTGGCGAGTTGCCTTGATTAAATATTTATCACATTAAAACGGAATGCACCACAATCTCAAACAATTACATTTTTATATAGTTTTGTATGGGCTATCGATTAAAAATTTTTTTTTTGGAAAATTTTCAGAACCCGTTCGGAAATTTTCCATTTTTTAAAAAATTCAATTTATCAAAAATCCGGCCACTTTTTTTAATTTTTTTTTTTTTTTTAAGTTAAGATGTTTGTCCATCCACACAAAGAAATTCAGAAACTCGTTCTTCCTTTTTTTCGAGAAAATCGCATTTGAATTTTAAATTTTATAACAATTTTGTAATGTATTTTCTTGTTTCAACAGAGTGTATGAGAAATATTTATGCAATTAGTATTACTCATTCGCAACGTTAAAACAAGAAAATACAAGCAAATTTCAAAATTGTTATGAAATTTAAAATTCAAATGCGATTTTCTCGAAAAAAAGGGAGAACGTGTTTTTGAATTTCTTTGGGTGGATGGACAAACATCTAAACTTTAAAAAAAATAAATAAAAAAAATAAAAAATGGCCGGATTTTTGATATATTGACTTTTTTAAATAATGGTAAATTTCAGAACGGGTTCTGAAAATTTTCCAAAAAAAAATTTTGCCGATAGCCCATACAAAACTATATAGGTTAGGTTTAGGTTAGGTTGTAAGTGGCTGCTAACGTTTTACATCAACACACGTAGACTCTGAGGACCATTGAGATACCACGGGACCGTAATAGGTTTCCCTACTAGTCCCTGTCGTTAAACCAGTTTGAGTTTCTTATGAAACTCCTTAGATGTTGAATTTTGACATCCGACAAATCAGAAAGATCGTACAGCTCCCTAGATCCCAGTGAAGCAAGTCTCTGACCAAAAAGTGCCGGGCAATGGTAAATAAAGTGTTCGATAGTTCCCAACTCCTCTTCATCCATGCAACTTCGGCAAAAGTCATTCGACGGCACGTTTAACCGCTCTGCGTGCTTTCCTATAAGACAGTGTCCAGTAATTATAGAAACCACCGTCGAAATCTCTCCTCTTGGAAGCAATATCAGCTCACTTGTGCGCTCCTGATTAAGAGAAGGCTAAATCAGTCGTGTTATCTCACACGTCCATCCATTTGCCCATCTTTGATTAGTCTCCGTCGCAGAACAAAGCCCTAGGTTTTGCTTGCAAGTTTCTAGAGGCATACCAACACATTCCAATTCTCTTGGAACCTGTAAGGTAGTTCCTATTCTTGCAAGCTCATCGGCTTTGCAATTCCCTGGAATGTCTCTGTGCCCTGGGACCCATATGAGTCGTATGTTAAACTGCTTGGCCATCTCATTTAAACAAAACTATATAAGAATGTAAATTTTTGAGATTGTGGTGCATTCCGTCTTAATGTGATAAATATTTAATCAATGTAACTCGCCACAAATTTTACCATTTTTCCAATATTTGACCACGCCTTCTAAGCCCAGTTTTTGAAAAATTAAAAAACCAAAAACGCAATTTTCTAAGTTCCATATAGGGCTATCCAAACAACCTATTGAGAAATTTACGGGACACATGTTTTTCTGTAGCGGGACATTTGGTGTGAAATGCCTCATATTTTATTTTAAGTGTAGTAAAATTTAGTAAAATTTTAACATATCAATTTGTTTCGAAAGTTTGTTAATTGTCGAAAGTTTTTTTTTTTTTTTTGTTATACTTCAGCTGATTTCTGCAAACTTATCAGAAAGTTTTAATTTTTTTATTTTGTAGAAAACTACTACAAAAAATTACAAGAGCAGAAAAACTTACAAACTTTTGATCTAAATAGTTGTCTGGTCATGTTAACATACACAGTGTTAAACTAACTATTATTCTTAACTACTAACCACTGTGCCTCGAATTACAAGGTATTCATTGTTAGTCAAATTGTTAATAAGGGTTTTTTTAAGTGCCGCATTACATCACCACACGAAGACTCTGGAATTTCCTGTAACACAACAGAAAAATTTTGTGGTTACCCATCTTGTCCCTGCCTTTAAACAAATTAAAGCTTCTCAAAAAACTCTGAATATTTTGTAAACAGACTTCCGTCGAATCAGAGAGATCTGTCATTTAAAAGTTTCTGCGTTAATGAAGTGCAAGATGTAACCACATAAAATAAAAAAAAAAAATTTAAAAATAAACTCATCAAAGAACAAGTTACAAATTTTGAATACTTAACTAAAGTTTTTTTTATGTGCTGTTGGCTTCCCCATAAACTAATCAAAAGTCAACCAGTTTTCAACTACACATACTTGATGATATTTTTTTTTTTTTTTTTTTGCTCTTCCTCAAAGTCATCGTTACCATCAACATCATCATCCTCATCATCATCAATCCATAGATCTATTTTTCTTTGCATATGACTGACATGAGTAGTAGCTTCTATATATGGGTCAATTGGTTTGTATGATATTTAAATTTTAAACACAAAAATTTTTAAATTAAAATGTTGACTTTTATACAAACCAAAAAAAAAAGTATTAAAAAACCTAATCAATTTTCTAATAAAAAGTTTTTTTCTTGCTATTTTAGGAATTTAAGGAATTTAGCATAGAATAACATGGAATCATTTTAAAGTGTTTTTATAGTCTAAACTTACAGGGAAGGTATTCCATGGCTTACACTTCAATTGTTCTGCAATTTATATATATTACAAGCAAGAAGAGGACTTTCATGGAAACTAAGGTTCTAACTGGAGTGTTTGAAACTGGTATGAGAATACCAGAAATGTCTATAATTTGTAGGAATTCAATTCTTCTTCTGAATTTTTTTAACTTAAATTCTGATTAATTTTTATTAAAAAAATAAAAATTGTTTTATTCGACCTTTAAAATATTATATTTTGAGTAGGTTTATTCTGGCTCGAGGTCATTATTTTCTTTACTAATTAAAATCATGATATTCTAATAGTATAATTTTCAAGAAAATTATTTTTTGTTTTAAATTTATTTATGTTGGTCATTTTTGCACGACTTAATCGACAAGTGTTTTGGAATTTGTTAGATTCCATTGTCAAGATTATTTAGCAAAAATAGACACGATTTACTTACAAAGTAGCAAACGAGTCTAATGACAAATCGTTTGTGCACAAACTAAAATATTAATATATCTTCGACTCTATCCACAATGCGAATTAGAAAGACGAAGAAATTGTACTATACTAGTAAGGTAACGATTGTCAATAACCAACAAAATATTTAAAATATTTTTACATATGATAGTCCATTGGACTACAAGAATATGTTATTTGTTGTTGGGAGTGAAATAATACCTATTAGGGTTATTCATCACAATGGCGTGCCAACCATTATGTTCAAATTCTGATTAATTTTTATAAAAAAAAAATAAAAATAAATTGTTTTATTCGACCTTTAAAAAAAAAAATTTCAACTTATTTAGATCTCAGTTTTGTGTGAGGATAAAAAACAATTTTGAACAAGTAGAAAAGTTAAATTCGACTTGGCCGAATCTATGAATACCCTCCACAATGCCCTTTTTAAGTGATAGTAAATTTTCTAATGTGAAAAAAAATAATACCGCTCTACAACTCTGAGGTTTGTCGCTGCATTTTGAATGAAACCAACAAAAAAATCCTGACATGCGAATGACTTGATTTCAAGCTCATTTCAAAGTGCGTAATTTTCTCTTTGAGACAAAATAAAATTTTCTTGGAATTTAATTTTTTATAATGGTGAAAAAATTATTAGCCACAAGTGCTTTAAATTCAATATTTACGTGCGTATTTGTATGGAAATTTGTTAAAAAACACTGTGTAAATAAACAAAATATTAAAAAATGGAAGGTATTTTGTTAATGATTTTTTTACCATTTTAAAAAATTAAATTCCAAGAACATTTTATCTTGTCTTATAGAGAAAATTGCACACTTTTGAATGAGCTTGATACCAAGTCAATCGCAAGTCAGGATCTTATGTTGTAAGCTTTCAAAAAGGGTCCAAAATGGCCTTATTAGGCACTTTAACCGCGAATAACTCAAGATCCTGACGTGATAGACACATTTGGGTCGCCGATTTGGAATCAGCGCAACAAATACTACCTAAATCACTTACCAGAATCCAATACGTATTTTCATGTTAAGCTCTGTAAAATTTTTGATTAGAAATATTTAATTTTGTGTAAAAAGAACTTTTTTTTAGTAATTTTCGAAAAAAAAAAATACTAAATTTTTTTTGAGTGTAAAATTTTGTTTGAGTGTATTTTTATACCCTCCACTTAGTGATAGAGGGTATATATAAGTTTGTCATTCCGTTTGTAACTCATCGAAATAACGGTCTGGGACCCCATAAAGTATATATATTCATGATCAGTGATCGATTCTAAGACATTCTAGCTATGTCCGTCTGTCCGTCTGTCTGTGGAAATGGTGATCACAGACAAAATATTGGACAGAGATGACTGAAACTTAACATATTTATTAGAAGTTCTCCTGAGAAGTTTGGTATTGCATTTGAGCGATATCGGTTGAGCGGTTCAAAAGTTATGAACGAAAATGTTAGGACACCTCAAAAATTTCAGTACATTCAACATAACCTAAAAATACAAAATGCTTTAATTCGCCTGCTGGTTGACATATGTGAACATAATTGAACACCAAATGATATTTAAACAAGTACGAACATATTTTTTGACAAAAAAAGACAAAAATCGCGGATTTTTTTTTCGCGGAAATTTTTTTTCAAAAGTAAATTCCTTTTAAATAATGTTTTTTGCACAAATCTTTTTGAAATTGTGGAGGGTATCACTACATTCGGCCAGGCCGAATTTAACTTTTTTACTTGTTTTTTTTTTGTTTTAGTGTAAACATATTTTTGAGTGAAAAAAATACATTGTAAAATATTTTTGTGACTTAAAACATGTTTAAGGGTTTTCAACATGTGAATTTAAGTTGAAACTAATCGAAAATTCACGGGTTTGCTAATGAACCACTGCACTATAGGAAATTTTACCTATTTTTTTGGCCAAAAGTCAAAATTAAAATTTTTGCAAACATTATTTTTTTTTACATTAATATAAAAAAAAACTTAACAAAGTAAACAAGTCTTTCTCAATTTTTCGACAGAATTGATGTACTGTCACTTTATCAGTAGTTTTTCTTGCAATTTCTTAATTAGTTTTGTGATAGCTTCTAACAAAAGTTTTTATATTAAGAATTTATAGTTTTTAAAAACTAAAAAATAGAAAATAATGTTGAAGGTGAGTACTTTCATGATAAATAGTGAATTGTTGGTGAACTCATCTATTAGATCGATTTAATTGGAAAAATTGAAGTGACCTTAAGATGAAATTATTGAAGTATGAATTGGAATTTTATTTTGACTTTAAAAAAAATGATAGCATATGTTAGCTATAAAACCATAAAAGTTCTCTAGGACAATCAATTACCTTCCGAATTTAATAAATTTCAAGGTCGGATATGTGCAAACTTTTTTTAAAAACGCTTTTTTCCAGGTGACTACTGAGTGCCAAATTCAGAGTTATTTAATACATGGAGAGAGAAATAAAACAAAGGTGGATAAGGAGCCGCTATTTCTGGCCATTTCTTTTCATATATTGCTGAGAGTGATTATTTCGAAAACTTTAAACAATATATAAAGGAGGAATTAAGAATATTTTGTTCAAAAATAAATATGAAAAGGCTTAAAAGTTGTAGAGTTTGAAAGTTTTTGAAAAACAGCATGCTGTTTGGCGTAAATGCAATACTCCGATAAGAAAACGTAAAATGCAGCCTGCCTCAACTAAACGAAACCTGGGCGACCGCAATTAACTTTTTTGTCAAAATGTGAGAACAAAAAGACGAGTTACAACAGAAATATCTAAAGATCTAAATAGGGAAGTTGAGCCCCAAGCTCTTGCTTCATCTGCGGCTGCTTGTAGTGGCATTTGAAATGTAGTTGACGTCATGGAACTCGAAAATCAAATTTTTGAATTAAATCCTTATTAAAAAGTAGCTTTGTTTGACACTTCTTAAAATTGTTAAAATAAATTTCTACTGTTATCTTCGAAAATTAGTGTACACTCAAAAAAAAAAAGTAGTAAAAAAACAGTTTAGAAAACCAGATAATCTATCAAAGATCTAAAAAATCTTAGATGCGGAAACTTATAACCCGGGAAACCTGTTTGGAACTAATTATTAGTTTATTTTTTAGGTAACTTTACTAAATTTTTTTTTGAGTGTATGAAAAACTTTAAGAGTCACTCCCTCCCTCTAAAGAGTTTTCCAAAAGTCAAATCAAAAAAAATCATTCAAATCGGTCCAGCCGTTTGGCTGTAAATAATTTTGGCCAAAAAAGGGTAAAATTTCCTATAGTGCACTGTACCGATTTGACTGAAATTCAATACGATTTAGGCCAGGGGAATAGAAAATGTATATGCTAAGCTTCAGCATCCTCAGATTTGCCTTTCGAATGTTAGCGTGTTTTGTATCTCGTATATTTACGAAAAACCCTTGCCGAAATTCAGTCTTTTCCTCATAACTTTTGAACCACTCCACCGATTTCGCTGGATTTCAATACAAACCTGACCAGGTAAATGCCCAACATAAATGCCAAACTTTAGGAGCCTCCGTAAAGACTTTCAAAAATTATAAAACTTATTTTATCTTCCGATTAATTTAATAAAAATAAAGGTTTATCCCACGTTGAAGAAATTAAAAAAAATTATAAAATTGATTTCCCTTGACACTTTTATAGAAATTTAAGCAAAATTCGAAAATTTTAACCCGTTGTGCCTTCGATTTAAATTTCAGGTTTTTCGAATTTATTTGATTTAAGAAAAAAAATTATATTCGTGTTTAGTGCATCAAAATTAATAAGTATGATGTAACGCAAGACATTTTATTATACCCTACACTTAGTGATAGAGGGTATATATAAGTTTGTCATTCCGTTTGTAACTCATCGAAATATCGGTCTGGGACCCCATAAAGTATATATATTCATGATGCCCGATCGATTTGAAGACATTCTAGCGATGTCCGTCTGTCTGTCTGTCTGTGGAAAATGCTATCACGGACAAAATATTGCAAAGAGATGACTAAAACTTAACATATTTATTGGAAGTTCTCCCGAGAAGTTTGGTATTGCATTTGAGCGATATCGGTTCAGCGGTTCAAAAGTTATGAACGAAAATGTAAGCACACCTCAAAAATTTCAGTACATTCAACATAACCTTAAAATACAAAATGCTTTAATTCGGCTTCTGGTTGACATATGTGAACATAATTGAACACCAAATGGTATAGGAAGTACAAACATATTTTGTTACAAAAAAATAATTTTTTTTTTGTTCAAAAGTAATTTCCTTTTAAATAAAGTTTTTTGCAAAATGTTTTTGAAATTGTGGAGGGTATCACTACATTCGGCAAGGCCGAATTTAACTTTTTTACTTGTTTTTTTCTTCCATTTTGCACCAAATATAGAAATTTTCAATTGATCGAACTCATATTTTTTTCCAAAATTTTTTTTTACCCTAACCTCACACACAACTGTGTTTGGATTTTGGAAAATCGAAAAAAAGCTAAAAAAGCTCCACCTTAATGCAAATGCATGTTTTTACCTGTTAGTCTTTAAACTGCATAAACGAAATATCTTTGCGTATGTGAAAGAATTTGCTTGAAAATGACACCGATCCGTTAGTGCATATTTTTACATTCGTTACTGCATAAAAATCCAAATTCTTGCATGTCACACTATAAATGCATATTTTTTTTTTTTAGTTTTTAGAGAGATTTTTTTAACATGATAACCCGAGTAAAAATAAACATATATTACAATACATAACTTGATACAAACATAATAAATTATATATGATTATACATCCGTGAGATATTTTCTAAATTTTTTTAATGCAGTCATATGTAGTAATATATAATTGAATCATGATTCGGATTAAAAGGTGTACGGTTGATATAATTATATAAAATTACATGAGTGTCAATACAAAATTTGTTTTTCTGTATAATTTAATATAAAATTATATATATCCAATTCTGTTCCATATATAACACTATATGTTTCCATTTAACCAACAATTTTCTAAGTTTTTAAGGCAAAGTATAAGAAACTTTTTAAAATGTTCCTAAACATTTCCTTGTTAGGGTTATGTATATCACCTATCTGGTTCGAAGCGTACCCGAACATTTTTTTTTTAAGAAAATTATATGTTTGGTGAATGTATCGTTGACCTGTGGTGTAACTCAACCCAAACCAAAAAACACCAGGATTTTACATGTTTTTATGCAATTAGATCTAATTAGATCCACTAATATATGGCAATGTCTGGTCAAAACTCGGATGAAATCAAATCATATTTTATACAAATTGATCTTTTTTAATGCAAAAACATCCACCATTTTTCGGCTCAAATTGCGTTTAATTATATATTGTATTACATATCAATATATATTGCATCATATAAAAATTTTTACTCGGGAATGTTTTTAAGCTGGTTTCTAATTTTAAAAATGTTGCAGGACGCCACCTTAGTTTAACTATATAAGGTAACGATCAACTAAAAAGAAAATAAGAATTACTGTTTTTATTTTCTTAAAAAAAAAAATTAGTAACTTGGGTTTGCAACTAGAATAATAATTCACCTCTCGGTGAATAAAAGACTTATCCACTAGCTGGTGAATTAAACGTTACATAGTTATTTTTCATAAATTTTTTTTTTCATCAATATTTTTTTTAAGCAATATTTTTTTCTTCAATATTTTTTTTATCAATATTTTTATTCATTAATATTTTCTTCATCATTATTTTTTATTCAACATTTTTTTTTATCAATATTTTTTTTTTTTTTTATATCAATATTTTTTTTGTTGACAATATTATTTTTTTCATATAATGTTTTTTTAATCATAATATTTTTTGCATCAATATTTTTTTTATCAATATTTTTTTTTTCATCCATATTTTTTTTGATCAATATCTTTTTTTATCCATATTTTTTTCATCAAAACATTATCATGATTCAATGGGTTGGACAAGAGTACAAATTTAGCAGACATTTTTTTAAGCGGTTCAGGTGATGATTTTGATTTGTAGTTTTCGCAACTTGAGAATAAAGTCGTTTCTGACAATGCGTGATTCCTCTTTTAAAGATATGTGTACCCAAATATTTTTTTTGCAAATTTCAGCTGAAATTTTATTAAGTTAAACGGAATTTAGACAAAACAGCTGATAATTGGTTTCAAAAGCATGATGACCAGGGAAACCAAAAATATGCAGTATCATATTTTTTCCTGCGCTTGTATTAATAAATGGGTAAGGTATTTATCCGTTTCAGAAGATTTTAAGAAATCTGGCATCGATTTGTTAGAGCATATTTTTGCATATTTTAGCCTTAAGAGCATATTTTAGCATATTTTAGGTTTAAGAGCATATTTTACCATAAGAGCATATTTTTGGAGCATATTTTTAATTTTTAGAGCATTTTTTCACTTTTTAGAGCATTTTTTTAAGTTTTTAGAGCATTTTTTAATTTTTAGAAAAATTTTTTTTATCCATTTTTTTTTATAACAACACTTATTTTTAAATTTTTTAAATTTTATTTGGGATGTTTTTTTTTTAATTTTGTAAGGGGATTGAAATGTTTGTTTCTTTTTATTTTCCAAAATAACGGGGTTCTGACGATTGATTATGCTTTGGCCTGTTCTTGCTTCATTAACCCATATTAACCCTCTAACTACCTCACATATTTTTTAGGTCTATTCTCTAAAAAATTGTAAAAAACACCTCGAAAAAGGGGACATAATTTTTTTTAAGAGCATATTTTTATTGTTTTTAGAGCATATTTTCCGTTTTTAAGGGCATTTTTTAAGCGCATAAAACGTGTTTTTTAGAGCATATTTTTGGTTTCCCTGATGATGACACTAACTAAGAATCACCACACCTCCATTATTTGCTTATCATAATAAAATTTAGTCAAAGAAACCGACATTTTTTGTAGACATCAAACCAATTCAGTTAAAATTTAAATTTTCTCTGTGTACTTTCACTTAAACTAACCTGTTATGTTCGCTAAGCTTCCGCTTTTACTACATAAATATGTAGTACTTTCGTTGCGAAACATTAAAAATTTGCATTTTTATACTTTATTACCATAGTAATGGAATTATATTATGTTGCATTGCCATGATTAAATATAGCTATTTTACAGAAAAACATAAAAGCGTAGACGTTTCAACCTTAACATTAAATGGAAATAAAAAATTGACGAAAAGCTACTAAAGACATGGAAAAAATAATGCAAGTGATTTTAAATTTGTTTTTATATGAAATTTTTTCTATATAAAATAAAAAGATTTTGCAGAATTTTATGCTAAGTGGATATTATTCCAGAATATGTTTTTCTTTAAACACATGTTCCATTACATTTATGGAAGGAAAATCCGTTTAAAGTGCATATTGGAAAATTAACATTTTAAAATAATGTAGAAAATAAAGATTTTTATCTCTCCAAGGAAAAAAGTTTGTAAAATTACAAGTAAAAGGTCTTGTAATTCTATTTTACTAATATTTTTGTCTTTTTACAAAAATTTTTATTTTTAATAAAACGAAAACTACAGTGTGCTTTGTAATTTAACTATTATATGTTGGTAAATTTATTTAACAATTTTTTAAGGTAAATTTCCAAAAAAATTAATTATTTTACAAATTAAAAAAATATTACAAGGTTTTTAGTTTTTTTACACAAGAAAACTGTAATTGTACAACATCATTTTATTTGATGGTATTTAGTCTTTCTACCAAAAAAATGTTTTCTTACAAACTATTTTTTTTTTCAAGATTTTTTAAATAGATTACAATGTTTTTAGGTTTTTGACAAAAAAAAAAAATGTAATTAAACAAAAAATGTTTATTAAAAAGTCAAAATTCCAAGGTAATTTTATAAAACTTATTTTATTATGAGAATTTAGGTTGTTTAAAAAAAAATAATTATGCAACAATAGGACACGTAAAAATTTTCTAAGTCCAGATTTTTTATACCCACCAACCACAGTATGGGGAATACTCACTTTGTCATTCCGTTTGTAACGCATCGAAATATCGGTCGGGGAGCCCATAAAGTATATATATTATTGATCCATGATCGATTCTAAGACATTCTGTAAATGTCCGTCTGCCGTCCGTCTGTCTGTAGATAACACAATGCAGTCCAAAATAAAACAGCTAGACTCCTGAAGTTTGGCACAAATATGTCTCATGTTCATAGGCAGGTTAAGTTCGTGAATGGGCAAAATCTGGCCAGCGGGAAAAAAGTTCCCCCTTGTAGAACTGAACCAACTTCTGAAAAATAGACTTTTTTTACATCCCTAGTAAAAAAAGAAAAAAAGTTCATGACTAATTATATCCTAAATATGGCGGATACAATTACTTTAATAAGTATCTACGGGTATATTTTACGATCTAGCGGGATAACCTTATATATCATGTGATACGTGAATTGGGTCTATATAATTATATCAGTTGGAGAAAACTCATACAATTAAATATAATTTAAAACCATTATAACTGATCATATATTGGTACTTATAACGTCATATAAGTTGGATAACATTATATATATTCATATGAACTTTATGTAATGTTATATACAAAAATATGTTCTTTATGTAGAGCAATATCTAACCATATATATTTATGTCTTATAGTCTCAATTTATTTAATATTGTATCAGTCCGGATCAAACTGATAAAACCAGATAGACCCATTTTACGTATCATATTATATATAACACTATCTGTTCAGGTCTTCTAGGATAACCGAAGATAATATTTGAAACAATAGTATCCACCATTTTTGGGATCTAATTTGTCACGGCTATATATAACTCTTTTTTACTCGGGATGTTTTTTCGTATTTTTGTTAAATAAATAAAACATTTGGTATATATATCGCGATGGGAATGGGCTCTAAAAGTCCCCCACTGACACAGAACCCCCCCCCCCAAAAAACACGCACCTGACAATTTTTTTAAGTTTTTTTTACATTTTGGAGGGTATAAAAGATTCGGCACAGACGAATTTAACACTCTCACTTGTTTTACATGTTTTTTTGTATTTTTGTTAAATAAATAAAAGATTTGGTATATTAATCACGACGGGAAGGTTCTCCCCACTGATCCATTACCCACCCCCCCCCCCAAAAAAAAACGCCACTGACAATTTTTTTTTACGTGAAGCAATAAAAAGATTTTTTTTTAATCTTCAAATTTGAATATTTCGAAAATGGAACGCCTAACTTACGAATACGTAGCAGTAGATCCACTAAAAAGTGAGGGTTTGTTTACTTCTAGTTAAAAATAAATAGGCGATGACAAAAAATTTTGGAAGTTGTGCCCCCCCCTAGTGTTTATAAACCGGTTCACCGGTTAACCGAAAAACCGGTTTTTCCTAAAATTTCGGTTTTTTTTGCAAACCGGTTAACCGGAACTGAAGATTTCCGGTGCACCGAAAACCGGTTTTTTTCTGTCGGTTAACCGGTTTTTTAAATACATTTAAAACGGAATATTTTCGCAAATATTAGAGTTTACACTTATTTTTTATGATATTTTCAAAATTTCGTTAAAAACACATTAAAAATCCGCAAGAAAGAACGTCTAAAATATTTTTTGTTTTCAAGAAACAATTTTCTAAATAGGAATTTTATTCTGAAACTGATAAAAATTTAAGATACTCACCGTTGTAAGCGTTTTTTTTGAACATTTCATGAAAAACTTAATAAGTGACTGTTAACCAGATACTAAAATTCCTGTTAATGGCGAAATTGTCAATAAAAGAAAATAAAAATAAAATTCGGAACTGCAATTTACTTATAACGAATAAATGTATTTTTCTAAATAAAACCAATACAAATTAAATTGAAGTTCTAGTGAATATGGTTAATTAAAGTACATTATTTAACTATCACTTTTTTTATAGCGTAATAGTTGCAAACCTTGCTAAAAGAAACAAATATGTTAACGTAAGCTATATTCGCTTTATTATTTAATAAAAATAAGTTATTGTCAAGTATTTTTTGTTTTTTTCAGTTTAAGAAAAAAACCGGTTAACCGGTTTTTTTATTCCGGTTTAACCGAGAAAACCGGTTAACCGAAAAAGCTGATTTTCGGTTAGCCGAGAAACCGGTTTTCCAAAATGTCGGTTTTTTATAAACACTACCCCCCCCCCCCCCCCCCTTCAAATTCTTGGATACGTCGCTGCACGATACATTCCAAAATAAAAGAGCTAGACTTCCGAAATTTGTTGCGAATATGTCTCATATTCCTAGCAGGTTAAGTTCGGAAGTGAGCAAAATCGGACCAAGGGGAAAAAAGTTCACAATTGGAGAACTAAACCAACCTAAGAAAAACCGCAGTTCAAAATCGCAAGGGAAGGTGCTCCCTAACGTCTCCCACCAACCCACCAACCAATCGCGTAATTATATATATTTTTTTTATTATTTATTTATATTTTTAGGTTCTTTAGAAATAATTAAAAAAATGGAATGCAGTTTGATTTCAGCATGTTGGAAGAAAGTGAAACTGCCCACAAAAAAAATTTAGCTGCTCACTATCACGAGAAATAGCGAAAAACAACTTTTTGGGTGTATTTCTTCTTTTGATTAATAAACGAAGTTTCTTTAACATTGTGAAAAACACGAAATGCAGTTTGATTTGCTATTAATTAAAGGTGATACGGCTGTTAACATTTAAATTCTAGCTGCTCAATTATTCGAGATATCGCTTAAAAACTCGCTAAACTATGATTTATTCATTACTTTGTGTTATTTTTGGTCTGTAAAAACATTTCCTTCAATTACCGACAAAAATGCGGTATGCATAACCTGACCAACCATCCCGCTTTTGGCGGGATTATCCCGCTTTTTGATGTCTCATCCCGCCTTGAATTACGATCCCGCTTTTTAAACAAAAGTCCCGCTTCATCCCGCTTTATCCCGCTTTTTGACTTTTGGAATATCAAAGTATGGCAATTTTTAGGTTATTTTAATAATATTTTGAGAAATATATTTTTGAGCATATTAACTATTTCTTACCGTATAAAGAAAATTTTAAGAAAAATTTTGTTTACTCAAAAAAACTGTTCACAAGAGAACCCTATTGGACTGATTTAAATCAAAAATAAATTAAATTTTTACATAAAATTTTTTCATTGTGATACTTCGAATATTCCGAAAAAGCTTTTAATAAAAAAGTATTAAACTTAAATATGTGTTTCCTAATTCTCAGATTCTTAGAATTTTTTTGTATACAAAAATCCTCAGATGCTGAAACATTTTTCATAAAAGAAAAATCTCAGATTCTAAAAAATTATCGGTTTCTAAAAAATTCTTACTTGAAAAAAATCTGATACCCTTTTCTAAAAATGAATTCTTAAATTTTGTAGCCCCTTGAAAAAAATTGATTAGATCTGGTCTGATTTGTAAAAATCTAATGAAGGCATTTGTATCTGATAAGATCTACCAGATACGAAATTTATCTAAAATATCGAACTCTGATCCGTAATTGAATCTGATCAGATCCTGAAATTGTGGAAAAACGTCGGATCAAAAAGACCTGATCAGATAAAATTATATTTTTTAGATCCAAACAGATTAAATCAGATCCAACCGATTTTTTCAAGGGACATTTTTCGATAGAAAATATTTGAGAAGGGGGAAAAAAGACGGGAAATTTTTAAACTTCCAATGTTTTCTAAGATAGTTTCATATAGAAAAATTATAAGGTTCTAAGGCATTTTTCTAAAGAAAAATTTAAGACGTAACTTCAGAAGAAAAATTTACAAACTCAAAGACACATTTCCTTTATAAAATTTCTCAACAGAAATATTTTCAGATTCTGTGAGATTTTTCATACAAAAAAAACTTAGATTCTGATTTTTCTTGTTGGAAAAAATTATGAAAAACTTTTCCTGTAGAAAAATTCTCTGATACTAAAGTATTATTTAAACAGGAAAAATCTCTTTTTCCATATAATAAATTCTAAGATTCTGAAATATATTTCTTATAAAAAAACTATCAGATTCTGAAACGTTTCCAGAAAAATTCTTGTCAGACTCTAAAATATTTTATTCTAAGGAAATTATCAGTTGCCAATGGATTTTTTCTATAGAAAATTTATAAGATTCTTAAACATTTTTCCTACAGAAGAATTCTTAAAATTTTAGATAATTTTTCTTTTAAAATATTCTTAAATTCTGAGTCAAATAAGTATCTAAATATTTTCTAAAGACAGTTTCGAGTTCTGAAACATTTTTTTATACAAAATATATGAGATTTACTTTCTTTAGAAAATGATAAGAAAAGTTATCAGATTCAGTCTACGGCTCTAATTTTATTGTAGTTTTTCATATGCAATTTTTTTTGATTCTTAAATATTTTATCCCAAGGTTGGTAAAAAAATTCTTTAGACTAGAGACTATGTTTGCTGACGTAATAAAAATAAAATTTTTCTAGTCAAAGTTCTTATGCATTTTTTTACATAAAAAAAATACAATCCCAAAAAAGTATTTCCAGAATTTTGTGCATTTTTGGAGGGCATTCGTGGGTTCGTTCAAGGCAAATTTCACTTATTAAAAAAAAAATCCCGCTTTTTTGATCAAAATCCCGCTTTTTCAACCTTTCGATCCCGCTTTTCAGTCAAAAGCAGTTGGTCAGGTTAGGTATGCAGTTTGAATTCGAGGTTATTAAAGTCGGCAAAACTGCAAACAGAAAAATTATAGATGATAAATTTCCAGAGAAATTGCAAAATTACTGTTCAAGCTTTTATATTAATTAATATATTTTTTCTTTAGTGTCTAAAATAAAGGCAAAAAATCAAGAAACGACAAATATATGGTATGCAGTTTAAATATTAAGGAGTGAGATCATAAAAATGTTAACACACATTTTTGCCTACAACTTTGGTGTAAAGCTTCCAATTTTTTTTTTTTTTCGGCAGTTTACATTTTAAAAATATGTCAGTTAATAAATTAATTTACATCATGAGTTTTAATTTGCAATTTTTTTACACAATGGACGATGAAAGAAAAGTGCGTTCAAAAATAATTAAATATTTTCAACAAAACCAAACATGGACATACAAAAAAATTGCCAAAGAAACTAATGTATGCCGCCAAACAGTTTCAAAAGTGGTAAAAAGGTATCTGGAACACCTAACAATTGAAAGGAAGCCGGGAACAGGAACAACGACTGGTTATCGTAACATTGGTAAGGCATATAAAGTTAAAAGCATCCTTAAGAGAGCTCCTAACACATCTGGCAGAAAAACAGCTCGGTTAGCCCAATGCTCAGACTTTTTTGTACGTAAAGTGAAACGTAAGGCGGGACTAAAGTCCTACAAAGTTCAAAAAGTTCCCGATAGAAACGCTTTTAAAAATTTGGAGGCCAAAACCAGAGCTAGAAAATTGAAATCAAATTTTATAAAAAAATACAACTGTTGTGTAATGGACGACGAAACTTATGTCCTGGCTGATTTTGCGCAGCTCCCTGGCCAAGAATTTTATGTTTCCGATGTTCGAGGAAATGTTGCGGAAAAATTTCGGTCAAAAAAGCAAACGAAATTCCCCAAAAAATTCCTAGTATGGCAAGCCATATGTAGCTGCGGCCAAAGAAGCCAGTCATTTGTGACATCTGGCTCTATAAACAGCGAAATTTATATCAAGGAGTGTTTGCAGAAGAGACTTCTTCCGTTCTTGAGTCAGCACAATGTATCCACTTACTTTTGGCCCGATTTAGCATCTTGTCACTACAGTAAGAAAGCGCTGGAGTGGTATAATGATAATAATGTGGTTTTTGTACCAAGAGAGGCAAATCCACCAAACTGCCCGGAGCTCAGGCCAGTGGAGAGATATTGGGCTCTTGTTAAAAAAGAATTAAAGGGCACAAAAAAGGTCTCCCAGGACATGCAAGATTTCAAACGTAGATGGACCACCTGCTCTAAAAAGGTGACAGAAACTACCATAAAAGCCTTAATGGGAGGGTTTCCGGAAAAAGTGGATAACTTTGTTCGTAGTGGTTAGAGTTCCATGCGGTTTTTTTGTTATGATTTTGTATTAAATTTTATTTAATAAAAATTTGGTTTGAAGTCTTAAAATTCAGTAGTCTGTTTTTTATTTAACTTTATGTGTGTTAACATTTTTATGATCTCACTCCTTATGTGGTTAAATGTGGTAAAACTGCTCAAATCAATATCTTGACTGCTAATTTACGCAAAAAATATATTTTTTTTATTTTTTTTTTTTAATTTAGCGATTTCTCGCGAAATTGAGAAGATATTATTTCGATGTTAACTGTTTTTTTACCTGTAAATAAATACAATTAAAACTACGTACTCAGTTTTTGAAGATATTTAAAAAACTTCATTGTCCAAATTTAAGAAAATACAAAAACACTAATTTCGCGATATCTCGCAAATGCGAGCAGCTACGATTTCGATGTAAACAGTTTTGTGACATTTAATCTAGTAGAAATCGAACTGTCCCAGCAAAACTTTGGTAATGGGTAGTGATTATATAACACATTACCAGGTAATGCATATAACTTATTTGTAGCATTATTTTATGATGTCTTACCAAACATTTGTTTCACAACGTATTCTTTTCAAGTGAAAAATAATGCATTAATAATAATTTGCTACGTAATGCATGATTATTGGAAAAAATGTATTTCATATTTGTTATTTCTAAACATTAAATCATGGATGACTTATATTTGGTTACATTATGTATTATTTGAAAGTTTGAAATAATGTATTATTTATAATTGGATGCATAATGCATTACAATAACATAAAAAATAATTATTTTATAAAAAAATGCATAAGTTTAAACTAGAGATGGGCTCACGACAGGAAATTTCAAACGACACACACTCACGAGCATATTTTATCTACTAACACTCACTTACAATCACGTGAGTAAATTTGATTCAATATTACTTTTTCACTACTCGTAACACCTTATATATTATCTTCTTGTATGCTATAATATTTAATTTCCCGTAACCTATAAAATATCATATATTTTTTACCTTACTCGTATTCTTCGTTATAAATTTATGACTTATTTTATACCTTACTGGTATTCTTTGTGATAATGTGCATGCATTACTTTGAGTCTTATCGCCTGTTAAAATCATCAATGCTGCAATGTATAAAATAAGAGATCGTATACCTTATTTTATACCTTATTTGGTAATCTAAGTTTTGCTGGGGTGTTACACCTTTCGTCGTCACTAAAGTTAAACCTAAACATCGCTGAGGTTCACCGTGTCAGGTTGTTGAAGTGCTACTCCAGCTGCCGAAAAAGGAAAAATAAGACCAATGGAAAAAACCTGTAAATTAACAAAACAAATATGTAAATAAACCAAATTTTTTGTAAATTTACAAAACAAATATGAAAATTTAAAAACAAAATTGTATACTTACAGAAAAAAGTTGTAATTTTACAAAAATGAAGTAGAAAATACAAAACAATATTGTAAATTTACAAATTATTTGGTTAAACTACTGTTTTTACAACAAAAAATAAAAAAAAATGGTATATTTACAATACAAATTGTAAATTTACCACTTTTTACTGTAAATATACAAGTTTTTTGCCATCAAAAACGGTAGTTTAACCAAACAATTTGTAAATTTACAATTTTATTTTTTTATTTTCTACTTTATTTCGTAAATTTACAATAATATTTTACAAAAAAATTGTAAATTTACATTTTCTCCCCGTATTTTTTTTTTTTTTTTTTGTTAAATCAATTTACAAATTATCCCCGTAACATTACGGGGATTTTTGCTAGTACATATTTTACACAACCTACCCCGTAAAATTACGGGGACTTTATGTCATTATGTATGTAATTTATAAAGCTTGAATTTAAGATTGATAGCGTTCTGATTGTGTAAATAATAAATGAGCTACGAGGGCCGACCTGGAAAATGAAATTGTTTATAGACATTTTTCAGAAATTTTTTTTAAAATATTTTTAATTCGATTTTTTCTGAGTTCAAACATTGAAAATTTTAAAAAATATTCCAATAGTTTTTATCGAAAACGCTATCATCCAGCAAATTTTTTTTTTTTTAATTATATTTTTTTTATCAATTTCTTAAGAAAGTTCATTCATGTAATAAAAATCTAAAAATTAATCATTAGCTTACTTTCAATGATATTTTTTGTCATAGAGTGTATGAACAATTTCATAACTATAATGAAGAAAGTTTCTTCAGTGTATAAAATGCCATATATTTTATCTAAACCAGAAAACTGAGAAAATAGTTTTTTAACAATAACTTTTAAATTTTAGAGTGTCTGACAAGTTTAAGAGGAATTTTTTTAAGTACTCGATAAGAATTTTTTTGTAGCACAGTGTATTTTTTACTCGCGCTCTAGTCATTTGTACCCAGCACCAACTGTTTTTCATTAATGGTCTCTTTGATAAGGTGAAATTTAAAAAAAAAAAAACACAAGTGCAGAAGGTTTTACACAAAAAATAAACACGACATCAAGATCAAAGTCAATGATAAAACAAATATGAACAACCCACTGTTAAAAGCCACAAATTCAAAAAAAAAATAAAAACAGAAAAACAGCTTGAACCCATGAAACAGAAGTTATTAAAAAAATTGAAAAAGAACATTTTTTTATATAATTTAAAAAGCTTAATTTGTTTTTTAACTATAAAAACATAAAATTTTAAATTTAATCTTACACTTAACTATTTAAATGTCTATAATACTCTCAGTTATCCAAAGATTTTTCCAACTCCTTGTCATAATTTAAAACTTAAAATCACCATTTTCAAAAATTCCCCAATCACCACTTTCTTAATTAAAGCTATTTTCTAAAACCAGGTAAATTAAATTGAAAATGAAATTCTTTGAATATTTTTACCACACTTCTACAAAATACCACTCATTAAAATGAATAATAATAATAATTGTAAGTGATATAGCAAAATGGTTTAATATGTTGATTATGGCAGACACAAAGTCAAAACTGACAGACAAATGTATAAACTCTCTAGACCGTAGAATTAACAGACAAACCAATGTGAACAATCATGGTGAAATCCGCACAGACAGTTACTAGTAATTCATAATTGTGTGTATAATGGGAGGTTAAAAGGAATTTTAAGCATTCAAAAGACACAGGAAAAATATGTTTAATGCATACTCATGGATGGGTTATTTAGGTGATAATAAAGTGGATAATTGTAATTTAATTAATGTGTTCACAATGACTTAGAAATCAGTTACTTGGTTGGAAATTAAAATAATGAAGTGATTAATTTGATTTGTGGAACAAAAAATATTATTTTTTTATACCCTCCACTTATTGTTAGTGATAGAGGGTATATATAAGTTTGTCATTCCGTTTGTGACTCATCGAAATATCGGTCTGGGACCCCATAAAGTATATATATTCATGATGCCCGATCGATTTTAAGACATTCTAGCGATGTCCGTCTGTCCGTCTGTCTGTGGAAAATGCTCTCACGGACAAAATATTGCACAGAGATGACTGAAACTTAACACATTTATTGGAAGTTCTCCCGAGAAGTTTAGTATTGCAGTTGAGCGATATCGGTTCAGCGGTTCAAAAGTTATGAACGAAAATGTAAGCACACCTCAAAAATTTCAGTACATTCAACATAACCTAAAAATACAAAATGCTTTAATTCGGCTTCTGGTTGACATATGTGAACATAATTGAACACAAAATGGTATTTAAACAAATACTAATATATTTTTTGACAAAAAAAGAATAAAATCGCGGATTTTTTTTTACCAAAATTTTTTTCGCGGAATTTTTTTTCAAAAGTAATTTCCTTTTAAATAAAGTTGTTTGCAATAATCTTTTTGAAATTGTGGAGGGTATCACTACATTCGGCAAGGCCGAATTTAACTTTTTTACTTGTTTTTCAATAAAACTGCTGTAAATAAAATTGACAATGTAAAATGATTACACTAGTTAACAAAACTCAGCGATCTACGACATTGTGCATTTATTTTTAACATGATAATGTTTTTAGGCTGGTGTCTAATTTTAAAAAAGTTGCAGGACGCCACTTCAGTTTGACTATATAAGCTAACGATTAAGAAAAAAGAAAATTGGAATTACTATTTTTATTTTCTTAAAACCAAAAATTTTTGTAACTTGGGTTTGTAACTTGGATAATAATTCACCTCGTGGGGAATAAAACAAATATTCACCAGCTGGTGAATAAAACGTAACATAACTATTTTGCATCAATATTTTTTTTTTTCATCAATATTTTTTTTTTTCATCAATATTTTTTTTCCTCAATATTTTTTTTTTCATCAATATTTATTTTTCGTCAATATTTTTTTCCTCAATATTTTTTTTTCATCAATATTTTTTTTCTTTTTATCAATATTTTTTCATTAATATTTTTTTTTTTCATCAATATTTTTTTTCCTCAATATTTTTTTTTTTTTTTATCAATATTTTTTCTTTCATCAACATTTTTATACCCTCCAAACACAGTATAGGGGTATACTCACTAAAGGTGTCCTAACGACTAAGGCAATTTTTCAAAATCACTTTTTAATACGTGGTAGGGTCCTAAATTGTAGTTTTGTATCTTAAAATGAGTGAGCCAAAATTTGGAGACAATCGGATAAAAATAACTCGTGCCGAAAATGGATTGAAGTTTTGGGACACTCTTATCTGATGAAAAAACAAGTTTTTTCTAGTTTTTTGAAAAATATTGGTATATGCTATTTTTTGTTAATTTTTTTGTTAAGTAATATGAAAATGGTAATAAATTACCTTTCCAAAAAGCTTAAAAAAATTCAAATCGAATGAAAAATAAGCATTTTACGCATACATGCCCCAGACCATTGCATGGTTTTTAAAGACAAAATTTGAAAATTTTCAAAATTTTTAGGCAAAAAAATAAAAAAAATTAAATTTTACTTTATAATTATATTACATACATGTTATAGATAAAAACTAACAGATATGGTAGTCTAACTTTTTTTTCATTTGGCGTGGGTAGTGATATAATTTCCGCGGATTCCAAAGAAAATGAGTTTTTCTAAAATAATTTAGCAAATATGGGAAACAATTTTCTGTATTGTGTTATACGAAGTGAAATACATAAATTCTGTAAATTTTTTGAGAATTCGGGCATCTTTAACGCCTTTTCGTCGAGGTGAAATGAGAAATTTGAGACGTTATACATTTCTATAATACAAAATATCTGCATATATCCGATTTCTCAAAAGTTACAGAATTTACGTTTTACACTTCGATCCGCACAATAGAGCACAAATTTTCAAAAATTTGCTTAATTATTGTAGAAAAACGCATTTTATTTGGAATCCGCGGAAATTTTATCACTACCCGCGCCAAATAAAAAAAAAGCTTGACTACCATATGTGCTATTTTTAATCTTAAACATGTTTGCAATTTGATCATAAAGTAAAATAAAATTTTTATTTTTACTATTTTTTTGCCTAAAAATTTTGAAAATTTTTAAATTCTGGCTCTAAAAACCATACAATGGTCTGGGGCATGTATGCGTAAAATGCTTATTTTTCATCCGATTTTAATTTTATTAGTCGTTTTGAAAAGGTTATTTAGTACCATTTTCATATTATTTCACAAAAAATTTAAGAAAAAATATTAAATACCAATGTTTTTCCAAAAACTAGAAAAAACGAGTTTTTCGTTCTTATAAGAATGTCCCAAAACTTCAATCCATTTTCGGCACGAGTTATTTTTAGCTGATTGTCCCCAAATTTTGGCTCACTCATTTTTAGATACTAAAGAACAATATAGGACCCTACCAGGTATAAAAAGGTGATTTTCGTTTTTAAGGACACCTCTAATACTCACTTTGTCATTCCATTTCTAACGTATCGAAATATTGGTCGGAGACCCCATAAAGTATATATATTATTGATCCATGATCGATTCTAAGACATTCTGTGAATGTCCGTCTGTCCGTCCGTCCGTCTGTCCATCCGTCCGTCTGTCCGTCCGTCCGTCTGTCTGTAGATAACACCAAACCAAAATAAAACAGCTAGACTCCTGAAGTTTGGCATAAATATGTCTCATGTTCATAGTCAGGTTGAGTTCGCGAATGGGCAAAATCGGGCCAGGGGGAAAAAAGTTCCCCCTTGAAGAACTAAACCAACCTCTGAAAAAATACACTTTTTTACATGTTTTTTGTATTTTTGTTAGATAAATGAAACATTTGGTATATTTATCGCGATGAAAAGGTGTTCAAAAAGTCCCCCAGCACCCCCCCCCCCCCCAAACGCCCCAGACAATGTTTTTTTTTTTAATTTTTTTTTACATTTTACATTTTTTTGATCAATAATTTTTTTTCATCCATTTTTTTTTTTTTATCAAATTTTTTTTCATCAATATTTTTTTACATCAATATTTTTTTTCATCATAATTTTTTGTTTCATCAATATTTTTTATCCATCAATATTTTTTTTTTTCATCAATATTTTTTTTTTTTATCAATAGTTTAGTCCTCAATATTTTTTGTCATCAATATTTTTTTGTTTCATCAATATTTTTTTTTTTTATCAATATTTTTTTTTATACCCTCCACTCTAGTGATAGAGGGTATATATAAGTTTGTCATTCCGTTTGTAACACATCGAAATATTGGTCTAGGACCCCATAAAGTATATATATTCATGATCCTTGATCGATTTTAAGTCGATCTAGCGATGTCCGTCCGTCCGTCCGTCCGTCTGTCTGTCTGTCTGTCCGTTGAAAACACGCTAACTTTTGAAAGACTTTACGGAGGCTCCTGAAGTTTGACATATATGTTGACCATTTACCGGGTCAGGTTGGTATTGCAATCCAGCGAAATCGGTCAAGTGGTTCAAAAGTTATGAGCAAAAGAGTAAATTTCGGCAAGGGTATTTTACGAATTTACGAGATTAAAACCACTCTAACTTTCCAAAGACAATTCTGAGGGTGCTGAAGCTTAGCATATATATTTGTCGTTCCCCAAACCTGCTTGGTTTTGAGTTTCAGTAAAGCCCTAAATTTCATATTGGTTTCACCTTAAACTGTTGAAAACTCGTTAAACAAGTTTTAACAGCATGGTGAAATACCAGTTTTTTTAAAACTTGTTGTTGTTAGTTTTCTTGCCGTGGCGTGCAGTTTAGTTGTTAGACAAGTAAATATTTGTTATTGTGTTGTTATTGTTTTTGTAACTGTATGTAACGGTGTATAGTAAGTATTTTTGAAAAAAAATAAAAAAGGTGGGACATATATGATTGAATGTTGGGTTGTTTTTGGTTTTTAAGGAAGAGGTTGGTAAAATAAAAACAGGGAAAATGTGAAATAGTTTTTTTTGCATTACATATGTATATGTCGGTATAAAACAACAAAAATATGTTGTTTTTTTATTTTTAGTACCAAAAGGTACATAAAAATAAAATGTATTTATTCGGCCTTTATATATGTATATATATTCGATTAGAGTTTTATTCTAGTTCGAGGCCCAAAAATATTTCTATTTATGATATTGTCATAATAGAGTATTTTTAATTTATTGCTTTAAAAAAGTTACTATCTCATAGTATGTCTGTACTGATCAGTTTCATCCCCACTAAAGGAATCTTCATGTTTGATTGACCAACGATGATTCTCTAAAGTCTGCTGAAGATTCCTTTAGTGGGGATGAAACTGATCAGTACAGACATACTATGAGATAGTAACTTTTTTAAAGCAATAAATTAAAAATACTCTATTATGACAATATCATAAATAGAAATATTTTTGGGCCTCGAACTAGAATAAAACTCTAATCGAATATATATACATATATAAAGGCCGAATAAATACATTTTATTTTTATGTACCTTTTGGTACTAAAAATAAAAAAACAACATTTAACACAAAGTTTAGTACGACTTATCCTACCAACACTATTGTTTGGTTAGGCACTGTTGTTATTGTAAAATAACAGCAACACATATATTAATAGTTACCGACGGTGATTTAATATATACAATTTTTGCTTTAAAAGAGTTATTTTTGTTGGAAAACAGATTTCGGACCTTCATAATAAGTACTTCTCATATAACTTGGGAAATATATCAAATATTATGTCTGGTTTGATGTTTGATTGACCAACGATGATTCTCTAAAGTCTGCTGAAGATTCCTTTAGTGGGGATGAAACTGATCAGTACAGACATACTATGAGATAGTAACTTTTTTAAAGCAATAAATTAAAAATACTCTATTATGACAATATCATAAATAGAAATATTTTTGGGCCTCGAACTAGAATAAAACTCTAATCGAATATATATACATATGGGGCATTCCATGCCAAATCACTCACTTTTAGGCCCGACCCCCTTCGATTAATTTTATTTTTGGATATGTTTTAGTACGTATTAAATGCAACTTGCAGCCAAATTTTCAGCCATTTATACTAAGGTGGTGTTGAGTAATCAATTTTTCAAAATGGCGATTTTTTCCAAAAAATGAAAAAATTTAAATTTTCAATCAATTTTGACCAGTAAAAAATATAGATATTTTAAAAAAAGTTGGACAACGTTTTGTTGGTATTTAAATGTAGTTTTAGAAAAAAAATGTGAAAAAATTATTCGAAGTAATTATCACTTATTTTTTGACGTTTAAAAATTAAAATCGACTTTTTGAAAAAGTCCGAAACCTTCGATTTTTTTTTAAAAATGTCAAAAAATTCTACTCTAAATTACGCAACTTTTAAGTCATAATTCGAGATGTGATCGTAATTCGTTCTATTTTTATTCAAATTTTGAAAATTGCACTTTTTTTTTTTTTGACTCTGGTTTATTTTATATGGTGCTCCAAAAAAAATAATTTGGTAAATATTGACCGTAACTTCCCCTAGATATATTAACTTGGGTGTAAAAATACGTCTCAGAAAATTTTAGGATGATCGGACATGGGTAAGGCGTGCCGCATCGGCTTTGAAGTTTGAAAATCGGATTACAAGGGAAAATATGCATTTTTTTCTGTTTTCTTAATTTTTTTGGTATTTTAAGTTAATTTTGAATTCAAATGGTTACAGAATTGAAATGTAGAGTAAAATTTCTCTCTATTAAGGTCATAAAAACCGAAATCGGTTTAAAATCAGCCAAGTTATTACAACTTCCCCAGGCATCTAACGTGTGGCAGACAACTTGATTAATCAATACAATCCGATTTTTGAAATTCATTGAAATTTTCTACTGTAATAACATTTTTTTATTCTTCAAGTTCAAATGTTATTAGATGACAAGTATTTTTCATATTGTGTTTTGCTAACATTTTTTAAATTAGTGCTAAAAATGCCTGCATTTTCCACACCATTTTGAAATCTCTATTTTAAAAAAAAAAAATTTTTTTTTGTTTTAAAATTTGGAAAAGTCAAAAAAATATTTCACTGAAACATGAATAATGAAAAAATGTTATTACAGTAGAAAATTTCAATAAATTTAAAAAAAGGGCCTCGTATTTTTTAATCAAGTTGTATGGCACACGCTAGATGCCTGGGGAAGTTGTAATAACATGGCTGATTTTCAACCGATTTTAGTTTTTAGTACCTTATTAGAAAGGCATTTTACTCCACATCATAATTCTGTAATCACTTGAATTAAAACTTAACTTAAAATACCAAAGAAATTGCGAAAACAGAAAAAAATTCATATTTTTCCTTGTAATCCGTTTTTTAAACTTCAAGGACCATGCTAAGCGCCTTACACATGTCCGATCGTCCCAAATTTTTGTGAGACGTATATTTACCTCCAAATGAATATATTTAGGGTAAGTTAGGGTCAGTATCTACCATTTTTTTTTTTTTTTGGAGCTCCATATAAAATAAATCAGAGCCAAAACATAAAAGGTGCAATTTTAAAAATTAAAAAAAAAATAGAAAGAATTGTGATCACATCTCGAGTTATGGCTTAAAAGTTGCATAATTTAGAGTAGAATTCTTATAGTTTTTAACAAAAAAATCGAAGGTTTCGGACTTTTTCAAAAAGTCGATTTTAATTTTTAAACGTCAAAAAATAAGTGATAATTACTTCGAATAATTTTTTCACATTTTTTTTCTAAAACTACATTTAAATACCAACAAAACGTTGTCCAACTTTTTTTAAAATATCTATATTTTTTACTGGTCAAAATTGATTGAAAATTTAAATTTTTTCATTTTTTGGAAAAAATCGCCATTTTGAAAAATTGATTACTCAACACCACCTTGGTATAAAAGGCTGAAAATTTGGCTGCAAGTTGCATTTAATACGTACTAAAACATATCCAAAAATAAAATTAATCGAAAGGGGTTGGGCCTAAAAGTGAGTGATTTGGCATGGAATGCCCCATATATAAAGGCCGAATAAATACATTTTATTTTTATGTACCTTTTGGTACTAAAAATAAAAAAACAACATTTAACACAAAGTTTAGTACGACTTATCCTACCAACACTATTGTTTGGTTAGGCACTGTTGTTATTGTAAAATAACAGCAACACATATATTAATAGTTACCGACGGTGATTTAATATATACAATTTTTGCTTTAAAAGAGTTATTTTTGTTGGAAAACAGATTTCGGACCTTCATAATAAGTACTTCTCATATAACTTGGGAAATATATCAAATATTATGTCTGGTTTGATGTTTGATTGACCAACGATGATTCTCTAAAGTCTGCTGAAGATTCCTTTAGTGGGGATGAAACTGATCAGTACAGACATACTATGAGATAGTAACTTTTTTAAAGCAATAAATTAAAAATACTCTATTATGACAATATCATAAATAGAAATATTTTTGGGCCTCGAACTAGAATAAAACTCTAATCGAATATATATACATATATAAAGGCCGAATAAATACATTTTATTTTTATGTACCTTTTGGTACTAAAAATAAAAAAACAACATTTAACACAAAGTTTAGTACGACTTATCCTACCAACACTATTGTTTGGTTAGGCACTGTTGTTATTGTAAAATAACAGCAACACATATATTAATAGTTACCGACGGTGATTTAATATATACAATTTTTGCTTTAAAAGAGTTATTTTTGTTGGAAAACAGATTTCGGACCTTCATAATAAGTACTTCTCATATAACTTGGGAAATATATCAAATATTATGTCTGGTTTGATGTTTGATTGACCAACGATGATTCTCTAAAGTCTGCTGAAGATTCCTTTAGTGGGGATGAAACTGATCAGTACAGACATACTATGAGATAGTAACTTTTTTAAAGCAATAAATTAAAAATACTCTATTATGACAATATCATAAATAGAAATATTTTTGGGCCTCGAACTAGAATAAAACTCTAATCGAATATATATACATATATAAAGGCCGAATAAATACATTTTATTTTTATGTACCTTTTGGTACTAAAAATAAAAAAACAACATTTAACACAAAGTTTAGTACGACTTATCCTACCAACACTATTGTTTGGTTAGGCACTGTTGTTATTGTAAAATAACAGCAACACATATATTAATAGTTACCGACGGTGATTTAATATATACAATTTTTGCTTTAAAAGAGTTATTTTTGTTGGAAAACAGATTTCGGACCTTCATAATAAGTACTTCTCATATAACTTGGGAAATATATCAAATATTATGTCTGGTTTGATGTTTGATTGACCAACGATGATTCTCTAAAGTCTGCTGAAGATTCCTTTAGTGGGGATGAAACTGATCAGTACAGACATACTATGAGATAGTAACTTTTTTAAAGCAATAAATTAAAAATACTCTATTATGACAATATCATAAATAGAAATATTTTTGGGCCTCGAACTAGAATAAAACTCTAATCGAATATATATACATATATAAAGGCCGAATAAATACATTTTATTTTTATGTACCTTTTGGTACTAAAAATAAAAAAACAACATTTAACACAAAGTTTAGTACGACTTATCCTACCAACACTATTGTTTGGTTAGGCACTGTTGTTATTGTAAAATAACAGCAACACATATATTAATAGTTACCGACGGTGATTTAATATATACAATTTTTGCTTTAAAAGAGTTATTTTTGTTGGAAAACAGATTTCGGACCTTCATAATAAGTACTTCTCATATAACTTGGGAAATATATCAAATATTATGTCTGGTTTGATGTTTGATTGACCAACGATGATTCTCTAAAGTCTGCTGAAGATTCCTTTAGTGGGGATGAAACTGATCAGTACAGACATACTATGAGATAGTAACTTTTTTAAAGCAATAAATTAAAAATACTCTATTATGACAATATCATAAATAGAAATATTTTTGGGCCTCGAACTAGAATAAAACTCTAATCGAATATATATACATATATAAAGGCCGAATAAATACATTTTATTTTTATGTACCTTTTGGTACTAAAAATAAAAAAACAACATTTAACACAAAGTTTAGTACGACTTATCCTACCAACACTATTGTTTGGTTAGGCACTGTTGTTATTGTAAAATAACAGCAACACATATATTAATAGTTACCGACGGTGATTTAATATATACAATTTTTGCTTTAAAAGAGTTATTTTTGTTGGAAAACAGATTTCGGACCTTCATAATAAGTACTTCTCATATAACTTGGGAAATATATCAAATATTATGTCTGGTTTGATGTTTGATTGACCAACGATGATTCTCTAAAGTCTGCTGAAGATTCCTTTAGTGGGGATGAAACTGATCAGTACAGACATACTATGAGATAGTAACTTTTTTAAAGCAATAAATTAAAAATACTCTATTATGACAATATCATAAATAGAAATATTTTTGGGCCTCGAACTAGAATAAAACTCTAATCGAATATATATACAACAAAAATATTTTACAAAGTAATCTTGTTACTCAAAGAAATTGTACACTGCAAAAAATTTTTACACTCAAAAAAAATGTTACACTCAAAAAAAATGTACACATATTTTTTTTTTTTTTTATTGAAATGTCACACTCAAAAAATGTTGACAGTCAAAAAAATGTTTTTATATTTGCTTAATTATCTTGACAATTGACACATTTATCTGAATATCGTTCATAGTTCTTGTATGGGACTAACAAGGAAGGCCTTTCACAGGGCACCCACCGATTGTCCTGAAACTTGCATATAAGAAAGATGGGAGCAAAATACGAGTTACCTGTTTTTTTATAGCTGCCCAATCTCACATTTAGCGGGTCAAAGGGGAGGAGGAAAAACGGTATATTTTTGATACATTTTTTATTTATAGTCAATCAAAATAATGATTGATTTAACAAATGAATTGTAAGCTTAAGACAAAATTATCAAAAAATTCATCTTTTTTGCTTTCCAATATGTTGCCAACAATAAAAAAAAGTAAAACCCGAATATTTTGTATATTTTTGACTTAACCTATTCAAATAAATTAAAGCGAAAAAAAAAAATCTGGCAGTTAGAGAAAATAACAAAAATTTTAATCAAGACATTTGACTCTTTTATTTTGACTCATTTAAAATTTTTTGATCAATAGATTTAATTGAAAATTTTTAGCCAATAATTTTTTGTGTGTAGTTTTCCCGACATCACAATTTTAGATTTTTTGAAATTATGAAAAATTCCCAAATATAATGGAAGAAACTTCCTCAAATTAAAGAAGATTAATATGATGAACTAATTGGCAGAAAACTACTTCCTAAAACTAAAGAATAGAAATTTGTCCAAAAATAATTTTTTGGGTAAAATTTTCTTTGGCGGTAAGAATTTTTTTCATGTATTAAGGAATTCCAAACTATCAACTATTTAGCAGTACATTAACTAAAGATTTTTGCTACAGTTTTACTAAATTGTAGGAAAATTTATGAAGTATTTTTCAGGAAGTTGTGTCCAAAAATATAGTTAGGTTTTTTTTTTGTGGGTGCGAAAATGCAAAAAAGTAAAAATTTCAACTCATTATATAGAAACTAAAACTTTTATGATCTTCAGCTGCCGCACCCCCGAGGGAATGACCGTCAGCTGCCCCTCCAATGATCTAAGTCTAAGTTGAACAAGATGGGGCAAAAACACAAAAAAAAAACTGCCCCTCAGTCGCCCATAGTGTGGTAAAATGTAAGATCGACCCCCATTAATTTTTCCCCAAACATTTTTTCCTCCCAAACATTTTTTCCAAAGAAACTTAAGCCCTTTCTTCTCTCCACTAAAAGTGGTTCGCCCTCTAGAGTTGAATGCAGGGCAGTTGTGGGATTTTTGGTATATTTAACCTCTTCATGGCAAACAAAACTGCCAAAATCCTTTGGCAGTTTTGTTTATTCAAGTCTTTTATACCCTCCAACCACAGTATGTTGGTATACTCACTTTGTCATTCAGTATGTAACGCATCGAAATATCGGTCTAGGACCCCATAAAATATATATTTTATTGATCAGTGATCGATTCTAAGACATTCTAGCGATGTCCGTCCGTCTGTCCGTCTGTAGAGGACACGATACAGTCCAAAATAAAAGAGCTAGACTTCCGAAGTTTGGCACGAATATGTCTTATATTCCTAGGCAGGATAAGTTCGGAAATGGGCAAAATCGGACCAAGGGGAAAAGGTTCTCCCTTGGAGAACTAAACCAACCTAAGAAAACCCGCATTTTTTGCCGGTTTCTTGTACTTTTGCTAAGCAAATGCAACATTCTTATCTCAGATGAAGTGCGAAATCGCAAGGGGAAGGTGCTCCCACCAACTCCCTCCCAAAAAAAATGACGCCCCTGGATTTTTTTTATATTGTTTGTTTTTTTTTTTTTTTTCATTTTGGAGGGTATAAAAGATTCGGCACAGCCGAATGTAACACTCTCACTTGTTTTTCCTCAACATTTTTTTTTTTTTTGCATCAATATTTTTTTTTTTTTCATTAATATTTTTTTTTATTAATATTTTTTTTTATTAATATTTTTTTTTTTTTTT
Source organism: Pegoplata infirma (assembly GCA_963921195.1). Lineage (NCBI taxonomy): Eukaryota > Metazoa > Arthropoda > Insecta > Diptera > Anthomyiidae > Pegoplata > Pegoplata infirma. Next base: position 202,810,418 of record OY992537.1, on the reverse strand, counting down.
TCATAAATATTTTTTTCTTTGATCAATAATTTTTTTTCAACCATTTTTTTTTTTTTATCAAATTTTTTTTCATCAATATTTTTTTTTTCATCAATATTTTTTTTTTCATCATAATTTTTCTTTTCATCAATATTTTTTTTTTCATCATTTTTTTTTTTTTTCTTCAATATATTTACAACAATATATTTACATCACCGTTTTTTTTTTAATCAATATTTTTTTCATCAATTTTTTTTAATCAATATTTTATTTCAATATTTTTTTATCAAAATTTTTTTTCGTCGAATTGTTTTGTTCATCAATATTTCTTTATCATAAATTTTTTTTTTCATCAATATTATTTTTATAAATTTTTTAAAAGTGCACTTTACGAAACACAAAAATTTTTGGGGGAAACACGAAATTAAAATTTAAGGGGCTGGGCCCCAAAAGAGCCTTCAGGTTTGTGTGGATACTTAAATTAAAGGTAATTAAAAAAGAAAAATAAATATAAAGAGGGCTTCCCAGGGGCCTTCTATATCCATAAAACCGTCCTGATGGGATTTTTTCAAAAAAAATATAAAATTTTTCTAAATTACTTATTAAAAAGAACGTTCAGCCGAAAGACCGGGCTCAGGGACTACAAAACCCATAAATTAATTTAGTGGCATCGCAAAATGAAGTTTGTTTTGCGTATTAAGCCTTTTACCCGGTTAATTACTAAATGGCTAAACTTTTGAACAGAAAGGTACTAAAATGGATCTAAGGGGTACAATTTTGTTAAAATACATACAAAAACTTGATGGATATCACTAAAATGTCTAAGAAACCTTTACGGATCAATAATATATAAACATAATGGGGTCCTCGAACGATACTTTGATGTGTTTTGCATGGAATGACAAATTAATATCGCGTTACTTTTTCTAGAAAAATTTTGCTTTAGAAATATCACCTGTTTATATAGCAAAACATTTTTTTAAATTCGTTTTTCTATTTGACGTTTAAGTCTGATCTGATATGAAGAAATTAAGATGGTTTTTAAAACAATCCGTTGAAAAATTTAAAAGTTATATGCATTTGAGTAAAAATGCTGAAATTCAGTTTTTATACAAATACCGTTACATTTAAGTGTTTTTATATTCGGCACACATGAAATAAACAAATGCAACTGTTTTTGTATAAAACTAAATTCATGCATTTTTGTTCAAATGCATGTAACGTCTACAATTTTTGACGGATTCTATTCAAAAACCTCTTAATTTCTCCGCATTAAATCAGCCTTGAAATTTACATACAAAAATAAAATAAAAAAATTTGTAACTAACAATAAGTTAAATTTACAATCGAATTTATTTTTTCCTAAATTTCGTTTAAATTGAAGTAAAATTGTCGATATATCTATGAATACATTCTAAGGCGATTATCAGATTGAAAAATATTGTATAGAGCAGCGGCTACCAACCTATGGTACGCGTACCACTAGGGGGTACGCGAAACTATCCGCGGTGGTACGCATAATTTTAATAATTTGGACATTCGTTTTAGATTAACCTGGCTTCCAAAGTTTTCCATAACGTCAGATTTTTAAGAAAGTTGAGTTCAAAGTTCACAAAAAACGTATTTTTGTGCAATTTAGAGAACATTTTTTGCGATATTTTGAGATCTGACCACTTGATTTCAATTAACCTTTCGATGCTGATTCCGAATATGGTTCCCAAATTTTTCTATGATGTCAGGTTTTTGAGAAAATGTATGTCAAAGTTCTAAAAAACGTGTTTTTGGGCATTTTTGAGACGGGTTGTGATAGAGTGGAAATATTGGTACCATTTTGTTAAGCTCACAATGCCCTTTCATAGTATATACGAGGGTGTTTCATTCGAAAAGTCACGAAATTGTTGATCTGCCCTTGTATTAAAAAAAAAAATATTTAAAAAAAAATTAAAAAAACATTATATTTCCGCCCTCTGTGATGTGTTTTTGGAACTTTTTTTTAAGAGTTCAAAAAACGTCCGTTGTTTAAATTTTTGGTGTAGAAACGACTGTTGAAATCAGATTTTCAATATTTTCAGCTGTTTTTGCTCTGCAGAAAAATCATCTCAAAATCCGCGTTTTCAGATGCATTGAACCACCCCAAGAGCGAAAATTTTTCCAAAAAATACCACCATTGTTTTGATCTCCCCTAAAATTCAAAAATTTCAAAATTAACTCAAATATTTAGATGAGAAGATTTTTAACCGCTGGTATAGAGAATTGATAAAGCATTTTTTAAGCTTTAATTTAAAAGTAAAACAATCAAATTATCCGATTTGTCCGGAGATATTTTTATTTATGTAAAACCACTTTTTTAAATTTGGATTTTGTCAATATCTTAAAAAGTTTTCAATTCAAGATTCAATTTTACATGAAAATAAATTTTAAATATCTTAAATCGAACAATATTTCAAAATTTGTAAACTAGTGTTACACTCAATAAACAAAAATTTAAAATTAAAGAACAGAATTCGCATTTTTACTCAAATTCATGTAACTTATACAATTTTTAACGGATTTTCTTAAAAACCATCGATATATCGATTATTTTTTCAATCAGATTGTAAAAAATGTACGGTTGATAGAACAATAAATTACCTTTAATTAAAAACAATTAACAATTAGCAAGTCGAAAAGTAAAATTCGACTTTGCCGAATCTATGAATACCCTCCACAATGCCCTTTTCAAGCGATAGTAAGTTTTCTAACGTGTAAAAATAACATTTTTGTTTGGAAATATTTTATTTTGTGTAAAAAACTTTTTTTTTTAAATAACACTGTGCTACAGTGAAAAAATACTTCTGATGTGACATAGTATATGTTGTTGGTCTTGTCGAGTAGATCACAAAAATGCCCATTAAACTTGCCAGACACCCTCTTTATATTTATAAACGTATTTTTAAAGAAAATTTAATTCTGAATTCGATAAGCTTTATACTGAAGAAATCGGATAACAATTGGCAGAGTTGTGATAATTTTTCTAAAAAAGAAAATTAAGATTTTGCAGGAAATCGCCGTTCAGATATCCCAGGCAGAAAAAAAAAATTATCATAAGAGGTCATGTACAATATTTTTAAAGATTTTTGGCGCGCTGAATCCGAATCTGGCCTTTAAATTGCTCTATCTCGTCAGGTTTTTGAGATATTTAACATAAAGTGATATATCAAAAAGTTAATAAAATAGCGCAATTTCAAGGTCAAATTCGAATTCAGGTGGCCAAAAACCTTTAAAATAATGATATGCGACCTCTTATTTTGTTCGTTTATTTTTTTATTTTTTTTGCCAGGGTTATCCGAACGGCAATTTCAAGCAAAATCTTAATTTTCTTTTTAGAAAAATTATCACAACTCTGTCAATTGTTATCCGATTTTTTCGGCATAAAGCTCATCGTTTTCACAATTAAATTTTCTTTAAGAATGCGTTTATAAATATAAATGTTGTTGAACGAACTATAGCAGAAAAAAATCGATAAACTCAAAAAATTTTCAAAAAATAACAAAAAAATTAGATATTGTTGAAAAAATCAATACATATCTTTTTTATATGTATAGACCAATTCACACACATGAAAAACCCTATCCTTCTTCTATCCAAAACAGTTGAAAAATTGAAAATCGGTTGAAAAATGTTTAAGTTACACGTGGTTTAGTGAGAAAAGTCCCAAAAAATCGTTTTTTGACAATAACTTGAAAATTTGAGGGTGTCTGGCAAGTTTGATGGGCATTTTTGTGATCTTTTCGACGAGACCTACAACCTTAACTACCTCATTTTAAAAGTATTTTCGATTTTGTGTTTTTTGTAGCACAGTGTAATTTTTGAAAAAAAAATAATTTACAAATTTTTTTTGAGTGTAAAATTTTTTACGTTGTACGTTGTAAAATATTTTTGTGACTTACCAATGTTTTTAAAATATGTTTAACGGGTTTTCAATACGTGAATTTAAGGTGAAACTAATCTAAAATTCACGGTTTTGCGAATAACTTTTGAACCAAGAAACCGATTTGACTGAAATTCAATACAAACCTGGCCAGGTGAACGACAAATATATGTGCCATGTTTTAGCATCCTCAGAATTGCCTTTCGAAAGTTAAAGTGTTTTTTTTCTCTCAAATTCACGAAAAACCCTTGCCGAAATTCAGTCTTTTGCTCAGAATTTTTGAACCACTGGACCGATTTCGGTGAATGTCCAGCACATACGTCAAACTTCAGGAGCCTCTGTAAAGACTTTTAAAAGTTAGCGTGTTTTCAACATACAGAGGGACGGACGGACTTTGCCAGATCATCTTAAAAGCGCTCGAGAATCATGAATATATATCCTTTATGGGGTCCTAGACCAATATTTCAAGGTGTTACAAACGGAATGACAAATTTATGTATACCCTCTATCACTACACTCAAAAAAAAAACGTGGATATTCATAACTACAAATTTAACTAAAGTACTAATTTTTTAGTCCAAAATGATCTAGTGCAGGCGTTGGTAATCAATACCAAAATTTTTTACTAATATTATTCAAAACCAGTAAAAATTACTAATTTTAGTACTTTGAAGATACTAAAAAGCTACTGTACTACTGGTAATTAGTAACTTATTAGTAGATTTAAGTACAAAATCACTTACTAAACCTTTTACTGTAGAATTATTTTGAGTGTAGAGTGGAGGGTATAAAAATGTATAAAAACAGAATTTGGCATTTTTACTCAAGTGCATGTAACTTATAAAATTTTTTACGGATTTTCTTAAGAACCATCATATTTTCTTTGTAATAGATGAGACTTGAACTGTAAATAGCGAAATAATTTTTTTTTTTATATTTCTAAAATTTACAATAGAATTTACTTTTTTACCCAAATTTCTTAAATATTGCTGTAAAATTCTTATACTGTTCTACTTTTGAATTTTTCTAGTGGATTTTCGGATTAAGTGTGATTTTGCGTGGAATGCCCCATGTATATTAGTAATATGCAATTTTCCATCATAAAGTTTAAAGTGTGTTTTTGACACCCACTTTCAATTTTGTATAACACATTTGTTTTTTGTTCTTTTGGGTAAGGTTGGGTTGGGAATTGTTGTTCTTTTTTTCACATTTTACATTTTCTTTTTTTACACATTTTTGTCAGCAAAAAAAAAATATGTTAAGAAAAACTGACAAACCACCACCTGTACGGTTACGTGTCAACTTTCGCTAGGGCTTGCTTTCTCAGAAAGCAAAAAGTTATTTAATTAATTTTCATTTCGTATCTGACTGCAACCGTTTTTTGTTAAAACTCTTGAGTAAAAGAACAGAGAAAAAATATTAACTAAAACTTCTTCTTTTATTTTTTCCCTAGAAATGTTTTGTTTAAACTTTCGATTTGTTTGGTGTTCTTTAAAGGGTTAATTAAAAAAATTTATAAAAAATTCCCCAACTTAATTTGCAATAATATTTTCATTTAATAAACCTATGTAATTTAAACGATAAATTTATCATTGTTTTAAATTTATTATTTCTAAATGTTATTTTTTCTAAATTAAAATTTATATGTAGAGATTATCCTTGTTATTGTTTTATGTTCAAAAAAAAAAAAGATATATTTTTTTGTTTTCCCATAAATTTTCAGTATCAATTACATTGTTATTTTTGTGAATTTTACGAGAGAAAGAGAGTATGTGTTGTTTTGATATATAACAGCCACTGATATGAAATTGTGAAAAATATTTTATATAAACTTTGCAGAAAAAGTATAAAAAATCAAAGGAGTTTCTTTGAAACCAAAATATTTGAAAAACGCGGTTTCCGTTTTGCCAAATTGGAATTCTAAAAAATTTCCTTTTAAATCCTTATCAAAATATTGTGTAAAAATTATAAATTATATTGAAGGATAAAATTTTGAAAGGACGTTACTTTTCTCCTTTTTTCAGAATATGGAAATAAATAAAATGGGGAAATTAGGGGAGATCCTCTTCTTTCATTTACCATCACTTGGGGCATCCTAAGACAATTACAAATATTAAAAATATATTTTATGCAATCCTTTAAATCTTTGAAGTCTTTTTAAAAGGAAACAGGATTACGAAATGAAAAACTGTAAATGCAGTTTTACTACATTTAGTATCTAGTTTTAAACATATATTATCCAGTTCGATTTTTTTTTGTCGGAAGGTGTTATAAGGCATTTTTCGTACAGTAATTAATATATTTAGTTTCATTTAATCTTCCCAAGATTCCCTTAACTTTTCGTTCATAGTTTTCCTGTTTTCTAGTTATAATCATGGCAATTTTTCTGTCTAAAGTCTGTGCGTTGTTTGATTATAAATCATTTTAAAACATAATATTTTACTTTTTTGTGGAGCTTATAATAATCAGATAATAAACCATATAGAATATAATCTAAATTAACTGCTACGTATAAATTTCTATTCTAAAAAAAAAAAGTAAAAATCATAAATATTTTGTCCTTGTCCAAAATGAAACTCTGTTATCCAATAAATATGTATTAATGAAATTTTTGTTGCTTAAATTACGTATGAACAATATTTATTTAATACGCACAAATAAATATTGATCATACGCCACCTTAAACACACTTAAAACAATCGATAACAAAATTGAAAAAACTACAAAACTAGTTGACGAAAACGAATTATGAACTGATAAATCAATACTTTTTGACTGAAATTAAAATATCAGGGGGCTAATCACGTAAAACGAAAACGATAGACGATGCTTAAACGACATCAAAATACATATCGTTTTGAAGGGAAATTTTAAAGTTTTTCTTTATTAAATTGTTAAAAAGTGCTATCTAACCCAGAAACATTAAAAAACATGGAAACCTTTTGTTTAATTTAGGAGCAACAAGACTCTAAAAATCGACGATAGTTAACTATCGTTTTACGTGATCACAGTCCAGGTCAATTTGCAGTTAAAAAAATAGCTAAATTATTTCTAGATCTAGACATTTTCTAGGAAAAATCCGATTGGTTTAAAATCCGTTGCTTACGTCGATCAAAGTCCTTGGACTTTTGGAAAATTTCGACAAAAATTTGGGATTTTTTAAAAATAAAAAAATAACAAAACTTGCGATAGGTACATACGTTTATTAATTTTGGCATGCTGATTGTAAAAATATTTGTACATACTTGTCCTAGGATGACACTAGTGATGGCCAATTATTTTGCCATATCAGGATAAAAGTATGTGTGTTCACGTCAGTGAACAAAAAAGTACTTTGTTTATCCGAAAATCCCCCCCCCCCCCACTTCTCATCTCTAACGTCATACCAACTTGTGTTAAAGAAGAATGTCAAAGAAGAAAAGAACAAAACATCTACACAATTGTCTAGCCATCGTTCAAGCAACAAGTGCAGTACACCACATTAAAATAATTTATTTTATTCTTTGTATACAAAGCTCGGTTTGTTAATTACCCTAAATTCAACCCTGTTCATATTGTTAAGTGCGTAAAAATTCTTGGAACAGCGTATATTTGTTAGCAGTTCTTTAAAGACAAAGTTTTAAATACTAAACCTGATTGTTATCAATCGACTATTTTAGAAAGAAGTGCTACATAGGAAATTTTCCAAGCTTGAATTTAAGCTTGATAGCGTCCAGATTGAGCAAATATTAAATGAGATACGAGGGTCGCAATGGAAAATGAAATTATTTGTAGATATTTTTTTGAAATTTTTTTAAAAATATTTCTAAGTCGATTTTTTCCAAGTTCAAACATTAAAAATTAAAAAAATTACCCAATAATTTTTTTTTAGTCATCAGCTTGTTTTTCCAGCAATCCAAACAAAAAATGAAATTTTTTAAATACAATAGAAGAAATCCGCATTTTTTGACCTCCAACTCTTTCGACCACCAATTTGTTGTAAACAAAGAAAATATTTTATTGTTTATTAATTTGAGTACATCTAAGTATATAGTAATGAGATATAAGAATAATTAAAATTGTTCCTTGTTTACAAAAAATTGGTGGTCAAACGAGTTGGAGGTCAAAAAATGCGGATTTCTTCCACTGTATTTAAAAAATTTCATTTTTTGTTTGGGTTGTTGTAAAAACTAGATTATAACTAAATAAAAATTATTGGATAATTTTTTAAATTTTTAATGTTTGAACTTGGAAGAAATCGACTTAGAAATATTTTTAAAAAAATTTCAAAAAAACATCTACAAATAATTTCATTTTCCAGTGCGACCCTCGTATCTCATTTAATATTTGCTCAATCTGGACGATATCAAGCTTAAATTAAAGCTTGGAAAATTTCCTATATAGTACTTTTTTCAAAAATAGTCGATTGATAATAATCAGGTTTAGTATTGATAACTTTTCCTTTAAAGAACTTCTAATAAATATATGCTGTTCCATTATTACTTTGAGTCACTGTATATTACAAACTAGCAGGCCCGCCCGGAACTTTGTTACCGGTAATATTAAATACCGTATTAAAGAAAGATCAGGATTAGAAACCCCATTTCTAAAATACTCCCCTACATTATTAAATTTTTATTATAAAATTAAAACAGCCCCGTTTAGCCCGGAATCATTTTCGTTTCGGTAAAAAAAAAACTATTTTGAAAATTTTCGAGCCTTTATATCGTAATTATTGAAATCATTTCATTCCCGTTTCATTCAATTTCGTTCCACGTTCTATTCCATTTTGTTCCCTGTTCTATTCATTTCAATTTATTGAATTTCAATTCATTTCGTTCCATGTAGGCTTCATTCCTTTCTGTATAATATGTGTTAAAGAAATAAAAACATTTTAGGGCCGTTATCTCAATTGATATAGAAAGTTACATATTACCCTACCTTAACCAATGTTTACTCCTTTTAACTCTTAAAAATTTAAATTTAAAAATATGTTCTTCTCTTCATTGTTCATTCTGCTGGAGGATTTCAAGGGATAAATGTACCACAGTACAATAACTTACCATTAAAATCTAAAATTTTCGGAAGTTACTTTTTTAGAAGGATATTTTGGGCTGAAGGATCCCACATTTGAAGTTTCAAGATTCTATGACCAATATTTGCTCCATTAAAATCGGAATTTCCAAAAAGGGCATTTTTCAAAATATTTTGAAATCGGATGAGTAGTTTCGGAGGTTTTTAAATTGTACGTCTTTTGGTAAATGAAACTTACCCTAACTCACCCTGAAGGAGAGCTCTAAATATTGGTGAAATCATTTTTGAAACCTCAAAAAAACTTTCGTATATTTTAAATTTTACCTCTATAAACCGTAGCCTATGTCGAACCTGAAGGGCCATTCTTAATATTGGAGAAAACATTTTTTAAAATCGAATGATCAGTTTCGGAAATTTCACATTTTTCTGGCGAATACTGGGAGTAGGAGGGGTGTGGTCGATGAAAGCTAGCCCATGTCCACCCTGAAGGACCATTTATTAAAATATTTTGGTGATGATATGTTTTAAATCGGATGAGTAGTGTCATCATATTTTAATTTTACGTTTTCCTTGCCAAAAGTGGGCGTAGAAATGGGCGTGGTCAATGAGACCCAGCGTATTTCCACTCTGAATAACCATTCCAAGCATTGATGGAAAAATTTTGGAAATTGGATGAGAATTTTGGGATTTTTAAATTTTAGGTTTTTTTGGCCAAAATGTGGGCTTAGAAGTGGTCGTGGTCAATGAAACCAAGCATATTTCCATCATAAAGGATCATTCCAAGTATATATTGGTGAAAAATTTTTGAAATCGGTTTAGTAGCTTTTGGAGACTTTTAAATTTTACGTTTTTTGGCAAAAAGTGGGCGTAAAAGTGGGCGTAGAAGTGGCCTATGTCAGTCCTGGAGGAACACTCTAAATATTGGTGAAAACATAATAGAAATCGGATGAGTAGTTTCATAGATATTTACATTTTAAGTTTTTTTACCAAAAGTAGGCGTAGAAGTGGGCGCGGTCGATGCAACCAAGCATATTTGCATCATGAATGACCATTCCAAGTATATATTGCTGAAAAAAATTTTGAAATCGGTTTTGTAGTTTTGGAGATTTTTAAATTTTACGTTTTTTGGCGAAAAGTGGGCGCAGAAGTGGGCGTGGTCGATGAATCCTAGCCTATATCCACCCTGGAGTAACACTCTAAATATCGGTGAAAACATTTTTAAAATCGAATGAGTAGTTTCATAGATATTTAAATTCTAAGTTTTTTTGCCAAAAGTGGGCGTAGAAGTGGGCGTAGTCGATGAAACCAAGCATATTTCCGTCATGAAAAATCATTCCAAGTATATATTAGTGAAAAATTTTTTGAAATCGGTTAAGTAGTTTTGTAGATTTTTAAATTTAACGTTTTTTTGGCAAAAAGTGGGCGTAGAAGTGGGCGTGGTCGATGAAACCTAGCCTATGTCCATCCTGGAGGAACACTCTAAATATTGCTGAAAACTTTTTTGAAATCGGATGAGTAGTTCCGGAGATAACATTCTACAAAAAAAAACAAACATTACCTCTTTATAATATTAGTATAGAGTATAAATATAGATGACTTTGAACGTGTTTAACTTACGCCGCTAGCGGAAAAAGTCGGAAACCGCCACTAACCTAACCCTACTTATCCGCCGTTTGCAATTATTTAATTTAACCAATAATTTTATTATTGTTGCAACACATTTTCTGTTTTTTGTTACTCCCCAATTTGAAATTTCTGGAATTTTCATTATATACAAATAGCACTTAATTGGAATCTAATTCCTTTAAATGATAATTATTTAATTATATTCCATGCACTCAATTTGTTATGAAGAACCATCATCATTATTTTCATCAACGTCATCATCATAATGATTTCATACAGGCAAATAATAACGCCGCAAACATTTTATTTCCTCCTTTTCAAAACATTCATTTCCCCATTGAGAGCTTTGATATTAAATAGATAATAAAGAGAATACAAGTAGGTGTTGTTGTTGTTTTGTACAATTGTTGCAGTTATTGTATTGCATGCAATACATGCACGCATACTTTGAGATACACACACACAATTGAATACAAGTGGCAACAATACATTCGAGTGTATAAGTGTTAAAAGTTACAAAATGCAATTTGAAAACAAAAACATTGACATTTTGTAAATAGTAGTAGTAGTAAAAGTGAAAGTAGATGTTGCTTTTAGTGTAGTTGGGAAAATTGTAGGAATGTACTATTTGTTGCAAAGGAAGGAAATATATGTAGTCATTTGCTACAAAACAACAGAGTGTTCATTTATATGTTTTTTAATGAAACAAACTAAAAATTGCAAATAAAAAAAACTTATTGCATTATATAGAAGTTTCCGATTTTCCTTAACGAGTTAATGTTTTTTGTAATTTTGAAAATTAACATTTTATTGCCGTATGTAGACTTTGAATAGTAAATAATGAAAATGTGCATCCGCATCACTCTTTAAATTAGTCGAAAGCGACTTTAACCACAAGTTGAAAACACTGTTCATATTCTTGATTTTTTTTTTTTTATCATGATAATGTTTTTAGGCTGGTGTCTAATTTTAAAAAAGTTCCAGGTCGACACCTCAATTTGACTATATTAGCTTACGCTTAACAAAAAAGAAAATTGGAATTACTGTTTTCATTTTCTTAAAACCAAAAATTTTTGTAACTTGGGTTTGTAACTTGGATAATAATTCACCTAAGCACGCTAGACGGGGCAACACAGATGACAGCTGGGCGCAATATAGAAGTGAACTAAAAAGCTTCAAAAAGCTAATACGGAAATCAAAAAAAATTAGCTGGGAAAACCTGTGTACCAATATTGAACATACCACTGAGGCTGCAAGGCTAAGAAAAATTTTATCGAAGAAGAACATTCCACCAATCCTACTGAAAAAAAGTGATGATAAATGGACAGAAAGTGCAGATGAAACACTTGATGTTCTACTTACGACACACTTTCCGGGATGTAGGATAAATCCAATTGCAGTGAATGTAATCCGCGATAACCCCTCAATTATTCCAGAAAATTGTTTAACTGCGGACCGAATAAAATGGGCTCTAGCTTCATTCAAACCATACAAATCACCTGGACCTGACGGCATTATTCCGGCAATGCTTCAGAACGTCTCCAGTATTTTAATTCCGCATCTATTATCGATTTTTACTGCATGCCTAAAATTTTGCTATATACCAAAAGGATGGAGGAAAGCAAGTATTATATACTTGCCCAAAAGCGGTAAACTGAACCACGCGACGGCAAAAGATTACAGACCAATCAGTTTGACATCTTTCCTTTTAAAAACACTGGAAAGGATAATTGATCTATATATACGAGAGCATTTAGGTACAAATTTTCTATCGGATGCACAGCATGCTTACCAGCAGGGTAAATCCATAGAGACTGCGCTTCATTCACTTGTACGGAAGGTAGAAGCATCCCTGGAGTATAAGGAATTTGCTCTTGCAGCATTTCTGGATATAGAAGGGGCTTTTAACAATGTAAATACGGAAACGATCGTTAATGCTTTGAACAAGGCTTCAACTAACAGCTGTTTGAGTAAATGGATAGAGCAAATGCTTTCATGTCGGGAGATAATGGCCGAATGGGGTCATGCAAAAACATCTCGTTACGCTACTAGAGGAACACCACAAGGTGGGGTTCTGTCACCACTGCTCTGGTTTCTGGTGTTGGACCCCATTTTAAAGGAACTAAAGACTTTAGGAACCACAACAATAGCATACGCTGATGATGTGGTTATTCTATAATGTGGCAAATATCTGGATACTGTATCCGAGATTTTAGAGGGCTCACTTAAGGCTATGTGGAAGTGGGCTTCAGGAAATGGACTTAATGTCAACCCGCAGAAAACGGAAATGGTCCTTTTTACTAGAAAATACAAAATCCCAGAATTTAGAAGGGTTCGAGTGGGAGGAGTTGAAATTCCAATATCACCGCATGCCAAATTTCTTGGAGTGTTCTTGGACAGTAAGCTGTTCTGGAACAAGAACTCTGAAGAAAGGGTAAAAAGGGCAAACAACGCGTATTACGCGTGTAAGAAAATGTTCGGCAGTACCTGGGGTCTAGAACCTAAAGTCACTTACTGGATTTATACTTCAATCGTAAGACCAATCTTACTCTATGGAGTTTTAGTCTGGCATAAGGCACTCGAAAAGGATGTGACGCTTAAAATGTTTCAGAAGCTTCAACGGCAAATGGGACGGAGTATCACTGGCGCTTTGAGAACAACATCAGCCGACTCTATCGACACTTTATTGCACTTATTACCAATTGATCTCTTTTCTAAGGGCGAGGCTTACAAGGCTTGCCTCAGACTCAAAGAGTCAAATTGGTTCAAGTATCGCAAACTTTGGACACAGTAACATTGCTAATATGGACCGTATTGACTCTGATTACACAGTGCCCAAACTAGTTTTCGACCGGAAATATGAAGTTAGATTTCCGGATCGAGAATTCTAGTCGATCTGGCAGAGCCCTCCTGCGAACTCAATAAATATCTTTACTGATGGATCGAAGCAATCGCATGGTGTGGGAGCTGGTTTCACAATATTGGAACTAGACCAACACTTATCTTTTAAATTACCCGCAGACTCGAGTATCTTTCAGGCTGAGATAGCTGCTATATCAAAAGCTGTGGAATTTATGGCAGAGGAAAAAGGTGCAACCCTTAATTTCTACGTGGATAGTCAAGCTGCTCTAAAAGCACTCTTGAGCTACCAAATTAAATCGAAAACGGTTTTAAAGAGTTACGAGAATTTAAAACAACTTTGCTTGAATAATGAAGTTACCTTATTATGGGTACCAGGGCACGAAGGAATAGAAGGAAACGAGAAAGTGGATGAACTCGCGAAACTTGGAGCAGATGGCATAGGTACCACCATAATGCTTTCACCGCCACTCCAGCATTACAAACTAAAACGAAATACCCTTACTGTCGCCAAGGCAAATCGAAGATGGAAGGAACTTAGGACAAGTCGTATAAGCAGAATTTTATGGCCACGCTATGATTTAGGAAGAACAAAATTCTTACTAACACTTACGAGAATCGAATGTCGTATGTTGACAGGTCTAACAACGGGACACTGTCTTGTCGGAAAACATGCCAAGAACATGAATCTTATTACGGACGCAAGCTGTAAAAGGTGCGAGACACCAGACGTCGAGGAGACCATTGAACACATCCTGTGTCACTGCCCGGCTTTGGCACGAACTCGACTATCAATTATGGGAAGTTCACAGTTCGAGACTTTGGAGGAAATTACGAGGATAGAAATGAAGAGTTTGAAAAAGTTCGCGATGAAGGTCAATGTATTTAGTTTACATCGATAAGCGGAAAGAGTTTTGTGGTATCGCTATGGACCAACTGGTCTATGCGGAGTGCCCATCTGGCACCGCCACCCTAACCTAACCTAACCTAACCTAACCTCACCTCGTGCGGAATAAAACAATATTCACCAGTTGGTGAATAAAACGTTATTTTGCATCAATTTTTTTTTTTTTTTCATCAAATTTTTTTTTCATCAATATTTATTTTTTTTTCATTAATTTTTTTTTTATCAATATATTTATTTTCATCAATATTTTTATACCCTCCACTCTAGTGATAGAGGGTATATATAAGTTTGTCATTCCGTTTGTAACTCATCGAAATATCGAGTTGTCAGTCGATTAAGAATAATTCGATTAATCGATCAAACAAAACCCAACTCTTGTTCGAATAATTAAAAAATGATTATTTTCGAATAACGAATAAATCGATTAATTAATGCCGATTAATCGAACAATTTTTTTCAATTAAAAAATTAAATAAATGCTTAGAATTCTTATATTGTAGCCATAGCCCTGGATAGCACATCCATTATAAAATTAGAGGGAGTTATCAAGTTTTTATTAAATAATTTAGAAAAAATTAATAATTCTTTTGCATCAAACTTACTAAAACGTATTAAAATACAAATAAATGAGAGACGTATAAAAGTGTTAAATACGTGCATATTTTTTCTAATTTTTGGAAATTTTTCGAGCAATGAAAGTTTTTTTTTAAATATTCTCCAAAAAGCGAAACAAAAGAATATGCAAATGAATTATACTCCAAAATTATTTTATGTTGAAAGTAATCACAATAATTCAGATAGAAGTATTGAAATAGAGGAAATTATTAGTAATAAAAATAATAATCTTTTATGCAAGTTAAATAATTCAATTCAAAGTATTAAAAATTCAGAAAATAAAAAGGAATTCAGCAAAATATATTAGACGATATGGTATATTTGGGAAAATCTGAAAAAAGATCAGAAAAATTAGACAAACTTTTGTATGCTCTTCTTACTATATCACCTACTTCAACAATTAGCGAAAAAGTGTTTTCAAAATCTAATTTAATAAAAACAAAAATCGTTTGAAATTGTCTTATTTGACAAAAATTAAAATCATTTATGATATATTTTGTCTGAATACTTCAAATAATAATTTTTATTTGAATTATTTCTCAACAAGTATTAAAATCGGCATCCATGAATTAAAAGTGATCTCAGTTATTCAATTTTTAAGTTTTTTAAACTTTTAACTATTTTTTTTTAAGTTTTTTATGCATTTTTTCGTTGATAAAAATTTTAACTTTCTTATTTTAAGTTTTTATACCCTCCAACCACAGTATGGGGGTATACTCACTTTGTCATTCCGTGTGTAACGCATAGAAATATCGGTCAGGGACCCCATAAAGTATATATTATTGATCTATGATCGATTATAAGTCATGCTATGAATGCCCGTCCGTCCGTCTGTATAAAACACGATTCAGTCCAAAATAAAAGAGCTAGACTCCTGAAAATTGATACGAATGTGTCTTTTGGTCATAGGCCGGCTAAGTTAGGAAATGGGTAAAATCGGATAAGGGGAAAAAAAGTTCCCCCTTAAAGAACTAATAAACCTCTTTAAAAACGCAATTTTTTACTGCTTTTTTTGCATTTTTGCAAAAAAAAAAGTCATACACTTAGACCCCAAGGGGGCTAGTAAATATTTTTTTTTTGTCCCGCCCCCTTTTGTGGGCGTAGATTAAAAAAAACATAAAAGTATGAGAAAATGGTATAACTAAGTTCAAAAGGCATAATAAATAATTTAGTAAACATTTATCGCGTAGGGGAAGGTAGAATACAAGCACCTCCACAGAGCCCCCTCCCCCCAAAAAACGCCTCTGATTTTCTTTTATGCATTTGAACATGTTGGAGGGTATCAAAGATTCGGCACAGCCGAATTTAACACTCTCACTTGTTTTATATGATCTCTTTATTTTTTTTTTTTTTGTTAATAAAAATATTTTTTAAAATAATTTTTTATTCGTTATTCTCTTCGATTAATCGAATAAATTTTGATCTTTAATCGTTTGATCAAACGAAGAAAAACAATTATTTGAATTATTTGAACAAAGTTGGAAGTCGAATAATTGACAACTCTAATATATATTCATGATCCCCGATCGATTTTAAGACATTCTAGCGATGTCCGTCTGTCTGTCTGACTGTGGAAAATGCTGTCGCGGACAAAATATTGCACAGAGATGACTGAAACTTAACATATTTATTGGAAGTTCTCCCGAGAAGTTTGGTATTGCATTTGAGCGATATCGGTTCAGCGGTTCAAAAGTTATGAACGAAAATGTAAGCACACCTCAAAAATGTCAGTACATTCAACATAACCTAAAAATACAAGAAACAAACCAGGATGTCTAAATTTTTAGAAAAATTAAAATTTTTCTTTCTTATCAAATTTTTTTCCATCAATATATTTTTTTCATCAAAATTTTTTTTTTTTTCATCTAAATCAATATTTTTTTTCATCAATATTTTTTTTCTTCATAATTTTTTTTTTCATCAGTATTTTTTTTTTCATCAATATTTTTTTTCATCAATACTTTTTTACATAAATATTTTTTTTCATCACTATTTTTTTTTTTCATCAATATTTTTTTATCACTATTTTTTTTTTATCAATATTTTTTTTGATCAATATTTTTTTTCATCAATATATCTTTTATCAAAATTTTTTTTCATCGAATTGTTTTGTTCGTAAATATTTTTTTATCATAAATTTTTTTCATCAATATTTTTTTCATAATTTTTTGTAACAAAAAAAAAAAAAAAAAAAAAATTTAAATTTAAGGGGCCGGACCCACCTGGAGCCAGAAGAGCCCTTAGGTTTTTGTGATTACTATTTTTTTTTTCTTAATTTTTATTTTTGTTTTTATTAATATTTTTTTCATCAATATTCTTTTTTTTTGTTGATCAATATTTTTTTTTCATCCATTTTTTTTAACAAACTTTTTTCCAGCAATATTTTTTTTTCATCTATTTTTTTTACATCAATATTTTTTTTTCATTAAAATCAATATTTTTTTTTCATCAATATTTTTTTTCTTCATATTTTTTTTTTTTTTCATCAATATTTTTTTTTCATCATTGTCCATTGTCCATCATTGTCCATCATTGTCCACCATTGTCCATTGTCCATCATTGTCCATTGTCCATCATTGTCCATCATTGTCCATTGTCCATCATTGTCCATTGTCAATCATTGTCAATTGTCCATTGTCCATCATTGTCCATTGTCCATCATTGTCCATTGTCCATCCTTGTCCATCATTGTCCATTGTCCATCATTGTCCATTGTCCATCATTGTCCATTGTCCATCATTATCCATTGTCCATCATTGTCCATTGTCCATCATTTTCCATTGTCCATTGTCCATCATTGTCCATTGTAAATCATTGTCCATTGTCCATCATTGTCCATTGTCCATCATTTTCCATTGTACATCATTGTCCATCATTGTCCATTGTCCATCATTGTCCGTTGTCCATCATTTTCCGTTGTCCATCATTGTCCATTGTCCATTGTCCATCATTGTTCATTGTCCATTGTCCATCATTGTCCATTGTCCATCATTGTCCATCATTGTCCATTGTCCATCATTGTCCATTGTCCATCATTGTCCATCATTCAAGGACCATAGAGTAATATTACTCTATGGTCTTTGCATCATTGTCCAATGTCCATCATTGTCCATTGTCCGTCATTGTCCATTGTCCATCATTGTCCATTGTCCATCATTGTCCATTGTCCATCATTGTCCATTGTCCATCATTGTCCATTGTCCATCATTGTCCATTGTCCATCATTGTCCATTGTCCATCATTGTCCATTGTCCATTGTCCATTGTCCATTGTCCAATGTCCATTGTCCATTGTCCATTGTCCATTGTCCATTGTCCATTGTCCATTGTCCATTGTCCATTGTCCATTGTCCATTGTCCATTGTCCATTGTCCATTGTCCATTGTCCAATGTCCATTGTCCATTGTCCATTGTCCATTGTCCATTGTCCATTGTCCATTGTCCATTGTCCATTGTCCATTGTCCATTGTCCATTGTCCATTGTCCATTGTCCATTGTCCATTGTCCATTGTCCATTGTCCATTGTCCATTGTCCATTGTCCATTGTCCATTGTCCATTGTCCATTGTCCATTGTCCATTGTCCATTGTCCATTGTCCATTGTCCATTGTCCATTGTCCATTGTCCATTGTCCATTGTCCATTGTCCATTGTCCATTGTCCATTGTCCATTGTCCATTGTCCATTGTCCATTGTCCATTGTCCATTGTCCATTGTCCATTGTCCATTGTCCATTGTCCATTGTCCATTGTCCATTGTCCATTGTCCATTGTCCATTGTCCATTGTCCATTGTCCATTGTCCATTGTCCATTGTCCATTGTCCATTGTCCATTGTCCATTGTCCATTGTCCATTGTCCATTGTCCATTGTCCATTGTCCATTGTCCATTGTCCATTGTCCATTGTCCATTGTCCATTGTCCATTGTCCATTGTCCATTGTCCATTGTCCATTGTCCATTGTCCATTGTCCATTGTCCATTGTCCATTGTCCATTGTCCATTGTCCATTGTCCATTGTCCATTGTCCATTGTCCATTGTCCATTGTCCATTGTCCATTGTCCATTGTCCATTGTCCATTGTCCATTGTCCATTGTCCATTGTCCATTGTCCATTGTCCATTGTCCATTGTCCATTGTCCATTGTCCATTGTCCATTGTCCATTGTCCATTGTCCATTGTCCATTGTCCATTGTCCATTGTCCATTGTCCATTGTCCATTGTCCATTGTCCATTGTCCATTGTCCATTGTCCATTGTCCATTGTCCATTGTCCATTGTCCATTGTCCATTGTCCATTGTCCATTGTCCATTGTCCATTGTCCATTGTCCATTGTCCATTGTCCATTGTCCATTGTCCATTGTCCATTGTCCATTGTCCATTGTCCATTGTCCATTGTCCATTGTCCATTGTCCATTGTCCATTGTCCATTGTCCATTGTCCATTGTCCATTGTCCATTGTCCATTGTCCATTGTCCATTGTCCATTGTCCATTGTCCATTGTCCATTGTCCATTGTCCATTGTCCATTGTCCATTGTCCATTGTCCATTGTCCATTGTCCATTGTCCATTGTCCATTGTCCATTGTCCATTGTCCATTGTCCATTGTCCATTGTCCATTGTCCATTGTCCATTGTCCATTGTCCATTGTCCATTGTCCATTGTCCATTGTCCATTGTCCATTGTCCATTGTCCATTGTCCATTGTCCATTGTCCATTGTCCATTGTCCATTGTCCATTGTCCATTGTCCATTGTCTATTGTCCATTGTCCATTGTCCATTGTCCATTGTCCATTGTCCATTGTCCATTGTCCATTGTCCATTGTCCATTGTCCATTGTCCATTGTCCATTGTCCATTGTCCATTGTCCATTGTCCATTGTCCATTGTCCATTGTCCATTGTCCATTGTCCATTGTCCATTGTCCATTGTCCATTGTCCATTGTCCATTGTCCATTGTCCATTGTCCATTGTCCATTGTCCATTGTCCATTGTCCATTGTCCATTGTCCATTGTCCATTGTCCATTGTCCATTGTCCATTGTCCATTGTCCATTGTCCATTGTCCATTGTCCATTGTCCATTGTCCATTGTCCATTGTCCATTGTCCATTGTCCATTGTCCATTGTCCATTGTCCATTGTCCATTGTCCATTGTCCATTGTCCATTGTCCATTGTCCATTGTCCATTGTCCATTGTCCATTGTCCATTGTCCATTGTCCATTGTCCATTGTCCATTGTCCATTGTCCATTGTCCATTGTCCATTGTCCATTGTCCATTGTCCATTGTCCATTGTCCATTGTCCATTGTCCATTGTCCATTGTCCATTGTCCATTGTCCATTGTCCATTGTCCATTGTCCATTGTCCATTGTCCATTGTCCATTGTCCATTGTCCTATGTCCTATGTCCTATGTCCTATGTCCTATGTCCATTGTCCATTGTCCATTGTCCTATGTCCATTGTCCATTGTCCATTGTCCATTGTCCATTGTCCATTGTCCATTGTCCATTGTCCATTGTCCATTGTCCATTGTCCATTGTCCATTGTCCATTGTCCATTGTCCATTGTCCATTGTCCATTGTCCATTGTCCATTGTCCATTGTCCATTGTCCATTGTCCATTGTCCATTGTCCATTGTCCATTGTCCATTGTCCATTGTCCATTGTCCATTGTCCATTGTCCATTGTCCATTGTCCATTGTCCATTGTCCATTGTCCATTGTCCATTGTCCATTGTCCATTGTCCATTGTCCATTGTCCATTGTCCATTGTCCATTGTCCATTGTCCATTGTCCATTGTCCATTGTCCATTGTCCATTGTCCATTGTCCATTGTCCATTGTCCATTGTCCATTGTCCATTGTCCATTGTCCATTGTCCATTGTCCATTGTCCATTGTCCATTGTCCATTGTCCATTGTCCATTGTCCATTGTCCATTGTCCATTGTCCATTGTCCATTGTCCATTGTCCATTGTCCATTGTCCATTGTCCATTGTCCATTGTCCATTGTCCATTGTCCATTGTCCATTGTCCATTGTCCATTGTCCATTGTCCATTGTCCATTGTCCATTGTCCATTGTCCATTGTCCATTGTCCATTGTCCATTGTCCATTGTCCATTGTCCATTGTCCATTGTCCATTGTCCATTGTCCATTGTCCATTGTCCATTGTCCATTGTCCATTGTCCATTGTCCATTGTCCATTGTCCATTGTCCATTGTCCATTGTCCATTGTCCATTGTCCATTGTCCATTGTCCATTGTCCATTGTCCATTGTCCATTGTCCATTGTCCATTGTCCATTGTCCATTGTCCATTGTCCATTTTCAATTTTTCATTGTCCATTGTCCATTGTCCATTGTCAATCATTGTCCATTGTCAATCATTATCCATCATTGTCCATTGTCCATCATTGTCCATTGTCAATTGTCCATTGTCCATTGTCAATCATTGTCCATCATTGTCCGTTGTCCATCATTGTCCATTGTCCATCATTGTCCATCATTGTCCATCATTGTCCATTGTCCATCATTGTCCATCATTGTCCATTGTCCATTGTCCATTGTCCATAGTCCATAGTCCATTGTCCATTGTCCATTGTCCATAGTCCATTGTCCATTGTCCATTGTCCATCATTGTCCATTGTCAATCATTGTCCATTGTCAATCATTGTCCATCATTGTCCATCATTGTCCATTGTCCATCATTGTCCATTGTCCATCATTGTCCATCATTGTCCATTGTCCATCATTGTCCATCATTGTCCATCATTGTCCATTGTCCATTGTCCATCATTGTCCATTGTCCACTGTCCATCATTGTCCATTGTCCATCATTGTCCATTGTCCATTTTCCATTGTCCATAGTCCATTGTCCATTGTCCATTGTCCATTGTCCATTGACCATTGTCCATTGTCCATTGTCCATCATTGTCCATTGTCCATCAGTGTCCATCATTGTCTATTGTCAATCATTGTCCATTGTCAATCATTGTCCATCATTGTCCATTGTCCATCATTGTCCATCATTGTCCATTGTCCATCATTGTCCATCATTGTCCATTGTCCATTGTCCATCATTGTTTATTGTCCATCATTGTCCATTGTCCGCTGTCCATCATTGTCCATCATTGTCCATTGTCCATTGTACATTGTCCATTGTCCATTTTCCATTGTCCATTGTCCATTTTCCATTTTCCATTGTCCATGTCCATGTCTGTCTGTGGAAAATGCTATCACGGACAAAATATTGCACAGTGATGTCTGAAACTAAACATTTTTATTGGAAGTTCTTCCGAGAAGTTTGGTATTGCATTTGAGCGGTTCAAAAGTTATGAACGAAAATGTAAGCACACCTCAAAAATTTCAGTACATTCAACATAACCTAAAATTACAAAATGCTTTAATTCAGCTTCTGGTTGACATATGTGAACATAATTGAACTCCAAGTGGTATTTAAACAAGCACGAACATATTTTTTGACAAAAAAAAGAAAAAAATCGCGAATTTTTTTTCCAAAATTTTTTTTCGCGGAATTTTTTTTTTTAATTTTTTTTTTTTTAAAGTAATTTCCTTTTAAATAAAGTTTTTTGCAATAATCTTTTTGAAATTGTGGAGGGTATCACTACATTCGGCAAGGTCGAATTTAACTTTTTTACTTGTTTTTTTTAATTTTGAAAACTGTACTTTTTTTCTTCTCTGGTTTATTTTATATGGTGCTCCAAAAAAATTAAGTTGTTAGATATTGACCGCAACTGCACTTAGATGTATTTATTTGGATGTAAAAATACGTCTCACGAAATTTCAGGATAATCGGACATGTCTACGGTGTGCTACATCGGTCATGAAATTTAAAAATGAATTAAACAGGGAAAATATGTTTTTTATATTAATTTTATCAATTTTTTTTCGATATTTTCTGTTAAGTTTGAATTCAGATAGTTACAGAATTCTTATTTTCAGTAAAATGTCTCTCTAAAAAGGTTATAAAAACTAAAATTGGTTCAAAATCAGCCAAGCTATTACAACATCCCCAGGCATCTAACTTGTGGCAGACCAATTGATTATGGAAAACGAAACCTATTTTTTTTTTTTTTTTTTTTTGAAATTATCTGCTGCAATAACATTTTTTTTTTTTGTTCTTCAAGCGAATTCGAAGCGAAAAATCTGTGATTTGGCATGGAATTCCCAATATACAAAAGTTTGAAAATATCAATATTAAACATACGAAGACGTATGATTAATATTGAACTTTAAATTAAATATTAATCATACGCATTAGGGTTATAACTTTTTAAATTTTTTGCAAATATCAAAAAGTCCATCCCATAGTCGTACAGGCCATGAAAAAATATTAAGAAATGATGTCTTACTTTTCGCGATCGCTAAAAAAGTTCACGCACCAAACGCGATGAAGTTTTGAATATTAGTTTTTCTTTTAAGTATAAACAAATTATATTTAATTGCAAAATATTTAGGATTTTCTTGTAATTTCATTAATAAAAAAACAAAATCTCATCAGTTGAATGGAGGGCGCGAAAAAATCGCGATATTTTGACGCTATTTTTCGGATTTTTTAAATTAGCTAAATTTTAGTGTCAAGTGATAGGTGCTATGAGGCAGTAATTCTTTTCAGCAACTAAAGATTATAATCGCGGAATTTTGGTGCTTTTTCGCGGATGTTATAAATAAGTTAAATGTTGGTTTCTTCTGATATGTAAACATGAGTTTGTGATAATTTTCAAATAATTAAGATATGACGTCATAATATAAAATTTTTAAAACAAAAAAATAAAAAAATCATTCTTGGGGGAGTTTTAAAAATTGCATTCGGTGCGTGAACTTTTTTCACCGAAATGACCGAAAAAATAGATTTTTGGTATCTGTACATCATTGCCCATAGCGTGGTGGGATGGACGTTTTTTGTCAAAAAAAAGTTATAACCCTAATGGACATGGACAATGGACAATGGAAAATAGACAATGGACAATGGTCAATGGACAATGGACAATGGACAATGGACAATGGACAATGGACAATGGACAATGGACAATGGACAATGGACAATGGACAATGGACAATGGACAATGGACAATGGACAATGGACAATGGACAATGGACAATGGACAATGGACAATGGACAATGGACAATGGACAATGGACAATGGACAATGGACAATGGACAATGGACAATGGACAATGGACAATGGACAATGGACAATGGACAATGGACAATGGACAATGGACAATGGACAATGGACAATGGACAATGGACAATGGACAATGGACAATGGACAATGGACAATGGACAATGGACAATGGACAATGGACAATGGACAATGGACAATGGACAATGGACAATGGACAATGGACAATGGACAATGGACAATGGACAATGGACAATGGACAATGGACATTGGACAATGGACAATGGACAATGGACAATGGACAATGGACAATGGACAATGGACAATGGACAATGGACAATGGACAATGGACAATGGACAATGGACAATGGACAATGGACAATGGACAATGGACAATGGACAATGGACAATGGACAATGGACAATGGACAATGGACAATGGACAATGGACAATGGACAATGGACAATGGACAATGGACAATGGACAATGGATAATGGACAATGGACAATGGACAATGGACAATGGACAATGGACAATGGACAATGGACAATGGACAATGGACAATGGACAATGGACAATGGACAATGGACAATGGACAATGGACAATGGACAATGGACAATGGACAATGGACAATGGACAATGGACAATGGACAATGGACAATGGACAATGGACAATGGACAATGGACAATGGACAATGGACAATGGACAATGGACAATGGACAATGGACAATGGACAATGGACAATGGACAATGGACAATGGACAATGGACAATGGACAATGGACAATGGACAATGGACAATGGACAATGGACAATGGACAATGGACAATGGACAATGGACAATGGACAATGGACAATGGACAATGGACAATGGACAATGGACAATGGACAATGGACAATGGACAATGGACAATGGACAATGGACAATGGACAATGGACAATGGACAATGGACAATGGACAATGGACAATGGACAATGGACAATGGACAATGGACAATGGACAATGGACAATGGACAATGGACAATGGACAATGGACAATGGACAATGGACAATGGACAATGGACAATGGACAATGGACAATGGACAATGGACAATGGACAATGGACAATGGACAATGGACAATGGACAATGGACAATGGACAATGGACAATGGACAATGGACAATGGACAATGGACAATGGACAATGGACAATGGACAATGGACAATGGACAATGGACAATGGACAATGGACAATGGACAATGGACAATGGACAATGGACAATGGACAATGGACAATGGACAATGGACAATGGACAATGGACAATGGACAATGGACAATGGACAATGGACAATGGACAATGGACAATGGACAATGGACAATGGACAATGGACAATGGACAATGGACAATGGACAATGGACAATGGACAATGGACAATGGACAATGGACAATGGACAATGGACAATGGACAATGGACAATGGACAATGGACAATGGACAATGGACAATGGACAATGGACAATGGACAATGGACAATGGACAATGGACAATGGACAATGGACAATGGACAATGGACAATGGACAATGGACAATGGACAATGGACAATGGACAATGGACAATGGACAATGGACAATGGACAATGGACAATGGACAATGGACAATGGACAATGGACAATGGACAATGGACAATGGACAATGGACAATGGACAATGGACAATGGACAATGGACAATGGACAATGGACAATGGACAATGGACAATGGACAATGGACAATGGACAATGGACAATGGACAATGGACAATGGACAATGGACAATGGACAATGGACAATGGACAATGGACAATGGACAATGGACAATGGACAATGGACAATGGACAATGGACATGGACATGGACATGGACGTGGACAATGGACCTGACAATGGACAATGGACATGGACATGACATTCTGTGAATGTCCGTCTGTCCGTCCGTCCGACTGTCTGTAGATGGCACGATGCAGTTTAAAATAAAACAGCTTGCTTCCTGAACTTTGGCACGAATATGTCGTATGGTCCTTGGCAGGTTAAGTTCGTAAATGGGCAAATTCGGACCAGGGGGAAGAAAGTTTCCCCTTGAGGAACTAAACCAACCTCTGAAAACACGATTTTTATACCCTCCAACCACAGTATGGGGTATACCCACTACAGTATGGGGTATACCCACTTTGTCATTCCATTTGTAACGCATCGAAATATCGGTCGGCGACCCCATAAAGTATATATATTATTGACCATGATCGATTCTAAGACATTCTGTGAATGTCCGTCTGTCCGTCCGTCCGTCTGTCTGTAGATGGCTCGATGCAGTCCAAAATAAAACAGCTAGCCTCCTGAAATTTGCCACGAATATGTCTTATGGTCCTAGGCAGGTTAAGTTCGTGAATGGGCAAAATCGAATTAGGGGGAAAAAGTTCCCCCTTGTGAAACTTAACCAACCTCTGAAAAACACGATTTTTGTACGTGTTTTTTTATATTTTTGTTAAACTAATGAAACAAATTTATGCAAGAAGAAGTTCAGAATACTGCACTAGGACCGGGGGTGACTACAATTTTTTTGCTCGCCCCCCTTTTAGGGCGTGGATATAAAAAACAGTTTAAAAAATTATAAAATTGTTTTACTTTTGTGCAAAAAGCATAACAAAACAAGTAGAAAATTAAATTCGACTTAGTCGAATCTATGAATACCCTCCACAATGTTATCTGATAGTAATTTTCTAAAAAAAAAATTCAAAAAATTGCATTACAAATTTTTTATTAGAAATATGTATATTATTTTGAGTCAAACTTTCTTTTAATCAATCAAATTTTTTTGAGTGTAAAATTTTTTTGACTGTCAACATTTTTTTGAGTTCAAAAAAAAAAAAATAATGTGTACATTTTTTTTTTTGAGTGTTACATTTTTTTTTTGAGTGTAAATATTTTTTTAGTGTACAATTTCTTTGAGTAACAAATTACTTTGTAAAATATTTTTGTTGTTTTATACCTATATGTAACACTGTACGACAAAATTCAACTTTTGGTTGCACCCATGATCGGGACCAAAAAATTCTGAAAGTAGAGCTAAAATAAAGATACCCGTGTTTCCCAGTTTTTCTAGATCAATTCGTTTTCGCGTTTTATAAGCAAATTATTATTTTGTATATATTCGAATTTCAATCACTTGGGGAAGTGAGGATTACACCCGCAATAGGTAATTGTGATAGCATAAATTTTGCTGAAATACTTGCAAATAGTATCAGATAAAATGTGCGAAACAAGAGGAAAATCGATCCACGGGTTAAAAAGTTATGAAGAAATTTCTCATATTTGGACGTGTTTTCACATGTTTTTATACATTCTATTTAGTGATAAAGGGTTCAAAATACTCTAACTTTTGAAAGACCATTTGGATGTTCCTAAAGTTTGGCATATATATTTGTTATTTACCTGGGCAGGTTGGTATTGAATTTCGAGGAAATCGATCCAGGGTTTCACAAGCTATGATCAAAACCGTTAATTTCGGATTAATTTTACCTTTAACTTTCTCGTTCAAAAACCCCTAAATGCTCTTTTAAATTATTGGCATTTTACATAGTAATTTTATCGCTAAAAAAATATTTACAATCGAGAAAAAAAAAATTACACTTAAAAAAATTTTACACTCAAAAAAAATTTACACTAATAAAAATATTGTACTTTAATTTTTTTTTTTACAAAAATTATAAAAAAGAGTTTTTTAATCCAAATAAAAAAATGTCGAATCAAAATTTTTAACAATTTTGTTTTCACATTAGAAAAAATACTATCACTTACAGGGGCTAATTAATGGAGGGTATGAATGGATTCGGCCAAGTCGTTTTTAAATTTTCTGGTTGTTTGTTAGTGGCAATTCTAAAGTAAATTGTGGCAACTCTGGGAAAGTTTTAAACATCTTTTTGCAATGCACACATCTTATTTTAGTTGCCATCATAGACAATTTGGATGGCCAAACATTTTTGAGTGTAAAATTTTTTTGAGTGTAATTTTTTTCGGGCGATAAAATTTTTTTTGAGTGTAATTTTTTTTCGGGCGATAAAATTACTTTGTAAAATATTTTTGTGGCATACCAATATTTTTTAAAGAGCATTTAAAGTTTTTTTGAAAGAGGGATTTCAAGATGAAACCTTTTCGAAATTCACGGTTTTGATCATAACTTCTGAAACACTTGATCGATTTTCTCGAAATTTAATACCAACCTTACCAGGGAAATAACAAATATATATGCCAAACTTTAGGAGCATCCAAATTTTCTTTCAAAAGTTAGCGTATTTTAAACCCTCTATCATTTAAAAGAAAGTATAAAAACATGAGGAAAAACATCAAAATTTGAGAAATTTTTTCATAACTTTTAAACTCGTGCACCGATTTTCCTCATGTTTTGCATATTTTATCTGATACTATTTGCAAGTATTTCAGCTTAATTTCAGCCATCACGATTAACTGTTGCTCGCGTAATCCTTACTTCCCCAAGCAATTAAAACTCATATATATATACAAAATATTGATTTGCTAATAAAACGCGAAAACGAATTGATCTAGAAAAACTGGGAGACACGGGTATCTTTTTTTTACCTCTATTTTCAGAATTTGTTGGTCCCGATCATGGGTGCAAAATAGTGTCGTACAGTGTAATACAAAAAAAAACTATTTCACATATTTTCCTCTTTATACCCTCCACTCTAGTGATAGAGGGTATATATAAGTTTGTCATTCCGTTTGTAACACATAGAAATATTGGTCTAGGACCCCTTAAAGTATATATATTCATGATCCTTGATCGATTTTAAGTCGATCTAGCAATGTCCGTCCGTCCGTCCGTCCGTCCGTCCGTCCGTCCGTCTGTCTGTCTGTCTGTCCGTTGAAAACACGCTAACTTTTGAAAGACTTAACGGAGGCTTCTGAAGTTTGACATATATGTTCTCCATTTACCGGGTCAGGTTGGTATTGCAATCCAGCGAAATCGGTCAAGTGGTTCAAAAGTTATGAGCAAAAGAGTAAATTTCGGCAAGGGTATTTTGCGAATTCACGAGATTAAAACCACTCTAACTTTCGAAAGACAATTCTGAGGGTGCTGAAGCTTAGCATTTATATTTGTCGTTCCCCAAGTCTGTTTGGTTTTGAATTTCAGCAAAATCGGTTCAGTTGTTCAAAAGTTATAAGCAATGCTCTGAATTTCAGATTTATTTCACCTTAAACTGTTGAAAACTCATTAAACAAGTTTTAGAAGCATGGTGAAATACCAGTTTTTTAAAGCTTGTTGTTGTTTGTTTTCCTGTGTGGGGTGCAGTTTAGTTGTTATACAAGCAAATATTTGTTATTTTTTTTTTGTTATTGTTTTTGTAACTGTATGTAACGGTGCATAGTAAGTATTTTTGGAAAAAAAATCAAATGAAGTGGTTCAATGTTAGTTTGTTTTTGGTTTTTAAATAACAGGGTGGTAAAATAAAAGGAGGGAAATATGTGAAATAGTTTTTTTTTGTATTACACATTGGTATAAAACAACAAAAATATTTTACAATGTAATTTTGTTACTCAAAGAAATTCTACACTAAAAAAAATATTTAAACCAAAAAAAAATGTTACACTCAAAAAAAAAATGTATACATTATTTTTTTTTTATGAAATGTCACACTCAAAAAAGTGCTTACTTTTTACACTCAAAAAATTTTATTGATCAAAAAAAGTTTTACTCAAAATAAAATTTTTTTAATAAAAAATTTGTAATGCAATTTTTTGAAATTTTTGTTACAAAATTACTATCAGATAACATTGTGGAGGGTATTCATAGATTCGACCAAGTCGAACTTAGTTTTTCTACTTGTTTTATATTACAATCCTCTTCTTTAAAAACCAAAAACAAATTAACGTTCAATTATACACATACTTTATTTGATTTTTTCCCGTTACATACAGTTACACTAACAATAACAAAACAATAACAAATATTTACTTGTCTAACAACTACACTGCACCCCACGACAAGAAAACAAACAACAACAAGTTTTACAAAACTGGTATTTCACCATGCTCTTAAAACTTGTTTAACGAGTTTTCAACAGTTTAAGGTGAAACAAATCTGAAATTCAGTGCTTTGCTTATAACTTTTGAACCACTGAACCGATTTTGCTGAAATTCAAAACCAAACAGCCTTTGGGAACGACAAATATATATGCTAAGCTTCGGCCCCCTCAGAATTATCTTTCGAAAGTTATAGTGGTTTTAATCTTGTAAATTCGAAAAATACCATTGCCGAAATTTGCTCTTTTTCCCATAACTTTTGAACCACTTGACCGATTTCGCTGGATTGCAATACCAACCTGACCCGGTAAATGGTGAACATATATGTCAAACTTCAAGAGCCTCCGTAAAGTCTTTCAAAAGTTAGCGTGTTTTCAACGGACAGACAGACAGACGGACGGACGGACGGACATCGCTAGATCGACTTAAAATTGATCAAGGATCATGAATATATATACTTTATGGGGTCCTAGACCAATATTTCGATGTGTTACAAACGGAATGACAAACTTATATATACCCTCTATCACTAGAGTGGAGGGTATAAAAATGTGAGTAAACATTTTTCACGAGGCCCCTGATTTTTTTTACATTTTGGAGGGTATAAAAGATTCGACACAGCGGAATTTAACACACTTACTTGTTATTTTATTAATTTTACACATGAAAAAGTTTATTTATTGATTAAATAAAAGTTAAAACAGTTGTTAACAAAAATGTATCACTGATCATTGAAGAGGAAAGCGGTATAAGCTAGGAGAGAGAGGGGTTAACAACCCGAGTAAAAATGAATACATATAATTTTACATTATTTGATATATGAAGGTTTTTATTTCAAACGTACCACGAAAAAAAAAATTGTTGGATCAAAGTCAAACTTTGGGAGCTAATTGCCCTTTATGAAAGCAACAAATCGTGGAACAAAAGTTTTCGTTTTTCGGAAAAATGGGCGAGATAGGCGTGGTCAAACATGGTAAAATGGAGCAATTTTTGAATGATGTCGCTATGTATTGCATTTTTTCTACAGTAACTCAACGATTCTGAAATTTTCGAAACACATCTATTTTATAGTGTTTTGTATGGGCTATCGATTGGCCTTATTTGTTTTTGGGAAAAATTCAGAACTGTATCTGAATTTTTCAAATGAAAAATAAAAATCGCTGTAGCAAAAAACACGCCATTTTTAATTTTATTTTTTTTTAAATTTTATATTGAAATTCATTTCATTCTCTACATCATATCAAATTCTCAGAGAGCAGTTATTTTTGGTGAGGAGGCGTGGTCAAATATTGGAAAAATGGTCAAATTTGTGTCGAGTTGTCTTGATTAAATATTTATCACATTAAAACGGAATGCACCACAATCTCAAAAATTTACATTCTTATATAGTTTTGTATGGGCTATCGATTAAAATTTTTTTTTTTTGGAAAATTTTCAGAACCCGTTCTGAAATTCATTTTCATACAAATTGTCTTTGTTTTTAAAATCAACTTTCAAAAAATGTATTGAAAATTTGAAATTTAAAATAAAACTTTTGTTAAAATAGACTTTTTGTTTTCTTGTGGTAAGGGCCTATGTTTTTATACCCTCCACTTAGTGATAGAGGGTATATTTAAGTTTGTCATTCCGTTTGTAACTCATCGAAATATCGGTCTGGGACCCCATAAAGTATATCGTGGAACTATATTCAATTTGAGCTATCTGCTCGGTTGACGAAAATGAGTTTTTGATGGCAAAATGTTCGCTGGCATAAGTGTCATCTATGGTATTAATTTCAGAACAAAAAAATTATTTTAAGACTATTTTATTCCAAAAATAGCATCCTATTTGAGCTATCTACAGTTTAGTTTACTAGGGTAAACTTTTAAATTAAAATTTTTTTATATTCCCGAGTAAAAAAGTTCCTATATAGTTGTATATAATTTTATAAACATCATATATGATTAAATAGAATTATATAGAATTTGATGCGAGAAATGAGTCGATAAAACTATATAAAATTTGATCAATGTTTCTTATATTTTGATAAATTTTTTATATAATTTTATGCGAAATTTGGACCCCTATTTTTATATAATAATAGCAAAATTATATAATCAGATGTAATTATATAAAAATATATAAAATTGTATAAAACTTTATAAAACTATATAAAGTTACATAAAATTATATATAATTTTATATAATTAAAACAAAATTTTATGATTTATATAAAACTTGATATAATTTTATATAACTTTATAAAATTATATATTGTTTTATATAATTTGATATAGTTGTATTTAATTATATCTGATTATATAAATTTGCTGTTGTTATATAAAAATGGGGGTCCAAATTTCGCATAAAATTATATAAAAAATTTATCAAAACATAAGTAACATTGATAAAATTTTATATGGTTTTATCGACTCATTTTTCGCATCAAATTCTATATAATTCTATTTAATCATATATGATGTTTATAAAATAATATACAACTATATAGGAACTTTTTTACTCGGGTTATCACTTTTTATATGGTGTTTCCATCAATAAAAATAATGGCAGTTTTTTTTTTGAAAGTTTCAACTCCATTCCGCGGTTAAAAACGCGGTTTTTGACCCCCCGAGTAAAAAAAATGATATGACACAATATATAATTTAATATGGGTTCGTGTCTATTTTGATATAATCTTATACGAAAAATGGTTTCATAAGATTTGATCGAATAATATCTAATAATATCAGTTTATATAACTTTATATCGACTTTGATACGAGTTTTGGTCTAATCCAATGATATAAAATTATATCCACTTATATTAAAATTTATAAAATTTTAAAAATCGGATGTTTTTTTTTTTAGTTTTTATTAAAAAGTTGAAAAATTAAAATCCCGAGTAAAAAAAATGATATGACACAATATATAATTTAATATGGGTTCGTGTCTATTTTGATATAATCTTATACGAAAAATGGTTTCATAAGACTTGATCGAATATTATCTAATAATATCAGTTTATATAACTTTATATCGACTTTGATACGAGTTTTGGTCTAATCCAATGATATAAAATTATATCCAATTATATTAAAATCGGATGTTTTTTTTAGTTTTTAATAAAAAGTTGAAAAATTAAAATAATAAAAATCAGTTGTTCTTGAAAAAAACTTAGAAAAATTTATAAAAATGGAGTCATGTTAAATTTTATATAAAACACTTAGAAAATATTTTCAAAAAAAATTGTCCTTAATTGCGGCAATTCTGATTTTATCGTGTATCAGAGAGAGATCTAAGATTCTTCCCTCTCTCTCTCTCTGATACACTAGAAAATCAAAATTGCCGCAATTAAAATTGCCTTATGTAAATTCGGTCTTAGAAAAATTAAAAAAAATGGAGTCATATAAAATTTTATATAAAACACTTAGAAAATATTTGCGATAAAAAAATGTTCCTTGAAAAAAAAAAACTTAGAAAAATTTTTAAAGATGGAGTCATATAAAATTTTATATAAAACACTTAGAAAATATTCGTGACAAAAAAGTGGTGCTTGAAAAAAACTTAGAAAAATAAAAAAATATGAAGTCATATGAAATTTTTTATAAAACACTTTGAAATATTCGCGATAAAATATGTTCTTAAAAAAACTTAAAAAAATTAAAAAATAATGGAGGCATATAAAATTTTATATAAAACACTTAGAAATTTAAAATGACGCATGGGGCTAGATGTTACAACACATAGTTATGTATGGTGATATCTTAAAAAAATCCCCCATCAAAATTTATTATATAAATTTATCTCGCAAGACATAGTGTCACACATGATCATATATGAAATAATATGACTATATAAAAGTATATACGATCATATTAAATAATTTTTACTCGGGATAATAAAAATAAGTTGTTCTTTGAAAAAAACTTAAGGAGTAATGTTAAATTTTATATAAAACACTTAGAAAATATTTTCCAATAAATTTGTCCGTGGAAAAAACTTAGAAAAATTTAAAAAAATGGAGTTATATAAAATTTTATATAAAACACTTAGAAAATATTTGCTATAAAAAAATGTTCCTTGAAAAAACTTAGAAAAAATTTAAAAGATGGAGTCATATAAAATTTTATATAAAACACTTAGAAAATATTCGCGATAAAAAAGTGGTGCTTGAAAAAAACTTAGAAAAATAAAAAAAAATTAAGTCATGATATTTTATATAAAACCCTTTGAAAATATTTGCGATAAAAATATGTTTTTGCAAAAAACTTAAAAAAATTAAAAAATAATGGAGGCATATAAATTTTTATATAAAACATTTAGAAATTTGCAATGATGCATGGGACCAGATGTTACCATATAAAGTTATGTATGGCGATATCTTAAAAAAATCACTAATCAAAATTTATTATATAAATTTATCTCGCAAGACATAGTGTCACACATGATCATATATGAAATAATATGACTATATAAAAGTATATAAGATCATATTAAATTATTTTTACTCGGGCCATATTTCGATGCGGAGCAAAATCGGTTGAAATTTTTGCATATTTCATTTGTCTATTCGATTGTACAGCAAACACAAGTGTTACGACATTTTTCGCAAGCTTCATGAAGGTTCCAAATAATGGCGATAAAGCGCGAAAAAATCGATGATTTAAAAAAAAATTAAAAAGTATTTTTTTAACACATGTAACGGAAGGGCTTTAAAAACTGAGAAATATGGTACCAAATTCACATTTTTAACATAATCCGTTAAAAAGTTATAAAGCTTTAAAGTCTATATTTAATTAGCTACTTATCTGCTTAGGTTGATTAATTTCAAATAAAAAAGGTTGAGCTATCTGCTGTAACTCAGCGAATAATACGAATTTTTACAAACAAAGCACGTGTAAAATTTAGTAGCAATTATTAATTAATATTGTAAAAGATCGAATGACAAAAAGTTTAAAAATACGCGAATGCGACGGTTTTTTTGCTCTCCTGAAAAGTTATGTTTTTTTAGATAGCTCAAATTGAATATAGTTTAACGATATATATTCATGATCCCCGATCGATTTTAAGACATTCTAGCGATGTCCGTCTGTCCGTCGGTCCGTCGGTCCGTCTGTCCGTCTGTCTGTGGAAATGGTGATCACGACCAAAATACTACACGGATATGACTGAAACTTAACACATTTATTGGAAGTTCTCCTGAGAAGTTTGGTATTGCATTTGAGCGATATCGGTTAAGCGGTTTAAAAGTTATGAACGAAAATGTAAAGACACCTCAAAAATTTTAGTACATTCAACATAACCTAAAAATACAAAATGCTTTAATTCGGCTGCTGGTTGACATATGTGAACATAATTGAACACCAAATGGTATTTAAACATGTACGAACATATTTTTTGACAAAAAAAGAAAAAAATTGCGGCCTTTTTTTTTACCAAAATTTTTTTTTTCGCGGAATAATTTTTTTCCAATTTTTTTTTTTTTAAGTAATTTCATTTTAAAAAAAAGTTTTTTTGCAATAATCTTTTTGAAATTGTGGAGGGTATCACTACATTCGGCAAAGCCAAATTTAACTTTTTTACTTGTTAGTAATTATTTTTGAAATTTTTGTCTTAAAATTCTTTGAATTTTGGCATTTAAAAAAAAAAATTCATTAACCGTATTCTTTAAAAAATTCTTAATTTTTTTTTTTAGCACAATCTTTTTGTTTTTTTCAGCATAATTGTTTTTAATTTTTGCAGCATAACTATCTGATGTCCCCACTTTGAAATTCTGCACATACTTATAAAGTCGAACGTCATTGACTTAAACTGTGGAGTTGCAGTCAAAATCAAAAATCATCATTCAAAATATTTTAGACATTGTGTAGGGCATTCATTGATTCACCCAAGTCGAATTTAATTTTTTTACTTATGTTTTGTAATTTTCATAGTGTTTTACACATTTCACTATCAACATTTTCTATACCAATGAGTATAATATCATGTTACAATAATTTCAAGTGTCAAGTATTTTTTTTTCTCGCAGTCTTTTTAAAAATCCCACGACTGCTTTTTGTAACATCCCAGCAAAAACATGGTAATGAATTGTGAAAAGTAATCATTACCAAATACATTATTTATAATGAGTACCCATTACCATTAACATTATTTTAAGCCCGAAAGTAACTACTTTTCAGTAATATGTTATAAAAGCACTTCTAAGTAATAATATCTCCTTGAACTTGCAGTTTTTAACCTTTACAATTCAATTAACTTAAAAAGTACTTAAAAACTTAATAAAAATACCGCAATTTTTAAGTTTTAGTAAAAACAAATTAAATTTAAAATGTTTTAATTAACTAATTATTTTACTTCTTATTAGTAATGGGTTTTTACTCCTTATTAGTAATCCGAGTCAGTAACAACTTATTTATCTACATACTCTTCACTACACCTTTTCCAATTGAAATTCAGAAAAGATCAATTGTAATTCAGAAATCTCAATTGAAATTCAGAAAAGCACAATTGAAATTCAGAAATCGTAATTGAAATTCAGAAAAGCCCAATTGAAATTCAGAAATCACAATTGAAATTCAGAAAAGCCCAATTGAAATTCAGAAATCACAATTGAAATTCAGAAAAGCCCAATTGAAATTCAGAAATCACAATTGAAATTCAGAAAAGCACAATTGAAATTCAGAAAAGATCAATTGAAATTCAGAAAAGCCCAATTGAAATTCAGAAAAGCACAATTGAAATTCAGAAAAGCCCAATTGAAATTCAGAAAAGCACAATTGAAATTCAGAAAACCCCAATTGAAATTCAGAAAAGCACAATTGAAATTCAGAAAAGCACAATTGAAATTCAGAAATCGTAATTGAAATTCAGAAAAGCCCAATTGAAATTCAGAAAAGCACAATTGAAATTCAGAAATGCCCAATTGAAATTCAGAAAAGCATAATTGAAATTCAGAAATCGTAATTGAAATTCAGAAATCGTAATTGAAATTCAGAAAAGCCCAATTGAAATTCAGAAAATCACAATTGAAATTCAGAAAATCACAATTGAAATTCACAAAAGCCCAATTTAAATTCAGAAAAGCACAATTGAAATTCAGAAAAGCACAATTGAAATTCACAAAATCACAATTGAAATTCAGAAAATCACAATTGAAATTCAGAAAAGCGCAATTGAAATTCAGAAAATCACAATTGAAATTCAGAATAGCCCAATTGAAATTCAGAAAATCACAATTGAAATTCAGAAAAGCCCAATTGAAATTCAGAAAATCACAATTGAAATTCAGAAAAGCCCAATTGAAATTCAGAAATCGTAATTAAAATTCAGAAAAGCCCAATTGAAATTCAGAAAAGCACAATTGAAATTCAGAAAAGCACAATTGAAATTCAGAAAAGCCCAATTGAAATTCAGAAAAGACCAATTGAAATTCAGAAATCGTAATTGAAATTCAGAAAAGCCCAATTGAAATTCAGAAAATCACAATTGAAATTCAGAAAATCACAATTGAAATTCAGAAAAGCCCAATTGAAATTCAGAAAAGCACAATTGAAATTCAGAAAAGCACAATTGAAATTCAGATAATCACAATTGAAATTCAGAAAATCACAATTGAAATTCAGAAAAGCCCAATTGAAATTCAGAAAAACACAATTGAAATTCAGAAAAGATCAATTGAAATTCAGAATATCACAATTGAAATTCAGAAAAGCCCAATTGAAATTCAGAAATCACAATTGAAATTCAGAAATCACAATTGAAATTCAGAAAATGTAAACAAACCAATTATTAGTCACCACTGCAAACATAGACACATTATGCAAATGCAGTACAGAAATGTGTATATGAGAGTATCTAACTTTATTCTCTTGCTACGTATTGTAGAGAGCAGACAGACAATACACTCATAAAATGCTTAAGGTAACATTAAGTGAAACTGACTTTTTATTATTTTTCTTTAAAACTAATTTTTCATTAATGCATTTGTCAAGGTAGAGTAAATATTTTTGTTCACTATATTAATTAATTTACAAAAAATAATAAAAATTCAGTTAAACTAAATTTTACCTACAACATTCTATGAGTGTATTATTGTCTGTCTGCTCTCTACAATACGTAGCAAGAGAATAAAGTTAAATACTCTCATTGTTGTACAGCATTTGTTTAATGTGTCTATGTAGTGGTGACTCATAATTGGTTTGTTTACATTTTCTGAATTTCAATTGTGATTTCTGAATTTCAATTGTGATTTCTGAATTTCAATTGGTCTTTTCTGAATTTCAATTATGATTTCTGAATTTCAATTGGGCTTTTCTGAATTTCAATTGTGATTTTCTGAATTTCAATTGGGCTTTCTGAATTTCAATTGGGCTTTTCTGAATTTCAATTGTGATTTTCTGAATTTCAATTGTGCTTTTCTGAATTTCAATTGTGCTTTTCTAAATTTCAATTGGGCTTTTCTGAATTTCAATTGTGATTTTCTGAATTTCAATTGTGATTTTCTGAATTTCAATTGGGCTTTTCTGAATTTCAATTACGATTTCTGAATTTCAATTGGTCTTTTCTGAATTTCAATTGGGCTTTTCTGAATTTCAATTGTGCTTTTCTGAATTTCAATTGTGCTTTTCTGAATTTCAATTAGGCTTTTCTGAATTTCAATTACGATTTCTGAATTTCAATTGGTCTTTTCTGAATTTCAATTGGGCTTTTCTGAATTTCAATTGGGCTTTTCTGAATTTCAATTGTGATTTTCTGAATTTCAATTGGGCTATTCTGAATTTCAATTGTGATTTTCTGAATTTCAATTGTGCTTTTCTGAATTTCAATTGTGATTTTCTGAATTTCAATTGTGATTTTCTGAATTTCAATTGTGCTTTTCTGAATTTCAATTGTGATTTTCTGAATTTCAATTGGGCTTTTCTGAATTTCAATTGTGATTTTCTGAATTTCAATTGTGATTTTCTGAATTTCAATTGGGCTTTTCTGAATTTCAATTACGATTTCTGAATTTCAATTACGATTTCTGAATTTCAATTATGCTTTTCTGAATTTCAATTGGACATTTCTGAATTTCAATTGTGCTTTTCTGAATTTCAATTGGGCTTTTCTGAATTTCAATTACGATTTCTGAATTTCAATTGTGCTTTTCTGAATTTCAATTGTGCTTTTCTAAATTTTAATTGGGGTTTTCTGAATTTCAATTGTGCTTTTCTGAATTTCAATTGGGCTTTTCTGAATTTCAATTGTGCTTTTCTGAATTTCAATTGGGCTTTTCTGAATTTCAATTGATCTTTTCTGAATTTCAATTGTGCTTTTCTGAATTTCAATTGTGATTTCTGAATTTCAATTGGGCTTTTCTGAATTTCAATTGTGATTTCTGAATTTCAATTGGGCTTTTCTGAATTTCAATTATGATTTCTGAATTTCAATTGGGCTATTCTGAATTTCAATTGGGATTTCTGAATTTCAATTGTGATTTCTGAATTACAATTGATCTTTTCTGAATTTCAATTGGAAAAGGTGTAGTTATTTTTGTCTCACGCCCTTGTTAAAATAATTAGTGTTTCATTCAATAAGTAACTACTGATTAACATCTGATTCGGATTACAAAACCCATTACTAGTAATGCCAATTTTTGCTGGGATGTTACTAATGTTTTTACTGACAAACGCAATTACAAAGACAAATACATATCCACATGCAGCTTTTACTTAAAGAAGATTTACAGCTACACGTACATTAATGACAACAAACGGATCAGTTGAATGTAAGAGTAATGGGAAGTTACACGAAATTACAGTTTTAAGAGTCAGGGAAAATATTTTAAAATCTGAGACTTGTCCAAAGGAAAAATGTCTCAAAATCTAAAACATTTCCTATAGAAAGAATTTCTCCGGAGAAAATTTCAAAAGGAAAAATTTCTGAGAAGTTTTCTATAGAAAAAGTGTGCTAGAATTTAAAATCTTTTCTAAAGAAAACGTTTTTAGAATCAAAAATTTTTTCTATTGAAAAATGTTTCTGAACTTCTTTTTTCTTTGGCACACTTTCCCTTTCCTGTTAATGTTTTTTAAAATCTTTTCTAAAGAAAACGTTTTTAGAATCAAAAATTTTTTCTATTGAAAAATGTTTCTGAACTTCTTTTTTCTTTGGCACACTTTCCCTTTCCTGTTAATGTTTGTGCTATAAAATAATTGGCATCATGAGATTACAAACACTCTCCCATTCCATTATTTACTTCCCACAAATAGACATTAAAATCATCCAAAGGGAGATATAAATTGAAGTAAAATTTAACAAGAACATGAATTTTTTGCCAAGCTAAATTAAAAGGAGGTGGTATTAAAAACACAAATTAGCTAGAGAAAAATGGAAAGTAAATTATTACAACAAAAAAAAATATGTTAAAATAATATTTAAACATTCTGCAATAGAGTGGCTCGTTTTTGGGCTTTTCTCTCTGATCAAATTCTAATACCCGCCAAAAGTGT
This sequence comes from Pegoplata infirma, assembly GCA_963921195.1. NCBI lineage: Eukaryota > Metazoa > Arthropoda > Insecta > Diptera > Anthomyiidae > Pegoplata > Pegoplata infirma. The sequence goes on along the minus strand of OY992537.1, from coordinate 202,769,851 downwards.
CGGTCCCCTAAGGGTAACTCACATGCAAAATATCACTCCGATCGGAGTTTATCTTCTGTCTCCACTTTGAGCCTGAAAATTTGGGTTTTTCCAAAAACGACTTTTTAAACAAAAAATAAAAAAAATTTAAGTTTTTTTATTAAAATAATTAAAAAATTATTTTTGTATAATATTCGATCGTAAATACTTAAATATGAAATTTAAAAATTTTACGATATCATTAACCCGTTCAAACTTGATACCAAAAAAATGGCATGGTTTTGGGGGCGTTCTCAAAACACCTTTTTTCAAAATTTGCAAATTTTATTGAAAAAAATTTTAAAATATATAAGTTTTTCTTTCTGAATTCATTAAGAACATCTTGGAGAAGAAAAATGTGAAATATGGCGGATGGAAATGTTGGTTTTATCAATCATTCGGATTAATAAAATCTTATAAATTCCATTTTTGGGAAGATTAACGGTTTTTTGGTATCGTGGCATTCTATTAAATAACTTTAAGTCTGTCGTGAAATCTTACCGATCTAGGGCGCCTTTAACCCACATTGGCTTGGGGTCAAATGTGACCCACGCAGAAAATTTGAAGTTTAGAGCATAAATTTTGTGCTATAAACAAGTATCAAATGGCTTCTGTGATATCTCCCCAAACTATAATTTCGTATTAATATATTATCTTTACAAAAATCATTAACCCTTCTTCGTAGGGGGTTAAAAATGACCCATTCACTAAAAAATATTTATTTTTTATAAAAAAATAATTTGGGGCAATCTATTAGAAAACTTTAAATCAGCCCTAAAATCTTACCTATTTAAGATATCTTTAACCCATATTGGCCAAGGGTCAAAAATGACCCCGGAAAATACTTTTAGGAATAGTACTTGAATTTTTTGATATCAACAAAATATATAGTAGTATTTTTTACTGAATGGGTCATTTTTGACCCCCTACCAAGAGGGGTTAACGATTTTTTTAAAGATAATATATTAATACGAAATTATAGTTTTGGGAAATAGCACAGAAGCCACTTGATACTTGTTTATAGCACAAAATTTAAGCTCTAAACTTCAAATTTTCTGCGTGGGTCATATTTGACCCCCAGCCAATGTGGGTTAAATGCGTCCTAGATCGGTAAGATTTCACGACAGACTTAAAGTTATTTAATAGAAAGCCACGATACCAAAAAACCGTTAATTTTCCCAAAAATGAAATTTATAAGATTTTATTAATCTGAATTATTGACAAAACCAACATTTCCTTGAAATCCGCTAACTTCCCCCCGCGATTCCCGAAAAGTGGCCCGACGGATATCCGCCATATTTCACATTTTTCTTCTCCAAGGTGTTCTTAATGAATTCAGTAAGAAAAACTTATATATTTTAATTTTTTTTTCAATAAAATTTTAAAATTTTGAAAAAGGTGTTTTGAGAACGCCCCCAAAACCATGCCATTTTTTTGGTATCAAGTTTGAACTGGTTAATGATATCGTAAAATCTTTAAATTTCATATTTTAAGTATTTACGATCGAATATTATACAAAAATAATTTTTTAATTATTTTAATAAAAAAACTTTAAATTTTTTTATTTTTTGTTTAAAAAGTCCTTTTTTGCAAAAACCCCAATTTTCAGGCTCAAAGTGGAGACAGAAGATAAACTCCGATCGGAGTGATATTTTGCATGTGAGTTACCCTTAGGGGACCGACACTTTGGCGGGTATTAGAATTTGGTCAGAGAGAAAAGCCCAAAAACGAGCCACCCTATTCTGCAATAATGTTTAAACAAAATAATATTTATTTTCATATATAAATTTTTTAAGGCCAAACATTGCTAAAAAAATATATATATTTGCAGCAAATATTTAAAAAAGGAAAAATCCATATTGTTTTTTTAATTCAATATGTCAATAACAATTTTTTGTGGTTTTAACTGCAATTAACTGCACCATAAATCCTTGTGTTTATAAATAAATCCTTATGTATATAAAAGAAACAAATAATGAACACATTTGTCTGTGGATTGTTTTTGTGATTCCTTTTAAATACCCTACAATTTAAAACGGGTAAATACATATTTTAAACAAAACATTCATTGAATTGAATTGGTCAAATAAGGATTCTGGGGTAATATTGAAAAAAAAAATATAAAAATTGAGTTTAAAAAATTTTTGAAAACCTTTCTGTAAATATTTATTTGCCTCATAATAATTTTCGAAACGTGCTAAGCGGGTTTTTCAACAGGTGAATTTGAGATAAAATCCAAAATATTCCGCGTTTTGACCATAACTTAACTACTAAACTAATTTTTTTGAAATTTAATATCAACCTGACTAGAAAAATTAGAAATATTTCGAAAAGACTTACAAGGAAGGTCTCCCTGGTGTCACCCGCCGGTCTCTATGAAATTGGTTTTATTTGGTAGAGCAGGAAAAGTAAACGGACACGTTTTTTTTTTAGCGGCCCAAATTCATGTTTAGGGGATGAAAATGAGGGGGGAACTGTAATTGTTCAGTTTTTTAAATCCAGTCATGTTGGATACCAAATGAAAGGTCTTTGAAACCCCTATCTTCGTGCACAAAGAACGTGTCCAACCATGCACAACTTTCGTCATATTGAGTAAAAAACCAAAATTTTAGGAAATTTTTTGTAAGTCAAAAAATATTAACTTTTAACATGATAATGTTTTTAGGCTGGTGTCTAATTTTAAAAAAGTTGCAGGACGCCACCTCAGTTTGACTATATAAGGCTAACAATTAACGAAAAAGAAACAAGAATTACTATTTTCATTTTCTTAAAACCATAAATTTTAATAACTTAGGTTTGTAACTTGGATAATAATTAACCTCGTGGTGAATAAAACAGTTTTTCACCAGCTGGTGAATAAAAAGTAACATAATAATTTTTCAACAAAAAAAATTTTTTTTTTCATCAAATTTTTTTTTTATAAAATTTTTTATTTCATCAATTTTTGTTTTTTCATCAATTTTTTTTTTCCATCAAATTTTTTTTCCATCAAATTTTTTTTCATCAATTTTTTTTTCATAAAATTTTTTTATTTTTCATATTTTTTTTTTGTTTTCATCAAACTTTTTTTCATAATTTTTTTTTTATAATTTTTTTTTTCATTATTTTTTTTTTTCATCAATTTTTTTTTTATTAAATTTTTTTTTTTAATCAATTTTTTTTTTTCATTAATTTTTTTTTCATCAAAATTTATTTTTCAAACTTTTTTTTAACATATTTTTTTTTCATCAAATTTTTTAATCAAATTTTTTATTATCAATTTTTTTCTCACAAAAAAATTTTTTTTTCATATTTTTTTTCATCAATTTTTTTACATCAAAAAAATTTTTTTTTTCATAAAAAAAATTCATCAAAAACTTTTTTTATCAAAATTTTTTTTACCAAAAATTTTGGGTTTATAAAATTTTTTTAACATAATTTTGTTATTCGTGAAAAAAAAACATTTTTTTTACCACAACTACTTTTTCACCAAGTCTAAGCTTTTCGCATAAAAATTTTCCATTTGGTTATCAAATGTACATAAAACAAGTGAGGGTGTTATATTCTTTGGTGCCGAATCTTTTATACTCTCCAAAATGTATAAACACTGATATTTCAATTCGTTTTGCATGGAATAGCAAAGTAATATAACATTATTTTTTCTAAAAAAACTTTGCTTTGGCAAGTACACCCAAATCTTCCGCAAAACGTTATCATGATTTAATGTTTTGGGAAAGAGTACAAAATTCGCAGGAATTACTTTAAATACCTTTAATCTGATACAAAATATGGCTATATTTAATTTCAGTCAAAAGGCGTAAACCGAAAAAGGTAAATTTCCCCCCATACAAATCGACTGAAATTTACCTTTTTCGGTTTTTTGCGATTTACGCCTTTTGACTGGCGTCCTGCAACCGTAAAAACGAATTTGGGCCGCTAAAAAAAATACGTGTCGATTTTTTTTTTCGTTCTGAACATCATATTCAAATTTCATGAAGATCGGAGGGTGATATAAGGGAGACTTTCCTTGTTAGAAGCCTTTCGTAAGTTGCGTTTTTATTAGGGTTTCCAATCGGGATATCCCGATCCCGGAAATCCCGGGATTTTCGGGATTAGGCAAGTCCCGAATCTCGGGATTTCTGATTTTCAATCCCGGGATTTTCGGGATCCCGATTTTTTATTTTTTTCAATATTTTTTATTATTTTTAGATTTTTTTTATTTTAAATAATTTGAATAAAATATGAATTTTGTGGAACAAAATAAAAAAAATCGACAAAAGTTCCGTAAGGTACCATGTTTTTGTTATAGAAAAAGGTGAAACGTTTGCGAAATGTAAAGAAATTCTAAAAACTAGTGGTGGTTCGACATAAGGGCTTTTATATTTATTCCTTTTACTCTTATAGTGCATTAACACTGGTCCTCTAAGCTAGCTTAAAGTAGATTGTGGCTCCAATCCAGTTTCAATCTATTAGATTGCCAATACAAATTTATTTTTTTCAATCTAGTAGTTTAGACTCTATTGTCTATTGAAATGAATTCCCTAGATGTAGAGATGCAAAAGTGATGAGAGGCCCGGAAATTGGAAGCGACCATCACCTAGTTGTACTTCAATTCGTCACAGTAAAGCAAGATAAACGAAAGCAAACCAGAAAACGAAACTTAAAGAAAAAGATCAAAGTGGCTAAACTAAAACAAAAAGTTATTCAGAACCAATTACAAACAACTATTTCAAATAATGTACGAGAAGAGCATGTGCAACAACAGCTAGAAGGAGATAACCTAGAAGGTGTTTGGCAAACTTTTAAAGACGTATTACTATCAGCAGCTAAAGAAACATGTGGCGAAGCAAAATGTGGAGGAAATCACGTGAAATGTACCAAATGGTGGGATGATGATATAAAAACAGAAGTAAAAGAAAAGAAAGAACTGTGGAAAGCCTATCTAAACAATAAAACAGATCAAACATATAAACTGTATAAAGAACAGCGAATAAAAGTAAAACTACTAGTGCGGAAAGCAAAAGGAAAGGCCTGGGAAGATTTTGGACACTTTCTTGAGAAAAACCATGAGGAGAATAAGAAATTATTTTACAAAACCATTAAAAAGTTAAGACGAGAGAAAGACTGTCCAATAAAATATATACAAAACAAAGAAGGAAATATTTTGAGAGACGAAAGTGAGATCATGGCTCGATGGAAAGAATATTTTTCCGAACTTTTAAACGGCGATATAATTGAAACCCCACGAGATTCAATCCAGCTTCCTAATGACGACGTTAATCGTATTGATCCTATTACAAAAGAAGAAATGGAGAATGCACTTAAGAAAATGAAATTAGGGAAAGCAGCAGGACACGATAGCATTGCTCCAGAATTTTTAAAATATATGGGAGACTCAGGCAAAGAAATACTCTTTAAAGTTTTATCACTGGCTTGGGAACAATCAAAAATCCCCGAAGATTGGGAAGTGGCTATAATTAACCCAATATTTAAGAAAGGTGACAACAAGAAATGTGAAAATCACAGGGGCATTTCTCTACTTAGTGTTCCTGGGAAATTATACTCAAGAATTTTGATGGAACGACTTAAATTAGAAGTCGAGCAATGTCTCGAGGAAGAACAATGTGGCTTTAGACCCAATCGAGGTACTCAGGATCTTATCTTCACAATGCGTCAACTATCGGAAAAAGCAGTGGAATACAACCGACAAATACATACATGCTTCATAGACCTAGAGAAAGCATTTGATACGGTACAATGGTCTGAAATAAGAAAAACACTTCTGAAGAGAAACGTTAACCCCGCACTTATACGAAGAATTCTCAGCTACTACAAATCATGTAGGAACTACGTTAGAACGGGAAATGCAACCTCCGAAGAATTCGACACATTTCAAGGAGTACGACAAGGAGATATCCTAAGCCCCTACTTATTTATTATATTAATGGATGATATCATAAAACAGGCAAAACAAAATATGAGGCCATATATCGTGGGTAATTGGAAGATGAAACAAACCAAACTTTCTTTGCTAGCATATGCAGACGATATTGTTCTCCTTGCAGATTCGGCAGAAAACCTCCAGCATAACTTAAATGTTATCGTATCAGAAATGAGAACGAGAGGGCTAAAAGTAAATATCAAAAAGACTGAAACAATGATAATAAGCAAGGAAAAGGAGGTACACCAAATATACATAGGCACCGAAGCCCTAAAGCAAACAGAGCATTTTAAATACCTGGGAGCAGTTATTAGCGAAGACGGTAAACCGGACAAAGACCTCAACTCTAGAATAGCAGCAACTAGCAAACTATATTACGCACTAAACAAGAATTTTATAAGCAAAAGAGAGGTGTCAACCAAAACAAAAATTGCTGTGTACAATTCTACCTACGTCCCTACTCTTACTTATGCCTGTGAATCTTGGGCTCACACAACCTCTAGAAAAAGCCATGTGCAGGCAACAGAGATGAAATATTTACGTAGAGTAGTAGGAAAAACCAGAAGAGATAGGATTAGAAATGACACTATAAGGGGCAACTTACAGATAGAGCCTGTCGACAATAAAATTGACAAATGCAAAACAAGATGGTACGGTCATGTCATGAGAATGGAAGACTCTAGAACTCCCAAACTTGTACTACAGACTAAGCCAATAGGTGCACGACAAAGTGGAAGAAGAAGAACAACCTGGTCGGACTCAATGAAAGAGATATTTATAAAACTAAATGTCGATCCCAGAACGGCAAAAACCGCTGCTCAGGACAGACGCTACTGGCGAAATCTATGTCATACCTCTACACTGCAAGGTAGAAGAGGTCAGGAATAAGTAAGTAAGTAAGTTTAGACTCTAATCGGCAAACGCAATCTGGTAAAGTTAGATACAACTCTGTATTTCTATTATTTCTATTATAAGCCTGCCATTTTGATGACGCCACCAATTATGTTTATGCCGCTGTCATTGTTATTTGTAAACGCCGTCACTCTCCTTGTTAATCATACGATGACTAATTACCGTCGCTGTCTTTTGACGCAGTCACACACATTTATTACCAACTTGTTGTTCAAAATGCCAATCTTAATCTTCTCAAATGTAAAAAATGACAATGTTAACGGTACAGATTGCAAAGTAGATTAAAATCGCAATTTACTAGATTAGAAATCCAATGTAAACGCACTATTTTTGACACATCTTAACTCCTTAGGTTGTAATTTTTTTTAATTTTATGTTTTACTAAAACATTTTTTTTAAGGCGTAAGTGGGTTTTGACTCACACTCAGTCATGCTCACGCAAACAATAATGGAATCACTCACTTATCATTTACGCTCACGCGTGAGTCATGGAAACTCTACTCTCGCTAACACATTTTTTACCAAAAAAAAAACAATGCTAACAAATATTTTTTTTTGCAAGAAAAAATAAAAAACAAATAAAATTAAAAAAAAAAAAAATCAAATAAATTTAAAAAAATAAATAAAAAAATTAGCAAAAAATGAATCACTTATGTAAAAATTTGAAAATTCATTTATTTTTTTTCAACTCACGCTCACTAAAAGTTTACAACGATGAGCCACGACGAAAGAACCGAATACGGTTATTCTTCACAGGATCAATCCCGACCTTTTTTTTTGAAGTTTACAACATCAACAAAACTTTGGTAATTTTTACGAACGCGTAAATTTGTTAAATTGACAAAAAATACTAAAAATTTTTGAAAATCCCGAAAAATCCCGAAATTTTCCAAAAAAATCCCGTGAATCCCGGGATTCAAAATATCCCGAAAATCCCGGGGTCTCGAAATCGGGATCCCGAAAATTTTTCTTCAATTCCGAATCCCGGGATTCAGAAAAACCAATCCCGATTGGAAGCCCTAGTTTTTATCATTATATGACCTAGATCGACATTTCAAGGTGTTAAAACCGGAACGACTAACTAATATATAACCCTCTATAACTACCCAGGCAGAAAAATACAAACGGGAGAGCGCTGGCAAAGTACCTTTTATGGTCGCTTGTGTGCTGGGAAAGCATCACAGTTTAGTACTCTCCCAGCGTCCAAAATGATAACCACGGTAAACGGTATGCCGTTGCTATTTTAAAGCGCCTTTAAAGCAATTTGAAAACAAAAAATATGGTACAATTATAGCACTTTTAGAACAAAAAAATGGGACGTATCTAAATTGTATAAGTCCCGAAGACACAACTGGTTTTGGTGATAAAAAATTGATTGACTAATTTATTAGGATAAAAAAAATTGAAATATTTTCTAAGTCCCGGAAAAATGTTTAAAAGCTTTTTAAGTCCCAGAAACAAATTATTTGGGCTCTGGGGTACAGGGTATAATGAGTTTATGCTTATGTTTGAAACTATCCGAAACAATAGTCCTAGATTAACCTTTTAGCAAAAGTCCCGAAAAAAAGTGATGTATTGAACCGAAACGTGTTGTGTTCCAAGGGAATAGACCCAGTGACATTTCACATGTGATGTATCCGGAGTTTAAGACACTTCCTCACAAAAGAAACAGTTTTTTTTTTTATAAAAGGTGTCAAGTTTGTGATAGGCATTGTGTCTAACAAGGGAAGTATCTCAACCCTTATGAACCGATTTGCCTGAAACTTAAAATATATATAAATGAAACGATTTTAAGGTTAGGGTGTCTCGGCTTTTCGGCCATATCAGTGTTTCAAAATTTCGTTGTCCCCTTATGAAACCACATGGATCTCCGGGAAAATTTCGATGTCTCACAAACTAACAGGAATATCCTCTAGAGCAAAAATACGTGTCGACTTAAATTTAATAAAGATTATTTCATATTCATATGGACATCATAGCTCTATGTCTTCATATAAATACCCCCCAAAATTTTCACATTTTCATGAAAAAAGTATTTAACGAAGCCAAACTTTTACAAGGTTATGCCACCCTTGGATAGGCATTAAAAAAACCTTTCTTCTCATATGTAAACATCATATAGTTTCTAAGAAAGAAATGGCTGAAAAATCTTAAAAACGATTTTTTCGCCATTTTTTGACCCATGCTTTGAACCCCTAAATCCCCGATATGGCCGATAAGCCGAGACACCCCAACCTTAGAATTGTCTCTTTTATATATATTTTACGTTTCATGCAAATCGGTTTATAAGGGTTGAGATACTTCCCTTGTAAGTGACATATCACGAGAACTATCAAGGACCAATAACTTATCCTGCAGGGAAATGAAAAATATTCCAATTGTTATGAAAATTAATAAATTTTAATTACAAATTATACTTTGAACGGATTTAAATAGAAAACATTGGCAAAGCGCTTGCAAAGCACTTTTTTTCATACTACCTTATACACAAAAAATAAAGTGCTTTGCCGAGACTTTTTCTGTGGAACGGTTGGCAGTTTCTGCCTGGGTAGTTATAACTAGAGGGACAAATAAAAAAGAAATAAAATTATGCAAAAATTAGAACAGTTCACAACAATTGTGGAACATTAACAAATTTTTTAATATTCGGGAAAATACAGAAATCAAAAAAAAAAAAAATCTGAAAAATGTAAACAATAAAAAATTATCTGCAGGGAAACCAAAAATATGCAGTATCATGTTTTTCCTGTGCATTTTATTGATAAATGGGTAAGGTATTTATCCGTTTCAGAAGTTTTTAAGAAATCTGGCATCGATTGAATATTTTAGTTTTAAGAGCATATTTTAGCATAAGAGCATATTTTTAGGGCATATTTTCAATTTTTAGAATATTTTTTCACTTTTTAGAGCATATTTTTACATTTTTAGAGCATTTTTTTTTCAATTTTAAGAGCATTCTTTTCCAATTTTTTATGACCACATTTATTTTTAAATTTTTTATCCAACAAGGATGTTTTTTGTCAACAATTACGGAATTGTGACAATTGATTCCCCTTTGGCCTGTTCTTGCATCATATCGGTATATGAAACTATGTTTTCTTTAGATTCAGCAACTTGGTAGAAAATATTAAGGCAAATATTTTTGTAGAACATATTTAACCCTCTAACTATCGCATATAACGGTATTTGGAGGGTCTATTCTCTAACAAATTGTAAAAACCACCGCAAAAAAGGGGACATAATTTTTTTCAAGAGCATATTTTTTTTGTTTTTAGAGCATATTTTTCGTTTTTAGGGCATTTTTTAAGCGCATAAAAAGTGTTTTTTAGAGCATATTTTTGGTTTCCCTGATGATCAGCAAAAATTAAAAAAAAAAAAAAAAAACAATTTCCACAAAATTCAAAAAAAAAAATATACAAAAACGTAGAAATACAAAAAAATAAAATTCTGAAAATTTAAATAGGGTATTTTTTATTTGACACAGCCCGATATAGCAGTTGTATTTAGATTTTTTTTTTTTTTGTTTAAAAAACACAATTTTTTATCATTATGAACATAACAGGCGACTATAGTTTGTATTGTTTTATATAAATTTTTTTTTTAAGAATTGATTCTCATGAATGAATAGCGCCATTATACAATTCACAGGTGTTTTGTGGTACCATTTTATTTTTTCAGATTTTTTTTTTATTGTTACTCCATTGTTGTTGGTTATATAGAAGCAAAAAAAAACTGTAAATAAAAACAATACAGACAGATTTTGTTTATTTCCTTTCATTTTCTATACCCAAGGGCACTTGGGGATAACAGTAAAAGCTGTTAACTGACAATTGGATTAAGATAAATAAATATTGTGATAAAAAAAAATATAAATTGTTAAAAGATTTAAAATTTAAGATTTAAAACAAAAATTTAAAAAGGAATAAGGAAACTAAATAAAAAAAATGCAATTAAATCTTCAAAGAAATTCACGAATTTATTTAAACAAACAGCACTCAGAATAAAAAAAAATCTTTTAAAATAACAAAAAAAAAAAAAGCCCTTAATTTTAACTAAAAATTCTCGTAAAATGAAAATAACAAAGCTAAAACAAATAAAGAAATGTGAATTTACTACTTTTTTTTTGCAAAATTAATTTTTTTTTGTATTGAAATTTATAACTTTTTTTTATAAATTTAAAACTTTTTCTGAAATTTTTCCCTGATAACAAATATTTAACCAAAAAATTGTAAACCCGGCTAAAAATAATGTATACAAGCACATGTACGATCATATATGATAATTTATGTTAAGGGTAGGCCAATATATGATCGCATATTATCATATGTTTTACCATATATGGTCATATATATGTATGGTCAGATGTGTTCAGATATGTATGGTCAGATGTGTTCATATATGCTCATATTCAATTCATTTTTAGCCGGGAATTTATAATTTTTTGACGCCAGTGATTTTACAAGGTGTTCTCGTAATTTTACCAGATTTCGCTACCTCTTATTTTTCAATAAATTCTAATAAAAATTACGAGCATGTTCTGTCATTTTACAAGAACTTTTTCAGTGAAAAATACATCATAAAGACATTTTCAGAACCTGTTGTGAAATTTTCCATTTTTTAAAAAAGTCAATTTATCAAAAATCCATCAAAAAAGTCAATTTTTCAAAAGTTTAGATGTTTGTCTATCCACACAAAAAAAAAATGCATGTTTTTTTTTTTGCGAAAATCACATTTGAATTTAGAATTTCATAAAAATTTAGTAATTTGCTTGTATTATCTTGTTTCAACATAGCATATGAGTAAAATATATGCAAATATTTAATACTCATTCGCACTGTTGCCAAGTTGGAGGTTTTCCCGCTAAATCTAGCGCTTTTTGTTTGGATTTAGCGGTGGAAAATTGGTTTTAGCGGGAACGGTGCTTTAGCGGGAAAATCTAACGCTTTTTGTTTGGATTTAGTGGGAAAAATTTAGAGGTTTTTTTCCAATTTTTCTTTTTTTTTCAATCGAAAACGCCAAGTTTGTCGAATTTTAGTGCTTTTTTTGTAATTTAGCGGAAGAATTTTATATTTTCCCGCTAAATTTTTATTGGCGGTTTCTTGCGCATTTTTAGTGAAAAGTCAATTTTCGTAAAAAAAATAATTTCGAGGTTTTTTTTTAAATTTTTCTTTTTTGTCAATCAAAAATGACAAGTTTTTCGGTTTTTAGCGCTTTTTTTTGTAATTTTGCGGGAGAATTTTAAATTTTCCCCGCTAAATTTATTTTTGGCGTATTTCTAGCGCTTTTTTTAGTGAAATTTAGAGGTTTTTGGTTAAAAATAGTTGGCAACAGTGCTCCTTCGCTACATTGAAACAAGAAAATCCAAGTAAATTACAAAATTGTTATAAAATTTAATATTCAAATGCGGTTTTCTCGAAAATAAAAAACGAAAAACACATGTCTGAATTTTTTTGCGTGGATAGACAAACATCTAAACTTAAAGGAAAAGAATTAAAAAACAAAACAAAACAGGCCGGATTTTTGATAAATTGACTTTTTTAAAAAATGAAAAATTTCAGAACGGGTTCCGAAAATTAAAAAAAAAATAAATTTAATCGATAGCCCACGCAAAACTATACTAGAGTGTAAATATTTGAGATTGTGGTACATTCCGTTTAAATTTGATAAATATTTAAACAAGGCAACTAGACACAAATTTGACCATTTTTCCAATATTTGACCACGCCTGCTAAGCCAAGTTTTTGAGAAATTTAAAAACCAAAAACACAATTTTCTTAGTTACATATGGGGCATTCCATGTCAAATCGGACACTAGAAATTTTTTTTTTTAGATTTTCCCAATTTGTTTACAGTTTTCAGTATCCTTCGAAAACTCCTTCGTAGTAAATTTTCAGATTTTTTTGATGACCCGTTCAAAAGATATAGAACTTTTAAAAATTGGTAGTTTGTTCCTTTACTCAAACTTCTTTTACTCATAACTTCTTCAATAATGGTCCAAGAATCAAATTTTTTTTTTCAAAATTTTTGTTTTTTACGTATTTTAAAAAAAAAAAATCAAAAAAAAAATCTTAAAAGCGCTCTAGTATGCGATTTTTAAGTTTTAAAATTTTAATCTCATTTTTGAAAATGTTTGTACTCTTAGATTTTTTTTAAATTTTTATGTGTAAAACTTCTATCGATTCTGCAAATTTTTTGCCCAGGAGGATCGTGGGATAACGATTATTACTATTTTTTGAAATTTTTGGAAAAAAATTTATTGTAATTTTCCAATCTTAAAATCATGTCTAGTGCTCCAATGGTGCGTCATAGAGGGGTCATTTATAAGACCGACCCCATTAATTTTTACGTTGTAACATTTCTTTGGAACAAACTAATAGCCTATCTCCAATTTCTAAGGGGGCTCCCACAAAAACGACATTTTTTAAAATTTGCTCCAATCGCTCTAACTGCCCTAATAGTGCCCTTAGAGCAACAAAATGTATGACCGACTCACAATATTTTTTTAGTCCAAACATTTTCTCTGAACACACCTACCCTCTATCTTTAACTGTTAAGGCGGTTCCCATATAATATTTTATTTTTTGTAAATTTGTTTTATTTAATCAGCTTCTACCGGTCCAATGGTGCGTCCGAGTGGGGTCATTAGTGAGACCGACCCCCATTTATTTTTTCCCTACAACATTTTTTTAAAACGTACCTACGCCCTATCTCTACTTCCTAAGTAGGCTCCCATACAAATGACAGTTGGAGCAAATTTTATAAAAATGTAATTTTGAATGGAAGCCTACTTAGGGAGTGGAGATAGGGCTGTGGTATGTTTTACAAAAATGTTGGAAAGTAAAAATAAATGGGGGTTGGTCTCACCAATGACCCCTCTCGGACGCACCATTGGACCGGTAGTAGCTGATTAACTAAAACAAATTTACAAAAAATAAAAACTAAAATTATGGATAGAGGGTAGGTGTGTTCAGAAAAAATGTTTAAACTAAAAAAACATTGTGGGTTGGTCATACATTTTGTTGCTCTAAGGGCACTATTAAGGCAGTTAGAGCGGTTGGAGAAAATTTAAAAAAATGTCGTTTTGTGTGGAAGCCCCCTTAGAAATTGGAGATAGGGTATTAGTTTGTTCTAAAGAAAATAAAAAAAAAATATGGGGACGGCCTTAATAATTAGGGATAGAGGGTAGGTGTGTTCAGAAAAAATGTTTGGACTAAAAAAATATTGTGGGTCGGTCATACATTTTGTTGCTCTAAGGGCACTATTAGGGCAGTTAGAGCGGTTGGAGCAAATTTAAGAAAATGTCGTTTTGTGTGGAATCCCCCATAGAAATTAGAGATAGGGTATTAGTTTGTTCTAAAGAAATGTTAAGACTTAAAAATTAATGAGGGTCGGTCTTATAAATGAACCTTCTATGACGCACCATTGAAGCAGTAGACATGATTTTAAGATTGGAAAATTACAATAAAATTTTTTTAAAAAATTTTGAAAAATGGTAATAATCGTTATCCCACGATCCCCCTGGGCAAAAAATTTGTAGAATCGATAGAAGTTTTACACAAAAAAATTTCAAAAAAATCGAAGAGTACAAACATTTTCAAAAATGAGATTTAAATTTTAAAACTTAAAAATCGCATACTAGAGCGCTTTTTTGGAATTTTTTTTTAAAAAGTACGTAAAAAACCAAAAATATTGAAAAAAAAATTGACATTTGGACCATTATTGAAGAAGTTATGAGTAAAAAAAGTTTGAGTAAAGGAACAAACAACCAATTTTAAAAAAATCGATATCTTTTATACGAGTCATCAAAAAAATCTGAAAATTTACCACGAATGAGTTTTCGAAGGGTACTAAAAACAGTAAACAAATTGGGAAAATCTAAAAAAAAAAAATTTTCAAATTGTCCGATTTGACATGGAATGCCCCATATACAGAAATTAACGGGTCACATGATTTTCTGTAGCGGGACATTTGGTGTGGAATGCCCCATATGTTAAATTTAAAAAAAAAAAAAATTTTATATTTTCGGATTTTCCTGAACTTTTCCAAACCTTTACTTGAAAACTTATGTTTTTTCGGTTGCCACATTCGAATTTAAAGAAAATCTGCATTAAATTTTTTTTTATATACCTGTATCATTAAATGTTCACAAAATTTTATTATAAAAGTAGCTGTACTAAAGGTTTTATATAAAAATTCTTAACTCAGCTGAATAAACTGTTAGTAGCACTATAAATTATTATAAATTTAACATTCATTTATTACATCCCTAAATCTTAAATTTAAACACTGCATTTTTTCTTCGTTTTTTCTTCAACATCTTTTAAGCAACAAAAATTCTCATTAAAATTTCTTGGTATCCCATGATATTAGACTAGTGAAATTTCCTTAAACAATATAACATTCCTGACTATATTTTCTTTTTATACACAATAATCGTCCTTTCTTTTTTGTCGTCTTGCTTTGAAATTTGTGTAATTTTTTTAGAATGAAAAATATTACATTTGAAATAATGTCACTTTAAAGAAAAGCAGCATAAAAATGGATAAAAGTCTTCAAGGAATTTTTTGTGAAACTGGGTTTTCACTTAAAAACACTTTTTAATTTATGCTGACATTTATTATTTTAAAAAGTGTAATTGTTAAACAATGCAAATATGCGTGAAATTGCAATGTCAAGAAAGTGAAAAGAGATAAAAAATATAAAAAGAAGGCTAATTTTTGTGTTATAGTAAATTAATAAAAAATCGAGTAATTTTTTTTTTAGATTTTTAAATTTTACAGTTTTTTGTTTTTTTATACCTCTTACTCTGTAATTTCGTGTGTAACGCACCGAAATATCGTTTGTGGGCCCCATAACCTAATATAGATAACATACGATATCGAACTTTTCGAATCGGAATGGGATGAAACCAAAAGTAAAGGAAAGTTGACATTTTACTTAACAAAACCTCCAAGGTTTTATTTTAGTTCAGCGCTAGATTTCTTTTTCACGCATTTAAAGTTAGTGATGTTAAAGCATTTAAAGTTAAAATATGCTGAATAGTTGAACACGTGCGGTCCAGCGTCCAAACTTTACCTATAAATTACATTAGCTATAACCGCTTTGAATTTCGCTGCAATCCGTCCAGTACATACTGACTGAATAGCCAAATTATTAAAAAAAAACACCATGCACCGTTGCGTATGATTGTTATTTAGAGGCAATTACAAAATTAAGCATACGTCATAAGTTGGTTCACATATGAGGCATTCCACACCAAATGTCCCGCTACAGAAAAACATGTGTCCCGTAAATTTCTGAATAGGTTGTTTGGATAGCCCTATATGTAACTAAGAAAATTGCGTTTTTGGTTTTTCAAATTTTCAAGAACTGGGTAGGAGGCGTGGTCAAATATTGGAAAAATGGTCAAATTTGTTGCGAGTTGCCTTGATTAAATATTTATCATATTACAACGGAATGCACCACAATCTCAAAAATTTATATTCTTGTATAGTTTTGTAGCGGCTATCGATTAAATTTTTTTTTTTTTTTTTTTATTAAATTTTCAGAACCCGTTCTGAAATTTTCCATTTTTTAAAAAAGTAAATTTATCAAAAATCCGGCCACTTTTTTTTAACATTTTTTATTAAAAGTTTAGATGTTTAAAAATTCAGACATGTGTTTTCGTTTTTCTACGAGAAAATCGCATTTGAATTTCATAACAATTTAGTAATTTGATTGTATTTTCTTGTTTCAACATAGCGTATGAGTAACATTTATGCAAATATTTATGACTCATTCGCAGTGTTGAAACTTGAGATGCGCGCGTGAGTGATTTTTGACTCACACTCACTCACGCTCACGACAGGAATTTTTCAATCACGCACACACACTTACGAACATATTTTTTCTACAGACACTCACACTCACGTGAGTAAATTTAATACAACTCACACTCACGTGCACTCACGCAAGCTTCACTCACGTTGACTCACAGTCAAGAAACTCTTATTTATACAAAAAAAAAAAATCAAAAACTAAAATTTTAAAAATCTTTCAAAATTTTCAGCAAAATTAAAAGTTCAGTGAAATTTTAATTTTTTTTTGCTTTTTTCGGGACAAAATCTTAAATTAAGCTAAATTTTACAATTGTTTTGTTGCTTTTTTTGGTATGAAAGCAAATATGAAAAGAAAATAAATCAAGCAAATTCACGCAAAAAAAATCGACTCGCGTACACTCACTCACGCAAAGATCTTACTCACTCACACTCACTCACGCAATTTTTTTCTCCACTCACACTCACTCACAATCACGTAAGTAAAATTGAATTCAGTCACACTCACGCGTTATCACGCGTGAATCACGCTCTAATCTGCTCATGTGCCTCTAATAGCAAATAAAAGAGGAGTATCTCCCCGAATTTTCCTATTTTATCATTTTTACATATCAGGAAAAAGGAGGTTAGTTACGTCCTATCAAAAATGTATCCTTTTATATCATTCAACTTTCAATATCATTCAAAATTTTCAACAAAATATTTTGATAAAGTTTTTAAACGCCCTATGCCCTAATTTTGTAAAACGCAACACACCGCGTTGTAAAAATTTCAATGCAATTTATTATTTTAACAAAAACACTACTTTTTTTTAACAAAAACAATTTACACAGATATTGCAAAATAAAAAAGTGGAAAATTTAGAGAAGATCCTCCTCTTTCATTTGACATCACCAGTGTCATCTTAGGACAAGTACAAGCATTTCAAACATATTTTACAAAATGTATCCTTTACGAAATGAAAAACTATAAATGTATCCATTCCATTTCTCTACTTTCAGACTTATATCATCCGGTTCATGTTTAATATTGGATGTAGGACGGTGTTATTATTAGAGGTAATTATAACAAAAGTTTAGCAACTTTAAAAGTGTGTAAAAAAAATCTTGCGCTGAACTTAACAAAAAAACTTAAGGGTTTTGTTATGGAATATGTCAACTTTTATTTCACTCAAAATATTTTGTAGGCAAAAACAAATGAAAAACACACTTAAAACCAGTGAATAAGCAATTGAAAACCATTCCAGTAATTATTCATTTGTTTTAACAAACATCAACATTTATTTTTTACTGCTGACAAAATTTTCTAAAATAAATAACATTAAACATTAAAAAATTACGGTTTTTTCATTCTTTTTTACCAACAAATTCGAAAAAATAACCTACGAAAACACTAAAAATTATTGATAGTTCTGTTATCAAAAAAATAACCTACGAAAACATTAAAAATTAATGATTTCGTAGGTTTTTTTTACAATTTTTTATTTTTTTGTTAAATATTTTTAATAAAATTTTGGGGAATCGATCCCGCAATCAACTACATTATGGCCAGACACTCTACCCATCGTGCCAAAGTCACTTGATACAAACATGTTTTTATATTTCTATAAATAATTTTTTGAATTTTTTTTTCTACAAAAAAATAACCTACTTGTGTAGGTAAAAACTAATGATATCTCATTAAAAAATACCAAGAAAAAAAAAAATTACTTACACAAATCATTAAAAATTTAAAGAATAATCAGAAGTTTTTACTTACAGAACAAAAATAAATGACTTTAAAGATTAACTGTTAATGAAAGTCTTTACTTTTAAGTGTGTTATTTTTGAAACAAAGGACAGAAGTAGCCATTAATAAAAACTGTACATCAAACAAATGTTTTTTCTCTTAAAAACGACTAAACGGAAAACTTTTTAAATAAACTACAAACAGTTAATGACATAATTTTTTGAGTGTTGCTTTTGATATTTTTTAAATTAAAATTGATCCTTTTCGAATTACAATTGGAATCGCTGAGTTACATTTTTTTTTTCCTTAAAAAAATTTTCATATTCCTAAAAGCCCTTTTTTTATTAAAAAATTCTCTGATTCTCATTTATTGAAGAATTCAGAAACATTACATTGCTGTGATGATGGCGACTTTAAAATAAGTCGAGAGAAAAGCTTCAACATTACTCTTTTAAATGCGAAACTCATTTGGTCAGTCGACTTAGCCCTTTGGGCACCAATTGTCTTTCAATGATGTCATATTAAAAAAAGTTTTTGGAGGAAAATACATTTTAAAGACATTTGGTGCTACAACGGCTAAAGCGACCTATCAAATGCGTTATTGATCCTAAAGAACAATGTTTGAGCTTTACCCTTATACCCTGTTCTCACGAGCATCTAAAAACGGTTTTAAACGATATTTGTTTTAATTTAAAAAAAAGTGTTCACACGTAATTTCACTCGTTTTATTTTGATTTTTATGTTTTTATTTTGACATTTGCATTATCAGCTGATAAACATGTACACATTTTAACAACAAACGAAATTAAAATATGAAAATTATATTCATTAATTATACATATAACTGTTTATAATGTTCAAGAATTGTTTTAAGATAAAAATAGCACGATTTTTTTTTTGTATTATTTACATTTTAGTAATAAACAATGTTGCCAATATTAATAAAATGCTTTAAAAACGCAGAAAATTCAAAAATACTCAATTCAACCCCTGGAATTCCGCTCGTTTTAAATCGTTTTAATTTTAAAACGAGCTAAAATATTTTTATTTTGACATATTACAACAAAAAAATGTATGGTAAAACGAGTCATAAAAATGGCTTTTAAGCATAAAACGAAAAATGTTGCTAAAAATGGTTTTTAGCTGTAAGTGAGAACAGGGTATTAACTTATTTTTAAGTCGTCAGTACATCTGGTTCATCCGCTATGAGTTGTCAAACATATTTGTGGTACTTCAAATTTTAATGGAAAGATGTAATGGAAAAGTATGGAGACCGTATTTGTGACCAGGAGAATAAATGAAATCATGTGTATAAGGTGGAGCTCCAATCGTATAAAATTTGTTTGTCATACGATTTGTAGCGAAAAAATATTTGTTGTGGGAATAAGACATAATTGAGAAACAATTGGTGCCCTAAGGCTTAAGTTGACTGACGAAATGAGTTCGTCATCCTTAAAAGAAATGTTTAAGCTTTGCCCTCGGCTTATTTTTAAGTCTCTATCACATCGGGCTCATTCGCCATGAGTTGTCAATTTGCATGAACTTTGACCTTAATTTTCTCAAAAACATGATATATTGGAAAAGTTTGGAGACCAGATTTGTGATCACTAGAACAGTAGAAATTAACTGTGTAAGGTTGCGTTCCAGTCGCATTAAGTTTTTTTTTTTCAAAATGTTCAGTAGTGGTTTTTGAAACTTTTTCCATATAATAATTCTAAAAGGATGCTGAAAGAGTTTTAGATCAAATAATAGAATTTCTTAAATATGCCATTGCATGCCATAAGTAAAATTTCATTCATACTGTCTGCTCATATGGAGTTTTTGTTTTTCGGTAACATTTGCCACAACATCATATCATACCCAAAACTAAAAAAACAATACGTCATTTGTTCAAAAGTACTGATGCATATGAGCATGATACTTTTGGTTCACAAAAGCTTTACATATACACAAAACACATATTATACGAATACACTTAAACATTTTTATAACATCATTCGACAAATGGGTGCATAATAAAACAGCAAAACACAACAACAACAATAATAACAATAAGAGCAATAAAAAAAAAAAACGACTAACTACATCAACTTGCATACGGAAAGCTTTTGTTAAGCATGTGTTATAAAAGTATGCATGATATGGCAACACACATATGAGGTAAAACGCGTCAACGGTCCACACCAAAATACAAAATTTGTCCGATTTAAGTATTAATTTGGCAACAAATTTGGATAGTAGTAGGTAGTCTATAGTGCACATTAGGGATATAACCATTTGCATATTTTTGAAAATATCAAAAAGGGCCTATCATAGTGAGAAAGTACATAGAAAACCAATAAGAAATGCGTCCTCTTTTTTTCGCGTAGGTTAAAAAAGGTTCGGCACCGATCGCGATGAAGTTTTTGCTAATATTTTTTTTCAGACATTCATTCAACACATGTTTCAAATGTTGAAAATCATACTGCTAATTTTTTCTTGTTTTATTTTTGTTGTAAAACGAAGAAAAACAAAATAACGTTGAAAGGGACGGATTCCCACCATAAAACATACAAAAATTAAAATTTGAGGTGTTTTAGAAATTGCAATCGGTGCCGAAGGTTTTTGGACCAAAATGACCCCGTATAACGTTTTTTGTTATCAGTATAACATTGCCCATACCGTTATGATAGGTTCTTATTTTGGTTATACCCCTAGTGCACATATAAAGTTTTTTTGTATAAGTAGTTTCGGAGTAAATCAATATATTAATTATAGTTTACAATTTTAAATACATAACATTAATATAACTACTACCTCGGGTTTGCTATCATTACTCTCAACTGCAATTAACAAAAAATTTTTCTACCTAATACTATTGACCCGCCTAAAAGGAAAACAAAAGATAAATTTGCTTTAAAAAACTTAACTTTTTACAACAAATAAACAAACATATCATGATTATTTTCCCAACTTCAAGTATTCTTAGTTTTGCTATAAATATAACCACGGAAAATTACAATTGGCACGCAACATTATCTTAAGTTTTTTTTTAAAGAATAAACAAACGGAGAAACAAGAAAAAGTCACATACATATAACAAAATAAAAAAATTAAAAATTAGAAAAACAAATTATTTAATTAATTAATAAATTTTATTAATTAAACCAAAATAAGCTAATTTTTATTATTTATACAAATAACACATAGTAAATATGAGGCGCTCAGCGCCAAAACGGCTTAACCCTCATTTAAAAAAAAAACAAACTGACTATGCTGATCTAACCGGAACCTTTTGAAAAAAAAAAATTAAAAAAAACTCCCTATTGCATAGTATAACACCAGTATAACAACAGGTTATACTATGCAATAGTGAGTTTTTTTTTGTATTTATTTCAAAAGGTTCCGCATAGATCAGCATAGTCAGTTTGATTTTTTTGAAAATGAGGGTTAGGCCGTTTTGGCGCTGAGCGCCTCATATATACTCAGATATGATCTCAGATGTGTTCAGATTTAATTTGATAGACTCAAATTACGGATCTGAATCCATATATGGATCTTATCTGAATTTATATATGATCATATCAATTTTTTTACACGCCCGAGTAAAAAAGTTTTGATATAATCATATATATTGTGATATAATTATGTATAAATTGATCTATCATTTCATCCCAAAAATGGAGGATCCAAAAATATATGATTTTATCTTATTAGATCAAATTTTATATTATTAGACAAAATTAGATCCCATAAATGGAACGGTTAATTTAATATAATTTGATATTAAAAATCATATTAGATCTAATAAGATATAATTTTGTATTATTATATATTATTAGATCTAATTTTTTATAATATCAAATTAGATAATATTTACCGTTCCATTTTTGGGATCTAATTATATCTAATTATATAAAATGTTATCTAATAAGATATAATCATATATTTTTGGATCCTCCATTTTTGGTATCAAATGCGGGTTGATATAATGAAAAGTAATAAATGTTACCCAAAGAATTTCGACTATATAAAAATATATTCAAGAAAAAAAAGAATATCACAAGTGATAACTAAATAAATGAAATAAAGCAAATTGAATGTCAACACCGGATAAACAAAAAAAAATATATAAAACTTACAAAAAGAATGACACATGTGTGGAGCAAAAAATAACAACTTCTTATATTCATGCAACTCAAATTTTATGTTTTTGCAGCTTTATTTATAATTTAATTTTCTAAATATTTTTTATTTGCGGAAAATTTAGTGAAAAAGGTCGTAAATGGCATATGTCAGATATTTTGTCTACTACAAATGTCTCAGAATCTGACACTTTATCGTTTCCAAAAATGTCTAAGAATTTAAGAAATTAAGAATACGAAAAATGTCTCAGAATCTGAGACTGTTTTCTTTACAAAAAAATGTCTCAGAATTTGAGACTTTTTCTATACAAAAAATTTCTGAGACTTTTTCTATACGATTCTGATACCTTTTCTAAAATTTTCAGAATCCGAGACTTATCCAATACGAAAAATGTCTCAGAATCTGAGACTTTTTCTATAAGAAATATGTGTCAGAATCTGAAACTTTTTCTATAAGAAAAACGTCTCAGAATCTGAGACTTTTTCTATAAGAAAAATGTCTCAGAATCTGGGACTTTTTCTATAAGAAAAATGTCTCAGAATCTGAGACTTTTTCTATAAGAAAAATGTCTCAGAATCTGAGACTTTTTCTATAAGAAAAATGTCTCAGAATCTGAGACTTTTTCTATAAGAAAAATGTCTCAGAATCTGAGACTTTTTCTATAAGAAAAATGTCTCAGAATCTGAGACTTTTTCTATAAGAAAAATGTCTCAGAATCTGAGACTTTTTCTATAAGAAAAATGTCTCAGAATCTGAGACTTTTTCTATAAGAAAAATGTCTCAGAATCTGAGACTTTTTCTATAAGAAAAATGTCTCAGAATCTGAGACTTTTTCTATAAGAAAAATGTCTCAGAATCTGAGACTTTTTCTATAAGAAAAATGTCTCAGAATCTGAGACTTTTTCTATAAGAAAAATGTCTCAGAATCTGAGACTTTTTCTATAAGAAAAATGTCTCAGAATCTGAGACTTTTTCTATAAGAAAAATGTCTCAGAATCTGAGACTTTTTCTATAAGAAAAATGTCTCAGAATCTGAGACTTTTTCTATAAGAAAAATGTCTCAGAATCTGAGACTTTTTCTATAAGAAAAATGTCTCAGAATCTGAGACTTTTTCTATAAGAAAAATGTCTCAGAATCTGAGACTTTTTCTATAAGAAAAATGTCTCAGAATCTGAGACTTTTTCTATAAGAAAAATGTCTCAGAATCTGAGACTTTTTCTATAAGAAAAATGTCTCAGAATCTGAGACTTTTTCTATAAGAAAAATGTCTCAGAATCTGAGACTTTTTCTATAAGAAAAATGTCTCAGAATCTGAGACTTTTTCTATAAGAAAAATGTCTCAGAATCTGAGACTTTTTCTATAAGAAAAATGTCTCAGAATCTGAGACTTTTTCTATAAGAAAAATGTCTCAGAATCTGAGACTTTTTCTATAAGAAAAATGTCTCAGAATCTGAGACTTTTTCTATAAGAAAAATGTCTCAGAATCTGGGACTTTTTCTATAAGAAAAATGTCTCAGAATCTGAGACTTTTTCTATAAGTAAAATGTCTCAGAATCTGAGACTTTTTCTATAAGAAAAATGTCTCAGAATCTGAGACTTTGTCTATAAGAAAAATGTCTCAGGATCTGAGACTTTTTCTATAAGAAAAATATCTCAGAATCTGAAACTTTTTATTTACGAAAAAGAATCATAATCTGGGTTTTTTTGATACAAAAATTGTCTCAAAATCTGAGACTTTTTCTATACAAAAAATATTTCAGAATCTGAGAGTTTTTCTATACGAAAAAAGTTTCAGAATCTTAAACTTGTTCTATACAAAAAATTTATCAAAATCTAAATCTTTTTCTATGCAAAAAATGATCTGATACCTTTTCTAAATATTTCTAAATATTCTAAATATTTCCGAATCTGAAACCTTTTCTATACGAAAAACATCTCAGAGTCTGTGACTTATTCTATACGAAAAATGTCTCTGAATTTGAGATATTTTCTGTATGAAAAACTCCTCAGAAAATAAGACTTTTTCTACATAAAAAAAATTTTCAGAATCTGAAACTTTTTCTATACAAAATTTTTTTCTATACAAAATTTTTTTCAAAATCTGAAACTTTTTCTATACAAAAAATGCTCAGAATCCGACACTTTTTCCATAAAAAAATTTTCATTAATCAACGTCAAATTCATTGGTCAGTGTGACCTTTTTCACAAGTTATCTTAGAAAACCTATTTTTTTATTTTCTACTTGTTTGTGTCATTTTCCAATTAAATTAAATCAGTATCTTTTTATTCTCTTTTAACACAATCATATTGTCAAAGTATGTATTCAGATTTCACTCTTACTGGTTGACTGTGTATTTAATGCCAACCAATTAGTAAAGCAACAGGACAAAAACACAAACATCCATGAAGGTGTTAACTTTAATGTCTGGTTGTAATAAAAATGTATGTGGATCAAATATACAAAAAAATAAAAAGAAAAATATAAAAAAATGCCATTAAAATAATTACATTGTCTCTTCTTGGCATATGAATTGTAATAAAAAAGAATAGAAAAACAAATGGTGTCTTGTGGATGAAATTTGATAGCAAAATTTTTAGTGGTACGAATAATTAAACACTGGACGTTTGGTGGAGTGGAGAAAAAATATGATTAATTAAAGATGAGGGAAAAAAATTAGTAAATACATGCCACAAGGCGTATGAGTTATATGTGAAATCGTAAAAATATTAGTATACGCTATGGTTTAAAAAAAGTACAAATTTTAACAAACAAAAATAAATATGAAAAATTACAAAAAAAAGTATAAAAAATATTAGAAATTTTTGGTTATTCATAAAAAAATTCAAGAAAACTTGGGCAAATGTTAAAAATTTAATAAAATCAAAAACAAATTTAAATTAAAAACGAGAAGAAAAGTTAAATTTGACTTGGCCGAATCTATGAATACCCTCCACAATGCCATTTTTAAGTGATAGTAAATTTTATAATGTGAAAAAAATAACAATTTTGTTTAGAAATATTATATTTTTTGTACAAAACTTTTTTTCAGTAATTAAAAAAAAAAATTACCAAAATTTTTTTTTTAGTGTAAAATTTTTTCGAGTGTAATTTTTTTTTTTAGTGTAAAACTATTTTTGAGTAACAAAAATAGGTTTTAAAATATTTTTCAGATTTACCAATGATTTTAAAACATGTTTAACGGGGTTTCAACACGTGAATTTTAGCTTAAACTAATCTGAAATTCACGGTTTTGCTAATAACTTTTGAACCCCTAGACCGATTTTGCTGAAATTTAATACCACTGAGACCAGGGAATGACAAATGTATATGGCAACCTTTAGAAGCCTCAGAATTTCATTTCAAAATTTAGCGGTTTTTTATCTCCTCAGTTTGCGAATTTCACTATTTTGCTTATAACTTTTGAACCACTGGACCGATTTCGCTGAATTGCAATACCAACCTGACTAGGTAAATGTCCAACATATATGAGCAGCCTCAGTAAAGTCTTTCAAAAGTTAGCGTGTTTTCAATAGACAGACGGACATCGCTAGATCACGGCATTCCATATCAAATCGGACAATTTGAATTTTTTTTTTTTTAGATTTTCCCAATATGCTAAGAGATTTTAGTACCCTTCGAAAACACCTTCGAGGTAAATTTTCAGATTTTTTTGATGACCCGATCAAAAGACATCGAATTTTTAAAAATTGGTAGTTTGTTCCTTTACTCAAACTTCCTTTCCACACAACTTCTTCAATAATGGTCCAAATTGCATTTTTTTTTTAATTTTTGTTATTTACGTACTTCTTTTTAAGTTTTAAAATTTAAACCTCATTTTTGAAAATGTATGTACTCTTTGATTTTTATGAAATTCTTTTGAGTAAAACTTCTATCGATTCTACATATTTTTTGCCCAGTAGGATCCTGGGATAATGATTATTACTATTTTTTTAAATTTTTTGAAAAAAATTTATTTTAATTTTCCAATCTTAAAATCATTTCTACTGCTTTAATGGTGCGTCATAGAGGGGTCATTTCCCAGGCCGACCTCCATTAACTTTTGCGTCTAAACATTGCTTTGAAACAAACTAATACCCTATCTTCAATTTCTAAGAGGGGTCCCATACAAAATGACATTTTTAATATTGGCTCCAACCCCTCTAATTGCCCTAAGAGTGCCCTTAGAGCAATCAAATGTATGAGCGACCCACAATATTTATTTAGTCCAAACATTTTCTTTGAACACACCTACCTTCTATCTTTAACTATTAAGGCAGTCCCCATAAATTTATTTTTTTATTGTTGTGAATTTGTTTTATTAAATTAGCTTCCACCGGTCCAATGGTGCGTCCGAGAGTGGTCATTAGTGAGACCGACCCCCATTTATTTTTATCCTCTAACATTTTTTAAAACATATTTACGCCCCATTTGCACCCCTAAGTATGTTTGGACTACAAATGTTTGAACTAAAAAATTATTGTGGATCGGCAATACATTTGATTGCTCTAAGGGCACTCCTAGGGCAGTTAGAGCGGTTGCAGCAAATTTAAAAAAAAAATAAAATTTGGAAGAAGTTATGAGTAAAAGAAGTTTGAGTACATGAACAAAATGAAAATTTACCACGAAAGAGTTATCGAAGGGTACTAAAAACTGTAAACAAATTGGGAAAACCTAAAAAAAATTATTAAACGTGTCCGATTTGACATGGAATGCCCCATATATACATATATTAGTGTGACACGAATTATGACTTTTATCGAATTTCGTCGATCACAGGGCAAAATACATTTTGTTTTGGTTTTTTTTTAGCCACGTCGGGCAAATTTAACCCGTTCCTTAGAGGGTTTGAAGTTTTTCCCCAATTTTTTTTTTCATACAAACCATTATGTATCATTAAAAGCAACACCTCAGCTAAAATCCTTTCAAGTCAAAACTAAAAAAAAAAATTAAAAAATTTTTAGACTAGGACCTTTAACGGCCCTATTTTTTTTTTTTTTTAAGTAAATTTAGAAGTGGATGGGTTTATCCCACCAAAATGAAATTTTTTAGTCGTTAATAAGCTATACAAGTCAAATAATAATTAAAAATAAAAAATTAGGAAAACCGAAAAAAGGTGTTTGGTTTGTATGGAAAAAAAAATTGTTTTTGGGGCAAAAATTTAACTCTTCACAGGCACTAGTTAATTTTTTCCGATTTGGCTAGAAATTTAAACATAGGGTTTTTAGACCAAAACGAAACATAATTTGGAAGGCGATAGACGAAATTCGAAATAAGTTATATTCGTGCAACCCTTATGTATGTATGTGTGCTTTCATATTTTCCGACTTCTTTTAAGAGCAAATATAGCACATGCAATATTTATTACTTAGCCCACTAATTATGTACTTAATGTAGGTCAGTTTTACGTTTTACGAGAGTAATACGAAGGAAGGAATTCATTTTGAAATTATGCATATTAAGAGAGAAAATAGCAATCTAGGAAAACTAAATTTGTTTGCTCTTTTTGCAAGTAGTAGTATAAATATGTTTACTCTTATTTTCCTGTTGTTACAAATGCACACGTGTAAGCTTATTGTATCTTTATATATGTATGTTTTAGTAACAAATAATTCTAAAAAAAATATTTTTTCAAAGAAAATAATTATAGTTTTAGGATTTTTAAAAGTAGAATTTATTTTTAATTCATTACACTGTGCTGGAAGTTGACACTTTTTTTATCAAGCTGGGCACCTAACTACACTCAAAAAAAAAAGTTTGTAAAATGACATAAAATCCCCGTGATTTTACGGGGCAGGTTTTGTAAAATATGTACTAGCAAGAATCCCCGTAATGTTACGGGGATAACTTGTAAATTGATTTAACAAAAGAAAATGTAAATTTACAATTTTTTTTGTAAAATATTAACTTCGAGGTGAATTTTTTTTTTGTAAATTTACAAAAAATTTGGTAAATTTACAAAACAAATTTGTAAACTTACAGAAAAAGGTTGTTATTTTACAAAGAAAAAATAGAAAATGAAAAAAATAAATTGTAGATTAACAAATTATTTGGTTAAACTACTGTTTTTACCGCAAAAAAAATATAGAAATACACGTATATTAACAATAAAAATTGTAAATTTGCAAAAAAAAAAATTAAAATTTACAAAAAAATTGTAAACTTACAAAAAAAGTTGTAAATTTACAAAATAAAGTAGAAAATCAAAATTGTAAATTGTTTGGTTAAACTACTGTTTTTTATGACAAAAAAATTTTATATTTACAATAAAAAGTGGTAAATTTACAATTTTTATTGTATATATACCATTTTTTTCTTATTTTTTGCCGTAAAAACAGTAGTTAAACCAAATAATTTGTACATTTACAACATTGTTTTCGTATTTTCTACTTCATTTTTGTAAAATTACAACTTTTTTCGTAAGTATACAATTTTGTTTTGTAAATTTAAAGGTTTTTTTCCATTGGTGCATCTTATTTTTCTTCGGCAGCTGGAGTAGCACTTCAACAACCTGAAATGATTTTTTTTTCACTTGAACACTTTTAACAAACTTTTTAAAGTATAACACTGCACTTTTTTATTTTTTTTCGACATTTCGTTTTTCGTAAGTAGAACATATGAGAATTGCGAAGGAGGCTACACAAGAAATTTCTTATATTTTCAGGAAAAATTAGTAAAAAAAAAACAATTTTTTTTTGAATTTTTTATTATTTTCACAAGTATTTTTAAAAAATCGGAATTCGCAATCGGAAATTTTTTTGGGTATTGTAGATTGGATGTTTAAGTACCTGTTAAAATAAGAAAAACTTAATTTTTCATAACTGGCAGCTTTTTATTGACAAAAAAATAAAATATATGGTAAAATTACCAAAAATATGGTAAAAATACAAAAAAAAACTAGAAATTACCAAAAATATGGTAGTAGAAACAAAAAATTTTATAGTAGAAACACATAAAAATTGTGGTATTTTACTTAACGCAAATTACCAAAAAATGGTGTAAAAATTATTTTTTTTTTCTAAAGCTTACAATTAGTTGAAAAATGTTTGTGTCCGGAACTTAAAAAATTTCCAAAAAATTTTTTTCATGAAATTTTTTAATTATAAAAAAATATTTTAAAATAAATTTTTTTACTCCACAACGCAAAAAAAATCTGAACTTGGAAAATTTTTGCGTGTCCTATTGTTGAATAATTAATTTTTTTTTGTAAAACAACATTAATTCTAGTAATAAAATAAGTTTTGTAAAATTACATTGGAATTTTGTACTTTTCAATACATACATTTCAAACTGAAAACCTTGTAAACGATCTTAAAAAAAAAGTTTGTAATAAAACATTTTTTTGGTAGAAAGACTAAATAACATCAAGTAAAATTTTGTTGTACAATTACAGTTTTCTTGTGTAAAAAAACTACACACCTTGTAATATTTTTTTAATTTGTAAAATAATTCACTTTTTTGTAAATTTACCTAAAAAAATTGTAAAATAAATTTACCAACATATAATAGTAAAATTACAAAGCAAACTGTAGTTTTCGTTTTATTAAATATACAAAAATTTTTGTAAAAAGACAAAAATATTAGTAAAATAGAATTACAAGACCTTTTACTTGTAATTTTACAAACTTTTTTTTTTGAGTGTAGTAAAGTTAATTCGAGTGCACTTAATTCAATGGTGCTAGCCCTTTTTCGAAGTATGCGCTCGTATTCGCGATATTCACGATTTAAAATTTTGATTTTCAAGTACAATAAAAACGATATTTTTAAACTTTTGCGATAATTTTTAAATTTTAAATCATTCAAGTCTTTTAAAATAACATAACAAACCATAATAACGTAATTTTTTTTTTTTACGAAAAACATTTTTTTCTCAAAAAATCTTTATTTTCCTAAAAAATTGGTTTAATACAAATATTAATAACAATAAAGCTAGTTCGTGTACACTAAATCCCCTATTAGCGATATTCGCGATTATTTTTTTTTTTTAAGTAAAAAAAAACTCTTTTTTTATGTTATTTACACAATTACTGAATTTTTAACATCTTAACTCTATTGAACATACAAAAAAAATTTTGTTTGCGGAAATTTTTTTTCGCGAAATTTTTTCCCCAATTTTTTTTTTATTTTGCCATTAACAACATTTTCCAAAAAAAAAAAATTTTCGCGAATTTTTTTTTTTTGTTTTGCGGAAATTTTTTTTTCGCGATTTTTTTTTCGTGAATTTTTTTTTGCGAATTTTTTTTCCAGATTTTTTTATTTTGCTATTAAAATTTTTTTTCGAAAAATTTTGTTTTTTCGCGGATTTTGTTTTTGTTTCGTGGAATTTTTTTTTGCGAAAAAGTAATGTATTTTCTAAATTTATATTTAAAAACTAACCAAAAAGCATAAAAAATTAATTTTTGTAGTACCTACCTAGGCTTTACAATTTTAATTCGCGAATATCACGAATACGAGCGATAACTTCGAAAAACAGCTTTACCAGCAAGGTTCCCACCTTGGTTATTTGTGCGACAAGCACAGTGTTATTTATAAATGCTGGATTTGTTTTCTCAATGAAACTTATTACATAGGACTCCTTTGGAGTGGCTGCAAAAGTATTAAAAAACATATTTTGTTTGACATCAATCATTCATCGGCACTTAATTCATTCTCTTAAATTTTTGTTTATCCATAAAAATGTTTCTCTTTAACAATTTCTCTTTCTATTTTTTTTTAAGTTTTTTCATCATTTCTCTTTCCTCTCCTAGCATTGAAGAACATTTTAGTTGCTTTTATTTAATAACATTATTATTCCTTAAAAAACAACTTTACAATAAAACCACAAATAAAAATAAATAAACTTGAACAGACAAGTAGCACAAAAAAAATTCCAACACCTTAAGCATAGTCCTCGTACTATAAAGAGGGAAAATGAAAGAAGAAAAAAAATAAACATCAAGTCATGCGTTATGAACCATAAAAAATTTACTCACTGTTTATGACACTATAGACTCGAACACAAAACAAAATACTACAAACACTATAACGCACATTATATGCACACATACATGCTCACTTACTTCTTAATTTAAAGACACACTAACATTATTCTGTGCTTAAACCCATAGCCAAATGTTTTTATACACTCAATAAAAAATTACTTAACTGTGACTAAAAAAAAAATAATAATAATAACAACGACAAAGACATCAAACAAACTAAGAGTCAAAAGACCAAAACAATATTTTTATACCCTCCACACTACACTCAAAAAAAAAAAAAAAACTGTAAAGTTGGCAAAAAAAAGCAGATAAACCTACAAGAAAATTTGCTGATTTTGAACCCACAATTTTTTTGGTAAAGTTAGCAAAAACGTGTTGCTAAAAATTAGTTAGCTGTATTTTTTTTATTTCAACTTAGTTCATACACATTTGAGGACCCAATTGGGTTCGGACCCGATAGGTCCAGACCCCGATGGGCCTAGACCTACTAGGTCAGTGTCCGTTTCGCTCAACCTTGCTTAGTTTTTGAGATACGTGATTTTAGGGGACCACCGAGGTTTTCAGAATTACAAAACTCGATAACTTTAAAAATATTATTCGGAGAGCTTTTGATTATTTTGCGGTCTTGTTCTACGTGTTGAGAGCTACAAAAATGTTTTTGGACTTTTTGTTGTGTCGGCAATATTTACCGAGATATGAACATTTTAAAATTTTCGGGAATGCTAACTTTTTTGGATCGAAAGTTAGGACCCATTAGGGTCCACACATGTGAAGAGGACCGGCGATACTAAGGAGAGCCCGAGAACCAAAAATGGCCTACATTTTGCTCTATCTGGCTTAGTTTCCGAGATAGCGCCATTTTAAGTTTTCTGAAAATAAAAAAAATTTACCATTTATTTATGCTAATATTAGCAAAAAAGCTTGTAAAAATTTGGTCAACTCAATTTTAAATTTAGCAAAAAAAAAATAAGTTCAAATTTTGTTTAAAATTGCTAATGCGCTAAATGAAGTTTACAAGATATTTTTGCTAACATGCAACTAAAAATTTGCTAAAAGTTAGCTAACCAGCATTAGCAAAAAAAATTAGTAAATCTACTAATGTATTATTTTGAGTGTAGGTATTGGAGAACTTAGTAGCCTTCACTAAAAATAATACATTAGTAGATTTACAATTTTTTTTGCTAATGCTAGTATGCTAACATTTAGAAAATTTTTAGTTGAAATTAGCATGTTAGCAAAGATATCTTGTAAACTTCATTTAGCGTATTAGCAATTTTGAACAAAATTTTAAAAAATTTTTTTTTACAAAATTTGTAATTGAGTTGACAAAATTTTTACAAGTTTTTTTTTGTAATATAAGCAAAAAAATGTTGTAAAATTTTTTTAAGACAACTAAAAATGGCTCTATCTCGGAAACTAAGCCAGATGGAGTAAAATGGAAGCCATTTTTGGTTCTCGGGCTCTCCATTGTATCGCCGGTTCTCTTCACATGTGTGGACCCTAATGGTCCTAACTTTGGATCCAAAAAACTTTGGATCTCGGTAAATACTGCCGATACAACAAAAAGTTTTTTAGCTCTCAATACGTAGAATAAGACCGTAAAATAACCAAAAGCTCTCCGATTAATATATTTGAAGTTATCGAGTTTATTTTTTATGTTTGTTAATTCTCAAAACCCCAGTGGTCCCGCATCTCAAAAACTAAGCAAGGTAGATCGAAACGGACACAAATTTTGGATCAAAAGCTATGACGATTTTTAAGGAACCCAACTAGGTCTAGGCCCATCGGGGTTTGGACCTAACGGGTCCGAACCCAACACCCCGTTGTGTATTAACTAACAAGGGAAGTCTCCCTGGTGTCACCCTCCGCTCTTCATGAAATTTGGATATGTTGTTAAGAACGAAAATTAATTCGACACGTATTTTTTTTTAGCGGCCCAAACTCATTTTTAGGGGGGTCGATTTGTATGGGGGGAAATTGACCTTTTTCAGTTTTTTACGATTTACGCATATTAAAACAAAATAATATAGGCATGTGTGGTATCAGATTAAAGGTATTAAAAATACCTATCTCGTGGTGCTAACAACGGGCCAAAGAAGTTAATATTTTTCGACTTATTAACAAAAATGTCCTAATATTTTGGTATTTTACTCAATATGACAAAAAGTTGTGCATGTTTGGACACATTCTTAGCACACGTAGATAGGTTTTCCAAAGACCTTTCATTTGGTATGTAACATGACTAGGTTTCTTTCCATAATATAGGAGATAAACGAAAAAAAACTGAAAAATGACCTTGTCTCCCCCCCTCCTTTTTACCCCCTAAATATGAATTTGGGCCGCTAAAAAAAAATACGTGTCCCTTTATTTTTTCTGCTCTACAAAATAAAACCAATTCCATAAAGATCCGCGGGTGACACTAGGGAGACTTCCCTTGTAAGTTAAAAAAAAAACTAATTTTTGGCAAAACGTTTTTGCTAACTTTACCGAAAAATTGTGGGTTCAAAATCAGCAAATTTTCTTGTAGGTTTACAAGCATTTTTTGCTAACATTACAGTTTTTTTTTGTGAGTGTACAATTAAAAAATAATTACCAAAATCGGTTTAGTAGTTTTTGCTGTACAACAGCAGCCGATTTTGTGCTTAAAAAAAAGCATTCAATGATTGAGTGGCAACTCTAGTTTACCAAATTTTGTGTCATAAAATTTAAAAAATATGACAATATTTTATCTTTTAATAAATCAAAAAATAAAAAATATTTCGTTTGTATTTTTTTTTGTAATATTAAGTCTGTTTTTTATTATTAACCTCTCTCTAAGCGCAAAAACTTTTTTTTCATTTTGTGTTCAGGGTAAAACTTAATGGGGGTCTTAATATCAGCCCCTCTGACATAAAGATTGGAAAACTGTAATACAAAATTTTTCAAAATATCCAAAAAAAAGTAGCCATCCCACGATCTTAATTGGCAAACAATTTGTAGAATTAAATCAAAAAGTACACCAAATATGATATCTTTAGCACAAAAAATAACATCTTTGAGCAAAAAATGTCTGCGAAGTTTGGACTCTTGCCCAAATAGCGCTATTTTAATTTGTCATTCCATGCAAAACGCATTGAAATATCGGTCGAGGACCCCATTATATTTATATATTTTTGATCCGTAAAAGTTTCTAAGACATTCTAGTGATATCCATCAATCTATTTGTGTTTGTCGATAAACAATTTTTTTGAGCAAAAAAAAAAAATTATGAAAAAAATACAAAAAAAAAATTTATGAAAAAAAAAAATATTGATAAAAAAAAAAAATATTGATGAAAAAAATATTGATGCAAATATTTATTTTAAGTTTTATTCACCAGCTTTGATGAAATTGATAAAAAATATTGATGAAAAAACAAATTTTTGATGAAAAAGAAAATATTGATGAAAAGAAAAAAAATATTGATGAAAAAAAATATTGATGAAAAACAAAAATATTGATGAAAAACAAAAATATGATGAAAAAAAAAAATATTGATAAAATTGATGACAAATCGTTATGTTACTTTTTATTCACCAGCTAGTGAATATTGTGTTATTCACTACGAGGTGAATTATAATCCAAGTTACAAATCCATCTTAATAAAATTTTTGCTTTTAAGTAAATGAAAATAGTAATTCTTAGTTTCTTTTTTGTTAATCGTTAGCTTATATAGTCAAACTCAGGTGGCATCCTGCAACTTTTTTAAAATTAGACACCAGCCTAAAAACATTATCATGTTAAAAATCCAAAAATTTATCAAAAAGGAGTTATCAAAGCGAAAAAAGTAAAAAAAATGGAAAAATCTAAAAAAAAAAAATCAAAGTGTCCGATTTTAAATGGAATACCACATATATAACATTTGTAGGAATATAGAAATATAGTAAAAGATATTTGTTGTGTTTTTTTAATTATTATAAAATACTAAAAATATAATATACTATATTATATTATACTATATTAAAAAAAGTTTCAAACAAAACACATAAGATCGCACTATTACTTACTGCAGTATGTGATATGGTTAATATTAAACAAGTCCACATTTTGTTTGAAAAATCCAAGTAATGGCAAAACACAGCTATTGTTTAAAAATTTCTATAGAATTTTCTCTATTGTAGCATACTTTTAGGCTGGCCTTTTGTAGTAAACGGTTTAAATGTTTATTGGAAATTGGCTTTATAAAAAAAAGATAAATAAATATAAATACAAATTGAAAATGATACATTTTTATAACTGCAGTTTAATAAAATGTGAATAGGAAATTTATTATGCCGCAAAAATCCATTTTAAAATGATGTTGTTTATTTAATGAGGCATTTAATGAAGGAAGCAATATAAATTTATGTGAATAAATAAGGCGCCAACTTTTGAATAATAGTCACTTATCATTCTAAAATTTAAATTATTTATTTTTAAAGTAATTCGGACATTTTATTGGAGTAAAAGAAAAATATATTTGGTTTAAAAAACCCAAAAAAATTAAATTTATTATTTAAATTTTAAATTTAACAAGCAATCAATGAAATGAAAATATAAGAAACGAGTACCTTACTAAAGAGAGTTTTCATTAGAAAAAACTTAATTATCTTAATAAAATTGTTTAAAATACGAGGCTTTCCACACCAAATGTTCCACTACAGAAAAACATTTGTCCCGTGAATTTCTGATTATGTTGTATGAATAGCCCTATATGGAACTAAAAAAAATGCGTTTTTAGTTTTTCAATTTTTCAAAAACTGGGCTTATTAGGCGTGCTCAAATATTGGAAAAGTGGTCAAATTTGTAGAGTTGCCTTGTTTAAATATTCATAAAATTAAAACGGAATGCACCACAATTTCAAAAATTTACGTACTTGAATATTTTTGTATGGGCTTTCGATTAAAATTTTTGTTTTTATAATTTTCAGAACCCGTTCTGAAATTTTCCATTTATTAAAATAGTCAATTTATCAAAAATCCGTCCACTTTTTTATACCCCACACTCTAGTGATAGAGGGTATATATAAGTTTGTCATTCCGTTTGTAACACCTCGAAATATTGGTCTAGGACCCCATAAAGTATATATATTCATGATCCTCGATCGATTTTAAGACGATCTAGCGATGTCCGTCCGTCCGTCCGTCCGTCCGTCTGTCTGTCTGTTGAAAACACGCTAACTTTTGAAAGACTTAAC
This sequence comes from Pegoplata infirma, assembly GCA_963921195.1. NCBI lineage: Eukaryota > Metazoa > Arthropoda > Insecta > Diptera > Anthomyiidae > Pegoplata > Pegoplata infirma. Next base: position 202,733,158 of record OY992537.1, on the reverse strand, counting down.
GGAGGCTCCTGAAGTTTGGCATATATGTTGGGTATTTACCTGGTCAGGTTGGTATTGCAACCCAGCGAAATCGGTCCAGTGGTTCAAAAGTTATGAGCAAAATACTGAATTTCGGCAAGGGTTTTTCGTGAATTTTTGAGATAAAAAGCACTATAACTTTCGATAAGCAATTCTGAGGATGCTGAAGCTTGGCACATATATTTTGCGTTCCTCCAGCCTCGTCCGTATTGAATTTCAGCCGAATTGGTCCAGTGGTTCAAAAGTTATTAGCAAAACCGTGAATTTCAGATTAACTTCACCTAAAATTCACGTGTTGAAAACCCGTTAAACCTGTTTTAAAAACATTGGTAAGTCACAAAAACTTTTACAACGTATTTTTGTCACTCAAAAATATTTTTACACCAAAACAAAAAAAAAATACACTCGAAAAAAATTTTACACTCAAAAAAAATTTTACACTCAAAAAAAAATTAGTAAATTATTTTTTTTTTTCAAAAATTACTAAAAAAAAAAATTTTTAAACAAAATAAAATATTTCTAATCAAAACTGTTATTTTTTTTTCACGTTAGAAAATTTATTATCACTTAAAATGGGCATTGTGGAGGGTATTCATAGATTCGGCCAAGTCGAATTTAACTTTTCTACTTGTTTTAATTTTTTTTTTTTAAGTTTAGATGCTTGTCTATCCACACAAAAAAAATCAGACATGTGTCTTTCGTTTTTTCGAGAAAATCGCATTTGAATATTGAATTTCATAGCAATTTTGTAATTTGCTTGTATTTTCTTGTTTCAACATAGCGAATTAGTATTATATATTTGCATAAATGTTACTCATACGCTATGTTGAAAACCTGCATATTACTAAATTGTTATTAAATTCAAAATTTTAATGCGATTTTCTCGAAAAAATGGATAGACAAACATCTAAACCTTAATTTTTTTTTTTTTTTTTACTTGGCCAGATTTTTGATAAATTTACTTTTTTAAAAAATGGAAAGTTTCAGAACGGGTTCTGAAATTTTTTGTTATCGATAGCCCATACAAAACTATACAAAAATTTTAATTTTTGAGATTGTGGTACATTCCGTTTTAATTTGATAATTATTTAAACAAGGCCACACGACACAAATTCTACCATTTTCCCAACATTTGACCACGCCTCCTAATCCCAGTTTTGAAAAATTAAAAAACCAATAACGCATTTTTAGTTCCGTATAGGGCTATCCAGACAACCAATTTGGTGTGGCCTGCCTAATATGTAAAAAATATTCCTGATATTTGAGGCATAACATTTCAAATAACCTATATTTTACTTAAGAGGGGATTAAACAAAAAACATCCTTCATTTGAACAACTTTTAAACAGCTATAAAAAAATAAATACGCAATATTTTAAAATTTTTGTTTTTTTAATTGAATGATACACTATTTAAATATTTTTAAAATCTTATAACACAAAATTTAGTCAACAAAATTTCCAGGGGTTGCCACTCAATTGCGGAACGCTTTTTTTAAAAAACAAAATCGGCTGCAGTTGTACAGAAAAAACTACAGAACCGATTTCGATGAAATTTTGTTTTAAATTTCTAGATTATCAAATTCTCTAGTATTTACCGGGGCTAACAAAAAACTCGAAATCGTTTTTTTGATTCTTTCCAAAATAATTTTATCAACATACAATTCTCTACAAAAAGTTAGGGCTGCCAAATAAATATTAGCGATTTTATTGCCAACATTTAAAAACATGTGATTAGGGAAATCGCCAATGGACGTAACTAAAACTTTTTTTTTTAATTTTTATACCCTCCACTTAGTGATAGAGGGTATATATAAATTTGTCATTCCGTTTCTTACTCATCGAAATATCGGTCAAGGACCCCATAATGTATATTATTGATCAGTGATCGATTTAATTCTAGCGATGTCCATCTGTCAGTCCGTCTGTGGAAGTGGTGATCACGGCCAAAGTATTAAACAGACATGACCAAGACTTAGTATATTTACTTGTTGCCCTAAGCTGTTTTGTATTGCATTTGAGCAAAATCGGTTCACCGGTTTAAAAGTTATGAAAGAAAATGTAAGGACACCTCAAAAATTTTGGTACATTCAACATAACCTAAAAATACAAAATGCTTTAAGTCGGCTGCTGGTTAACACATGTGAACAGAATTGTTCACCGAATGGTATTTAAACAAGTAAAAACGTATTTTTTAACAAAAGAAAAAAAAAAAACAATTTTTTATATATGGTTTTGAATTGAGAAAAGTGTGAAAGAAAAATTTTAATTTTTCTAAAAATTTAAGACATCCTGGTTTGTTTCTTACTAGTTTCATATTATCCAGTTATAAGAATCTTCAGAAAAACTTTTAATGTCAAATTTATTTAGTTAATAGTCAATAAAACTCTATATGTGAAAATTATTTACAGATCGCAGCCGACAAGGATTGAACTCATCATCATCTGTAATACTTTGCTATTAACTGCTTGTAACGTACAATCACTCTAGACCAATGGTTCCCAACCTTTTTTGCGCCATGCCCCACTTTTAAGTTAAAAAAACTGCAATGTCCCCCCTACACTCAAGAAAAATTTTGAAATGTTTTCAATTTGTTTTAAAATTCAAAATTTACTTGCGATTGAACAAACTTTTTGTTAAAATCATCGTTTAAACAAAGTTTTTTGAAAAAGTTTTCAACAATGAACTAAATAATTTAACTAAAATAATATTTTTTTAGTTTATTTAACAAAAAAATGTTAAAAATTTCTTCGTTGCCCCCCTGAAGCATGCAAATTGCCCCCCAGTGGGACGAGAATCAAAGGTTGGGAACCATTGCTCTAGACCGATACGCCAAGTAGGCTGTTAAGCAAGTATCAACTAAATCTGATTTTTTCAATTCGAGTGTGGTTGTTGCTGTTGATTTTTCTAACAGAAGACTTTGTTATTGTAATTATGTGTAAACAAACTTTTATTTTTAGTAATCATTATTCTTCTTCCTCTCCTTCATCAATTCTGATCTAAGTACTTATTTTTGCAAACATTGCCAGACATGGTCTATATTTTAGACACAAATGTACGGTGTTGCCATTTTTCCAAAGATACTGATTATTGCCACTTAGGGCAATAATCAAAAAATTATAATACATAATTATAATTAGAGCCTGAGCTCGGCTGTCTTTACAGAAACAATAAAACCAATTTTTATTTTTTCACCAAAAATTTTTTTTCGCGGATTTTTTAAAAAAATATTTTTTTTGTGTTTATTTTTGCAAGTAAACTTTTTTTACATTGTGGAGGGTATCAATACATTCGGCAAGGTCGAATTTTACTTTTTTAATTGTTTTAAATGATTTTGATTCATATTTATCAAAAAAGCACAACGCCACAAAATTTTAGATTAATTCAATCAAATAACCACAAAGTTATTAACAAATTTGAAATACCATTTAATACTGTTTTTTGCTTCTCCTATAAAATTAATAAAAATGTTAGTTATGGTCTTTTGCCTTGCAGGTGACGACATATGTATCAAAAAGACTCAAAAAATAGAAGCACCAAAATAAAAAACAACATCATAAAGATGTAACGATGATGACGATCTATGATGATAGTGATATAATTTTGTTACTGTGCGTGCTTTCATTACTTTTTTTTTAATTTTATTTAAACAAAACAAAAAAAAAATATTTTTTTTTTATTTTTATTATTCCCTTAAAGAGGGGATAACGAACTTAAACAAAAGTTGTTGAAAGAAACATTTTTTACTACAAATTAAAACTATCATAGCACTACACTCAAAATAAAATTTCTACGAAATCAGCAGAAAATCTGCTACACTTAAAAAAAAAACCTGGTCAAATTACAACCAAAAGTTTTTGTAGATTCATTTTACCACTGTTTAACAGTTTTTAACAAAAAATTATATTTTTTTCTCGATCTTATAAATTATAGTTTTATATTACAAATTTATTTCCGTAAATCGTTGATAGAGGGTTAATATGTTCTAAGAAAATCAAATTTTTGACAGAGATCTTTTAATGTTACTAAGCTCAACAGCAAAAGAAATTAAATGCTTCAGAGCGTCATAAAAAAAGTTAAGTTTTCAAAGCTCTTTATGAGTTTTGGAACACTTTAATATTTTTTGTCACATTCACGACACATTCTGTTTTACTCCATAAATATTGTTTAGTTGTGGAGATACAGACGATTATAGCCGCTTACTGGTTTTAGCTCAAATAAGTTTTATTTTTTAATATTTGTCCATTTTCCAAGTACTTTCTTCTTAATAAAACACTTGTTAAAATCAAGGACTTAACTATTATAAGTTTTATGGCGAATTCCTTAAGTCATAACTATTACAGGGCAATTTTATTTTTTTTTCTTATTCATAACTATTATTTTTTAAGTAATATTTTTTTTCTGAAATGATAATAATTATGGATAAGAAAAAAATATATTTCTTACCCATAACTATTATTTTTTGATAAATATTTAAAAGTTATTTTTTAATAGTTACGCATAAGAAATATAGCAAAAAGTTGCTCATAATAATTATGCTGTAATAGTTATTTAAAAAAATTGTAAAAAAATTGCGTTTTTATTTTTGGTGCAATTTACGAGTTTTGACTTTGTAAAAAAAAACTTTACTTACCTTTGTTTTCTAATCAGTGCTATTATCATTTTATTTTCTTCCAAAAAAAGTTAAAGAAAAAAAAATATACACTCAAAAAAATTGAAGGTTTAAAAAAAATAAACCTCTAATTCAAAGAAAAAGTAATATTATAAATTAAAATATTTTTGATATAATTTTACAAAAATTATTGCTGCCAATTTGTCGTCTGATAAATTACATCTGTGGTCATCTAAAATTTGACGCACTCATGATTCCATCTCTAATAGTAATTCAAAACTTTTTTATTTTTGTATGAACAAAAATCAAAAATAAAACAACAACACCATCCTATAGGGATTATTATCAAAAAATTGATTGCAAAAAACGTGTTTATTAAAAAAAAAAAAAATAATAGTTATTTTTGAAATAAAAATTGGATTTAACTATTAAAATCCAATTTTTAAAATATTCATTAAATTATAATAGTTATGCTTAAGATTTTTCCCATTAAGTTATTCATAACTATTATAAATCAATAAAAAAAATATTAATTGGATAATAATAGTTATGCTCCAATTATTATTTTTTAACTTGTTCATAATAATTATGAATCAATTTTTTTGAATAACTATTAAAAATGGCCAATTTTTTCGGATTTTTAAATTTTGATAATAGTTATTTTGGGTCCTTGGTTAAAATTATTCAACCTAAATATTACTTACACACACTTACCAATCTAGGTTTTAGTAACAAGAATAAACAAACTTATCATAGAACTTAAGTGGACTTTTATGTATGTGTGCATATAATTAAAACTTATGCTAACTTAAGTATCATCTTAAGTTGTCTTAATTCTGTATAGCCACACTTAAAACAAAATGTATGCTAAAACAGATTAAAACATGAGACATTTTTTTATTTAAGTAGTTTAAGTTTGTTAATACTCTTGGTAATAATAATTTTGTTAGCAGAAAAATTTTAAAGTTTGCGAAGTTGTTTATTTCTGAATAAATATACCCAAATAAGTAAATTGTTTTCTAATGTTTACTGATAAGTTGTTGAAACTTTTAAGTTACTGGCATTAACTCGATTCGACTCTTCTAGGTTAGCGGCGGATTCTACAATTGGTCCCTGCTCGGGCGCCACTTGGCTGAAAATTCTAAATTATTTTTTTTTGGAACATCTAGTTTATCTGAAGGTTATTTCCTTAATTGTCAAAAACGAAAATCGGGTTTATAATATTTTGATTACTAAATAACTCTCGAATGTAGTTAAAAAAAAAGGTTTCAAAAATTTTTCATAAATGACTTTAATTCAATAAAGTTTCAAAAACTATAAAAATTAAAAACAAATTTTTGCTTTCTGTTTTCCGAAATTTCCTAATGATTATGCTTAATTTCAATGTGTCATCAATAATTAAAACTATTTCTCTTTATACACACAAACACGAATCATTTTAAAATACCAAACGGAAATTGTTGCATATATTTTGGAGTTATTGTAGCAGAAATACCAGCTGCCAGTAGTTTGCAATTAACATTAATGTACTACCATCAATTGAAATCCAAAATGTCGCGTGAAAATTATATATGTCCATATGAGCAGAATTATTTCATTTCCTCCCCAACAACAAAATATGCAAACAAACAACACTGCAAAACAACAAAATCATGTCAAACGTGTACAATCCTTTGAGAATTTGAAATAGCCAACAAACATGACGTTTAAAACAACAACAAATGTCACTTTCCTCATATTTTGAAATAATAGCAAGCAAACGTGGGTTGTTTTATTGAGTCGTGAGATACTATACCGTTATGACTCGTCATTCAAAATAAAACGTCCGTTGAATGTGCAGTGTATTCAAAGAGGTATAAAAAATATTGTAGAGTGATAAATTTTCCAATTTCAATTCTTCAAATGTTTCTCAAACATCCCTCCTTGTAATACAATTGTTGCTCCCACATTCCAACTATCGTATCAAAACAATGTCATGTTCCAAAATATTCATAAATATTCAAAAATAATTTTTGATGCTGCTGCTCCTGTTGCTCTGTCATACATAACTTTTAGTTATATGAGCGAGATATTATAGCCGGCAGTAGTTGTGGCACCTCCCCAAACTATTCATTCACTACTCAATCATTTATATGTTGCTGAGAGACAAGGAAGGACTTTTTATGGGCTCTCCAGTAATTTTTGTAAAATTAGCATTAGAAAGGTGATTTATGTTTTTCATCCGATCTAAGGCACCGATCTAAGGGACCCCGAAATGCCAATAAATATGCACTCAAAAGAAAAACTCTGTCAAAAAATCTGTAAAACGACTTTCAATTTGAATTAGCAATCTCTTAGCAGATTGTTCTGCTGAGAAGGATGTTTTTACTAAAATCTCTGTCTTTCAGTATAAGTAAAAACAGACACTTTACTATGTTTATACTGATTTTTTTTGCTGAATTTCATTATTTTTTCAAGAAATTTTTTTATATAAAAAAAAAGCCGAACAGATTGTTCTGCTGAAATTAGCAGATTGCTCTGCTGAAATCAGCAGATTGTCCTGCTGAAATCAGCAGATTATTCTGCTCAAATCAGCAGATTGTTCTGCTAATATCAGCAGATTTTTCTGCTAAAATCAGCAGATATTTCTGCTAAAATCAGATTTCTCCGCTGTCGAACAACACACATGTTTAATAACTACAACGCCAGATAAAAGTATAAGCTTCCGTAGCGTAGTGGTTAAGAAGTGTACTTTCAAATCGGAAGGTGGCGAGTTCGATGCTGGCTGGCGGCGTATGTTTTTTTTTTCTTGTTATATTTATTCACCTCTTATGACAGATATTTAGCAAACCGTGTCTGTTAAAATCAGCAGTTTTATCATATGGCTCAAAATGGGTGTATTTTCAGCAGATTTTTCTGCTGATTGGACAGAGAATGTATTTTGAGTGTACTTATAATGGATAAAACAATTTTTTTAATTTGTTTTTAAAGAAAATTTCACATTTTCTTAGAGAAAAATTCTCAGAATCAAACAGAATTTCATACATCTGAGATTTTTTCTATAGGAGAAATTCTTCCTATATCAAAAGTCTCAAGTTCATAGAAAATTTTCCTACATAAAAAGTTTCAGATTGAGAAATATTTTTCGTACAGAAAAAGTTTAAGATTCTGAGATTTTAAAAGTCGAAAGTTCATAGAAGTTTTACCAAAACAAAAAGTCTCAGGTTTTGAGACATTTATAGTATGCAAGTCTAAGATTCTGAAATTTTTCGTATATAAAAATCGGTTTAGTGGTTCAAAAGTTATTAGCAAAACCGTGATTTTCAGATTAGTTTCATACTAAATTCACGTGTTGAAAACCCGTTAAACATGTTTTAAAAACATTGGTAAGTTACAAAAATATTTTACAACGTCTTTTTGTCACTCAAAATATGTTTACACTAAAAAGAAACACAAATTTTTTTCACTATTTACCTTAATAGTGAAAAAAAAATCATGGTTATTGTCAAATTTATAAAGAAATTTTAAAAATGGTCCCCAAACACGATTTTTAGCAAAAAAAAATCGCCATGCGCGACCTTAAAACCTTTTCCGAAAAATTTGAAAAAAAATCTCAAAAATAATTTACATAATTAGCTTTCAAATTGTGCTTGAGCCCGGAATTTTTTTTTTGTTTGTCACCTTAGGGCACATATCTGCTGGGTACCCATTGAATGACCTCCCTTGTTAATGCCTATAACAATGTGCGTATGTATTTGAGAACCAAAGTATCAGAATCATTTATAAACTGCCTTTATAAAAGTATGTGTGTTTTTTAATACACACGCACATGCACAAGTTCTTCAATTACACAGTGATACAAAATCGAACTTTCGGAATCGGAATGGGATGAAACCAAAAGCAAATGAAAGCTGACGTTTTCCATAACAAAACCCTCAAGGCCTTTTTTTTAGGTCAGAGCTAGATTTTATTTTCCACGCATTTAAAGTTGGTGATTTTAGAGCATTTAAAGTTTTTGTGTACTAAACGTTTCCAACTTTAAAGATCCCTGGTGGTGCTCTTATTGGACATGTAGGGTCCAGTTTCCAAACTTAAGCTCCAAATTACTTCAGCTATGACTGGTATGAATTTTGCTGCAATCGGTCCAGTACCTATTTACTGAATAGCCAAATTATTAAAATAAACCATGTACACCGTTGCGTATGATTGTTATTTAAAGGCAATTATTAATATAAATCACTGGACACCGTTGCGTATGATTGTTATTTAAAGGCAATTACAATATTAGGGCCTAATTTTGTAAATCACTCGCGTTGAACGCATCACCAACGTTAACGTGAACGCGAGGCTCAAAAAGTGCAATTTTGTAAATCACTACGTTTTTGCGCTCAATCTTTACGTCATCACTTGAAATGTCAATTATATTTGAATCAGTGTTGCCAGACATTCTAAAATTAATATAATTGGCCACCCATTTTGTAGGGGATAAACACCCGTTGTCGTGGGGAAACACATATATATGATAAGGCAACACCTGTAAAGAGAATATTTGAGAAAAAAGAGAACAAAGTAACATAAATTAGTTGAAAAAAGCAATAAAAATCACAACGAGACGCTTTGCTATTTTCGATGTTTTTCTTCTGCCGGAGAAGTTTTTTTTACATATTTATTACTTTTTTGTTGTATATTTACATATTCCAACATTATTTATTTTTGCTATTTAAAAGCATATTTGTTACATCAACGCCCCAAAATTTCAAGTGATCATTTTGACACTTCAATTGATGAAAAAATACTCTCTTGCGTTTTACAAAATTCCATTTTCCATACAATTTGTTCTACAAACACGTAAGTCAACGCGAAAAAAACAGCTGTTCAGTGCTCGCGTTTTACAAAATAGAAAATTGTCCAACGCGAGATAAAAAGGCGCGTTGCGTTTTACAAAATTAGGCCCTTAATCATTCGCCACTAATGCAGTTTTCAAGCATTTATTATTGTAATTATAATAAAAGTGCACTAACTTCAAATGCGTGTAAAACTAAATCTAGCTCTGAACTAGAAAAAAGCCTTAAGGGGTTTGTTATGGAATATGTCAACTTTCATTTGCTTTTGGTTTCATCCCATTCCGATTTTGGGTGTTGCACTGTGTTATAATCCTGTGCTGATTTTTAGTTTTTTTGTTCACAAAAATAACCCCCAAAGGTGCATAAAGTTATATGCATTTAGGTGAATGGTTCATATACGAGTAGGTAAGTATGCTTTCATATGTGAGTTTTCATAAAATTTCATTTAATGCACATTTGCTGTGACTTTGTACTTATTTGTATATGTGTGTACTTGAAAATGTACATTAGTATGTATATTAGTAGTATCGTTTAGTTGTTTGTTAAAATTAAAATTGAAAAACATTTTCCAATATTTGTCTTTAACAACAACTACAAAAATTTTGGGATATTAGAAAAATTTTTTAAACAAAGAATACGATAAATAGATTTTCTATTATTTACGACTTTGGGAAATTAAATTCTCATCTCAAATACAAAACAAATATTTAGAGTATTTAGAGTATTTAAAAATAATAGAGTTTAAGATAAAACAATAATAAATTTAAACTATTGGAAATTGTTTCTAAACAAAAATGGAAAATTTAATTTAAATTATCTAAATTGTTATTAGAAAAACAAAGAAATCTAAAAAACAACATATTCAATCGAAGGCGTATGATGAATATTTATTTAATTGTTTTGAATATTAAGTATACGCACCAAGAATAAATGTACATATTTTATCACTTTTCTGCATTTCTGCTGCAGTTAAAAAAAAAAAAAGGTTAAAAAGCTTTTAATTTCATAAACATAATTACCCTTATGCATAAAAATATGCATACATAAATTAATTATATTTACATTATAATAAACTTATTTGCAATTCAGTCTACAAAAAGAAAAGAAAACTTTTATTTTAATTAAATAATACATATTAAGTATAAGCACAGTAGTTGTTGTTTTTAATTTACATTTTTTTCTACAAGTTTTCTTTAAAGAAAAAACATTTTGAAAATAGTAAATTCTTACAGACTGCACAATAGAGTAGACTAAAACAATACGATTTTATTTTCGATCTCATGCAAGAAGCGATTACTGGCGGCCACCTAAACGAGCCCTATACAACACCGTCCAAGTGTTTGTTAAACTTTAATTGTGTCCTTCATCAAATTCCAAAAACCACTTTTTCCACCCACTCATATACATCAATTGCGTGCAAAAAAAAAAAAAAAACATTTATAACACATGCTGGTTGTATATTAGCGCGTCCCGAATTCGGCTTTTATTCGAATTTAAAAATGCTTGCCCCTCCAAAAGATGGGGACTTAGGACTCTTTTACGGGAAAAATAACAAAAAAAGTTTTGGACAAAAAACCAGTTGGCTACCAGCGGCTAAAGATTGCAATCTCAGTGCATTTTGAAAAAAAATTTTTGATTTTGTTTTTTAAAAAATTGATGCCAAAAGTTGCGCAATATAGAGTACATTCTGGGAAAAATATAAATAAAATTTCCATGGAGTAATTTTGGTGCAGCGTTGCATTTTAAGATGAAAATTGTGTACTTAAAATTTTTTTCTTTTTTCTTTTAAGCTACATCGGTCTCAAAAGTTGCGCAAAATAGAGCACATTCGTTAAAACTGTGTCAAAGTAGATTTTGAGACTAATCAAGCTTAAAAGAAAGAAAAAGTAATAATTAAGTTCACTTTTTTATCTTTGAGATGCAACGCTGCACCAAAATTACTCCATGGAAATTTTATTAATATTTTTCCTGGAATGTACTCTGTATTGCGCAACTTTTGGCATCAATTTTTTAAAAAACAAAAAAAAAAAAAAATTTTTCAAAATGCACTGAGATTGCAATCTTTAGCCGCTGGTAGCCAATTGGTTTTTGTCCAAAACTTTTTTTGTTATTTTTCCCGTAAAAGGGTCATAAATACCTATCGTTTGAGGGGGCAAGCTAAAAAAATTAGAATTCGGGACGCGCTATTGTATATGTTGTGAAAAGTAAATAAATTTAAAAAAAATAACAAGAAAATGTAATTAATTTTCTTCTAAATGTAAAAGCAAAAATAAGAAAATAAATGCATATTTAAAAATTCAAGATAAACTGAGGTTTAAACTTGGGATGCTCCTATGGACCAAATTTTTTTAATGTTACCATGAATTATTCGTGATTTGTAAGCAAATTTGGGTAGAGTTTCAACCAGGGAAACCAAAAATATGCTCCAAAAACCCGGTTTTATGCGCTTACAATATGCAGCAAAAAACGACAAATATGTTCTTAAAACGTAAAAAATATGCTCTTGAAAGATCAGTTCTTCTTTAAAATTTGACATAAAAACTATGAAAAGACAAACTTATTAAGTCTTATTTAAGAAATTTATAGTACAAACGACTATTTCGGAATTTTTATACAAATTAGCGCTTTCCAAACAATTTGTAAACTAAAATGTATTTTTTTTTTTTTGTATAATAAGTCAATTTTTTTTTAACTCGCAAAAAAGTTCCACATTATTTTTTAGCAAAATTTTTTTTCATTTGTCGCCAATACATAAAATATTTTGCTATTCTATCAAAATATGCAATTTTTCATAAAATATGCTCTCAAAACCCCCAAATATGCTCTAAAAATGTGTTTTTATGCCAAAATATGCTCTTAGGACTAAAATATGCAATAATATGCTCTTATGAACAAAATATGCAAAAATATGTTCTTAAGACTAAAATATGCAATAATATGCTCTTATGACCAAAATATGGAAAAATATGCTCTTACAAATTGATTCCAGACCCATATATTAATACAATGCGTAGAAAAACACATGAAATTGCATATCTTTGGTTTCCCTGGTAATAACACTGCACGACAAAATTTAATTATTGGTTGCACCAATGGTTTGCAACCAATTGGTTGCAAAAACTCTGAAAGTAGTGATGAATATTACATGATAGTGATGAATATTACATGATTTTGCTCTATCTAGCTTAGTTTCCGAGAAAGCGCCATTTAAAGTTTTGAGAATAAAAAAAAAATTACCATTTATTTTTGTAATATTTGCAAAAAAGCTTTTAAAAATTTGATCAACTCAATTTTAAATTTAGCAAAAAAAAATTAGTTAAAATTTTGTTTAAAATTGCTAATGCGCTAAATGAAGTTTACAAGATATTTTTGCTAACATACTACTTAATCTCAACTAAAAATTTGCTAAAAGTAAGCTAACCAGCTTTAGCAAAAAAAAATTAGTAAATAAAAATATTTTAAAAACTTATTTTCTTTTAACATCGTTTTTCTCAGAACCATTTTTTTTGGGCTTAGGCCGTTTTGGCGCTGAGCGCCTCATTTGTGCGGCTGAGAGCAAACATTTTACCAAAAAAATTTTAAATTTACAACTTTTGACGGTATAAAATAGCTTTACGAGCATTTTTTATATAAATTCCTTAAATGAAATCCCATACTTCATTCACCTTTTTCATCAAATTTTTTTATAAATTTTATCCAAAAATAATTTGTTTTCATGGAAAAAAATTTTTTTTTTTGATATTTTTTTTTCTTCACAAAAAATTTTTTTCTACCAAAACTTTTCTTTCATCAAAATTTTGACTTTATTAAATTTTTTTCGTCAAAATTTTTTTTCCACCACCATGCACATAGGGGCAAAATGTAATGTTTTGTGGCATCAATTAAAAGGCTGAATTTTTATAGACTTTATGCACACCATTTCAAAGAGCATTGTTTAAGGATTAAATTTATGTAAAAACATGTAAGTCTTTCTTTGCAAAATTGCGAAAAATTTCACAAAAACGAAAAATAATAATAATTTGTTAGAAGTAAAATTTTTTTGTATGCTTGTATTTTTATATACGGCTATGGATACCGTTAAAACAATTACTGTATTGAAATAACATACATATGGAGCATTCCACACCAAATGTTCTGCTAAAAAAATGTTATGCCGTATGAATAGGGTGACCATTTTTTTCTGAACTCAAATCAGTACGCCTAAGTTTAAAAGTTTTTTTTTTTAGAAATAACTCTCTGAAAACTCTTTTCCAAGAGAAAATTGATGATCTTTTAAACACTCTAAAAATTTTGGCTCAAATAACAAAGTTAGTATCAATAAGTATTTCAGTAAAAACAACTGTAAAATACAACTGTCATAAACCGTTGCGTATAAGGATTTGAGTATAAGGATTTGAGAATAACACAGCTCAACATGAAAATGCGTATTGGATTCTGGTAAGTGGATTAGGCAGTGTTTGTTGCGCTGATTCTAAATCTGCGACCCAAATATGTCTATCACATCAGGATTTTGAGTTATTCGCGGTTAAAGTGCCGAAAAAGGCCATTTTGGACCCTTTTTGAATGCTTATAATATAAGATCCTGACATGCGATTGACTTGGTATCAAGCTCATTCGAAAGTATATAATTTTCTCTATAAGACAAGATAAAATGTTCTTGCAATTTAATTTTCTAAGATGGTAAAAAAATCATTAACAAAAAACCTTCCATTTTTTAAATATTTAGTTTATTTACGCAGTGTTTTTTAACAAATTTCCATACAAATTCACACGTAAATATTAGATTTAAAGCACTTGTGGCTAATGATTTTTTCACCATTATAAAAAATTTAATTTCAAGAAAATTTGACTTTGTCTTAAAGAGAAATTTACGCACTTTCGAATGAGCTTGATATCAAGTCATTCGCATGTCAGGATCTTATTTTATAGGCACTCAAAAAGGGCCAAAATGGGCCTATTTTGACACATTAACCGCGATTTTCTCAAAATTGTGACGTGATACAAAAATTTGAGTGACCGTTATGGAATGGGGAAACCAAAACCTATAAACTTTTTTTGGTTTCATTTAAAACGCAGCGACAAACCTCAGATTTGTAGAGCGGTGTTATTTATGACTATTTTGAATACAAAAATGTGATTTTTTTTTATTTGTGAAAAACATGAAAATTTTGGTAGGGGATATTTTTGGTTGCATGCACATACGGGTTAAAGATGTCCAAAAATATGTATGTTTCAAAATTAAGTCAATATGATTAAATAATAGATTATATATCACAATATTCAACACAAGCATGATTTTGCAACCATTAATTTCATTAAACAGTAGTTAAAACCTAAAAAAACTCAGTACGGGACACTTTTGGCCGCTGACCGATTAGGGTTAAAGATGTCCTATAAATCTATCGTTTCAAAACTAAGTTACCATGATCAAATGGAACAAGATAGAGTATAAAATTGGTCAATTTGTACAATAATGTAGTTTATAAAAAATAAAAACTCAAAAAAATGACAAAAAATACGATTTCCTTGAAATCCGCTCAATTGAATCCGCTCCCCACAAAAAACTACCGAACGGATTTTCGAAAAATTTAAATCTTTAGTCTTTATGATGTTTTCAATAACATTGAGTAATAAAATCGATATATTTTGCAATTTTAATAAAAAATAAAAATTAAATTAAAAAAAAGTGGTTTATAGAACCGCGTCAAAAATATGATTTTTTTTGTATCTTAAATAAAAATATGTTAATGATGGCATAAAATTCCAATATTTAATACATAAGTTATTAGTATCAAATGCAATAAAAAATTTTTTTTTATTAAGCAAGAAAATGAAATTTATATTTTTAAAATTTTTTTGAAAATTGGCCATTTTGATCAAAATCTCAATTTTGACCACCGATGCGCTAATAGAGTTTTTGATCGATTAAATAGTTGTCTTCCATAAAATGCTTATATTACCCCATTACCACTTTCCCACACTAAGGACAATCGATCCTTAGACTTTGTAGGATTTCGACCCAGTCTAGTACTCATATTGCAAAATTAAAATTTTGTAATTAAAGAACTTTTTTTGGTGAGTTTTCAATTTACAAAATTTTTTCGGGACTTACAATTAGACAATTTTTAAAAAATTGTAAAAAAAAAATTCTAAAATTATTTTTAATGAAATCCTTTACTTCAAAACTCAAAGCAAAGTGTTTTAGATATTTAGAAAATTTTCAAAGACCTTTTTTTATTTTTAATAATTTTTGTTGGATAAAACCGTCCAACAGAAATGAAAAAAAAAATCGTTAAACACGAACTGTATAATATACGTTTAAAACTGGAAACTAAATGTAGTAAAACCGCATTTACAGTTTTTCATTTCGTGATCTTGTTTCCTTTTAAAAGGACTTCAAAGTTTTAGAGGACAAAATTTTATAAAATATTTTTTTAATATTTGTACTTGTCCTATGGTGCCACTAGTGATAGCAAATGAAAGAGGAGGATCTCCCATAGTTTTCCGATTTTATTATTTTAACATATCAGGAAAAAGGAGGTAAGTTACGTCCTTTCAAAAATATATCCTTCAATATAATTCAAAATTTTCACAATATATTTTGATAAAGTTTTTAAATGACTTTATTCACATCCTTTTATCCTGATATGGCAAAATAAAAAATGGAGAAATTAGGGAGATCCTCCTCTTTCATTTGCCATCACCAGTGTTATTCTAGGACAAGAAAAAATATATTACAAAATGTATCCTTTAAAACTTTGAAGTCCTTTAAAATAGAAACAGGACCAAGAAATGAAAAAAATATAACTGCAGTTTTACTCCATTTGATTTCTACTTTCCGACATATATCGTCATGCTGGTAACTAAAATAATTTTTCATCAGCTGATAAATAAAACGTATCATGATTATTTTTTATCAAATTTTTTTTTTGTTATTAATTTTTTTTATAAACTTTTTTCATCAAGTTTTTTTCATTCAAAAAAATGTTTTTCTTTCATCCAAAAAAAAAAAAAATTTAATAATTTTTTTTTTTTTTTTCTCAAAATTTTTTTCTCAAATTTTTATTTTTCTTTCATAAAAATTTTGTTTATCAATTTTTTTATTAAAATTTATTTTTTTTGTCCACATTTTTTTCTCAATTTTTTTTTCACCAAGTCTGGCATTCTTCAGACATTAAAATGTTTCCTTTGTTTTGGGTAGGCAGTATGCGGCTGCGTCGGCAATTCGACTTAATAGCACGCTGCAATGGAGGAGCAGCGATTGTGGCCATAGCGCGATCTTGAAAAAGATAACAATACCACAAAATGTGGACTGTGCTCCCTCTTTGAGCCTCTTTGAGCGCCACTTTACCACTATGATACCATCCAGTGAGTCTTGGATGGGGGATACTCCGGGTAGTGGAGCCACCATAAATTTTTACACAGATGGCTCGAGGCGGCACGAACAAGTGGGCTTTGGAGTCTATTCGGAAGAGCTTGGGTTGAGCCTGGCTCGTAGATTGCCAGATCAGCAGTCAGCATCTATACTGACAGTCAAGCCGCGGTCAAGTCCCTGGATTCAATGTTTCTGAAAACAAGATCTGCCCTTAACTGCTGCACGTCTTTAAATGAGATGGCCAAGCAGTTTAACATACGACTCATATGGGTCCCAGGGCACAGAGACATTCCAGGGAATTGCAAAGCCGATGAGCTTGCAAGACTAGGAACTACCTTACAGGTTCCAACAAAATTGGAATGTGTTGGTATGCCTCTAGAAACTTGCAAGCAAAACCTACGGGATCTAGGGAGCTGTACGATCTTTCTGATTTGTTGGATGTCAAAATTCAACATCTAAGGAGTTTCATAAGAAGCTCAAATTGGTTTAACGACAGGGACTAGTAGGGAAACCTATTACGATCTCGTGGTATCACAATGGACCTCAGAGTCTACGTGTGTTGACGTGAAACGTCAGCAGCCACTTACAACCTAACCTAACCTTCATTTGTTTTTTTTTTTTCATCAACAATTTTTATTTGACCAAAATTTTGTTTTTCTTCATCAAAAACTTTTTTTTTATTAAGATTTTGTTTTTTCAGCAATTTTTTAAATTTTGTTTGTTCACCTTCTGACAATAAAATATTTCATTTGTTTTATTTTTTTCATCAAAAATTTTTTTTTACCAAAATTTTGTTTTTATTTTATTCAAAATATTTTTTTAGCCATATTTTTTAATAAATTTGTTTTTTTATCAAAAGTTTTTCTCGTCAAAAAATTTTTTTTTACCAAAATTTGTTTTTTGTCAAAATTTTTTTTTCATCAAAAACTTTTTTCATTAATTTGTTTTTTCCTAAAAATGTTTTTCTTAATTTCATATACCAACATCACTTTTTCTTTTTCTTCTTCTGACAATAAAATAATCGATTTTTATTTGTTTCATCAAAAATTTTTTTTACCAAAATTTTGTTTTTTCATTCAAAATGTTTTTTTAACCATTTTTTTTATTAAATTTTTTTTTATCAAAAGTTTTTCTCGTCAAAAAATTTTTTTTTTACCAAAAATATTTTTTTGTCAATAATTTTTTTTCCTCAAAAACTTTTTTCATTGATTTGTTTTTTTTTTTTCCTAAAAATGTTTTTTTCAATTTCAGTTACCAACATTACTTTTTCTTCTTCTTCTTCTTACATTATGTTCCATTTGTTTAACAAAAGTACAAAATAAAAGGGAGAGTGTTAAACGCATATGTGCCGAGTCGTTTATACCCTCTTAAATCTAAAAAAAAAATTTTTGCACTTGAGCAACACAATTCAACTATTTTATCGACGCCCCCATAAGGGGCGGACCGAAAAATTTTAATTTGTAAGCCCTCTGGGTCCAAGTTGGTGCTTTTTGCTTGAAATCGTTTTATGTGTGTTTATCGATTAACTGCGTTTGTAATATTGCAAAGTAAATTCTGAAGTGGGATTTTCTAAAAGTAGACACAAAATTGTTCCAGAATGAACCCAGTCGATTAAACAGGTACTAAATTGTTCAACAAGTTTTCGTATTTGTTCCAAATTTGGGCCAATCTATTTTTGTATAACAATTTGAAATCAGGTCCTTGCTTGGGCGCCATTTCTGTTTGTCAATTTTACTAAGTCTGTGTTTATTTAAAACAAATTTCAAAACTTTTGAAAATCGAGTCATACGCGAAACATATAGATTTTGCAATTTTAGAAAACACGTTTTTATAACGTATGGTGATTAAAAATTTTAATACTTAATTGCTCTTTTAGTTTTTTTGTTTTAATTTGAGCAGTGTTATTGGCATGAGTTACACAGAATAGTCAAAAAATAATTCCTGCACTCAAGGGTTAAACTCTATAATTGTGCAAGTATATAAATATAAAAGAAATTGTAAAAACATTAGAAAACATTAAAGAAATTATTTTAAGCTTTCCAAAGGTGTTCATTTGACAGTAATTAAGATTTATGTTGTTATTGAAAATACATGTTTTGTTTTACAAGTAAAAGTAAAAAAAAATAAATCAAAATTAAGAAGAATAATTTTACACACATTTTTATTTGAACGTTAGAAAAAATTTTAACAGATTTAAAAATCAGAATAATAGTAATTTAGGAAGCAGACTTTTCTAAGGAAATATATTTATTTTAACTTTATTAGTCCCACTTTGCAAGAATTTAGCTTATGGATTCATGACTACGGATTTGGAAATACGCCACCCACCATATTCATAAATTTTTTTTCAAAAATATTCAACAACTTTCTATTTTAATGGTTTCAACAAAAAGTTTCTGCTACAAGTGCATTCGAATGTAAACTTATGTTACCGTTGGGACACCATTAATTTTACAAAACATATATTTTTGTATGTAAAGCCTCACTAAAAGAACTCAAAAGTCGATTTTAAATCGAAAAAACCAAACATTAATATTTTATATTTTTAATATAACTAATCATTAAAACCATCAATGCCATTGAAAAGGGCGTCAAAAACAATTTAAAAATCGTAAATAAATTTTTATCGCATCAAAGTGTCAATAAAAATTTATCCAAATGCGATCTTTGCAAAAAAAAATTAGAACTGTCCGTCTCTGTAACACTAAAAATATTTCACTGAACATTTTTTTATTTGAACTTTAGACTATCTACTAGGGCGGGTCGATTTGTATGGATCGAAAAAAACTGAAAAATCGTATAGCAAAAACAAAATCACCAAGAAATTCTAAGAAACTTTTCCAAAGAAACCATTGGTCTAAAATCAAACCCTATACCGCGCCTAAAGACATGAAAATCCGTCCGTCGGTCTGTCTTTCTGTCTGTGTGAAACACGCTAACTTTTAAATGTTAGCGGAAGAATGAAAAATATATACGGCAAGCTGCTGAAGCGTGGCATATACATATATTTGTTATACTTCCGGTCAGATTAATACTAAATTTCATCGAAATCTGTTAAGTGGTTCATAAGTTATTAGCAAAATGGGGAATTTAAGATGGGTTTTTACCCGAACTCCCGTGTTAAAAAAAAACGCTAAACACGCTTTGAAAAGGAATGGTAAGCCAAAAAAAATATTTTAGAGACTATTTTTGTCACTCAAAAAAACGAAAAAAAAATATTACACTCAAAAAAAAAATTACACTCAAAAAAATTTACATTCGAATTTTTTATTTTTTTTTTTTTTAATTTTTGTAAAAAAAAAAATTTTACTCAAAATAAATCAAATACTGATGTAAAAAAAAAATATTCAGTTATCAAAAATTTTTATCGAACACAGCTTTTTTCCTCTTCGATATGCAACTCTCCAATTGCATCCCAAAAATTATCTATGTGTTTTTTTTTGACGAAATATCATTATGATCCACAATTACATACATTTATTTACTAAGAAAAATCAGCTGCACCAGCTTCCCTTTGTAATTAACATACAAAGGCTTTGGAGGGAATCGAACCCACAACCCCTGCACTTACTTTCAGAGTATCACGCTACATGTTAATATACTGCATAAACAAGTAGAAAAGTTAAATTCGACTTTGCCAAATCTATGAATACCCTCCACAATGCATTTTTTAAAGGATAGTACATTTTTTAACGTGAAAAAATTAACAATTTTAATTAGAAATATTTTCTTTTGAGTAAAAAAACTTTTTTTTTGTCATTTAAAAAAAAAAATACTAATTTTTTTCTTGAGTGTAAAATTTTTTTCGAGTCTAATGTTTTTACAGGTATATTTACTGTAAAAATTTTTCTGAGTGAATGCATACAATGGTCTGGGGCATGTATTCGTAAAATGCTTATTTTTCATCCGATTTTAATTTTATTAGTCGTCTTGAAAAGGTAATTTAGTACCATTTTCATATTATTTCACAAAAAATTTAACAAAAAATATCAAATACCAATGTTTTTCCAAAAACTAGAAAAAACGAGTTTTTCGTTCTTATAAGAATGTCCCAAAACTTCAATCCATTTTCGGCACGAGTTATTTTTAGCCGATTGTCCCCAAATTTTGGCTCACTCATTTTTAGATACTAAAGAACAATATAGGACCCTACCAGGTATAAAAAGGTGATTTTCGTTTTTAAGGACACCTCTAATGTACACAAAATATTGTCATTTTTGTAATAAAAAAAAAACTAAATTTTTTTTTAGTGTAAAATTTTTTTTGAGTGTAAAATTTTTTTTTGAGTGTAAAAATTTTTTCGAGTGTAATTTTTAAGTTACCAATGCTTTTAAAACTAAACAAGTTTAAAAAGCATTGCTTTAAAATTAAACAAGTTTAAAAAGCATTGTTTAGTTACAACCAATGCTTTTAAAACTTGTTAAACACGTGGCATTTAAGATGAAACTAATCTGAAATTCAGAGTTTTGCTTATAACTTTTGAACCACTTGACCGATTGAGCTGAAATTTAACACCAAACAGACCTGGGAAACGGCAAAGACACATGTCAAGCTTCAGCAGTCTCATTATTGTCTTTCGAAAGTTATCGTGTTTTTTATCTCGTAAATTCGCGAAACACCCTTGCCGAAATTTACTCCTTTGCTCATAACTTGTGAACCACTGGACCGATTTGGCTGGATTGCAATACCAACCTGACCAGGTAAATGACCAACACATATGCCAAACTTCAGTAGCCTCTGTAGAGTCTTTCAAAAGTTAGCGTGTTTTCTACTGCCGGACAGGCAGACGGACGGATGGACGAACGGACATCGCTAGATCGACTTAAAATCGATCGAGGATCATAAACATATATACTTTATGGGGTCCTAGACCAATATTTCGAGGTGTTACAAACGGAATGACAAACTTATAATATACCCTCTATCACTAGAGTGGAGGGTATAATAATGGAGTTTACCATGGATTAACGATAAAAGCAGCGATTTATTGTTAAAATTTCTTATTATAATTTTTCGTCTGTGGTGTTTTCATTACAAATCAATCTAATTATTTATTTCTCCATTTCAGGGATTATGTCTAATATACTTGCCGGTCATAATCCCAAAAATCGAATTATATCCAGCGGCAATTGGTAAAATATTGCCGCTGGATAAGTTCTTGCAACATATCGGTATATAAAACTATGTTTCTTTACATCTGAGGTGAAGGGTATGTTCAGCAACATTGTAGAAAATATTATGGCAAAAATTTTTGTGAAACGTATTAACCCTCTAACTCCCTCTCATAACGGTATTTTTTGGCTCTATTCTAACAAATCGCAAAAAACACCCCGAAAGAGGGGGAGGGTGGGGATGAAATGTTCTACAAAAATGTTGCCAATAAAATTTTACTATATACCTCGGAGCACAACAAAGCCCAAAAATTACCATAAACACCAAAAAAGAGTCAAGTTCTATGTTTTGCTTATGAAAAAAAGGACGGACGGACAAATCTTCATGTCGTTAGGCGCGGTATAGGGTTTGATTTTAGAAACATGGTTTCTTTGTGAAATGTTCTTAGAATTTCTTGTAGATTATGTTTTTGCTATACGATTTTTGACAAAAAAAATCGACCCACCCTACTATCTACTGTTATCCTAAAATTTTGTCAAAATTTTAATAAAATCGGTTTTTCATTATTAAGGTTGACTTAAAAAAAAAAAAAAATTGACTTTCTTCTCTTGGTAAGGTCCCTTTTCTATTATATTAAAATACTCAATTTGCAATAAGTTTATCTTCTTTAGTTTAGTTCCTTTATAAACATAATAAAAAGATATTGAATTTTAATTTCCAGAAATAATTTCTTTAAAAAAGGGTTTATAAAATTATAATGTTGCAACTGTAATATAAAGAATACAAAAAACAGAAAAACTTTAGATTTTAGTAGCATAAAGGGAATAATTTGTTACACCAAAGAAATAGGAAAATAAAGTTTTTGAAAAACAAAACAAAAAAATGATAACAAAAGAAGTAAAAAAGTTAAACGAAAATTTTTTGTGAATTTTGTACTCTTGCGAAAAACATTAAATAATAAAAATGACAGAGAATTTTTTTTTTTTTTAAATTATGATATTAAGGGCGGATAACTCAATGAAAAGATAGCTGCTAACTGCCGATTTAAGGGAGCCTTATGTCAAAATTTGTATGAAAAAGTTAAATTTAACGGAAAATTATTTTATAATGGAGCATTGAGTAATCCAGCCTAAGTATATAAATTATTGATCCATGATGGTTTCTTAGACATTCTAGCAATATCAATCCGTCCGTCGATGTGTGGAAAACAAGATGACATCAGTCTAAAAATATTTTAATTTTTTTTAAGTGCAAAATTGTTTATGATGAAAATACATTGTAAAATATTTACAAATGTTATTAAGATCGTGCTTAGTGGGCCATTTCATGTCAAACCTCACAGAAAACTGTCATTTTCGGATTGGTCATCTCAGATTTTAATGAAATTCGCCATAAATATTGTAAATGGGTTGTGTTCCTAAAATTATTAACCTTCCGACACCAAAATCTTTTGGTTTTCGAAATATGACGTTTTGAAAATTGGAAAAAACGTCAAAATTTCATACAAAGTCGCTCATAACTTTTAAAGTTTTTCATATGGGTACCATTTTAAAGGTGAGAATATTACCTTAAAAATTACGTCCTTAAATTTTATTTGTATTAAAAGGTCGAAGGTCATTATTTAAAGTTTAATGTTCTAAGACCCATATCTCAAAATCGATATTTTTAAAATTCTGAAAAAAACATATCGCTCATTTACTTGTATATTGTCATAACTCAAAATATGTCGTTTTTGGGTAAACAATACAGAATTATTTGTTATATCCTGCATTATATTGTGTCCAAATTTCGTATTAATATCTTTCATACTCACCGTTTGAGAAGAGAATACGCCATTATAATATTTTCTACTCACGGGCCTTTTGCATAGTAAACCAAGTATCAATTGTAAACTTTAAACAGGTTTTCTAAAATCAAACATTTTGCGTTATGACATTATACAAGTAAATGAGCGATATGCTAATAATTAAGGCTTCCGCTACATTTGTATCCAAATTTTATGGTGAACACTCATTTGGTTTCAAAGTTATGGAGGAAAACGTGATCGTAGGCAAATTTTTCTCATATGTTCATATGGAAAAGCTTACACACAAAACAATATGTATACTATACATGAGGGTGGGTCATTAAAAAAAAGTTTTGCCGGTTACCCCTAGAATTAAAGATTAGTTGAAGACGATTCCAAAAAAAAAATATTATTGTTTGGCCACGCCCCCTAGCCGTTGCCGTTTTTGTGCGTCTGCATTTTAAGCCTGATCTTAACACTATGCATTTCGTTGTTCATGGTTTGACAACAGCTACATTTTTGACATTGAGTACTTTTGACTCCGTCCTCAAATTTTTGTTGTGACTTTCGGTATCTGGGTTTCTACCCACCTAACGCCCACTTTTTTCCAAGCACAAAGAAAGACGATTAAATTTAATCTGGATGCGCGATAAATAAAAATCCAAAATTTTTATCAAAGGACTCCTTGGGTCAAAATTATTGGAAATGACGCAAAGTTAGTTATAATTAAAGTTTGTCTCAAGCTCTATGAAAGGGTCAAGGGAAAAAACTTAAGAAAACACCACAATTTTTGGCACATTTCAAATAACAATCAGGCCGTTCATGAATCCACAACGAAATTGGATTGGAAACGAAATTCAAATCCGTTTCCAATTTTCGAAGCGTTCATGAAACCGTGACGAATTGCTTTGTTCGAAAAAAAATATCTATTGCGTTCGAACTTAGCGGAGACACAAGTATTTACAAAATACGACTCTGTTTTTGCAAATACAGAGTCGTATTTTATAGTAACTCTGTTAGAAAGTCAAAGTCAGAGTTGTTATAATAATGCAGTTTGTAAAAAGAAAAATAATTTGTTAACAAATAAACTGTCAAGCATTTGATTTGAATTAAGTTTTTTTGATTATTGATCTACTAAGGAAGGGATTGTATACAAATCCATCTTTTGTTTTCTTTAAGTCTAATATATACTTAGGATCTGATATTTTGTATGGAAAAATACCAGTTGCTTCAGTTTGTTCCTTTTTATGATTTTTTTTAAAACATCGGTAACTTTTTGCCCATTTGGACTCTTATTATTTTTTGCGCCCAATTTCGGAATCGAAATACTTGTCCGACTAAAGATTTTTTTTCGTTAATAAGCTAAAGTGTGTATGATAATTTTTTCAAGAATTTTATTAAGGGCTTTTTGCCTTTGAAAAAGTTTGTAAAAAAGCCTTTCATAACTTTTCAATTCACATTTTCCGAATCACATGAAATCCAATTTGGTGTTCTGTTGTTTACGTTTTCACTCAAAGTTAAAATCGAATAACTAAAATTTTAAAATTATAGAAAACAAGTGAAAGTGTTAAATTCGGCTGTGCCGAATCTGTTATATAGTACCCTCCGTTTTTTTTGGGGGAGGGGGTGATGGGGGTAAGTGGGGGACTTTGAGAGCACCTTCCCATCGCGATAAATATACAAAAATGTTTCATTTATTTAACAAAAATACAAAAAACATGTAAAAAAAGTGTATTTTTTCAGATGTTGGTTCAGTTCTTCAAGGGGGAACTTTTTTCCCCCTGGCCCGATTTTGCCCATTCACGAACTTAACCTGCCTATGAACATGAGACATATTTGTGCCAAACTTCAGGAGTCTAGCTGTTTTATTTTGGACTCCATTGTGTCATCTACAGACAGACGGACGGACGGACATTCACAGAATGGCTTAGAATCGATCAAAGATCAATAATATATATACTTTATGGGGCCCCCAACCGATATTTCGATGCGTTACAAACGGAATGACAAAGTGAGTATACCCCTATACTGTGGTTGGAGGGTATAAAAAGTGTATTCGTTTTACTTTTACGGAAATTAAATATAGGACACAAAAAAAAATGGAAATTTTATTTTCACATTTTTTAATATGAATTACTTTTGTTTTTATTTAAGGCCTTAAAACACAAATCCCTTCGATATATCGGGATTTATTTCCACAAACTCATGAAGAACTAACTGCATTTTGCTCATTAATTTTGTACCTTCCCCTTATAAAAAAAGAGGAAAAATATTTTTTAAAAAAGTCGAAAACAAAAAAGAACATCTTACTCACATTTTTTCATTTAAGTTTTGTTTTTTAAATTAATTATTTTCAACTTTTCTTACAAATCCCCGAAGCCAAACGTTGACGAAAATTTTCCAACTGTCAAACCAACTGAATGGAATTTATGAACGCACATTTTCGTTTTCGAAAGGAAATTTTCTCATTTTCTCTTTGATTGGAATTGGATTGGATTCATAAACACACACAGCTGATTTCCGTGAAAAAGTGTTGTCAAACCAATCCGCATTGGTTTCATAAACGCCCCGAATATCTCGCAAATCGTTCTACCGATTTTATTATTTTTTTTTATTTTGATATTCGTGTCATCAAAATAAATAAATTAATATGGTGCATCGCAAGACATACATTTTTATTTATTTTTTTAAAAATCCAAAACTTTGATCACCAAGCCCCACGAGTTAATTTAAAACTATTAAGCCTTAATAACAAGCTGGGCACCTTGCTGGTAAAGCTAATGGTGCTAGACGTTTTTTGAAGTTAGCTCTCGTATTTTGCGGTATTCGCGATTTAAAATTGTAACGCTAAAGTAGCAACATATTTTAGTTTTTTTCTTTTGGGATAATTTTTTAATAACAATTTAAAAAATGCATTTTTTTTGGCGAAAAAATTTTCCGCGAAAAAAAAAATTCCGCGATTTTTTTTTTTTTTTAATTATGTTTCTGTAATGTGTCGTATTCTACACATTTTCATAAATAAATATCAAAATAAAAAAAATCGCGAAAAAATAGCTTGCGAATAAAAATTTTGCACATTAAATGGAGTTTATATAACAAAAATTTTGCAATTGTCTAAATATGGTATAAAACATTGTTTTTTTAAGTGAAAATTAAAAAAAAAATTATCGCGATTATCGGTAATGCAAACGCTAACTTTGAAAAAAAAAATGAAATTACAATGGGATTTAGTATACACGAACACGCTTTACCAGATGGGTGTCGTAAATTTAAATCAAGTTAAAAAAAAAACTTGTATTAAAATAATTTTTTCACAAAAAATAAGATTTTTTCGCAAACAAAAAATATTTTTGAGAAAAAATGTAACGAAACAGAGTTATGGGTTTAAATTTAAAAATTATTTTAAAAGTTCAAAATTTCAAATCTTGAATATCGAGAATACGAACTTCGAAAACCGGCTAGCACCTTTAAATTTAGCGTACTCGAATTAACTTTACCTGTAGGGTGCCCAGCTTGATAAGAAAAAGGGGCTAATTCGAGCACAGTGTATATATCATGACATTTTATGGATACTTATAGTCATAACATATAAGCAAATCCATAGAAAATTTAACTGACAGATCACCGATTTTGTTGATTTTTGGTTATTAAATAAAGCTTAAAACTTATAAAAACATTATTGTTGATAAAATTATAAAGATTTAAAATTATTAAAAAAAAATTTTTTTTTTTCCGGAAAGGACACCATGGATTTCCAAAAGCAAAATTTTGTTTTAAAGTTTATAATGCCCTTTTAACGCTATTAAAATTTTAAAGACAGGTGTTTTTTCGTATTGTTGAGCAATAAGTTTTCAAAGTTTGTTAGAGAGCCAAATATTTGATTTTTTTCAAAATTTTGGTAAAAAATCAAATAGTTGGCTCTAGACCAGTGATGGGCATTTATGTAATTCCTATTCCCGCGGGAATAGGCTAAAAAATGCTGCTTGTGCGCAGTCGACTCACGTACACTATAAAATTCTGTTGCTTGAACAAATTTGTTGACTTTTCGCTTGCTACTACCCACCAGAGCTTAGAAGGATTTCATTCCTTAATTCGATTTGGCATTCTGAATGAACATTTTGTGATTGCATTCCCCAATCACATTTTTGAGCGAATTGAATGAATTCACCTTAGACTCAATCGATTTATAAATATCGAATGCATTCGATTTATTTTTCATTCGACTTTCAAAAATTGAATGCATTTGATTTTTTTTCATTCGACTTTTTAAAATCGAATGAATTCACTTGCGAATGCAATCGATTTTCTTTTCATTCAATTTGAAAAATCGAATGGATTATTCATTCATTGCATAAAAAACTTAAAAAAACTAACCAAGATAGAACAAAACGGAGCCAATTTTTTGTCCATAGTATCGCCAACACTCTTCACACTTTTTGTCGTGTAGGCAGTTAATATGAGCATTTTTTAAATTTTCGGGAACACCAATTTGTTTGGATTCAAAATTAGAGCCCATTAGAGTAATCGTATGTAAAGAGAGTCGGTGATACTATGGACCAAAATTTGGCTCCGTTTTGGTCTATCTATTTAAAGAATCTATTGCATTCGCGGTGGAATGATAAAAAATCTAATGCATTCGATTTTTCAAAATCGAATGAACAAGAAATCGAATGCATTCATTTTTTTCCATTCAATCAAATGAATTCCAAGGACAGCATTCAATGTTGATTTATGAAATCGAATTCATTCACTGACTATGAAAATTGAATGGATTTTTTTGAGAATTCATTCGAAATGTTATAGTATGTGTGTGCGCACCACTGCTCTAGACAGTTCCTTTGTGCTTTTTTACTCGAAAACTGAAAGTTGTACGAAAAAACTTTCTGTGAAAATATTGTTGATAAAATTATGAAGATTTTAAATTTAGAAAAAAAAAAAATGTATCAAAAATTTATTAAAACAATATTGGAATGTCCTTTTATTCTATCAAAGACACCATGGATTTCCAAAATCAAATTTTTTTATTAAAGTTTAGAATGTTGTTTTAAAGTTGTTAAAATTTTAGGGAGGCGTTTTTTCGCCTTGTCGAGAAATAAATTTTTAAAGTTGGTGATAAAGCTAAATTTTTGATTTTTTGCCAAAATTTTGAAAAAAAATCAAATATTTGGCTCCAAACAAACTTTGAAAATTTATTGCT
Source organism: Pegoplata infirma (assembly GCA_963921195.1). Classification (NCBI taxonomy): domain Eukaryota; kingdom Metazoa; phylum Arthropoda; class Insecta; order Diptera; family Anthomyiidae; genus Pegoplata; species Pegoplata infirma. The sequence goes on along the minus strand of OY992537.1, from coordinate 202,704,237 downwards.
CAACAACAGGAAAAAACACCTCTCTGAAATTTTAACAGCGTTAAAAGGGCATTCTAAGCTTTAAAGCAACATTTTGCTTTTGGAAATCCATGGTGTCCTTCTCAGGGAAAAAGGACGTTCAAATATTGTTTTAAAAAATTTTTGTTGAAATTTTTGAAAAAAAAAAGTTAAAAATAATTTTAACCATCATAATTTTATCTACAATATTGTTTTTAAAAGTTTTTTTTGTACGACTTACGGTTTTCGAGTACAGAAATGTTAAAAAACTGTCTTAAAGACAACATTGTCAAAAAAGCGCTTTTTTAAACGCCCATATCTTCCAAAGTATTGATAAACAAAAAAAATTTGATAAAAATATATATATATATGGTTTTTAATCACTAACGAAGCTGTATCAAATTATATATATATATATATATATATATATATCTGTTCCTTTAAACTCCTACAAGGAGCATAGGGCCAAAACAAGTTCCTTCCAATAATCTCGATCTACTGCACGATGTTTGATTTCATTCCAATTCAAGTTTAGTTTGGACGTCTCGATCGTTATTTGGCGTTTCCAGGTATGCGATGGTCTACCTGTACGTCGACTGCCTTGTGGTTTCCACTCTATAGCTTGCTTTGCTATGTCATCTGGTGGTTTACGTAAAATGTGACCAATCCAGGACCATTTGCGCCTACGGATTTCTTGATGGATCGGTTGTTGATTAGTTTCTGACCACAGACGTATATTTGGAATTGTTAAGGGCCAGAACACCCGTAAAATTTTACGTAGACATTTGTTTATAAAAACTTGTAAGGCTTGTATGTCTCGTGTTGCAGCGTTCCACGTCTCGCATCCGTATAACAAGGTGGATTTCACATTTGAGTTGAATAGACTTAGTTTTGTACGACGTGATATATATGATGAATTCCAGACGGGATACAATTGCCCAAACGATTGTCGAGCTTTATTTATTCGGCTGGAGATATCTGCGGCAGAACCACCACTTTTGTCGAATATACTTCCTAGGTAGCAAAAAGACTCCACATCTTCAAGTTGATGTTTCTTTATGTTGAACCTATGCTCGTTATTTACGTTTATGCGCATTGTCTTTGTTTTACCCATGTTTATCTATAGACCAACGGATAGTGCGGTTTCATAAACTAGCGTATCAAATTACCTAAAATAAACAAAATCGGTGATCCGTCAGTTAAATTTCCCATGGATTTGCTCATATATTTTTTTATTTTAATTAATATTGTATAACGTCACAATTATTATGTACACTTGAGACCATAATCAAATACACATGATATTTAAGTTTATATACCATTAACACAAACAAATTTTTTTTCCATATTTTTCTACATATAAAATTAACTCTCTTGAGCTTAAAGAATGTAGTTTTTAATTGAAATATAAATAGTTTTAATGGCAAAAATTGTGCACAAAATAGTAAAAGTGATTAAAATAACAAAAAAAAAACATAATTTGAAGTAAACAACATCAAACTAGAAAAATATGAAAATATTTCCTACTGTTTTTAAATACACTCATCCCACGATTAATACGGTAGATATGTTTCTTGAAACAACCGTTTAAGCAAAATAATCAAGAATTTTTCTAAGGGTTTGAGTTGCGCTGAATCCGAATCTGGTCTCAGAATTTGCCTATCACAACAGGTTTTCGAGAAATCTTAGCTTGAAGTTGAAAAAAAGGTTTTCGCCATATTCGAGACGTTATAACTGCGATAATTTACCTTTGTTTATAAAAACTAAAAATATTTTGTAGGCAAAAACAAATGAAAAACATATTTAAAACAAATGATAAAACATTTGAAAATCATCCCAATTATTCATTTGTTTTAATAAACATCAACATTTATTTTTAAATTATTGTTTCTGTAAAGACAGTCGAGCTCAGGCTCTAATTATAATTATGTATTATAATTTTTCGATTTGTTATATATGGTTTTTGAATTGAGAAAAGTGTGAAAGAAAAATTTAATTTTTCTAAAAATTTAAGACATCCTGGTTTGTTTCTTACTAGTTTCATATTATCCAGTTATAATAATCTTCAGAAAAACTTTTAATGTCAAATTTATTTAGTTAATAGTCAATAGAACTCTATATGTGAAAATTATTTACAGATCGCAGCCGCTGAGGATTGAACCCATCATCATCTGTAATACTTTGCTATTAACTGCTTGTAACGTACAATCACTCTAGACCGATACGCCACGAAGGCTGTTAAGCAAGTATCAACTAAATCTGATTTTTTCAATTCGAGTGGTATTGTTGCTGTAGTTTTTTTCTTACAGAAGTGTTGTTATTGCTATTTTATGTAAATCAATTTTTATTTTTAGTAATCATTATTCTTCTTCCTCTCCTTCATCAATTCTGATCTAAGTACTTATTTTTGCAAACGTTGCCAGACATGGTCTATATTTTAGACACAAATGTTAGGAGTTGCCAATTTTCCAAAGATACTGATATTGCCACTTAGGGCGACTTATAGTCGTTATTTTTAAATTATTGTTTCTGTAAAGACAGTCGAGCTCAGGCTCTAATTATAATTATGTATTATAATTTTTCGATTTGTTATATATGGTTTTTGAATTGAGAAAAGTGTGAAAGAAAAATTTAATTTTTCTAAAAATTTAAGACATCCTGGTTTGTTTCTTACTAGTTTCATATTATCCAGTTATAATAATCTTCAGAAAAACTTTTAATGTCAAATTTATTTATAATTAGAGCCTGAGCTCGACTGTCTTTACAGAAACAATAATTTAAAAATAACGACTATAAGTCGCCCTAAGTGGCAATATCAGTATCTTTGGAAAATTGGCAACTCCTAACATTTGTGTCTAAAATATAGACCATGTCTGGCAACGTTTGCAAAAATAAGTACTTAGATCAGAATTGATGAAGGAGAGGAAGAAGAATAATGATTACTAAAAATAAAAATTGATTTACATAAAATAGCAATAACAACACTTCTGTAAGAAAAAAACTACAGCAACAATACCACTCGAATTGAAAAAATCAGATTTAGTTGATACTTGCTTAACAGCCTTCGTGGCGTATCGGTCTAGAGTGATTGTACGTTACAAGCAGTTAATAGCAAAGTATTACAGATGATGATGGGTTCAATCCTCAGCGGCTGCGATCTGTAAATAATTTTCACATATAGAGTTCTATTGACTATTAACTAAATAAATTTGACATTAAAAGTTTTTCTGAAGATTATTATAACTGGATAATATGAAACTAGTAAGAAACAAACCAGGATGTCTTAAATTTTTAGAAAAATTAAATTTTTCTTTCACACTTTTCTCAACATTTATTTTTTACTGTTAATAAAATTTTCTAAAATAAATAACATTGAATATTAAAAAAATAACGTCACTTTCATTTTTTTACCAACAAATTCGAAAAAAATAACCTACGAAAACATTAAAAATTTGTTTTAACAAACATTTTAACAAACAGTGTTGTGTTATTTTTACCAACAAATTAAAAAAAAAAAAAATGACCGACGAAAACATTAAAAACTAATGATTTCGTAGGTTATTTTTACAGTTTTTGTATTGAATTTTATTTTAAAATTTTTTTAACAAAATTTTTGGGAAATCGATCCCGCAATCAACTACATTCTGGCCAGACACTCTACCCATCGTGCCAAAGTAACTTGATACAAACATGTCTTTATATTTCTATAAATAATTTTTTGAATTTCTTTTTTACAAAAAATAACCAACACAAGTAGGTAAAAACTAACTCTTTAAAAAATGCTAACAATTTTAAAAATATAACGTACACAAATCATTAAAAATTAAAGAAGAATCTTTTATTTTTACTTACAGAACAAAAATTAATGACTTTAAAAATGTAATGCTAATAAAAGTCTTTATTTTTCATGTTGTTATTTTTGAAACAAAGAACAGAAATAGTCATTTGAAAAAAGTAAACATTTAACAAATGGATTTTCTTTTAAAAACTACAAAACGTAAAACTTTTTAAATAAATTACACACAGTTAATGATATAATTTTTTGAGTGATGTTATTTTCTGCTGTCTTTGCAGATTTTGTTCTGATTGGAATGCAAATTTATTTTGAGTTTGTCTTAATAACTTTGAATCGAATGATACATTAAAAACATGAAACCTTTCAAAATTTTCTGAATTAAAAAGTTGTTTATGTTAGGCGTATGAGTGTTATAGAATTTTTTATGACTCGCTGAATGTTAATCATACGCATTGGTGGATCATAAAATAAAAAAGCGATAGACGATGCATAAACGACATCAAAATACATATCGTTTTGAAGGGAAATTAGAAAGTTTTTCTTTTTTAAATTATTAAGGAGTGGTGTCTAATCCAGAATCTTTAAAAAAAAATTGAAAAAAATTGTGATTAGTTTAGGAGCAACAAGGCTCCAAAAATCGACGATAGTCAACTATCCTTTTACATGATCACAGAGTGGTCAGGAGAGCAAAAACGACAAATATCTTTAAAGACTTCACTGTTTATGTTATCGCTAGTCTTTAAAAGTAGTTAATTCTAATTAAAATTTAATTTTATAAAAATACATTTAAAAAAACTACTTATGTATGTAGATTTTATAACTTACCTCCCAAGTTGTGTATCTCAGAAAGAGTTTAAAAATACGTCTTTCAACCAATAAATTTTCTTGTTTGTACAAATTTTAAAGCATTTCATCTTAATGCCAATAAACATGTTTTTCCATCGAAATATGTCCACATCTTGTCAACATAAGCAAAACAAAACAAAAAGCAGATAAAAGTTTTACCAAGTTGTCTTAAGTTTTAGTTATTTTTTTTTTTTTCTGTTTATATATGCATTTTTATAACTTGTTTAGATGTTTATAAAGATGTTCATAGACATGTGTCTTAACTTGGCTTTTGAACTCAAATAAATAAAAAAGAAAGAAAATCCAGAGAAACTGTTGTATAAGGTACAATATGCCATATAAAATATTTAAACAAAGAAATAAAAATACAAAAACTACAACAAATAAATATACAAAATAACTTTAAGCATTAATTTTATTGAGTCTGGCATAATAAATGTAGGAAAAAAAGAATTTACATACATTGAAGAGTTTAGGAAGACCAACGATTGATAAATTGATTAACATGTTTACAATAAAAATAAAAGAAATATAAAACAGGTAAAGATTATATTACGTATAGATTTTCTTTTTTAGGTAGGGTTAGGTTGTGGCTGCTGACGTTTTAAAACAAAACACATGGACTCTAAGGTCCGTTGATACCACGGGACTGTAAACCAATGTGAGCTCCATAAGAAACCCCAAAGATATTTCATTTTGACATCACACAAATTAGAAAAATTGTACAGATCGTACTTCCTAAATATGGTTGTAACAATTTTGCGCTTTTAAATTTACAATTTTATATAAAATTTATAGTTTTTTTTTATTTATTCACCATATCTCTTTCAATTTTCAACTAATTAAACCAATAATTACAATAAATTTTTTTGTTATCTAATTCCTATTATCTACACTACTTTATCTTCTCAATTTGCACCTAATTATTAACAATTAAGAGCTTATTACCTTAAATTTATATAAATTTCTAGGAAAAACAAACACGAACACCAATTACATAATAGTAATAATGGGAATAGCGAGAACAAAATGATTATTTAACCACTTTTGTACATTTGGCCAAAATAATAATTACACACATTAATACAAAAATGCTAACACATAAGCGTATTCAATTGGGGGAGATTTTTGAAATATATTTTAGAAACATAGTCCCCACAAAAAAAGTAAAAACCAAAAAAGAAATAAAGGTTAACAAGTAGGAAAGTTAAATTCGACTTTGCCGAATCTATGAATACCCTCCACAATGCCTTTTTTAAAGGCTAGTACATTTTTTAAAATGAAAAAATTAACAATTTTGATTAATAATATTTTATTTTAAGTAAAAATATCTTTTTTGTCATTTAAAAAAGAAAAAAAGAAAAATTACAATTTTTTTGAGTGTAAAACTTTTTTCGAGTGTAATGTTTTTTTACTGTAAAAATATTTCTGAGTGAATGCACGTACGTATATACACAAAATATTGTTTTTTTTTTAAAAAAAAAACTAATTTTTTTTAAGTGTAAACTTTTTTTTTGAGTGTAAAATTTTTTTTGAGTTTAAAATTTTTTTCGAGTGTAATTTTTAATTTACCAATCCTTTTAAAACTAAACAAAAAAAAAATATATTTTTTTTTTGAGTGTAACATTTTTTTTTGAGTGTAAAATTTTTTTGGAGTTTAAAATTTTTTTCGAGTGCAATTTTTAAGTTACCAATACTTTTAAAACTAAACAAGTTTAAAAAGCATTGCTTTGAAACTAATCAAGTTTGAAAATCATTGTTAAGTTACCACCAATGCTTTTAAGACTTGTTTAACACATGGCAATCTGAAATTCAGGGTTTTGCTTATAACCTTTGAACTAGAGATGGGCACCAATCACGTGATTAACGTGAATCACGTGAATCACGCATGAATCACGTGATTCGTGAGTAATTTTTTTTTCTACTCACGTGAGCGTGAGTGAGCGTGAGTAACACAAAAAAGTCCGTGCGTGATCGTGCGTGAGTAAAATTCTTGCGTGAATTTTTCGTGATTTTAATTGTTTCCCAGTTTTTTTTTTTGTTTGGTAACATTTTCTTGATTTTTTCATGGTCTTTAAAAAAAATATAAATTTAATAAGTTTTTTAAATGTGTTATTGGGGAATTTGCACAGTGCTTCCATGAGGAAATGCCTTCAGATTCTGACATATAATAGGCAGTTCTTGAGGACATGTCCTAACATTGTCATCAATGAATGTTTGTTTTAAGAGCGTGAAAAAATTCTATAAGGAAATGTCTTCACAATAGCTGTATACCAAACTGAACTTTTACATCTGGGCAGTATCGTTTTAATTATTAGGGCACACTAGGCACGTGCACAGGGCCCTCGACCTAACGGGCCTGAAATGCCAAAAAATTATACGGTTAATTTCTTTTAAAAGAAAATTTCTTATTTTATAAAGGAAATTGGATGGAAGTAAAAACGAACGTCAGCACCCCTGACAACTGAACGTCAGCACCCCTGACAACTGCTGAATATGATTGAGGAAATTTTGAAATTTTTTATGAAACTGTTCTCAACTCGGTATATAGAGATGTCATGGGGATGTCAGGTGCGTCAGCGAGCCGTCACCACGGATGGCTCAAGGACTTTCCCAACTGGGTAATGCATAAAAAAATATGACATACATTTTTTTTACATATTTTAATTCGTGAGTATTTCGTGATCGTGATTACATCGTGAGCGTGATTCCATTTTTTTCTACTCACGTGAGCGTGCGTGAGCGTGCGTGAGCGTGAGCAGAAAAAAAAATTTCGTGTGTGATCGTGCGTGATTACAATTTTTTTTTCGTGAGCGTGCGTGATCGTGATTGAAAAGTCACTCACGATCCCATCTCTACTTTGAACCACTGAATCGCTTGAGCTGAAATTCAATACCAAACAGACCTAGGGAATGGCAAAGATGTGTGCCAAGCTTCAGCAGTCTCATTATTGTCTTTTGAAAGTTATCGTGTTTTTTATCTCGTAAATTAGCGAAAAACCCTTGCCGAAATTTACACTTTTGCTCATAACTTTTAAATCACTGGACCGTTTTGGCTGTATTGCAATACCAACCTGACCAGGTAAATGACCAACATATATGGCAAACTTCAGTAACCTCTGTAAAGTGTTTCAAAAGCTAGCGTGTTTTCAACGAAGAGACAGACAGACGTACATCGCTAGAATGTCTTAAAATCGATCGGGGATCATGAATATATATACTTTAGGGGGTCCCAGACCAATATTTCGATGAGTTACAAACGGAATGACAAACTTATATATACCCTCTATCACTAGAGTGGAGGGTATAAAAACGAAGAATACAAGAGAAAGAAAAGAAAACAAGTAAAAACGTTAAATTCGGCCTTACTGAATGTATCGATACCCTCCACAATTTAAAAAAGCTTATTGCAAAAAACTTAAATTAAAAGGAAATTACTTTTGAAAAAAAAAATTTTTTAAAAAAAAATTCCGCGAAAAAAAAATTTCCGCGAAAAAAAAAATTTTGTAAAAAAACCGCGATTTTTTTTTCAAAAAATATATTCGCACTTATTTAAATACCATTCGGTGTTCAATTCTGTTCACATATGTTTACTTTTGAAAAAAAAAAAATTTTAAAAAAAATTTGCGCGAAAAAAAATTTCCGCGAAAAAAAATTTTTTGTAAAAAAAACCGCGATTTTTTTTTCAAAAAATATATTCGCACTTATTTAAATACCATTCGGTGTTCAATTCTGTTCACATATGTCAACCCGCCGCCGAATTAAAGCATTTTGTATTTTTAGGTTATGTTGAATGCACCAATATTTTTGAGGTGTCATTACATTTTCGTACATAACTTTTGAACCGCTGAACCGATATCGCTCAAATTCAATACCAAACTTTTCGGGAGAACTTCCAATAAATGTGTTACGTTTCAGTCACCTCCGTGTAATACTTTGGCCGTGATCACCATTTCCACTGACAGACAGACGGACATCGCTAGAATGTCTTAAATCGATCACTGATCAATAATATGTATACTTTATGGGGTCCCAGACCGATACTTCGATGAGTTACAAACGGAATAACAAACTTTTATATACCCTCTATCACTAGAGTGGAGGGTATAAAAATACTTTTTCTACAACAAAAATTATCAAAAAAATTATCAAAAATGAAGCACCTAAAAGCAAAATTTTTTTTTTTCAAAACTTTACGGAACACAGAACAAAATTTGTATTGTTGTCTCAATTGCGATTTAAATTTTCGATTAAAATAATTTACTTGTGTTGACAACGAACAAAATTTATTTTTTATTCAACAACACAATTTGTCAATACAATTAAATTAACACAAAGTTTACAATAAAATTTTTATTGAAAATAACACTAAAAAAATTATGTCATTAACTATTTGTAGTTTACCCGTGTAAAAATAATTTAATATGATCTTATATACTTTTATATAGTCATATTATTTCATATATGATCATGTGTGACACTATGTCTTGCGAGATAAATTTATATAATAAATTTTGATGTGCGATTTTTTTAAGATATCGCCATACATAATTATATGTTGTAACATCTGGTGCCATGCATCATTCCCAATTTCTAAGTGTTTTATATAAAATTTTATGTCTCCATTATTTTTTAATTTTTCTAAGTTTTTTCCAAGAACATATTTTTATCGCAAATATTTGCAACGTGTTTTATATAAAATTTCATATGACTTCATATTTTTTTATTTTTCTAAGTTTTTTCCAAGCACCACTTTTTCATCACGAATATTTTCTAAGTTTTTTATATAAAATTTTATATGACTCCATCTTTAAATTTTTTCTAAGGTTTTTTCAAGGAACATTTTTTTATCGCAAATATTTTCTAAGTGTTTTATATAAAATTATATACGACTCCATTTTTTAAAATTTTTCTAAGTTTTTGTAAGGACAAAGTTTTTATGAGAATATTTTCTAAGTGGTTTATATAAAATTTAACATGTCTCCATTTTTTTGAAATTTTTTTCAAGAACAACAAATTTTTATTATTTTAATTTTTCAACTTTTTATTAAAAACTAAAAAAAACATCCGATTTATAAAATTGTATAAATTTTAATATAATTGGATATAATTTTATATCATTGGATTAGACCAAAACTCGTATCGAAGTCGATATAAAGTTATAAAAACTGATATTATTATATAATATTCGATCAAATCTTATGAAACCATTTTTCGTAAAAGATTATATCAAAATAGACATCAACCCATATTAAATTATATATTGTGTCATATCATTTTTTTTACTCGGGTATTTAAAAAAATTTACGTTTTGTCGTTTTTAAAAGAAAAAACATTTGCTCAATGCTCAGTTTTTTTAAATGACTATTTCTGTTCTTTGTTTAAAAAATTACTACATAAAAAATAAAGACTTTCATTAGCATATAATTTTCAAAGTCATTAATTTTTGTTCTGTAAGTAAAAATAAGTGTTATTTCTTTAATTTTTAATGATTTGTGTACGTTTTTTTTTTTTTAATTGTTGGCAGTTTTTAAAGAGAAATCATTAGTTTTTACCTACTTGTGTGAGTTATTTTTTTTTTGTAGAAAAAAAAATTCAAAAAATTATTTATAGAAATATAAAAACATGTTTGTATCAAGTGACTTTAGCACGATGTGTAGAGTGTCTGGCCAGAATGTAGTTGATTGCGGGATCGATTCCCCAAAAACTTTATTAAATTTTTTTTTTTAATAAAATGCAATAGCTTAGATTAAAAATTTCAGATTATGAAAATGTTTTCTTTAAATATGGATTTCATAAGTTCACAGAAAAATAATTGTATTATTACCTTTACTCAAAATATTTTGTAGGCAAAAACAAATAAAAAACATATTTAAAACAAGTTATAAATCATTTGAAAACCATCCCAGTAATTATTCATTTGTTTTAACAAACATCAACATTTATTTTTTACTGTTAATAAAATTTTCTAAAATAAATAACATTGAACTTTAACAAATAACGCCACTTTCATTTTTTTATCAACAAATTAGAAAAAAATAACCTACGGAATCATTAATTTTTAATGTTTTCGTATATTATTTTTTTCGAATTTGTTGGTAAAAAAATAATTAAAATAACGTTATTTTTTATTGTTCAATGTTATTTATTTTGAAAAATTTTATTAATGGTAAAAAAAAAATGTTGATGTTTGTTAAAACAAATGAATAATTACTGGGATGGTTTTCAAATGATTTATCACTTGTTTTAAATATGTTTTTCATTTGTTTTTGCCTACAAAATATTTTGAGTAAAGGTAATAATACATTTTTTTCTGTGAACTTATGAAATCCATATAAAGAAAACATTTTCAGAATCTGAAGTTTTTAACCTAAGTCAATAAGATTTTCTTTATAAAAATATATCAGATAAAACTCTCTGCTGCGGTCAATATTTCCATAAAAAAAAAATTTTTAATCAAACAAAGATGTCTTAAAACACTACTCTTTAACAACATTTCAAAAAGTCCATAGTAGCAATTTGTTAAAAAAATGTCCATAAAATTGCCAGTTAGTAAAATAATCGTCATCTATATATATAAAGTAGTTACGTGACTGACTGATGACTGACTGACTGACATACTAATCACGCATTATCCCACAGCCCATACCACTGAAGCTAGAGTCTTGAAATTTGGGTTGTAGTTTCACCTCCCGGAATACATATCCGCTAAGGCTGGGTTTTTGGAAATGTTGATTTTAAGGGGTAAAAACGAAGGGTCGAAAAAGGGGAAAAAGCGACTACTTTGGTACTTTTTATTTTTTCTGAAAAAAAATCCAATTAATTTGAAATTTGAAATGTAGGATTTTCTAACGAAAAAACATTCCCAATAAAAGTACTTTCTGGAAATTCGGATTCCTAAGGGTAAAAATGGGTAAAAAATGGTACTATGGTACTTTTTATATTTTTTGAAATTAAGGTCCTACAAAAATATTAAAATTTGCAATGATGGTTCCAACAACTGAAAAAATTCTGAAAACGTACTTTTTCGAAATTCCGATTCTAAGGGGGGTAACAAAGCGAGTACTTTGGTACTTTTTTTTTTTCTAAAAAAATCCTATTAATTCGAAAATTGGAATGTAGGATCCTCTAACGGAAAAACATTCCCTAAAAAAGTTCTTTCTGGAAATTCGAATTCCTAAGGGTAAAAAATTGAACTGTGGTACTTTTTATATTTTTTTAAATGAAAGTCCTACAAAAAAATTAAAATTTCCAAACACGAAAAAAATTCTGAAAAGGTACTTTTTCGAATTACCGATTCTAATGGTGTAAAAAGCGAGCACTTTGGTACTTTTTATTTTTTCTGAAAAAAAATCCTATTAATTTGGAAATTGGAATATAGGATCCTCTAACGGAAAAACATTCCCCAAAAAAAGTACTTTCTGGAAATTCGGACTCCTAAGGGTAAAAAGTGGTAAAAATGGTAGTTTCGTACTTTTTATGTTTTGTTAAATTAAGGTCCTACAAAAATATTAAAATTTGCAATGGTGGTTTCAACAACGGAAAGATTCTGAAAACATACTTTTTCAAAATCCGATTCTAAGGGGGGTAAAAAAGCGAGTACTTTGGTACTTTTTATTTTTTCTAAAAAAAATCCTATTAACCCATTTTGATCCTCTGTTCGATTTTTCGAACAGTAGAGAAAAAAAAATATTTATGTATGAAAGAGCTGGAATTTCGGGTAAATGTGGTTATGAATATTAAGTCTCATCTTTCTGCAATTAAAAAAAAATATACCCGCTTGACCACCGCCATTTATATGTCCATTAAATACAATGCAAATCAGCACAGAAATTGTTTCAAGTAAAAAGGAAAATTTCGATTTTCGGCTTTTAATTTTTTTGACTAATTTAAAATTTTTCTAGATTTAATTTATTATTAAATTCCAATAACTTGAATTATTTTGAAACTATTTACTTTGAAAATAATCAAATATATTAATAAAATAGCAAATAAATCCAAATATTAAAATTGCATAAAAAGTTGGAATGCAGGCTTTTCTGGGAAAACGGCACATTGGAAATTTTTTTGGACGGGATTTTTTAAATCAGCGGGTGCTAATTACCTTAAAAAAGTACCTTTTTCCAAAAAAGAAAAATAAAATTGAATCTTGGTCCAAAATGGGTTAATTCGAAAATTGGAATATAGGATCCTCTAACGGAAAAACATTCCCAAAAAAAGTACTTTCTGGAAATTCGGACTCCTAAGGGTTAAAAGTGGTAACAAATTGTACTTTGGTACTTTCTAATTTTTTTGAAATTAAGGTCCCACAAAAAAATATTACAATGTTAGTTCCAACAATGGGAAAAATTATGAAAAAGTACTTTTTCGAAATTCCGATTCTAAGGGGGGTAAAAAAGTGTATTTTGGTACTTATTATAATTCCTGAAATAATGGCCCTGGAATCTTTTAATTTGGAATGCAGGGTCATTTAGCGAAAAAATATTTCTTAAGAAGGCAAAGATTTTTTTGTTTTTTTAGCGCATGTAAGCGCATATTCGGAACGGAATGAAAGCCACATAGGACTAATCGGAATGGAACAGGGATTCAAATGGAATAAAACAAGGAACGAAATGGGGACTTGAAATTTGAAATGTAGGTGCGCCTCCCGAAGCATCCCATGCTTAAATAAGGGTCATAAGAACTTAAAATTAGGAATGTAGGATCCAATAACAGAAAAAAACTGTGAAAAATATACTTTTTTGGAAATTCGATTCCGATCTAAGGGGATAAAAACGAGTACTATGGTACCATTTTTTATTTTCTGAAATAATTATGATGGAAATTTGGAATGTAAGATTGTCTAGCGAAATAAAATATTCCCAAAAGAATAACTTTTGGAAATTCTGATTCCTAAGGAAATTAATTAAAAAAGCGAATTATATATTCTTAAATAATGAGCCTATTAACTTGAAATTTGGAATGTAGCATCCTCTAACGGGAAAAAAATCCCCCTAAAAAGAACTTTTTGGTACTGTATATATTTTCTTAAATAGAAGTCATAAAAACTTAAAATTAGGAATGTAGGATCCAACAACAGAAAAAAAATCTGTAAAAAGTACTTTTTTCGAAATTTCAATTCTAAGGGAGCAAAAACGAGCACTTTGGTACTTTTCATATTATCTGAAATAATGGTACTGGAAACCTGAAATTTGGAATGTAGGATCGTCTAGCGAAAAAAAAACATTCCCAAAAGATTTTTTTTTTTTAATTCTAACTCCTAAGGAGTTAAAGGGGTACTTTATATATTTTTTTAAACAAAATAAGGATTAAATGATTATTTTTAATGATCTTATCCCTAGAAACTCTTTTGCTCTTTAACGGATACTATCGAAAAGGAAAGAACACCACATTGAACGAAATTGAATGGAACAGGGAACCAAATGGAATAGAACGTGGAACGAAATGGAATGAAACTGGGAACGAATTCAAATGAAAATGTTTTCAATTCTTTTTTTTACTAAATTTTTTTGTACTAAAATTTGTTTATCAATTAATTTTTCAGTTTTTTTTTTGTTTCATTCATACATATTTGTTCATATTTTTACAAATTTTTTTCATTCCTATCCTAATCCTAATTTTTTGATCAATTATTTTTATTTATTTTTTCTAATTATTTACAACTCATTTTTAATAAATTCCACCTAACCGAGAACTGGTAACAATGACCGTCGTCTCGTTGTAGCGAGAAAAACCAAGGGTTCTGGTGGGAATCGAACCCACGACCCCCACGTTGAAAGGCTAGCACGCTACCAACTAGCCTACGGGGCTAGTTTTATTTACTCAATTGTTTTTTGCTCAAATTAATAAATCAATGTTTTTTTTTTGATAACATAAGACCGTCTTAAAGTTGACGAAGAGGTTATTATATCAACTGATGTATTTGGTATTTATGGTAAGTGTTGTGATCATCATAAGCACAGTTTTTTTTTTTTTTAGATTTAGATTTTACGGGCAACAAAATGCCCTGCGCACGCTAGTACAACATAAAATCAATTAGCAAAGATTGTCATAATATGAACAATTTTGGCCCCGGAAATATTTTTTAAGTTAAAAAAAATAATTTTCCTCCCCATCACATTACCAGTAGCCACCACTGGTTTAATGACCATTTTATAGCATTAAACACTAAAAATAATAGTGACATTAATGGTTGTCATTAGTGGTAGAATAACAATGTACGATCTAATAAGTATATGTATGGTCGGAACAATTAAAGTTGTAAAAATATTTAGTTTTAGTATAAGGTACTTAAAAAACAGTTTGTTAAAATGGTTACCAAATACATAAGAATGTGTAAGAATATGGAAAATGTTTTTTGGAGAGCACAAAAAACAAAAATATAAATTATTTTTCTAATTTTTTATTTAGGTAATCTTCTGCAACTTTTAACATATTTCGATATTTCAAAACATAATGAGCGAATCAGAAATCTTGAAAAAAAGATGGTTTATACTTCAAGAAAATTAACCTGCCATTATGTTTCAATAAATATCTGAAGATCCAATCAAGTCTGTATTCAGAAAAAATCAGACTTAAAATATCTATTTTTTAATTTTTTTTAACAAATTGCATACCATTTGGAAGTCAGTCTCATTACCTAGTATTTGAAACCTGTATGTGAACCAGTTTCTTGAGTACTAGAGATAACGGCATTTATGGCTGAATTAAGAATTTTATAACAATTTAGTAATTTGCTTTCATTTTCTTGTTTTAACATAGCGTATGAGTAACATTTATGCAAATATTTAATACCCATTCGCAATTTTGAAACAAGAAAATACAAGCAAATTACAAAATTGTTATGAAATTTTATATTCAAATGCGATTTTCTCAAAAAAAAAAAAACGAAAAACACTCGTCTGAATTCTTTTGTGTGGATAGACAAACATCTGAACTTTAAAAAAAAATTATAAAAAGGTTCTGGATTTTTAATAAAATAAACTTTTTTAAAAATGGAAAATTTCAGAACGGGTTCTGAAATTAAAAAAAAAAATACATTTTATTTTTGTTTATTTTTCCGTTTTAATTTGATAAATATTTAATCAAGGCAACTCGACACACATTTGACCATTTTTCCCATATTTGACCACGAGTCCAAAGCCCAGTTTTTAAAAAATTGAAAAACAAAAAACGCAATTTTCTTAGTTCCATATAGGGCTATCTATAAAACCTATTCAAAAATTCACGGGACACATGTTTTTCTGTAGCGGGACATTTGGTGTGGAATTCCTCACATCCGAACAGAATTGTTTACAGAATGGTAAAACAGACCACAAAACAAAGGTTATGGCCAAAAACTAAACCTGATAATATTAATGTGTTGTGACTGAACTGAGTTCTATCGTGGGGGTTCCTTGTAAACTTACAACAATGGCGAGTGCAGCTTTCGAGATCGAGGGGAACATTTTTTTTCTTTGAATATACATATAAATACAAAAAAGTTATCGATACACGTCGAAAAATAAAATTCTCGAACAGGCGCTAGAAATCTGAAAAAATCCGTTGTCCAACGAGCACAAACAGTAGGGCGTTAAAAAAAAAAAAAACTTTTTATACCCTCCACTTACAATTAGTGATAGAGGGTATATATAAGCTTGTCATTCCGTTTGTAACTCATCGAAATATCGGTCTGGGACCCCATAAAGTTTATATATTCATGATCTCCAATCGATTCTAAGACATTCTAGCGATGTCCGTCTGTCCGTCTGTCTGTGTAAATGGTGATCACTGCCAAAATATTGCACGGAGAAGACTGAAACTTTACATATTTATTGGAAGTTCTCCCGAGAAAATTGGTATTGCATTTGAGCGATATCGGTTCAGCGGTTCAAAAGTTATGAACGAAAATGTAAGGACACCTCAAACATTTTAGTACAATCAACATAACCTAAAAATACAAAATGCTTTAATTCGACTGCTGGTTGACATTTGTGAACAGAATTGAACACCAAAAGGTATTTAAACAAGTACGAACATATTTTTTTGCAAAAAAAAAAAATATAAAAATCGCGGATTTTTTTTCGCGGATTTTTTTTTTTTTAATTTTTTTTTTTTTTTTCAAAAGTAATTTCCTTTTAAAAAAGTTTTTTGCTATAATCTTTTTGAAATTGTGGAGGGTATCACTACATTCGGCAAGGCCGAATTTAACTTTTTTACTTGTTTTGATTTTCTTGGCTGCTCAAGCATAATTTCAAAGCATTAGGGTAAAAAATGTTTGAGATTATTTTTTTCAGATTTTTCGGATAGGTTTTGCTAAAAATCGGCTTTGACGACCGTTTTCTTAAATTTCTTTATAAATTCGTCAATAACCACGAGTTTCTTCACCATTGAGGTAACATTTTGAGAGAAAAGTGTTCAACCTTTATTTTATTTTGATAAACTATTATGAGTTATTGCTTATTTGGGTACCCTACAATAAATTTATTCGTAAATTTTCCATTAATTTTGAAAATATCGCTTTGTAACTACATATATCGATCATTTGACTCCTGTAGAGGCACTCTCGGAAAAGTTAGAGAGGTAGGAGCAGTTCTTAATAAAAATGTGAATTTCGTATGGAAGATCCCTTAGGGAGTGTGGGTAGGGCTAATGTTTGTTTTGAAAAAAAGTTAGGGTGAATAAATCTCACATTTAACCTCTTTTTTTGGAGACTCCGGGGAAGTTGTGGGGCTTTTTGTGAATTTTTACACCTACATGCACAGCACAATAAGCCCAACAACTGTCACGGAGTCCCCCATAAAAAGGTAAAATGTGAGATTGACATTCTTTTTTTATTCCCAAAATATCATTAACTCTTAAAGCGGTCCCCATACAATGTTTTTTATTTTTTACAACTTTTTTTTATTAAATCCGCTCTTATCCTCCTATAGGAGGCCCACCTGGAGGAGTCCAGCCAACATTTTTTCTGAACTTACCAACGACCTAACTTCGTATCATGAGGGAGTTTACACGAAATCTTTCTTTAAAGCATATGATATACTTAAAGGAATGGGCTATATCTCATGAAATGGGCAATACGATACATATTTTTAGCGCAATTCTTTTTTTTATGATTTTTTTTTTTATTTGACCATTATAATGCATTTTATTAATTTAAATAATTTAAAAATCTTAAATTCGTAAAAAAAAAAGCGAGCGCGACCTCAAAAAAATTTTTTTTTTCGTTGAAAGGAACAAATTAAGGGGTAAAAAAAAATAAAAGCTTTTTTCTGGGCACAGTGGAGGGTTTTTATAGTTATTCGTGTAAGTAACTACTCTGCTTTAGTTAGTTTTACAACCATTATTGTTAATAAAAAAGCTCTCTCCAAAAAGCTCGTTTATAAAAAGCTCGTTTAAAAAAGGCTTTAAATGCCGGTGACCAGATACAAACAAATTAATTATAATTATAATAAAATGTTTTATTTGAAAAAAAATCAAACACTATGTAACACTAACAACCTCCAAGTAAAAAAGCTACCAGATCCTTATAAAACTTGGTTTCCTGAGTTTAAATCAGCCATTGAAATTTTTCTTTCACGTACATAGAACTTACTTATTCCTGACCTCTTCTAGAAACCAATTCGATATCTCCGCGTTGCACCTCACTTCCAACAAAACAATTTTCAAAATAAAGGAAAAAATTATGGGAAAAGGAAAAAGGCAGCAAAACGTAAAGAAACTGTTTATATCATGTTTCAGAATCGAAGAAAATGTATACGAAAACACTAAATGGCATTAGAGACGTGGACATTTCTTAACTGAATCTAATAACTTTTCTTAACATTCTGTAAGGAAAAAAAAATTATCTTTTATAGTTTTTATAGAAAACTGACTCAGAATACCAAATGTTATCTGTAGAACATTTTTGATTTAGAAACTGATAATGTTTAAAAATCTGCGAAATGTTTGTAACGAAAAAGTTCTCAGAATCTTAGAATAACTTTTTTTTTCTATTATAAAAGTGCATCAGAACTTGGAAAGTTAGAACGACGCACTGTGGTCAATATTTTGAGATAGCGGCCAAAACTCCTTTTGGTTTTTGTTCTCCGATTTTAAAGTTATTAGACTCATATGAAAGTAGACAGTAGTAAACCTCGGGAGCCAAAAAATTAGAACTCTATTTCAACTATTTCACTGAGAACAGGGTGGTCCAAAATGGGATTTTTCAGAATTTAGTAAATTTATGATATTTTTAGTTAATTTTTAAAGTTTAAATGATCATAACTTCTTTGTTTTTCAAGATTTTTGGACGAAATAAATTTTGTGTTGTAACTTAACTTATTTCCTATTACTGGTAAAAAAATTGAAGCTCTACTGTTTTCAGAACAATTTAAATATTTTTTTTAAGAAAGGTCAAATTTATCGGAAATTTCCTACTTCATAGAGCACAACTCCTGTGAGTCAAGCTGAGTCAAAACACAAATTTACTATTTTATAGTCCTAACTCTCCCCTACATTCCTATATATACATGTCCATGCATCGGGACTGCACTTTTTGAGCTACAGCAATTTTTCTGACCCAAGGTAAGATATTCGGTACAAATGCTCGTCATATTTTTTGAGAAGTTCTTTGTATGTGAAAGTGACTATTATGCATATATTTTGATGAAATTTTGTACAAGAGTTCTTATTGACCCAAATAATAATTCTGTTGAAATTAGGAGAAGTTGGCCCATATTTGGACCTAGTCCACATAGAAGGGTGTATCAAAATTTTGACAAAAATGACAATAGAACTCTCAAATTATGTGGTATCTGGCAATTCATTCGGAAAAGGTAAAAAAGGATTTTATTGCCATCTAATATTACATAACTTAAATACATGAAAATTGCAAATAAATTTAAAACCAATAGAAAAAACTGGTAAAACCAAGTACCTGTAAACTCTCAAATTATGTGGTATCTAGCAATTCATTTGGAAAAGGTAAAAACGATTTTATTGCCATCTAATATTACACAACTTAAATACTTGAAAATTGCAATAAATTTAAAACCAATGG